>CM056055.1:23954868-24638163 GCA_029574335.1 Rana kukunoris | reverse complement strand
CCTTCTTCTCTTTTCTTGCCTTCTTTCTCTTCTTTCTTGCCCTTCTTTCCCTTCTTGGTTGCCCTTCTATCTTGCACTTCTTGCCCTTTTTCTTCTTGCCTTTCTTTCTTGCCCTTCCTTCTTGCCTTCTTTCCCTTCTGTCTTGCCCTTCTTTCCTCTTTTCTTGCCCTTCTTGGCCTTCCTTCTTCAGCCCTTCTTGCCCTTTCTTGCCCTTCCTTCTTGCCTGTCTTGCCTTTCTTTCTTCTTCTTGGCAGTCTTTCTCTTCTTTCTTGCTCTTCTTTCCTTCTTCTTTCTTGCCCTTCTTTGCCTTCTTTCTTGCCTTTTTGCCCTCTTTCTTGCCTTCTTTCTTGCCTTCTTGCCCTTTTTTTTCTTCTTTCTTGCCTTCTTGCCCTTCTTTCTCTTCTTCTTCCCTTCTTTCTCTTCTTTCTTGCCCTCTTTCTTGCCCTTCTTGCCCTTCCTTCTTGCCCTTCTTTTCTTGCCCTTCTTTCTTTCCCTTCTGTCCCTTCCTTCTTGCCCCTTCTTGCCCTTCTTTCTCTTCTTCTTGCCTTCTTGCCTTTTTCTTGCCCTTCTTGCCCTTCCTTCTTGCCCTTCTTGCCCTTCTTTCTCTTGCTTTCCCTTCTTTCTCTTCTCTCTTGCCCTTCTTTCCCTTCTTTCTTGCCCTTCTTTCCCTTCTTTGTTGCCCTTCTATCTTGCACTTCTTGCCCTTCTTTCTTGCCCTTCTTGCCCTTCCCTCTTGCCCTTCTTGCCCTTCTTTCTTGCCCTTCTTTCCCTTCTTTCTTGCCCTTCTTGGCCTTCCTTCTTGCCCTTCTTGCCCTTCTTGCCCTTCTTGCCCTTGCTTCTTGCCTGTCTTGCCCTTCTTTCTCTTTCTTGCCAGTCTTTCTCTTCTTTCTTGCTCTTCTTTCCCTTCTTTCTTGCCCTTCTTGCCCTTCTTTCTTGCCCTTTTTGCCCTCCTTTCTTGCCCTTCTTTCTTGCCCTTCTTGCCCTTTTTTTTTCTTTCTTGCCCTTCTTGCCCTTCTTTCTCTTCTTTCTTGCCTTCTTTCTCTTCTTTCTTGCCCTTCTTTCTTGCCCTTCTTGCCCTTCCTTCTTGCCCTTCTTTCTTGCCCTTCTTTCTTGCCCTTCCTTCTTGCCCTTCCTGCCCTTCCTTCTTGCCCTTCTTTCCTTCTTTCTCTTCTTTCTTGCCCTTCTTGCCCTTTTTCTTGCCCTTCTTGCCCTTCCTTCTTGCCCTTCTTGCCCTTCTTTCTCTTGCTTGCCCTTCTTTCTCTTCTCTCTTGCCCTTCTTTCCCTTCTTTCTTGCCCTTCTATCTTGCCCTTCTTGCCCTTCCTTCTTGCCCTTCCTTCTTGCCCTTTTTGCCCTTTCTTCTTGCCCTTCTTGCCCTTCCTTCTTGCCCTTCTTTCTTGCCCTTCTTGCCATTCTTTCTCTTTCTTGCCCTTCTTGCCTTTCTTGCCCTTCTTTCCCTTCTTTCTTGCCCTTCTTTTCCTTCTTTCTTGCCCTTCTTTCTCTTTCTTGCCCTTCCTTCTTGCCCTTCTTTCTTGCCTTCTTTCTTGCCTTCTTGCCCTTTTTCTTGCCCTTCTTGCCCTTCCTTCTTGCCCTTCTTTCTTGCCCTTCTTGCCCTTCCTTCTTGCCCTTCTTGCCCTTCCTTCTTGCCTTTCTTGCCCTTCTTGCCCTTCTTTCTTGCCCTTCTTGCCTTTCTTGCCCTTCTTTCCCTTCTTTCTTGCCCTTCTTTTCCTTCTTTCTTGCCCTTCTTTCTCTTCTTTCTTGCCCTTCTTTCTCTTCTTTCTTGCCCTTCTTTCCTGCCCTTCTTGCCCTTCCTTCTTGCCCTTCCTTCTTGCCCTTCTTTCTTGCCCTTCTTGCCCTTCCTTCTTGCCCTTCTTGCCCTTCCTTCTTGCCTTTCTTGCCCTTCCTTCTTGCCTTTCTTGCCTTTCTTGCCCTTCTTTCTTGCCCTTCTTTTCCTTCTTTCTCGCCCTTCTTTCTCTTCTTTCTTGCCCTTCTTTCTCTTCTTTCTTGCCCTTCTTTCTTGCCCTTCTTGCCCTTCCTTCTTGCTCTTCTTTCTTGCCCTTCTTGCCCTTTTTCTTGCCCTTCTTTCCCTTCTTTCTTGCCCTTCTTTCTCTACTTTCTTGCCCTTCTTGCCCTTCCTTCTTTCTCTTCTTTCTTGCCTCGTTTCTCTTATTTCTTGCCCTTCATTCTTGCCCTTCCTTCTTGCCCTTCCTTCTTGCCCTTCTTTTCTTACCCTTATTGCCCTTTTTGCCCTTCCTTCTTGCCCTTCTTGCCCTTCCTTCTTGCCCTTCTTTCTCTTCTTTCTTGCCCTATTTCTTGCCCTTCTTTCTCTTTTCTTGCCCTTCTTTCTCTTCTTTCTTGCCCTTCTTTCTTGCCCTTCCTTCTTGCCCTTCCTTCTTGCCCTTCTTTCTTGCCCTTCCTTCTTGCCCTTCTTGCCCTTCCTTCTTGCCTTTCTTGCCCTTCTTGCCCTTCTTTCTTGCCCTTCTTGCCTTTCTTGCCCTTCTTTCCCTTCTTTCTTGCCCTTCTTTTCCTTCTTTCTTGCCCTTCTTTCTCTTCTTTCTTGCCCTTCTTTCTTGCCCTTCTTGCCCTTCCTTCTTGCCCTACCTTCTTGCCCTTCTTGCCCTTCCTTCTTGCCTTTCTTGCCCTTCCTTCTTGCCTTTCTTGCCTTTCTTGCCCTTCTTTCTTGCCCTTCTTTTCCTTCTTTCTCGCCCTTCTTTCTCTTCTTTCTTGCCCTTCTTTCTCTTCTTTCTTGCCCTTCTTTCTTGCCCTTCTTGCCCTTCCTTCTTGCTCTTCTTTCTTGCACTTCTTGCCCTTTTTCTTGCCTTTCTTTCCCTTCTTTCTTGCCCTTCATTCTCTTCTTTCTTGCCCTTCTTGCCCTTCCTTCTTTCTCTTCTTTCTTGCCTCGTTTCTCTTATTTCTTGCCCTTCATTCTTGCCCTTCCTTCTTGCCCTTCCTTCTTGCCCTTCTTTCTTACCCTTATTGCCCTTTTTGCCCTTCCTTCTTGACCTTCTTGCCCTTGCCTCGTGGCCTTCTTTCCCTTCTTTCTTGCACTTCTTTCTTGCCCTTCTTTCTTGCCCTTCTTTCTCTTCTTTCTTGCCCTTCTTGCCCTTCTTTCTTGCCCTACTTGCCCTGATGCCTTTCGGCCTTGGTTCTTGCCTCCTTTTTGCCCTTCCTTCTTGCCCTTCTTTCTTGCCCTTCTTGCCCTTCCTTCTTGCCCTTCTTTCCCTTCTTTCTTGCCCTTCTTTCTCTTCTTTCTTACCCTTCTTGCCCTTCCTTCTTGCCCTTCCTTCTTGCCCTTACTTCTTGCCCTTCTTTCACTTCTTTCTTGCCCTTCTTTCTCTTCTTTCTTGCCCTTTTTTCTTGCCCTTCTTGAACTTCCTTCTTGCCCTTCTTTCTCTTTCTTGCCCTTCCTTCTTGCCCTTCTTTCTCTTCTTTCTTGCCCTTCTTGCCTTTTTCTTGCCCTTCTTGCCCTTCCTTCCATTTCTTGCCCTTCTTTCTTGCCCTTCTTTCCTGCCTTCTGCCCTTCCTTCTTGCTCTTCTTCTTGCCCTGCTTTCTTGCCCTTCCTTGCCCTTCCTCTTGCCACCTTCTTGCCCTTCTTTCTTGCCCTTCTTGCCCTTCCTTCTTGCCCTTCCTTCTTGCCCTTCTTGCCCTTCCTTCTTGCCCTTCTTGCCCATTTTGCCCTTCCTTCTTGCCCTTCTTGCCCTTCCTTCTTGCCCTTCTTGCCCTTCCTTCTTGCCCTTCTTGCCCTTCCTTCTTGCCCTTCTTTCTCTTCTTTCTTGCCCTTCTTTCTTGCCCTTCTTGCCCTTCTTTCTTTGCCCTTCTTGCCCTTCCTTCTTGCCCTTCTTGACTTTCTTGCCCTTATTTCCCTTCTTTCTTGCCCTTCTTGCCCTTCTTTCTTGCCCTTCCTTCTTGCCCTTCTTTCCCTACTTTCTTGCCTTCTTTCTCTTCTTTCTTGCCCTTCTTTCTTGCCCTTCCCTTGCCCTTCCTTCTTGCCCTTCTTTCTCTTTCTTGCCCTTCTTTCTTGCCCTTCTTTCTTGCCCTTCTTGCCCTTCTTGCCCTTTGCCCTTCTTGGCCTTCCTTCTTGCCCTTCTTGCCCTTCTTTCTCTTTCTTGCCCTTCTTTCCCTTCTTTCTTGCCCTTCTTTCCCTTCTTTCTTGCCCTTCTTGCCCTTCCTTCTTGCCCTTCTTGCCCTTCTTAGCCTTCCTTCTTGCCCTTCTTGCCCTTCCTTCTTGCCCTTCTTGCCCTTCTTTCTTGCCCTTCTTTCTCTTCTTTCTTGTCCTTCCTTCTTGCCCTTCTTGACCTTCCTTCTTGCCCTTCTTGCCCTTCTTGCCCTTCTTTCTCTTCTTTCTTGCTCTTCTTGCCCTTCTTTCTCATTCTTGCCCTTCTTTCTCTTCTTTCTTGCCCTTCTTTCCCTTCCTTGTTGCCCTTCTATCTTGCACTTCTTGCCCTTCTTTTTACCCTTCTTGCCCTTCCTTCTTGCCCTTCTTTCTTGCCCTTCTTTCCCTTCTTTCTTGCCCTTCCTTCTTGCCCTTCTTGGCCTTCTTTCTTGCCCTTCTTGCCCTTCTTGCCCTTCCTTCTTGCCTGTCTTGCCCTTCTTTCTCTTCTTTCTTGCTCTTCTTTCCCTTCTTTCTTGCCCTTCTTGCCCTTCTTTCTTGCCCTTCTTGCCCTTTTTCTTGCCCTTCTTGCCCTTCCTTCTTGCCCTTCTTTCCCTTTTTCTTGCCCTTCTTTTCCTTTTTTCTTGCCCTTCTTTCTCTTCTTTCTTGCCCTTCTTTCTTGTCCTTCCTTCTTTCTCTTCTTTCTTGCCTCCTTTCTCTTATTTCTTGCCCTTCATTCTTGCCCTTCCTTCTTGCCCTTCTTTCTTGCCCTTCTTGCCCTTTCCTTCTTGCCCTTCTTTCTTGCCCTTCTTTCTTGCCCTTCTTTCCCTTCTTTCTTGCCCTTCTTGCCCTTCCTTCTTGCCCTTCTTGCCCTTCCTTCTTGCTTGCCCCTTGCTTCTTGCCTGTCTTGCCCTTCTTTCCTCTTTCTTTCTTGCCAGTCTTTCCTCTTCTTTCCTTCCTTCTTGCTCTTCTTTCCCTTCTTTCTTGCCCTTCCTTGCCCTTCTTTCTTGCCCTTTTTGCCCTCCTTTCTTGCCCTACATCCTTTCTTGCCCTTCTTGCCCTTTTTTTTCTTCTTTCTTGCCCTTTCTTTCCCTTATTTTCCTTCTTTCTTGCCTTCTTTCCTCTGCCCTTCCTTTCTTGCCCTTCTTTCTCTTCTTTCTTGCCCTTCTTTCTTGCCCTTCTTGCCCTTCCTTCTTGCCCTTCTTTCTTGCCCTTCTTTCTTGCCCTTCCTTCTTGCCCTTCTTGCCCTTCCTTCTTGCCCTTCTTGCCCTTCTTTCCCTTCTTTCTTGCCCTTCTCTTCTTTCTTGCCCTTCCTTCTTGCCCTTCTTTCTCTTCTTTCTTGCCCTTCTTGCCCTTCCTTCTTGCCCTTCTTTCCCTTCTTTGTTGCCCTTCTATCTTGCACTTCTTGCCCTTCCTTCTTGCCCTTCTTTCTTGCCCTTCCTTCTTGCCCTTCCTTCTTGCCCTTCCTTCTTGCCCTTCTTGCCCTTCCTTCTTGCCCTTCTTGCCCATCTTGCCCTTCCTTCTTGCCCTTCTTGCCCTTGCTCTTGCCTGTCTTGCCCTTCTTTCTCTTTTTGCCATTCTTTCTCTTCTCTTACCCTTGCTCTGCCAATCTTTCCCTTCTTTCTTGCCCTTCTTGCCCTTCTTTCTTGCCCTTTTTGCCCTCCTTTCCCTTGCCCTTTTCCCGCCCTTCTCTTGCCCTCTCTTGCCCTTTTTTTTCCTTCTCCCCTTCTTGCCCTTCCTTGCCCTTCTTTCTCTTCTTTCTTGCCTTCTTTCGTCTTTCTTTCTTGCCCTTCTTTTGCTTCTTGCCCTTCCTTCTTGCCTTTCTTGCCCTTATTTCTTTTGCCTTCTTTCTGCCCTTCTTGCTCTTCTTTCTTGCCCTTCTTTCTTGCCCTTCCTTCTTGCCCTTCTTTCTTGCCCTTCTTTCCCTTCTTTCTTGCCCTTCCTTCTTGCCCTTCCTTCTTGCCCTTCTTGCCCTTCTTGCCCTTCTTTCTCTTCTTTCTTGCCCTTCTTGCCCTTCCTTCTTGCCCTTCTTTCTCTTCTTTCTTGCCCTTCTTGCCCTTCCTTCTTGCCCTTCTTTCCCTTCTTTGTTGCCCTTCTATCTTGCACTTCTTGCCCTTCCTTCTTGCCCTTCTTTCTTGCCCTTCTTGCCCTTCTTTCCCTTCTTTCTTGCCCTTCCCTTTCCCTTCTTTCTTGCCCTTCCTTCTTGCCCTTCCTTCTTGCCCGTCTTGCCCTTCTTGCCCTTCCTTCTTGCCTGTCTTGCCCTTCTTTCTCTTTCTTGCCAGTCTTTCTCTTTTTTCTTGCTCTTCTTCTTCCCCTCTTTTCCTGCCCTTCGTTGCCCTTCTTTTCTTGCCCTTTTTGCCCTCCCTTTCTTGCCCCTTCTTTCTTGCCCTTCTTGCCCTTTTTTTTCTTCTTTCTTTGCCCTTCTTGCCTTCTTTCTCTTCTTTCTTGCCTTCTTTCTCTTCTTTCTTGCCCTTCTTTCTTGCCCTTCTTGCCCTTCCTTCTTGCCCTTCTTTCTTGCCCTTCTTGCCCTATTTCTTGCCCTTCTTGCCCTTCTTTCTCTTCTTTCTTGCCCTTCTTTCTTGCCCTTCCTTCTTGCCCTTCCTTCTTGCCCTTCTTCTTGCCCTTCTTTCCCTTCTTTTTTGCTTTCCCTTCTTTCTTCTCTCTCTTGCCCTTCTTTCCCTTCTTTCTTGCCCTTTCCCTTCTTTCTTGCCCTTCTTTCATGCCCTTTTTGCCCTTCTTTCTTGCCCTTCTTTCTTGCCCTTCTTGCCCTTTTTTTTCTTCTTTCTTGCCCTTCTTGCCCTTCTTTCTCTTCTTTCTTGCCTTCTTTCTCTTCTTTCTTGCCCTTTTTCTTGCCCTTCTTGCCCTTCCTTCTTGCCCTTCTTGCCCTTCTTTCTTGCCCTTCTTGCCCTTCCTTCTTGCCCTTCTTGCCCTTCTTCTCTTCTTTCTTGCCCTTCTTGCCCTTTTTCTTGCCCTTCTTGCCCTTCCTTCTTGCCCTTCTTGCCCTTCTTTCTCTTGCTTTCCCTTCTTTCTCTTCTCTCTTGCCCTTCTTTCCCTTCTTTCTTGCCCTTCTTTCCCTTCTTTCTTGCCCTTCTTTCTTGCCCTTCTTTCCCTTCTTTCTTGCCCTTCTTTCTTTCCCTTCTTGCCCTTCCTTCTTGCCTGTCTTGCCCTTCTTTCTCTTTCTTGCCAGTCTTTCTCTTCTTTCTTGCTCTTCTTTCCCTTCTTTCTTGCCCTTCTTGCCCTTCTTTCTTGCCCTTTTTGCCCTCCTTTCTTGCCCTTCTTTCTTGCCCTTCTTGCCCTTTTTTTCTTCTTTCTTGCCCTTCTTGCCCTTCTTTCTCTTCTTTCTTGCCTTCTTTCTCTTCTTTCTTGCCCTTCTTTCTTGCCCTTCTTGCCCTTCCTTCTTGCCCTTCTTTCTTGCCCTTCTTTCTTGCCCTTCCTTCTTGCCCTTCCTGCCCTTCCTTCTTGCCCTTCTTGCCCTTCTTTCTCTTCTTTCTTGCCCTTCTTGCCCTTTTTCTTGCCCTTCTTGCCCTTCCTTCTTGCCCTTCTTGCCCTTCTTTCTCTTGCTTGCCCTTCTTTCTCTTCTCTCTTGCCCTTCTTTCCCTTCTTTCTTGCCCTTCTATCTTGCCCTTCTTGCCCTTCCTTCTTGCCCTTCCTTCTTGCCCTTTTTGCCCTTTCTTCTTGCCCTTCTTGCCCTTCCTTCTTGCCCTTCTTTCTTGCCCTTCTTGCCATTCTTTCTCTTTCTTACCCTTCTTGCCAATCTTGCCCTTCTTGGCCTTCTTTCTTGCCCTTCTTTCCCTTCTTTCCCGCCCTTCTTTCTCTTCTTTCTTTCCCTTCTTGCCCTTCCTTCTTCCCCTTCTTGCCCTTCCTTCTTGCCCTTCGTGGCCTTCTTTCTTGCCCTTCTTTTGCTTCCTTCTTGCCTTTCTTGCCCTTATTTTCCTTCTTTCTTGCCCTTCTTGCCCTTCCTTCTTGCCCTTCTTGCCCTTCCTTTTTGCCCTTCTTTCTTGCCCTTCTTTCTCTTCTTTCTTGCCCTTCCTTCTTGCCCTTCCTTCTTGCCCTTCTTGCCCTTCTTGCCCTTCTTTCTCTTCTTTCTTGCCCTTCTTCCCCTTCCTTCTTGCCCTTCTTTCTCATTCTTGCCCTTCTTTCTCTTCTTTCTTGCCCTTCTTTCCCTTCTTTGTTGCCCTTCTATCTTGCACTTCTTGCCCTTTCTTCTTGCCCTTCTTTCTTGCCCTTCCCTCTTGCCCTTCTTTCCCTTCTTTCTTGCCCTTCTTTCCCTTCTTTTTTGCCCTTCTTGGCCTTCCTTCTTGCCCTTCTTGCCCTTCTTGCCCTTCCTTCTTGCCTGTCTTGCCCTTCTTTCTCTTTCTTGCCAGTCTTTCTCTTCTTTCTTGCTCTTCTTTCCCTTCTTGCCCTTCTTTCTTGCCCTTCTTGCCCTTTTTTTTCTTCTTTCTTGCCCTTCTTGCCCTTCTTTCTCTTCTTTCTTGCCTTCTTTCTCTTCTTTCTTGCCCTTCTTGCCCTTCCTTCTTGCCCTTCTTTCTTGCCCTTCTTTCTTGCCCTTCCTGCCCTTCCTTCTTGCCCTTCTTGCCCTTCTTTCTCTTCTTTCTTGCCCTTCTTGCCCTTTTTCTTGCCCTTCTTGCCCTTCCTTCTTGCCCTTCTTGCCCTTCTTTCTCTTGCTTTCCCTTCTTTCTCTTCTCTCTTGCCCTTCTTTCCCTTCTTTCTTGCCCTTCTATCTTGCCCTTTTTCTTCTTGCCCTTCTTGCCCTTCCTTCTTGCCCTTCTTGCCCTTCCTTCTTGCCCTTCTTTCTTGCCCTTCTTGCCATTCTTTCTCTTTCTTACCCTTCTTGCCAATCTTGCCCTTCTTGGTCTTCTTTCTTGCCCTTCTTTCCCTTCTTTCCTGCCCTTCTTTCTCTTCTTTCTTTCCCTTCTTGCCCTTCCTTCTTGCCCTTCTTGCCCTTCGTGGCCTTCTTTCTTGCCCTTCTTTTGCTTCTTTCTTGCCTTTCTTGCCCTTCTTTCTTGCCCTTCTTGCTCTTATTTCTTGCCCTTCTTGCCCTTCCTTCTTGCTCTTCCTTCTTGCCCTTATTTCTCTTCTTTCTTGCCCTTCTTGCCCTTCTTTCTTGCCCTACCTTCCTGCCCTTCTTTCTCATTCTTTCTCTTCTTTCTTGCCCTTCTTTCTTGCCCTTCCTTCTTGCCCTTCCTTCTTGCCCTTCTTGCATTTCTTGCCCTTATTTCCCTTCTTTCTTGCCCTTCTTGCCCTTCCTTCTTGCCCTTCCTTCTTGCCCTTCTTGCCCTTCCTTCTTGCCCTTCTTGCCCTTCTTTCCCTTCTTTCTTGCCTTCTTTCTCTTCTCTTTTCTTGCCCTTCCTTCTTGCCCTTCTTTCTCTTTCTTGCCCTTCTTTCCCTTCTTTCTTGCCCTTCTTGCCCTTCTTGGCCTTCCTTCTTGCCCTTCTTTCTCTTTCTTGCCCTTGTTTCCCTTCTTTCTTGCCCTTCTTTCCCTTCTTTCTTGCCCTTCTTGCCTGCCCTTCTTGCCCTTCTTGGCCTTCCTTCTTCCCCTTCTTGCCCTTCATTCTTGCCCTTCTTGCCCTTCGTGGCCTTCTTTCTTGCCCTTCCTTTGCTTATTTCTTTCCCTTCTTGCCCTTATTTCTCTTCTTTCTTGCCCTTCTTGCCCTTCTTTCTTGCCCTTCTTGCCCTACCTTCCTGCCCTTCTTGCCCTTCCTTCTTGCCCTTCTTTCTCATTCTTGCCCTTCTTTCTCTTCTTTCTTGCCCTTCTTTCCCTTCTTTGTTGCCCTTCTATCTTGCACTTCTTGCCCTTTCTTCTTGCCCTTCTTTCTTACCCTTCCTGCCCTACCTTCCTGCCCTTCTTTCTCATTCTTTCTCTTCTTTCTTGCCCTTCTTTCTTGCCCTTCTTGCCCTTCCTTCTTGCCCTTCCTTCTTATGGTTTAACTAGATGGACTTGTGTCTTTTTTCAACCTGACTAACCATGTGATATCTGTCCTTAATCCCTTTGGGGTTTATTTACTACCTAGAGAGGGAAACATTTGTAATATTTCTGCACAGCTTCTAAAAGCACCTTGTTCAAGTAAGCTTTGACAATAAAACCTGGAAGCTGATTGGTTTATATGCAGAATTGAGACAAATTGTGCCCTCTCTAGCTCTATTAAATAAACCCCTTTGTCTCAAATGTGACACATCAGGGGTTTGTTTAGCCCAACAAGGCTGTTAAAAGAATGTAAAAAAAGGGTGGGGCTGTCAGGTAGGCTGTACTGGGCCTTGTGATTTCTAACAGCATTCAATTGGATAGCTTCCCCTTTGACTCAAGAAAACATAGGGGAACCAAGTTCCTCTTGACTTCCTCTCCGACTGCAATGCCACTGTAGACAAGCGCCACCTACAGTGCAAAAAGTAGACTGCACCTGCCTAAAGGTGTGCATGGAGCTGTGTCTGTGGTTAACAAATGAGACCTGGGCACCTTCTCAGGGCCCCTATGGGGGTAAAACAAATAAGAAAAGAAAGGAGGGCGCACCGACCTTGTGCATTACCACTTAAAATATTTATTAAAACAGAATAAAAAACAATGGTCCTACTCACAAAGGAATATTAAGTAAGCGCTTTTCAAACAGCTGGCCTGGACCTCACGGCACCTGCCAGTAGAACCTCAGACATCTGAACGGCTGATGCGTTTCTGGGGCGTACCCCCTTCTTCAAAGCCTGTATAGTCCGTGATACCTCTCTCCTGCTGCGTGTCCTCCTTAATATAGGTATATGTGTGTATGCACATGTGCAAGGGCGGCCCCCAGCGCTGATGGCCACTGATTGGCAGGCCCCACCCCTCTCTCAGGACCCCACCCATCCAAAGTGACACCCCAGGAGAGCAGGCACAAATGTGGTATAGAAAAGCATACTGCATCAGTGCACAGCTGCAGAATCAATACTCTATGGGGGTAGCAATACATATATGTCCAGGTATCCTTGTTAATCCTTTATTAGCGTTAATGCATGAAAATATGTGTACATGTATCAAAAAATTGCTCCTCATAAATCCTTCTTAATCTAAAGTATAATCTCACTGCTTGCAAACAGCTGGAATGTTTTCAAATATGTCTGTACATCTTGTTTCTAGATTTCTGATTTAAACCAAGTTTGGGTTTATTGGTTTCTTTAAGCGCTCATTCTATATTTCAGGTAACATCATTTCTAAAGAGAACATAGTAGAATTCTGTGTGGCAGGACCCTTACACTAGAATGTATTGTTGCCTTTAATTTCTTCTCATTTCCCATCTTCCCTCCTGCTCTTGGCTTGGTTATAGATTTTTTGTTGAAAATTGAAGCTACTAAGATTAAGTTCTATGTGACGATGATTTATATGGTTTCTCTATTTCACAATCCATGGTAGTTATCAGCCTATTGTTTGCAACAATGGGACCTTATTTTCTTGCAGTATTAAGGTTGGTTTTCGTGTTTGTGCTCACCGCGTAGTGGGTGAAAGCTTTCCTTTCAGAAAATTACTCTATTACTAATCATGGTGTTAGAAAAAAAAAAAACTGTCAAAAAAGCTATTGTCTAATGTCAGTCGGTTTGAAGTAATATTGAAAAAATGGATGCTTGTAAAACAAGAAAGGGAAAAGTTAATGAGTTATGTTTGCTGTAAGTAAAGCTACAGGTAGTCAATTTCAAGCCATACCATTGCGTGTAATGAAAAATCTTCTACGGTGTTAACCCTTCGTACTGACTTCTCCAGACGTATCCAGACTTCTCATTAAATTTAATGATTCTAAAGAAAAATGTTCTGTAGTATTAACCCTATATGCTGCCAATCAAGGTTTCAAATTATTCTTGCCATTTGGATACCACTTTAACCACTTCCGGACCACCCACTGTATATATACGTCGACACTTTAAAGATGGACTTCTCAGAGCTAGTAAATCGGGAGTGAAGACGGAATCTTGGGGGATCTGATGAGGAAGGATGAAGATTTTTAACTTCCTTCTACCTCATTCAGACCCCCCAATGCTGTAACCATGTCCCCCTGTAATATTTATGTGTATACTAGGGATAAGCCAAACATACCCGCGTTCGGTTCGCACCAGAACCTGCGAACAGACCGACCGTTTAGAATCCAAAAAAAACATTTAGAACCCCATTGAAGTCTATGGGACTCGAACGTTCAAATTCAAAAACGCTAATTTTAAAGACCAATATTCAAGTTATTGTTGGAAAACGTCTTTGAGAACCCGGGTCTTGTCCATGTATCAATGGAAAAAAGTTTAAAAAACGGTTGTTTTTTCAGGAGCAGGACTCCTGAAAAAGTGACCATTTTTAAAACTTTTTTCCATTGATACATGTTCCCTCGGGCAAGACCCGGGTTCTCAAAGACGTTTTCACAGGCATACTATAGACACCCAGCAGGTACAATATTTAAAGGAATTTTTATATAATTTTTTTTTTTATTTAAGCATCATTAAAATTACTGCTCCAGGAGCAGTAATTTTAATAATGTTTAAATACAAAAAAAAAAAAGGGAAAATTCCTTTAAATATTGTACCTGCAGTGCTGGGTGACTATAGTTTGCCTGTGAAAACGTCTTTAAGAACCCGGGTCTTGCCCGAGGGAACATGTATCAATGGAAAAAAGTTTTAAAAACTTTTTTTCCATTGATACATGGACAAGACCTGGGTTCTCAAAGACGTTTTTACAGGCAAACTATAGACACCCAGCAGGTACAATATTTAAAGGAATCTTTCATTTTTATTTTTTTATTTAAACATTATTAAAATCACTGCTCCAGGAGCAGTGATTTTAATGATACTTAAATTAAAAAAAATTAAAATAAAATTCCTTTAAATATTGTACCTGCTGGGTGTCTATACGTGTGATAACGTCTTTAAATAGCACAATCACCTACCTGCCAGTAAATTAGGAAGAACTGATCTATCTATGCTATACAGTGTATAAATATATGTACAACTCCTAGGGATGCATATATATATCCTCTACACACTGTAAATTAAGCTAAACTGACTAGCCTGCCTGCCTACTCTATCTAGCTATATAAAAAGACTATCTCTCTGTCTCTCTGACTGCTCTCATTAACAACCGCAACACACTACACGAGGCCGCCCACCAGGCGGCCTTATATAGTGTGGGGCGTGTGCTAAAGCCCTGAGCCATAATTGGCCAAAGCCACCCTGGCTTTGGCCAATTATGGCTCCCCGTTTTTGCGTGCTGTGATTGGCCAAGCATGCAGGGTCATAGTGCATGTTTCGCCAATCATCAGCGCGCAATGCCGCAGTGAATTATGGGTGGTTGCGCGTCACTCGAATTTGGCGTGAACGACCCGTTTTGTTTGAATTTCGGCGAACGTACGAACAGACAATGTTCGAGTCGAACATATGTTCGTATCGAACGCGGAGCTCATCCCTACTATATACACCCGAATATACACTTCTCTGCCTCCTGCGAAACTTGCTTGCAGATCTACTCCTTCTCCTCCTGCACAACTCTTGCTCCTGGAACTACAAAACTCAGGACCAGCTGGCACTGTTTGGATGGTGTAATAAATGGTCAATTAGACCAGTATCAGATGACCCTTACAGGCAGGGACTGCGGGCCCCTTTGATGTAGAAAAGTTCTAGTACTCAGCTGTCCTGTCTGTGGCTATTCCACCCAGTATCTGGCACTGACAGACCTCCTGGCTGCAGCTGCCCCTTTCTCCTGTCTATTTCATGATAGTCCACTTGACTGACTCTGCATCCATCCCAGACTGCTCTCACCCAGTCCTTTCAGGCTGCCTCCCAGACCTCCCGACTGTGTCTCACTCACCAGCCCTCCTGACTGTTTTTCTCCCTGGAGACTTGCCTGGCAGTTTTCCCCTGCTGTCCTTCTCCTTGCTCAGATACCTCCTATATAGGATCCCCTTGCTTGTCTTGAAGAGGGGCCCCTTCTACACCTGAGCCCAGGCCTTAGTTCACCCCCACAGACTAGGGGGTTACAGGCCTCTGACAGCCTAACACTCCATCTCCATATTCTACCCAAACTCCACTTCCCCAGCTGGACTGACCCTGAGTATTTTAGGGGAGCTGTCCCCTTCCAACCTATCTGTTGGGGATTAGTCAGGGCCCTCATAAATATATTCCAGGCAGCTCCTCCTTACTTCCCCCACCCATTCTTCTAGAAATGTTCTGCCAGCTGCCAACTGCTAGCCAAGCCTTTACAAATTTACCTACACTTAAACAAAAACCTGACACCAGCACTCTAGCAACACTAGGGGGTGCTACACATATATGTCCATAAACACCAAAAGCCTTACATCTACCAACCATGTAACAGGGGTATTTACTATAACAATCCCTTCACTGCTAATCCCCTTATCTCCTTATCTTTTTACACCATCTGTCAGGGAGCTTGACATACCTATGAATGCACTAACAATTTACATATCAATACCGCCCATGATTTACATATTTGCAGCGTTTCCCCCGCTGACAGGACCGGGAGCTGTGTGTTTGCACACATAGCTCCCAGTCCTCGCTCTGTACCGAGTGATCGCGTGTGCCCGGTGACGATCGTACCCGCCAGGCACGCGCGCGGGACTTGGGGATGAGCGGGGACTCACGTGCGCCACCGCCGGCGCCGTGCACGCGCCCCCTAGTGGCCGCAAAGTAGCCGACGTAGAGAGCCGCATTCGCCCAGGAGAGCCGCATTCTCGCAGTAATATGACGGCGGGCGGTCGGCATCTAGTTAAGGTTAGAGTGGTAAGGATGTGGAACTCCTTCCCACAATCAGTGGTGTGTCAGCAGGAAATGTTGATAAATACAAAAAACTCTTAGGCCCCATTAACACGGACGGACCGTTCAGGTCCACCTGTCAGTTTTGACGGTGGACCTGAACGGCCGCTCCATGCATCCCTATGGAGCGTCGGATGTCAGCGGAGATATGTCCGCTGACATCCGACCCTATCCAATCCGCTAAAAATTGACGTATGGGGGGCATGTCCCCATCCGTCCATGCGGATAGGATCGGGTAAGATCTGATGAAAATGGACATGCTGTCCGTTTTCATCAGATCGCTCCATAGGAGACAGCGGTGCCCGACAAACCCCTCCCTGATCAGTGAGCAGAGAGAAGCTTGTCATCCGTCGGCTCAGCGGAGATCTGCGGACTGATCTCCCTCTGAGCCGGCGGGAGCAGGCGGACTCCGTCGCTACGGACTACGACGGAGTCTGCCTGTTGTGAATGAGGGCTTAGATGGGCATCTTAGTGAACACAATATACAGGAATTTTGGAAATGGTACTGACATAAACACACACAAACCCACACCTACACAGGTTGGACTGATGTCTTTATTCAACCTTTATTCATCCTTACCAACTATGAAAAACTATGAAACTATGAATGAGAACTAGCCCCTGCTTCCAAAAAGAGATCTTATATGCCCCCTTGCTGTGATTATTAGGAGTGTACTGTACAGTAAATGTGAGCTGAGAATAGAACCTTCTCAACCAGTAACAGTAAAAATAAGTTATTTTTCAGCCTGCATGGATGCAAAGACTCAGGACATGTGCATAGAAGACAAGGTCAGCACATACGCAATGAAGCACAAAATGGCCTTACATAAACCTTTTTTTGTATCAAATGCTTATTTTTATCTCTTATTTTTCATTCATACAAACTGGAGTCTAACACAAAATGACAGTATATTTCTGAAATACTTACTTAAAGATTGATTTATTAAAACTGATCAAAAATGAGCACAGCATTGCAACTGTAGCCAAAAGTAACAAAGTAGGTTTCATTTTTCATTTTACATAACCATTAAACAAGAATTCTGATTGATCACTATATGAAATATTTTAAACTTTGTAGTTAGTTAAAGGTGATGTAGGGCCAAAGTTATTTTGGCCCTACTTCTCCTATGGTTCACAGGAGTGCACTTAGTTCTGTACTCCTGTTTCAGCCGACAGTGGGCTAAAGTCCGCTGTTGGCTGATGTCACTCATTTGGTCCAGGCTCTGGAGGAATCCTGACTTTAATGTCAGAATCCACCCAGATGCCTGAGCAGCTGCTGGCTCAGTCTCTTAACGCACCGCTGAGAGCCTGAGCAAACCGCTCCTGCACCCTCCACAGTGAGGGCTGGAGGGCCAAACTAGGGAACCTCTGTTCACTGAAGACCGAGAACTAAGCGATCAGAGGTCTTCGCTCAGTTCTCAGAGTAAAGGCAGGGGAGAGATGCATCATCAGACCGATGCTGCATCCACCTATGTGAGCATATATGTATGTTTGTTATTTTGAAATCCCACACTTATTTTTTAAGTCCTTCTGGTTTTCATCAATCAGCAACTTCATTGTGAACACATCTTCCATATCTTTCAAGCTGGCAACATTTTCTTGGTTGATCATGATATTGTTTTCCTGTTATGGAACTGTCTAATAAAAAAAATTACAATCCTTCCATATAAGGTCAGTGACATCATAAGGGGCTGGGAACTTGCCCTATAGTTTCATGTATTGACTCTCATTTAGAATAGGGGGATTCCCTGTTTTGATCGTTGATGAGCAAGGCTAATGAGTGAATAGTGCATAGTGAACTGGTCCTAAGGCCTGCTTTACTAGTGAGCTAACTAAAGAAAAACTCAATAAATTGTGGTTTGGATGAATTTTTGCAGATAACAATATATTACTGTAAAGTATTACAGAGAATGCAAAATTGTGCAGAATGGTTTGGGAAACTTCATTAAACTGGTATCATTTGAAATCAAGCTCAGGCTATTTATAAGGTAGCAACAGCTTTATGCTCTTTCTCCCAGAACCCTTTTGGAAACAAATTAGGTTATCCAATTACACAAAATTTGTTACGAATTTAACAATATTCAAAACTCTGAATCAACTCTACTCCCCACCAGTATACTGAGTAAATCGAATGATTTACCCTGCATATACATGATCGTAGCCTTTCCAAAGCTTATGAGTGGACAAATTTGAAAAAGATATAATAAGTATGTTTCAGTATTGATGCTTTATGCAAATGACATGTTGCTGATACTGGGGGATACTGATGTATTTGTGAGGGCAGTCATGTCTGTGATTACAGAATTTGGTAACTATTCGGGGCTAACTATTAACTAGTCCAAGTCCACATTACTGCCATAGTTAACTCTGGCCTCTCGTCTTTTTATCCAGTTCCCGTGGTTGACTCCTTTAGATACTTAGGGGTGGTGATTTCCCCAGTTTTTACGGACTACTCTCATTTAAATATATCCCTGCTGCTCTTTAAATTCCGTGACAAAATAAATCTTTGGCATAAACTTTGGCTCAGTATGGAAAGGCAGGAAAACTTGGTGAGAATGATTATGATGCCAATGTTGCTTTATTTTTTCCCCATTTCCCAATTATGCTGTCTCAAACTGTTTAGGGCAATTAACTCTATCTTCCGACAGCTGTTGTGGAAGCAGAGTTCACCCAGAATTAATTTGGAACAACGTCAATGCCCAAAAAGTGCGCAGGGGGATTGCATTTCTGAATGCCTGGATATATTTTCAGGCTGCTCAGTTGCAGCACATGAGGCTGGTATGCCTTGGGTGGAGGAGAATGTGGAATAACTACACCTATGCATAGTTGGTCAAGCTTTCATTTCCGCTAAATGGCATGCATATGACCCCACCTGTCCAAAATGTAGCAGGGACCATGGGGATCTTATTCATGTGCTACAGCACTGTCCAAAGTTACATAGATACTGGGAATCCATACATTTTAAGATTTATCAAACTTTTCAGTGTACTATACCCATAGACCCCAAATGCTGTTTATTAGGTATGCTAAATGACGTAATTTCAGATGCAATTGTTAAGGAAGAGGTCTGCAGGGACCTGTTTCAGGCCTGCAGAGTCATTTTGCTTCATTGAAAAGGTTCTTCTCTTCCCACACATAAAGAATGGGTAACTCATATGGGCACCGCTCTCAGCTACCTACCAACATAGAGCATTCTCCTTCAAACTTAAAAAAGTATGGGGTGGATAGTTAGATATTCCTGGATGTGGCCCCCATGGGACTGATCATGGATAGATTGCTGGGGTAATGTGTTGCTGGTCTCTGCACTTTATTGGGTGTAATCCAAGTCAATAGAATTCTGTATGCTAATATTTGCAGTTGGCTGATTTATACCTTGAATGGGAAGTGGAACTTGGAATGGCAGTTATCAACTTTATTAATTTTGGACTGGAATGGAATATTGGTAGAGACTGCTTGGGATTCAAGTTGCCAACTTGAATCCCAAGAGCCTGGCCACCAACTGTGTGTATGGAAAGGGCTTTTGGGAAATATAGTCCTTGGGTTGTGCCTTCATCAATCTGAATTGACCCCCCAGTAGCTGCCCTTGGAAATATTTCACATGCCTGGTGACAATGTCACAATATTGGGACATAATATAGAAAGTTAGATGGGGATTTAAGCGGAAATTTAGGCCATGTCTATAGAAACCCCTAATAGTACAGTAGACATCTCACAGTTGTCTGTTTGCTCAATGTATGTCCACTGGTGGCCTCACTACTTTGTTATTTCACATTCCAAAGTTGCTGGTAGCTCCAGCAGAACACTTGCAATTAAAATATTGTGAATAGCTAACCTTTGGGAACTGTAATTATTCAAATTATTCAGCAATTCTACTGTTTTCATTTTTTTGGTTCACATTGAAATTTATAGTTTTGTCATGCTCCATCTTTGTAGCTTTGCAATGACTGCAACTCACCTTAATATCACTGTTTGACATTCGGAGATTCTCATGAGAGAAGGGAAATCATTTTGAAATGAGCTGTACAAAGGTTATTAAACTGACAGTTAAAATTCTAGTCCTGTCCATTTTCCTTTACCCCTAATTAAATGTCAAGAAACGTGATATGGAATTTTCATTGTATGTATAATTAACATTTCCAAAGCCACAGGGTTATGACACTCATTGTAAAAGATGTGCTCATTTTTTCTTTTCTAATATAAAACAATTTATACTTCTTTAGGTTATAATGTCCATTGTTAAGTTAAACCCTTTCTGTTAGTGTCTTTAATTGTGTGAATAAGGTAAAGTGCTATTTAACGGCACAGCAAATGATCATATTTGCAGAGGCTCTCAGCTCACAAGATCGTTAGTTAAAGGGGTTTTTTAGTTCAACTGCATTATCCAATCGCTTCTTGAACCTCTTAATAACTGAAATATAAAAGGTTCTCATTCTGCTAAAAGCAACTTATTCTGCTATATCATCACTGCAGCTTGTCCTTTCAGTATGTATATCTTCCTGCATGTGACTGGGCAGAAGGTACAACCAGATTGTTTTCTGTGTTTCCACTTTAGTGACTATTAGGATATGTTTCAAACAGTATTGTAAGGATTATTATAAATGGGAGCTTGCTGGCTTTTCTTGATTTTCATTTGCATTTGGGAAACAGTTTAAAAAGATTTTGAATTAAATATTGTAATTTAAATTTGGATTTTGTGAAGGAGTGCTCATTTGCATTATTTCTACATTTGTCAGTCTTTACTTTTTTCATTTGGGAAAAGCAACTACTTTTCTGTAACGATCAGATTTGAACCTTCATTTTGTGCTGGTGGTTACTCCACACTGCAGCTCAAGTCTCTGCTGTGCACACTTATCTCAATTAAGAGTTCTTAATAGACTGCTTGACATTTAGCCAGTGCTTGATAAACAGGTTAATCTGGCTGCTTATGCCCTTGATTCAGGTCTGTCTGACTTGTGCCTTTTAATGCCATAGATTATTCTTTGCAAATTGTTTGGACTGTGTTTTTCTGTGTTTGTCCTGGTCGTCGGTCTATTATCCCTGTTATTGTCTGTGCTCAACCTACCTGTCCGGATCCTGAACTCTGTTTACTATCAGTTAGGCTTTGTCTTATTTAACCATCAGTATGCTGCCTTTGCCCTGATCCGATGTTTGCTTTGACCATCTGGCTAAGAGCTAATGTTGGCCATAGATGAATCAAAATGCATCCAGTTTAGCAGGGACCAGTCAAATTTCGATCCATGTGTAGCCAATCCTGTCTGACAGATCAGAACAGATTACTGTTCATCATATCAACTTCTGTCAAACGGGAATTTTGGAACAGTTTAATTGATCAAAAGGTTGTCCTATTGTCAGAATACAACATCCCAGAGGGGGTGTAATCCTCCATCCACCTTGCATGCGTGGATGGAGAAATCTGTTCTTTTTAATAATTCAGCCCACAGGCTGAATGAAAAAAAAAAGATCATCTATGGCCAGCTTTACTCTGCTCTAGCATCTGTCCTGCTTAATAGTTGGCAATCAATCCTTGTGACACATTTGGTCCACCACACTTTGCAACTTTCAAGTCAATGTGAACACAAATGAAAGCAAATTAAATACAACTCAAGAGCATGCTAAATGCAAGAATTTTTTTCTGAAAGCATCACAAACACACTGCTTTTGACTTCTGGATCTAGCACTCATGTACACTAAATCAACTATATCACTCTAATTATTCTAGTAAATGTGTCAGGTACCTTAATTGGAGACTGAAATTACAAGGTTGGCCTCTCTTCTATCTCCAGCCCAGGTCCTGCTTAAGGTGGAACAGAAGGTACTGAAGGACAGGAGGAACACAAGTGTCGGCAGATATTGATAGGAGTGCTTGCAGCAAGAGATGTAGACCCTGGCAGGCTGGCAGAACATCAGGTCAGGAACAGTAGCTGATCCAGCCAAAGTTAAAGGGGCACTCCACACAGGCTGCAAGTTCCAGAGGTGAGGCTTGTTAAAATTCCCAGCAGGCTTGAGACAGGAACTCTCTGTAATGAGTAGAGCTGATGCTTATGGCAGTTGGACCAGATGTGAGAGCAAAGCTGGGAACAGCAGCATGGTCACAGGGATAGACCTATCAGCAGGTCAGCAGTATGCAGGAAGCGAGGTACCAAGACATAAGACAGAGACGTGGTTAAGAACAAAGGAACTGGCGACAAAGCAGAGGCAGAATCCAAGTTCCGGTCAGAGGTCACCCAAGTCAGCAACAAGGGAACAAGCAAAGTAATAGCAAGACACAGGGAGCAGCTAAAAGACCAGTTAGCACTGGAGCATGAGCAGGAGCCCCTTTAATTAGTTCGCCTGGCACCAACATGCATTGAGTGCACATCCATGCTTGTGTGCATGTGCCCATGTGCATTCCTCTTTTCATGTGCACGTCTAATCACCATTCTGCACACATACGCATTTCTATTAGCTATTCTTCGTGCATGCATATTTCTATTAGCAAAACACCTGGTAGTCATTCAATGTCCATAATTGCTTTAGTAGATGATGTCATTCCAGCTGGGACATAAAAGCCAATTCCTTCTCCAATGAAATTAAAACATTGTGGTAAAAGGCGTGTATATGGCTCCAACACATGTTTAACAAACAACATGGCAAATACTAAATGTCTTTGTATCAAAACACAACACATTGCCTCAAATAAAAAACATAAGCTGTTCATGATTCCTTTAGGATTCAATATCAAGAAAATATTTTACCTCCATGCATGTTCATGAAATATATATATATATATATATATAGAGAGAGACTCAGGAGTACAAATCATTTAATAATTAACCTCATGTAGAGTAAGAGCCTTAAACTTATGACAACCAAAATAATCTCTAGCATGAGACCAAAGACTCACTGCATGTGGTTGTAGGAGAAAAAAAATCAATGAAATGTTATTTCCCACAGTGACTATCAGTGTTAAAATGTGAGAATCCAGGTGGTTCCTCATTTTATTTTTATTTTTATGCCTGATATCATGTCAATAGTTAAGACTACTGGATGAGGCACCACAAGGTATTCTTATTCCTTAGAGAGATGTTTGAGGAGCAATATATTGGCCAGTGGGTAGGAACCATACTGTGGTGCTACAATTACACATTCATTTATGTGAGCATGCAAAAAGTTTACATAAGTTCATTGAGGGGTTTTGTTAATCATACTGAATGCAAATCTTTTTACAACAGAGATAATTGAGGAATAAGACACTTTTCATTCTATCACGACTGTGCCATGTGCACAAGAAACTTGGGTTTCCTACGCATATCCTTAATTCTAACCCTACTTTGCGATAAATTGGAACTCTGAGGTCTTTACTTCTAATACAAAGGCTTATTTGGAATACGGTGTCCAACAAGCTCACAAAGATATAATGGTTAGGTGTCCAAAAACTCTTGGCCCGTAGAGCACTCCAGGAATATAAAACAGTGCTTAAAGCAAATATTTACTCCCCCCGTATTTTACTTTATGACTCCTGCTTACCTCAAGGTGAGTTCAGCCTATTTCAGATACTCACCCAAGCAATTGATCCAGCGCTGTCCAGCTGAGAACCTCTTCTTATCCGTCATCACGCAATTCCAAACCGCCATGTTTGACCATGACGTCATCAATAGGTTGCCGATTATTCCAGGTTCACCTGTCATGCCTCCCAAAGATGGTTGTGCATATCCCAGGAGGCAAAGGGAGCATGTGCACATCATTCGCCTACAAATTCTGTAAAAAAAAAAAAAAGAGAAGAAAATAAAAGAGAAAAAAAGCGTACAATACACATTAAGGATGTTGAGGATAGGTGGATTGGAGGGATGCTGTTTTTCAGGGTAAAGCTCCACTTTAATTCTTGGTAAAATGACTTAGGCCTCGTACACACGATCAAATCTGTCTGCTGGAAACGGTCTGCTAGACCGTTTCAGCAGACAGATTCGATCGTGTGTACGGGCGAGCCGACGGATTTGGCCACCCGACAGATTTCAAAGCATGCTTTGAAATCTATCGGGTGGGAACCCGTCCGCCCGACATGTCTGCTGGACGTCACCTTTGAGAAAGTCACATGACGAAACGCGTCAGGTGACCACCACGCAGCCCGTACGCACGTTCAGTCCAACAGCTGATCCAAACACCGCCGTATGTGACTGCGAGCTGCTCAGCACGGAGACGGACGCTCCTGGATCATCACACAGACGGAGCTGGCAGTCTCGCTTCCATACAGGGACAGGTGGACAGCGCACACTACTTGTTTGAACTTTATTTTATTTTTTAATTTTTTAATTTTACTTATTTTATACACCAGCCCAGGTGTTTCTGGGCTCTTATAGTGGAGATGTCCACTTTTCTCTTTTTATAATAAAAGCTCTGCGAGTTTTATACATATCACGCTATGTGGATACTCCGTTTTTTTCTTGAGTGACACCCCGAGCACCGCATTGGAATTCCTCCAGACCCATCCGTACAACTGGGAGCAGCTGCTGGGACGATACAGACAGCAGCGCAACAGGAGTATCAAAGGTACCACCACCTCCCGCCTATTGCCCCTGGAGGGTGACAACATCTGGTGAGTGGGGTCCTAAGAGGGGGAGCACAAAAGTCACGGAGCGGCATCCTATAAGAGGAAACAGCACCAAAGTCACTAATAGACATTTTTGCAGCACCAGCCATTAATCATTTGAAACGCAACATATTTATCGCATATCAGAACTGTTTGTTTTTTATTTTATTTTTATTGTATTTTACAGTAACCCAGCCTTCACAGTAGGGTGTTAACCCACATGGGGTGATACCCCACTGAACCCAGTGTTCAAATACATATACTTTTTTGCTTTCTGAGTGGTGTGAGGACACACATAATACCCATTTATTTACACACAGTCTAGAGACTGTACTTTTCACTTTTGGCCTGCACAGTATCCTGACGATACTTCCCAGCTTGGCCAATTGGATCATTTTTGCCAATTACAGTTCACATTACTGTTAGTTCACATTGACACTAAGATTTGTATTTTGTTTTTTTCTTGTGTTTATATACCTTTGTGTTTGCTTTGGTCACACATTTGGATTGATGCCATAGGAAACCAGGCAGGCTGGTCCTTTTTGATTGATAAGGGTCACAACAGCATTCACCGCTTTCACACCTTGAGCTAATCAAGGAGTGGAATCGCCCCGATAGCCTGGGCTCACTTGATTGCACAGGGTCCTGACCCAATTTGAATACAGCACTAACACTTAGCTTTGATTTTTGGTTATTATCACTCACACCTAGCGGACACCATCTGATGGTGGAGGTCCACTAAGCTTTCACATATATGGTCAACAGCAATATATTCTTTATCATTATTGTGGTAACCATACATGCTCTCACATCACGTGGGCCCAGGGAATCCTCATACATGGATTAACCCCTGTTTATAAGTTACCCAACACTTGTTTATTTATCTACAAAAATTTCATCACAACAATTACCCACCAGTCACGTACTAGTGACCCACTTAGCAGCGCCATTACCCCTACCAATACTTATCATTTCTCTGGTCTCCTTGGAGATCCTCAGGGAGGCAGCAGCTAGACCACAAGTCCTAAGCGTGGATTTCCTGTTTTCAAAAGAGAAAAAAAGCTTACAATACACATTAAGGATGTTGAGGATAGGTGGATTGGAGGGATGCTGTTTTTCAGGGTAAAGCTCCACTTTAATGCTTGTTAAAATGACTTAGGCCTCGTACACACGATCAAATCTTTCTGCTGGAAACGGTCTGCTAGACCGTTTCAGCAGACAGATTCGATCGTGTGCACGGGCGAGCCGACGGATTTGGCCACCCGACAGATTTCAAAGCATGCTTTGAAATCTATCGGGTGGGAACCCGTCCGCCCGACATGTCTGCTGGTTAGTACACTTACCAGCAGACATGTCGTCTCGCACCGGCGCCAAATGGATTCGGCGCATGCGCGGAAGTGTTTTACTTCCTGGTGCGGTGACGTGGTGGCGTCAACGTCACCGCCACGTCACCGACACGTCAGCGCGCCGTCTGCTGGCAGGGATTTTGGTTTGCTCGTGTGTACACGCGAGCAAACCAAAATGACAGCAGACAGATTTGTTCAAATCGGTCGGACAGACCGTTTTGAACAAATCTATTGCCTCGTGTGTACGAGGCCTTAGAGGCACTTTAAGGCACTTTAAATGCTATTACAGCTTGATGTGGGCCATTTTCAGAGATTGACTTCATTCCCTCTCTTAGGCTCAAAACTTTATTTTTGTCCTTATCAAAAATGACCCTGGGACCCTGTTACATATTTATTAAACCAAGGTCATACCTGTAAAGACCAGCCTGAACACAATATACACTGCCCCAATCTGTAGTCCCTCAGGGGTTCATTTACTAAAGACCAAAATACTGTCTACTCTGTAAGCGCAGTTGCTCCAGGGTTTAATAATTGAGCAGAAGCTCTGCTGACTTCCATTATCCAATCATATGTAAGCAAAAATGCTGTTTTTAAAAATTTTCTTGCACATGATTGGGTATTTTTTGCAAAGTGAATCCTTACTTCATTAATATCTGGAGTAGCTGCACTTGCAGAGTGTAACTGTATTTTCCAAAGTGCACAGTCTATTTGCCTTTAGTAAATCAACTCCCCAGTGTCTGCTATTAAACTGACACTTAGGGCAGAAAGTTATGGTTATTTTTGATGACTTTACAGCACTGCAGGAAAATACAGTGATCTTAGGTTAGCATGAGTAAACAGTGAGAGCTTCAGGGGACCATGGAGACCACCACTCCTGAAAGTGTTGGTTTACCAGAAGACTTTGTGGGAGAAGTTCTAGTGATTAAAGAGGCATTCAGCAACATGAAGAGAGGTAAGTATTCAGGCTCTTCTTTAAAGGTATGGCCTACAAGATTTTGTGATAAGGTCACTTTAAATCTAATTGAAGAATAAAACCAACTGGAGGTAAATATCATGTCACTTACTGAGTTGTAGGTTATGCTTGCAATTATCTTTTGAACGTCCAACCAGATCTGCTTGATTTTGCAATTCAATGTCTTATAAATGTGTAATATCCTTGTCTCGGTGCCTAAAGGTGATTTGGTAATGTCTGAATGAAGATGCCAATAAACATTGACAATGACATCTGACGAAGAAACAACTGTCTACGAGTCAGCTGAGAGAGTTGCAGATAACTCCGGGGCAGCTTCATTGCCAGAAAAGTCTATTGGTTGTCTGATAAGTCATAGACGATATACTAGCAGCAGGATGAGCGGTCCTGCCAAGTGCTTTCCCAATTCTATCACCCAACACAGCAAAACAAACGGCCAGCTGGGTTCGGGGAAAGCTAAATCTTTTGACTTTGCAGACAACATAATATTTCTGGCAATTAGAAAAGTACCTTGCAATAATTAACCACTCATTAGTTTATTTCAAAAAGCCCAGATTACATCACATTTTATGTAGAAGTCTAATTAGAGCATTGATTTATTCAGCTATCCAAGTGCATTTGGCTTCTCCGGGATTGCACAAATGTGGCTTCAAACATGTCATATTGTTTCCTGCTGATGATAAAGTGATTACATTTTGTGTCCTTACCAGCAGGTGATAGCGAGCATACATTTAGAAATGTGTCTATTGAGAGAAGCCAAGGGGACTGCATAATAAATGCTTATATCGTCAAATGTGAGCTGGAGGATACTTAATATTAAACAAGATAATTGTAAATCTTTGTCCAATAATAGTTATTTATTAATAAAACATTTCCGTAATACTAAAGCATTACAAAAAAGTGCATGTTTTATACCATGACAGGCAGAGAGCAATACATACATACAGAGGGTTGAAAACATTTAAGGTCACGTACACACGATCAGACCAGTCCGATGAAACTTGTCTGACGGACCGTTTTCATCGGACCACGCTGGTCTGATGTGCGTACACACCATTGGACCAAAAATGAGACCAGAACACGGTGACGTAGAACACAACTACGTGATTAAAAAACAAAGTTCAATGCTTCCAAGCATGCGTCAACTTAATTCTGAGCATGCGCAGGTTTTTGGTCCGATGCTTTTGTGTACTAACCATCGAATCTGTCCGACGGACAGGTGTCCGTCGGACAGATTTTAAAGCAAGTTTTAAAACTTTGGTCCGACAGACAATGGTCCGATGAGCCGTAAACACCATCGAATTGGTCCGATGAAACTGGTCTTCAGACCAGTTTCATTGGACCGGTCTGATCGTGTGTATGCGGCCTAAGGGTACAATTAATACAGGTCCGATGGGTCGTACACACCATCGAATTTGTCCGATGAAACTGGTCTTCAGACAAGTTTAATCGGACCGGTCTGATCGTGTGTACGCGGCCTAAGAAACGCATAACCCTACACTAACCCTATATTAAAGTTTACGCAGCCCTTTTTTTCTCTGAAAATAGGTGTCAGTGTTCCATCAGAATCAGTGACCCGTCAGATTAGGTAACGGAAGTGACGTTCCGTTAGAAGCGCATGCGTTTTTCACCGCTACCCGGTTTGCTTATCTGTCAGGACACCTACAGCCAGAAGAAGGCGGCAGCAGACATCATACTACATCCATCTACGTCTTGAATTTCAAAGTAATTTTACCAATAAAGTGAGCATATATAAATACTGTATAGTATGTTGACATCTGTTATGATGTCTGAAAAAGTAGATGCTCAAGCAGAAGCATCATGTGCAAGAGGCCTTAAAGCGGAGGTCCATCCAATTTTTTTTTAAAAAGCCAGCAGCTGCAAATACTGCAGCTGCTGACTTTTAAAAAATGGACACTTTCCTGTCCAGCGCGCCCGCGATGTCGTCAGCCGAAGCCGAACAATTGCTCATCTCTCGGTTGCCATCACCGCCATCCTCAGTGAGGGAATCAGGAAGTGAAGCATTGCGGCTTCACTGCCCGGTTCCCTACTGCACATGTGCGAGCCGTGCAGCGCGCCCTAACTGGTCCCCGCTGTCTCCTGGGACCAGTGTGTTTCCCAGAAGACAGCAGGGGTGACGCGAAGGGCGTGACTCTCGTTGGGAGTCTATTCCTGGAAGTGGGTGCAAATACAGTACCTGTAATACATAGGTATCTGCACCCCCCTCCCCCCTGAAAATTGCCAAATGTGACACCGGACGGGGGGAGGGTTCCGAAAAGTGGAAGTTCACTTTTTGTGCGGACCTTCCGCTTTATTATTTTAAGAGTAATTTTTTGCATTTAAAAAAAAAAGGAGCAATAACAGAAATTAATCCAGCATATACAATTGCTATACAAGCTATATTGCAATTGAATGTTATTAAAAATTACCTTTCATTTTCAATCTGCAAGGTGTAATTTTCAGTAAAATGCAATGCAGTATGGCAACCTGAAGGCGTTTTGTACACCCGAGGCATCCTTTGTTCCTTAGTTACTGTATAAGTGTCATAAGGGATCTTTCACACTGTGGCAGTTTATGGCTTAGCTCACTCATCACTGTTAGATGGTGGCACATTGTAGAACATCAACCTATATTCTATAAGGGGGGCATGGACCATGGCTGCTTTCTATTATATCTCCATAGGGATCGGGTAGAACATTGCCCATACCCAACACTGCACTGAATAAGTTACCGTTATCCAATGCAGAATGGATAGCTTGTACGAATACATAAATGGCCCACATAGAACACTTAAAAAAACTCAGAAAAATTATTTATTTTTAGGGTTGTCACAAATGACAGGTGTGCTCTTGGAGGAAAAGAGGCTTAATCTCTGCCTACAGAAGAGGTTTTTCGCAGTAAGAATTCTCCAAATATGGAAACGTTTTCAATAGTAAATTGTTCTAGCCAACCCAGTAGATTGCTTTCAAAAGAACTGGATATGTTTCTAAATGTCTATTACTGATATTTAGGGATGAGCTTCGCGTTCGATGCGAACACATGTTCGCATCGAACATCGGCTGTTCGATTGTTCGTCGAAAACGAACAAATCGGGTTATTCACGCCAAATTCGAATGACGCGCAACGGCCCATAATTCACTGCGGTTTTGCGCGCTGATGATTGGCCAAGCATGCACCATGACCCCGCATGCTTGGCCAATCACAGCGCCCAAAAAACGAAGAGACCTAATTGGCCAAAGCCTGGGTGCTTTGGCCAATTAGGGTTCAGGGCTTTAGCACACACCCCACACTATAAAAGGCCGCCTCCCGGGCGGCCTTGTGTAGTGTGTTCCGGCTTGCTTTCAGAGAGAGAAGTCAGACAGACAGAGAGAGAGAGAGAGAGATAGATAGATAGATAGAGACACAGGGGCAGATTCACATAGAAATGGATTATCGTAGCGTAGCAGAAATACGCTACGCCGCCGTTTTTTACCTTGCTCTACGTGGAATTCAGGTAGATTTTCTACGGTAAACGACGGCGGCGTAGTGTATTTCTCCCGTCGCAATCCATATAGACGAGTAGGGGGCGTAAAACATTTAAATTAGGGGCGTTCCCGCGGCGATCGATCTGCGCATGCTCCGTTCGCAAATTTCCCGCCGTGCATTGCGCGAAATCACGTCGTGACGTCATTCGTTGTTTATGTAGCGTACTTTACGGGCGATCCACGTCCCGACGAGTTACGTAAATAAAAAAAAAAATTAAATAAATTCGAAGCGGGAACGACGGCCATACTTAACATGGGCTACGTAAAGTTAGAGCAGCAAAAAGCTGCTCTAACTTTACGTATAAAAAAATAGACGAAAACGACTGCGCCGCTCGCTCGTTTGTTCGTGAATCCCCGTAAAAACACATTAGCATATCCCGACGCATTAAAACGACGCGAACTCCTCCCAGCCGCCGCAAATAGATGGCAGCGTAGATCCGAAGGCTTACGAAGACGTAAGCCTCTCGGATCGAAGCCCGAAGCCGGCGTATCATGGTTTGAGAATTCAAACTAGTGATACGCCGCGGGAAATTTGAAATTACTCCTGTCTAACACCAGTTAGACAGGCGTAATTGTTTTGTGAATCTGCCCCACAGTGTCTTTTCAGATAGATAGATAGATAGATAGATAGATAGATAGATAGATAGATAGATAGATAGATAGATAGATAGATAGATAGATAGATAGATCAGGGAGGATACTAGTTAGTATAGTTAAATGTACAGTTTGTAGAGAATATATTGACATCCCTAGGAGTTGTCAATATATTTATAAACTGTATAGCTTAGCTAGTTCTGCTATTAGTATCTGTCAGGCAGGAGATTGTGCTTGATGCTCTAACGTGTTAGTGTACACGTGTTAGTTCATTGCACATAGACGCATTAACTGTTACTGCACGTGTGCTATTTATTTGCACAGAAAGGCAGTTGCTGTTAATGCAAGTGGGCTATTGAATTGCACAGAAACGCAGTCGCTCTGACTGTGCGTGTGCTGTGACATACCACCTGAGCGCATTTGGGGTCACCGTACGTGTGCTGTGACATACCACCTGAGCGCATTTGGGGTCACCGTACGTGTGCTGTGACATACCACCTGAGCGCATTTGGGGTCACCGTACGTGTGCTGTGACATACCACCTGAGCGCATTTGGGGTCACCATACGTGTGCTGGTATATACCACCTGAGCGCAGTTAGTGCCACTGTACGTGTGCTGGTATATACCACAGATAGTGCCACTGTACGTGTGCTACTATATACCACCTGAGCGCAGATAGTGCCACTGTACGTGTGCTCCTATATACCACCTGAGCACAGATAGTGCCACTGTACGTGTGCTGGTATATACCACCTGAGCACAGTTAGTGCCACTGTACGTGTGCTGGTATATACCACCTGAGCACAGATAGTGCCACTGTACGTGTGCTCCTATATACCACCTGAGCGCAGTTAGTGCCACTGTATGTGTGCTGCTATATACCACCTGAGCACAGATAGTGCCACTGTACGTGTGCTGGTATATACCACCTGAGCACAGATAGTGCCACTGTACATGTGCTCCTATATACCACCTGAGCACAGATAGTGCCACTGTACGTGTGCTCCTATATACCACCTGAGCACAGATAGTGCCACTGTACGTGTGCTGCTATATACCACCTGAGCACAGATAGTGCCACTGTACGTGTGCTGATATATACCACCTGAGCACAGATAGTGCCACTGTACGTGTGCTCCTATATACCACCTGAGCACAGATAGTGCCACTGTACGTGTGCTGCTATATACCACCTGAGCACAGATAGTGCCACTGTACGTGTGCTGATATATACCACCTGAGCACAGATAGTGCCACTGTACGTGTGCTCCTATATACCACCTGAGCACAGATAGTGCCACTGTACGTGTGCTGCTATATACCACCTGAGCACAGATAGTGCCACTGTACGTGTGCTCCTATATACCACCTGAGCACAGATAGTGCCACTGTACGTGTGCTCCTATATACCACCTGAGCACAGATAGTGCCACTGTACGTGTGCTGCTATATACCACCTGAGCACAGATAGTGCCACTGTACGTGTGCTCCTATATACCACCTGAGCACAGAGGGGGAGGGGAGGGGTTGCAAGGGGTTGGGAGGGGTTGCAAGTGTTGTGTTGTGCCCAATGCACAATTTTTCTGCCCCTGTTTAACAGGGGCGCCTAATAACAATTTTTGATGCAATAATTTGCACGTGGCTCCTTGTTGCGCTCCAATTGGAGTTATTGGGAGGGGTTGCAAGTGTTGTGTTGTGCCCAATGCACAATTTTTCTGCCCCTGTTTAACAGGGGAGCCTAATAACAATTTTTGATGCAATACTTTGCACGTGGCTCCTTGTTGCGCTCCAATTACAGTATGTTTGAGGGGTGCCCTTTTTTCTAAAAATGTTCTTTCACACAACAATAATGGCCCCCCACCACCGCTAAAATATTCGACATAATGTTGCCACACAGAACTTGCGCAAGTAGCATTAATTACCGTATTTTCCGGCGTATAAGACGACTTTTTGGATGCAAAAAAATGCATCCAAAGTCGGGGGTCGTCTTATACGCCGGTGACAGTCTCCGTCTGCTGCGAGCGTCCATGATTTGAAAGCCGCGCCTTCTCCTTAGTCTGTCCTGTGATAGGCGGAACACAAATTTTCCCAGCAGGGCATCTGTTCTGTGTTCCGCCTATCACGGATGCCTTCTCATCCTCGGACGAGAGGACGTCCGTGATAGGCGGAACACTAAACAGAGGCCCTGCTGGGAAAATTTGTGTTCCGCCTATCACAGGACAGTCTGAGGAGAAGGCGCGGCTTTCAAATCATGGACGCTCGCAGCAGACGGAGACTGTCATCGGCCTGGAATCTGCAAAACGTAAGTGATGGCACAGTGTGGGGCAAGTGATGGCACAGTGTGGGGCAGGTGATGGCACAGTGTGGGGCAAGTGATGGCACAGTGTGGGGCAAGTGATGGCACAGTGTGGGGCAGGTGATGGCACAGTGTGGGGCAAGTGATGGCACAGTGTGGGGCAAGTGATGGCACAGTGTGGGGCAAGTGATGGCACAGTGGGGGCAAGTGATGGCACAGTGGGGACATGTAATGTAATGGCACAGCAAGGCATGTTATAATGGCACAGCAAGGCATGTAATAATGGCACAGTGAGGGGTCATCTTATACAGTGAGTATATCCCAAAACCGAATTTTTTCCTGGAAAATTAGGGGGTCGTCTTATACGCCCAGTCGTCTTATACGCCGGCAAATACGGTACTTTTTTTTTTTTGGTCCTTTCATGTTGTGCAGGGACATTTCTAAACATGTGCCACTACTATAGACACCCAGCAGGTGTGATATTTAAAGGAATTATTTTTTTTTTTTACTTTAAGCATCATTAAAATGGCTTCTCCGCAAAAAACGGCCGTTTAAAAAAAAAAAAAATTCCATTGATACATGTTCCCTGGGGCAAGACCCGGGTTCTGAACGACGTTTTTCAACATTTAGTTGAATTTTGGTCTTTAAAATGACCGTTTTTGAATTTGAACGTTCGGGTCCCATAGACTTCAATGGGGTTCGAAATGTTCGCGCAAACCCGCGGTCTGTTCGAACGTTCTGGTGCGAACCGAACCCAGGGGTGTTCGGCTCATCCCTACTGATATTTATAAAAATATAAATAGTGCAGCGCAAAAGATAAATGAATAACACAAAATATCAACAAGAGAAAAAAATGTCCATAAGTGCATTGATAATCCAAAGTGAATATAAGGAACCAAATCCAAAGGGTGATTGATGAAGACAGAAGAAACGTGTGACGTCACCCGCGACTGCACACTGCACACCGTGTGTTCCTATTACTTGTTGGTGTATCCTGGCTTTTTGCCTTTTACCTAGCACTCAGGAACGAGTGCTTTTTATGTAAGTGTATTACTTTTATGCATTAAATTTTGAGTATGCTTCAGAGAGCACTAGATTCCTTTCATTCATTTTTTTACATAATCGTAACTGACGCTGTGTCCACTGATGCCGCAATGAGTGATCCGCTGCTGGATTGATCGGATGATCAAGGAGGTTCTGGTTATTATATGCTGTTTGACCTGTTTGGTCTATGCAATAAGGTGAGAGGCCATTCTTACCTTTCTCGGTGGAGGTTTCTTCTGTCTTCATCAATCACCTTTTGGATTTGGTTCCTTATATTCACTTTGGATTATCAATGCACTTATGGACATTTTTTTCTCTTGTTGATATTTTGTGTTATTCATTTATCTTTTGCGCTGCACTATTTATATTTTTATTACTGTTGGGGTGTTTAATTTGAATTTACCTTCAGTGCTGGCTTGCATTATTGTTTATTGTGTTATGTTTAATTTCTAGCGCTGAATAATCTACTTATTTGTATTACTGATATTTATACAGAATTACATTTGTAGGTTTTTGATCCATAGAGTTTCGAATTGCCTTGGCATCAGGAAGAACTATTTTCCCTGTTAGAGAAAATTGGATCAAAATAATTTTCAAAAACATAAAATAGTGTTAATTAAAGTTTTTTTTCTTATGTTTATTGTTTGTGATTTGTTGTGTACTGAAAATAAATAAAAAAATTACCCTTTAAATAAAAGTTCACAAAAATAAAATAAAAAATACTAATATTTTCTTGTGTACTGTACAAAGTTAATTTAGACTATTTGTGGCAGCAGTTTTGAGAAGGCCCTATTCTATTCCAACATGGCTGTTTCTGCTCCTGTGCCCATAGCCAGGTTCAGGGCTGCTGATAGAAATCTTGGGACCCCAAACAGCCTACCTGACAGAGCCCAACTCCTCCGAAAGTATCAAATTATATTTTTGCTAAAATGCAACGCCTGCGATGCTATGCTTTGCAGACATGGCAGAAACTCCATCGAACATGACCCAGTCAAGTGAATAGCAGCACGGAGGCAATATCTCCACCTCCACAGTGAGCGATGGTGAGACCCCCTGCTCACCATTCTGAAAAAACCCATGTGCCCTCAGCGACTGCGAGACAGGAGACGAGGAAAAACGGTAGCCCTGCTGGGGAAACGGGCACACAGGGGTCCCAGACAGTAGGGAGATGGAGGCATAAATTCTAGAACTGATCCTGCTGTAGTGCAGCCAGAGGAAGAAAAGAAACGTAGAAGCTGGAAGTACTGCACAAGAGTCACAAGTGTCAGCAATAAGGCAGTACAGGAGGACTGGCTATACTGCCTTATCAGCAGCCCTGGCCAGGTTAATAAGACTTAGTTTAAAAAGGTTGGTGTGGAGGAACTCGTGTGAGTAACACAGAGCCCTGACCTCAACCCTACTAGACACCTTTTGGTTGAACTAGAACACTGATTGCAAGGCAGGTCTTCTTTTCCTCACAAATTGGTTGACTTGGCACAATTTCCCACTTACACACTGGAAAATCTTTAAAAGCCTTTGCAGAATAGTGGAGGATATTACTACTGCAAAGGGGTCCAATTTAATATCAATAGGTTTGGAATGTGATGTCCAGCAAGCTCATATAGGTGTAATGGTCATGTATTCGTTCACTTCTAGACATGTTTTTTTGTTGATTGAACAAATGCACATTATATTATATGTATATGGAGTATCATTGTGAAAGCAACAATTCTTGTTGTTACTCGGAACATATCTGTCACCGGGGGTTTAAATTGCTTAACCTCTTCCCGCCCGCATGGCGGGTTTTTAAGGCCACATTGTGGCTCTTGCCGGGAGGCCGTCTATATACGGCCTCCAGCCTCCAGGCCACTGGGGGTCATGCGCATGCCCGCTGCGTCAGTCAGGTGCTGATGCACGTGCCTGGCGGCCGCGATGTCTGCCGGGCACCCGCGATCAGCGGTCATGGAGACACGGACGTGGAGCTCTGTGTGTAAACACAGAGCTCCACATCCTGTCAGGGAGAGGAGACTGATGGTGTGTCCCTTGTACATAGGGACAACCATCCGTCACCTACCCCTGTCACCCCCCTCCCCCCACAGTAAGAATCACTAATTAGGGAATACATTAACCCCTTCCTCGCCCCCTAGTGTTAACCCCTTCCCTGACAGTCACATTTAAACACGAATCAGTGCATATTTATATCATTGTTCGCTGTATAAATGTGAATGGTCCCAAAAATGTGTCAAAAGTGTCCGATGTGTCCGCCGCAATATCCCAGTCCTGGCAAAAATCGCAGATCGCCGCCATTACTAGTAAAAAAAAAAAAAATCATAATTCTATCCCCTATTTTGTAAACGCTATAATGTTTGCGCAAACCAATCACTATACGCTTATTGCGATTTTTATTTTTACCAAAAATATGTAGAAGAATACGTATCGGACTAAACTGAGAATTTTTTTTTATTATTTTTTATTACTAGATATTTATTATAGCAAAAAGTAAAAAATGGTGTTTTCTTTTTCAAAATTGTCACTCTATTTTTGTTTATAGCGCAAAAAATAAAAACCGTAGAGGTGATCAAATACCACCAAAAGAAAGCACTATTTGTGGGAAAAAAAGGACGCCAATTTTGTTTGGGAGCCACGTCGCACGACCGCGCAATTGTTATTCAAAGCGTGACAGTGCTGAAAGCTGAAATTTCACCTGGGCAGGAAGGGGTATATGTGCCCAGTAAGCAAGTGGTTAATATGCTTGGTTTTATATTTTCTATAAAATCATAGTTTATTTTACCTTTTACATTGTGTGGCACATGCACAAAATCCATTATTTTTATATAAAAAAATCCGCCTTGTTATCAGCCTATCAGCCTAGCTAACCCAGATGTCGATAGATAGATGGATAAATAGATAGATGTAGACCAAGATGTGCAGTTATATTTTCTGCTGTAATAATATGCTAATATAAAATGTCACTGATGCAGTTCTGGTGTCACACTGAATTAGCAGATTTGTATTGTGCTGTACAGAACACATTTATTTGACCCCTTGCTGCTACTGCAATGCTCTGAATTAATGGCTCAACCTGCAAAAATACATTTTGATTCCCCACAAGCTTTCTCTGCTTTTAAAGAGGTTCATTTGAAAATCAGTAAATTGCAAGCCAAATCCCTATCTGAATAAAGTTGGTAATTTGCACTACTAAACATTTTTTTCCAATAAACGACTTACAGCATTTCCTGTGCGAGTTGCTTACATTGCCATACATATAAGACGGCTTTAAATAAAAAACTGATGTGATAAATAATTGAGACGATGGGCTAAATGATCTCAGAGGTGTGCTAATGATAGCCACTGCTTGTCAACTCAAGGAAATTCAGTTTTTTTTTTACTCTATTCACATCTAATAATCCCAAAGCTTATTACACAACTGGCCCTCATCCCAGCAAGTTCTCTTATTATGTTATCTTCTTGCAGCCGTTCATTATGAACATTCCGCTGCCCATTGCTCTTACTAGAAGCTTTCTAGCATGGCCCCCAGCATCTGAGTTCATTGTTTATTTTGATGCTGTAACCGACTAATGCCTTTTATGTATCAGCCTAGCATTCATTATTTTCCTGCCATTCTGTAGCCTTCACGATTACATTGGAGCCAAGTTGGGTGTTTCTCTATATTTCCCCCAGAATTTGTAATTACATCAAATATACGTATACAATTTTTAAGTATGAGTCCAGCCAAAACTTTTTATGCTTTAGATATACCAGGGGTAGAATTAAAACCCCCGCCAGCCTTTATACTGCAATCCGAGCTCCTTTAATTTGAACATGTAGCCAGGTGCAGGCTACTGTGGTATGCATATAGCAGACATTATCTTTATTACTGCTCCTGTTTCCCTCTAGTGCTGCATGCAGATTATTTGCATCATACTTCTGAGCCAGAAAGCAAAGGACTGTGGAATTTGTAGTCTTGCATCTAGCCATTATTGGATTACTGGATCCCTTCCAGACTACATTTCCCAACAAGCCATTTACCAAAAAGAGATGATGGGAGAGGCTATCAAAGAAGTTTCCCAGCAGGCCTGCGCTTTCTTCTTCCCAGGATTCACCCATGAGCTCCAGAGCTGCCGCCCAGCTGCTGGGACCGCAGCCTACCATGACTCAGGGATTCATAGCTGTGCCTAGCTGAGAGGATCTACATCATAAAGTGACATTTGAAGATCTCCTGTCTCTCCCGCTGGTGGTCAGTGGACCTCACAGCTTTTGACAGCCCAGATTGCTGAGTCTGCATCTGACTGATCCACTGTATCCAGCCCCCTGCTGGTTGGTATAGAGACCCTGCATCCATGCCTGTCGGAACCCGACAGGCAAACCAAACAACACTGACCAACAACAACCACTTTAAATGACTGGCCTATTATTGAAAAAACTTAAACCTAAGGGGCCTCCTATTTTGCGGGGCCCATGGGCTTCAGCCCAGTCAAGCGAAATGGTAAGTCCGGCCCTGGTTGGCATAGCCAATTTAGAAAGGGGGTCAGGGGGACATATTTAATTGTAGCTAGGCTGACTGAATTCAAAGCAGACTTTGGAGTAAAGAAAGGAACAAGTCCTTCAGCAAATTAAACAATGTACATTTGTGTATTTATTTACTTGCCCAAGGTTTTATGTTAGAATAGTTTTTAGCACCATAATATGATGATATACAGATTGATAGAATATATAATGAAAGTATCTGGATTTGTAACACAGGTACAAGTCAAGGGAGTCCTACTTGGCCTATTTGGAAGACAGCAAATAGTTATTTTATATTTACTGTTTTTAACTTTTGAAACTTTTACTTTGCCTGCATGCATAAATTAAGCTGAATTCTGATTAATAATATATAAGTCAGTGCACTCCAAAGCTACATTATTTGCTTCTGTGAATTACAACATTTATCTTGCTGTTTGCATTTGGCTCTGTTACAGGTCAGATGACTGTTCCCCAACCATCTCCCATACAGCCGCTAAAAATATACTTTTGTAAAGAATTTATTGCCAACATGATGTATTGACATTCATTGACTCTCCATAAAGAAGTGACCTTTATTTGTATTGTTAGGTTTCTGCAATTATGATGCACAAGTTATTGTGTGCTTCTTACCTATAAAACTTCCAAATTCAACATAACACTTAATTGTAATATTTTTAAAAGTCTGTCTGTCTGTCTTCTTACCAATTAATTTTTTGCTATGTTTGTTAGTCTATAAAAGATTGCATAGAATACATGTATATTTCTTCTGGAACTATACTTAGTAGCCTCCAACTAATCACAGCAACACTGCATAAGCTAGATCTTGTGCATTAAAAATGACCAGGGAAGCATACAGCATTTGGAATATGACTTGTTTCTTATGTAAAGCAACACAGACATTTTACATTTAAGCAGTATTTAAACTATGGCCCGGATTCACAAAGAGTTACGTCGGCATATCTCCAGATACGCCGCCCTAATTTAAAATTTACGCCGTCGCATCTTTGCGCCAATTCAAAAAGCAAGATACGCCGAAACATGGCTTCAGTCGTCCGTAACTTGCCTATGCCGGCGTATCGTGGGCGCAAAGTTACGCTAGACGCATTCGGCGTTCCCATGTAAAATATGCAAATGAGCAAGATACGCCGATTAACGAACGTAGATGCGCCCGGCCGCTTCATATACGCGTTTTGCGTAAGGCTTACGTCCGGCGTAAAGTTACCCCTTTTTTTTGTACATACTGTCACAAGTGCAGTACAGTGCCATCATGTGACTGATTTGGCAGTGATCAGGGATACTAATTGGCGACAGTACAGTATGTAAACAATAAATAAATAACTTTTGAATAACAATTTTAGTGTTACCACTAGACTACTCTGGGGGTTTCATCTGGGATTTTTTTTTTTTTTTTTACATTTCGATTTCTGATACAGTGATGATTAATGTAAAATCAATGTTTTGAACCGTCATGAATGGGTTACATTCATAACAACTGTGATTTACTATTGTGTGCTGTGACTTGCCCACAACTGTCACATTTAACAGGGTGCTGTGATTGGCTCGGGTACCATGTGATAGCTGTGGGCCAATCACAACATCACTATAGTAATCACAGAGCTGTTATGAACAAAATGTATTGATAAAAGCATCCAGGTACCAGGAGCCACAATCCGCTGTGTTCGGTGGACACAGTTGTTGCGGGAGTGGCATGCTGTGCACCCTTAACCCAGAACAGGCTGGATGATGGACATGTACGTAATTTAGTATGCCCATGTCGCCCGCCCACAGTAAATGTACTGTGGGCAGGAACTGGTTAAAATGTACTAGTGGTATTTGCTAAAATGGTCTCATCTATTTTACAGGTACCTCCAGATTTCTGGAACACTCTTAACCTTGGGGAATACAAATACTATGGGCCAGATTCAGGAAAGGTTACGCTGGCGGATCGAGTGATCCGCCAGCCTAACTGTGGCTTTGAGCCGGCGTTTCTGTTTTCTGTAACCAGAAAACAAGAAACGCCGGGTTGAAGTTCCGATGCGAGCAGCGTAACTGAGTTTCGCCATCGCATCGTTACTTCAACTTAAAAATGGCGCCGGGGGCGTTCCCGCCGATTTACGCTCAAAAAATATGTTAATGAGCGGAAATCGGCAATTCACGATCGAAATCCGGCGCGACGCAATGACGATACGACGTTTCCGGACGGGATACGCGGCGCATAGATATACCTACATGGGGTTGGAGTATCCTATGTTAGGTATAGGCGTCGTCATCGCGTCGGAAAAAAAAAAAAAAACGTCGCTTGCGTAAAACGGTCATGAATGGGAATGTGACGTCATTGACGTTCATTCACAGATTTTGGAGCATGCGCACGGGGATGTTTTGACACTCGACGCATGCGCAGTACGTTGGCGGCGGGATCGCGCGTAGTTAGCATACTACACGCCCCGTACCCGCGACATTTGAATTCCGCCGGCTCATTTGTGATGCGCTGCCGCAACTTTAGGAGCAAGTGCTTCGTGAATGACAGCACTTGCTCCTAAAATTTCGGCAGCGCAACGCAAATCAGAAGCGTTACTCCAGAGCAAAGATGCTCTGGAATACGTGAATCTGGCCCTATAACTGCTGACTTTTACTATTAGGGTACTTACCTGTCCAGGCATCCAGCAGTGTCCTCACCTAGGACGATTCTAGAATTGGCTCCTGGGTGCTGCCATCTCCATCTTGGCTAAGGGGAACTGGCAGTGAAGCCTGGAGGCTTCACAGACGGTTTCCTACTGCTTGTGCGCAAATTTTGCTGTGCTACGTTTTCTCACGAATCATGCCACGAGGGGGGGAGGGAGTAGGAGGGGCAGAACTTCTGGCTCACTTTGTCGTGGTAAAACCAGGTACCTAGGAGACCCTCTGCTGTGATGCCAGTGTGTGGCTTGTACTGTTCATTCACAGATCTCTGCCAATGCATCCGTGAACAGACAATCCAACTGTATGTGTGAAGCCATGCATGACTGCAACAGATTCAAAAGAATACAGAATGTCATGGGGTAAAGCACCCCAAAAATTCAGGTGTAGCGGTACACCCAAAGGAGCTGCTGATTAGTTTTTGGGTCTACTCTCTAATCTAAAAGAGGAAAGCTACAGCGCTGACCAACAGTGAATAAACGTAAACAGTGAAAATCTTAAACTAAATTAAATGCAGATCAAATCTTTTATGTGCTAACAACAATAAAATGAATGTAAAATAGAAGGTGATGAGCGCAAAACCTAAACTAAACTAAAAGGCGCAAATGGCGCCCCTACAGGCAAAAAGTGTAAATCATACAAATTACAACCACAAAACGTGAACAATGAATAATAAATAAACAAAAGTCCAGTGGTAGTGATAAATCACAACTGCATAGTGATGGACGCAGAAACCAGTCCAAAAAAGTGAATAATGACAATAATAGTGTCAAACAATTCGATAGCTTCTATCCCTTTAAGCAATCGGAAAAATCCAGAGACGTTTTCAAAGATAACTGTGCTCACAGAGCGCTTACCTCCCAACAGAGAGAAAGGGGCCTCAACTGAATCCTTGATAATGTTGTTGGATTCCGTCTTGGATAGATAATGCTGTCCGCATTCAGGCGTAATCAGGGTCCGCTCACCGTGGATTAAGCATATGCATAGAATGGAAAAAGTGAAGCTCTCATCGTGAATTATGTAAAAACTGAAACCAGTTTAATGGGTAAATTCACTTACAAACAAAAAAACGGGTAAAAACGCCAACAACGGCACTTCCGGTCGGACGGTCAGGGTGTCACGTCACTTCCGGTTGACCTTACGCGTTACATCACGTCACGTGACTTCATCAGAGGTTCTACTCTCTAATCTATTCACCCCTTTAAGTGGCTCGAACCCAAATATACAAATATATTGTGAATCCCACGTGTAGCGGTAGGACCACAATAACACACACATAAAATATATATGGTGACATGCAATATTGTTGTTACCTTTTCTTTGATCGCAGTCCTCAGGAGCAAACACATCTAACACAATCGATATAGTAAACCAAGAGTAACTTTACTTGGCATATAGTAAGAAGAAATAACAGATCAACAACAGATTACAAAATACAGGTACATATACAGCTGACTCTGCAAGGGCCCTTGCGAAAGTCAGTAAAAACCAACTAGAATACTAATATTATAGAATCTGCAAATTATTATAAATTGTCTATGCTCGCAAGCTTCCCCTAGTGGGCAAATTTCTTCAAGTGCAGTTGCAAATAACCTTGACCAGGCATGGCCTAGATAACTCCAGAATGTTTCTCGGGGGTGAGATCTACGGTAAATACGTTGGTGCACTTTAATTTGTTTGTAATACAAAGGGGTAGTAAAACTAAGTCTAAGGCCACGTACACACGATCAGACCGGTCTGATGAGACTGGTCCGACGGACCGTTTTCATCGGACCACGCTGAAGTGGTCTGATGGTCTGATGTGCGTACACACCATTAGACCAAAATCCCATCGGACCAGAAAGCGGTGACATAGAACACAACAACGTGCTGAAAAAACGAAGTTCAATGCTTCCAAGCATGCGTCGACTTGATTCTGAGCATGCGCGGGTTTTTGGTCCGATGCTTTTGTGTACTAACCATCCAATCTGTCCGACGGACAGGTGTCCGTCTGACAGATTTTAAAGCAAGTTTTAAAACTTTGGTCCGACAGACAATGGTCCGATGAGCCGTAAACACCATCGAATTGGTCCGATGAAACTGGTCTTCAGACCAGTTTCATTGGACCGGTCTGATCGTGTGTACGCGGCCTAAGGGTACAATTAATACAGGTGCTTGTCGAACAATCCTCAAGATAATACCGGTCACCTTTGCTAGCATAGCATTCCAGACGTTATGTCTTTTAGGTAAATCAATCATAGTCTGATATTCCAATAACGAAGCACTAAGAAGCCACAAGGCTAAAGTAGTATTGAAAGCATTTGGGCTACTGCCCTCTCACCCGAGCAGGTCTAATCCGCCTGTGTTCCTTACGACAAACACGCCAATCGGTGACCACTCTACGACACACAGTCTCCGGTCTCTTGCTCGCCACTGTTACAATGATTAGTTGGTGGAAGCACAAGCTGGATGCACTCGATCTTGCCTTTCTCCGGATGGCTGGTCTTCCGGTGAACCTAGGCTCAGGCTTCAGGCCTAGGTACTTGGCTGTGATGCTTTCCCTTGTTCCGCAGAGGGAGAAGTGCAGGTCCCGAGAGAGCGAGTTTGGCTCCTCCCAGTCTTTAAATAACCTCCCCCATAAAGCTGTGCGGAGGTGTCATGTGCTCCAGGAAGACAATGCATTGTGGGAACTGTAGTCTATTTCTACTAATGTCAATGGAGTCCGTTTCTCCTGGTACCTCTAATCCCACAATGCATTGCTTTTAGAAATAAATAAATAAACGTGTATATACAGTGTAACTGGAACTCCCGGGGAGAGATTTACGGTATGCAGATTACCAAAAGTCTTTGACAGTATGGCCCCCGCTACACAGGTAAGTGGGGAAGATTAATTTAAGAGGGATGTGGCAATATTTTATTTTACACCATGAATATGGGTGTGACATGAAACAGTCACAAAGGTGGAGGAAGCCTTTACTAATGAAAAGAGCACTAAAGAAAAATAAGGAAAAAGCAGTAAAACTTACAGCAACATTCCAACATTTTTCTATTAAAATGAGAACTCTGTGTATACAGTACTGTTACTACACTTTGAACATAATAAATATATTCTGTAATAATAATAGTAATAATAATAATAATAACAGCAATAGTAATCGAGCAGAAAGACGGTGCAGAAAACTTCCATTCAACATAAAGATTGAGTTAAGTATACAGCTGCTATTTACAAGAACCGAGTCTGTAGATGAAAGAGTAAGATTATTTTCAGTATTACAAGCTTGTAATCTAACAAATTGTCCAACAGAAAGCTCATTACAGGCAAGAAATAGGTCGATGCTCAGACTTGTCTCCTCTCGACTATGATAGTTGCTGTCTAGTGCTATTGCACACTTAGCTATACATGAAGACACACAATTACACACGTTGCCAGCCTGGGTTTTTTGAGATGTCTTTACTAAACAAGAATGCAAGAGGATTTTAGCAATATGAATAAATGGGGATTCCAGTTTACATGAGGACAGAACAAATTGAAACTGTGGTTTATATATTGTATATAAACTATATTATCAAAAGTATTGGGACACCTGCCTTTACACGCACATAAATTTTAATGGCATCCCAGTCTTAGTCCGTAGGGTTTAATAATGGGTTGGCCCACCCTTTGCAGCTATAACAGCTTTAACTCTCCTGGGAAGGCTGTCCACAAGGTTTAGGAGTGTGTCTATGGGAATGTTTGATCATTCTTCCAGAAGCGCATTTTTGAGGTTAGCTTGGACAAGCGCTTCTGGAAGAATGGCCAGGCTCGCAGTCTCTGCTCTAATTCATCCCAAAGGTGTTCTATTGTGTTCTATCGGGTTGAGGTCAGGACTCTGTGCAGACCAGTCAAGTTCCTCCACCCCAAACTTGCTCATCCATGTCTTTATGGACCTTGCTTTTTAAGTTGAGCTTACAATTCCTGTGTAACAATTGTTACTCACCTTCTACAGTCACCTCTGTCCTCCTGGGTTCTTGCTGATCCTATGCCCACAGATCCCTAGTCAGACATTCCTGGTGATCACCACAGGAATATGATTATATGCATTTCTTTTTAGCTGATTTGTAAGTATTGAGTCCCCTATGGGGACCCTCATCTTTAAAGGAGAAGTCCAGCCTGAGCTTTTTATTCTGGGCTTATCCTATGGGTCACAGGAGTGCAATTCGTTTTGCACTCCTGTAACCCGTTTACAGCAGAGAGAGGTCTGAAGTCCGCTCTCCTCTGATGTCACTGCAATCAGTCAGGCCAGAGCGTTATCCCCGACTTCCAAGTCTGGATCCGCCAGCTGCACTGATTGATGGCTGTCCTAGCGATATGCTGAGATGGCGCTTCCCACCCCTCTGTTGTTCAGAGCTCCAATAAGCGATGAGAAGTAGAGCAGAAGTGATGCTGACTGACAGTATCGCCCTCCTCGGGGAGGAGTAAGAACCGAGCCATCAGTGGTGTTCGGTGGCTCGATTCTCAGTGCAGAGACGCCGGGGGACAGATGCAGCATCAGTCTGATGCTCCATCCACCGAGGTAAGTATAGATACGGAAAAGCAACAAAAAAACATCCTTCTCTTTTAAAACAATAGTATTTATCACCAATTTTCTCATGTATTTCAATAATGATCATTTATATTACAGATAGTTATATGTGCATCAGATCCTGTGAACTGTGATTCACGAAGCGTATCGAGTTTTAGGATGTATTTTTAATTTCATTATTTAGATTTTTCTAATACTATTTTGTTATGGAATGAGTGAGTGAGTGAGAAACTAATATAGCGCAACACATGCGAACTGAATCGCCTCTGGAACATATCATAAATTACCACACATCAGTTTGACAGTATAGTATTTGTTCAACATGCATTCCTACTACTATTGTATTTACCAAATAATTTTCATTTATTTATTATTTACATTTATCATTTATTTATTAATTGTGCATGGTGTGCCTCATTTAAAGCCCCAGGGAAAATGCATGTGTTTAAATACAATGATTACTGCCAGAAGCTACAGTATAGCTGCTGGCAGTGATCGCAAGAAAAATAAACAACAGGCTGGTTGCAATGAAGTCAATCAATAGATCAACTTCAGTACAACCAGCCTGCCCATAGATGGACCAAAATTTGGCCAGTTCCTGCTAACATTGGTCCTACCAGTTACCAAAACATCAATCTTCCCCAAACTTGCTGTAAGAATGAACTTGGTAGCTACATAATGAAGAATCTTGACAAAGAATTCAAATGCAAAGAAATTACACTCAAAACGAAGATCAGACTTTTCTATGCACTCATTTTCTCAGTTGTCAATTATGGTTGTGAAAGCTGGACACTGTGGAAACAGGATAGAAAGAAGATCGACTCATTTTAGCTTTAGCACTGCACTGGATTTTTGCATGTTGTGGACAGCCCATAGAACTAATCGATCGATTTTGGAAGAGATCAAATGCCACTAGAAGCCCAAATGGTGACGTTATTATGACTACCATATTTTGGTCACACTGTCAGGAGAGAGAAATCACTGGAGGAGGTAGATTCAAAGAACCAGGCAAAGAAGGAGACTGACTACAACGTGGTTGGACACATTGGCCCGGATTCACAGACATCAGTGCATATTTATGCCGCCGTAGCATATCTCTTTTACGCTACGATGGCGCAGCGCGGAGAGGGAAGCATGGAATTCACAAAGCAAATGCTCCCAACTCTGCGCCGGCATAGCGTATATTTTATAGGCGTAAGCCGGCGTAAGTGGAAGTAGGTGGAAGTGGGCTGGAAGTGGGCATGATCCATGTTAATGAAGCGTGACCCCATGCAAATGATGGGCCGGGTGCCAGACAAGTACTTAAACTGAACTGCGAATGCTTCGAGACGTGGACGTATCCCCGTGTGCATGCTCACAACCACGTCGGAACAACTGCCTAAGATACGTCGGATCACTGTATACGCTGTGAACGTAACCTAAGCCCAGCCAGACACACGTCGGCCCATATTCACAGACGTCCAACGTACAATACGTAGGCTTGTGTTCCCTGGTCTATACCTTTGCATGGGTTGCACCTCATCTATGGGAAATAACTTCACGCCGAACGTAAAACTTACGCAAACCGCTTAAATCAAACATCGGGCACAAGTACGTTCATGAATCAGCGTATCTCCCTCATTTGCATATTTGAATAGAAAATCAATGGGAAAGCCACATGCGTCCAGCGTAAATATGTGCCCACTCTTCGCCGGCGTAGGCAAGTTACGTCGGTGGAATGAAGTCTGTTTTTAGGCGTATCTTAGTTTGTGGGTCCAGCGCACAGATACGACAGCGCATATTTGTACTTACGCGGCGTATCTGGAGATACGTTGGCGTAAGTGCTTTGTGAATCCGGGCCGTTGACTACAGCTGTGGGGGTGACACTTCAGGATCTCGCCAGACTAGCACAAAGCCAACTTAATTTTAGAGCTTTCATTCATCAAGTCACCAGCACTCAGACTCAAGATGATGGTACTTAATAATTATAATATTAAGGATGCAAAATAAGTCTCTATGTCCCTATATCAGTCTTTTTCAACCAGGTTGCCCAGGCACCCTTTGGTGCCTTCAGGTTTCTTCAAGGGTGTCCTGGTAAAATGCCTAAAAATTGCCCACAATTGTATACAAGCCAGCGGGTGGATGAAGCCTCTCTTTTAGGTTCATTGTGCACCATTACAACTTTCTACCAGTCGGCTTCTTAACAACCAATGACATCATTGGTTAATAATGTGGACAATGTGCAACTGCACAGTATCCTTGTGTGACCCTCCACTGCCTCTCTCCATCAGTACTGGGGTCACAATAACTGGGTTAGGTAAAGAAACTGATTAGGAAGAATACTGGTCATTTATACGAGTCATTGGAATGCTAGTCCTTACCAGTGTGATAATGTGTGTTTGCTTTGGAAAAATAAATCACCTCCAACATCAGATGTCCTATATTGGGTGTCCTACATGTTGCTGCATTATTGCTGCTGATTATTACAACCCCTGAAGACGTCAGAAGTAGGCTGACGAAACGGCGTTGGGTGGTGTTTGAGATACATAATTTCCAGTCAGCTGTAAAGCAGGTAGAGCGCTAACCGTCGATTCCTATACAATAAATATACATAGTTAGTCAGGTTGAAAAAAGACACAAGTCCATCAAGTTTAACTAAAAAAATAAATAAAAAATACAACCCTATATATACAAACCTACACCCACAGTTGATCCAGAGGAAAGGAAAAAACTCCAGCAAAGCATGATCCAATTTGCTACTGCAGGGAAAAAAATCCTTCCTGATTCCCCCGAGAGGCAATCAGATTTTTTCTGGATTAACGTTTGACCTATAAATTTTAGTACCCCGTTATATTCTGTACATTTAGGAAAGAATCTAGGCCTTTTTTAACCACTTACTGACTGGCTCATGTACATATACATCGACAGTTTAAAGATGGATATCTCTGTAACGGCAGCAGGTGCTGCCACAACCAAGATATCCATCTTTTCAGCAGACGGTTGGGTAAACGATAATGATGGTCTCTGCAATGGATTCCCAGACGGCAGCAACGGAGTCGATCGGGACCTCTCAGCAATTTTGTACGGAGATGACTGAGGGTAAGAGGGCCCCCACCCATCTCCATATCACTGCAGGGTGGAAGCGATGTCAAAACATCACTTCCACCCATACGTCTTAAAGGGACTTTTTTGTTATAATTTTTTCAAAAGACAATTTTTAAAAATTCTTAAAAATTGTCTCCTCTTAACAGTTGTTCTAGAGATGTGTCTGCTGGAAAAGGTTGCTACTTTGAAGAACCTAGAATATGACATATTTTCAGTTGTTTCACACTTTTTTGTTATGTATATAATTCCACATGTGTTAATTCAAAGTTTTGATGCCTTCAGTGTGAATCTACAATTTTCATAGTCATGAAAATAAAGAAAACTCTTGGAATGAGAAGGTGTGTCCAAACTTTTGGTCTGTACTGTATATATGTATATATATATATATATATTGAATGAATGACAGCAGCAGTTTGGATTTATTCCTGTGACCTCATGTATGACATCTTGGATTTTCAATTATGTGTAATTTGAATCCCTGTAATAGGGGTCAACTAAGTCTGGTGAGTGCATGCAGGTGGAGAGGAATCTTTCCTATACTCACATGTGGGTCTATACACAGACTTCACAATTTTTATGGATTTTTTATAATTCAAATGAAAATATATTTATTTATTTATTTGTTTATTCACTATGGTGATTTATGATATGTATTTATGATATCAAAATATTACTATTCATTTTGTTTATTACATTTTAGAATGTGGTGCAGAATTTTAAAGGATGCCTTGACTGAAAAAAGGTTGACAAACATTGCCCTATATCATGACTTCAGTACCTTGGATAGCTCCTGAAACACATAAAACTATTATTCACGTCTTCTTTCTAAGAGCCAGCTCTTATTTTAGGAGCGCTGGTCCTTTTATGGTAACTAGCAATACATAATGTAAGTCGATTTCTCATTTCTACACAAATATGCACAGAATTTCGGCTTGCAAAATCAGAGCGTTGATAAAATATTGAACCCTTTTGAATAAACTAATATAAAAAATAATTGCTTTCAGTGTTTACTCTTGACCTTTGCTACAAAGTAATGAAAAGAATAATAAATATTTAAGTCCCATTTTATTGCTATTTCCAAATTCAGTCATATTTTGCCCCAAGGTCTATAAACAGAGGCAGAATAAATGTCCGATGACCAATGGAAGGCTCCACCTTCCTGCCTCTCTTCCAGTGACAAGTAAACACAAGTAGATAAACAGAGGGACGGCAGCACAGCGTCGGCGACAATGATCTGCAAATGTTATAATCTACGTACTGCACAAGGCTAATGATTCACATACATCGTGGAACATGGGAACCTAGAATTAAGCTGTCAGATGAAGGCCCACTTATTTGCAGCCTGCCCAACTACTCATCTGTGTAAAGAACACAATGTTCCTGTTTGCTGTGATTGATGTTCGGAGTGGTAATGTGCTTATCACAGGAATTATTACATTTGCTTACAGTTATAAACTGTATTATTGCAAATGGATATATATTTTTTCAGAGAAAAGCTACAGTTGCCATGGCACAAGTGTCTTAGCATTTCTTGCCAGATTACAGCTTCTCTGCCTTTTGCAGTGCTTAGATACCATAACGCATACATCAGCACATATGTTTCTGATGATGTATGCTGAGATGCGTTTTTACACTTTTATTGTTTGCTTTTTTAAGACACATTACTTTTTTTTCTTCCATTTCTTATTCCTCTGTGCTAATAAATGTTACTTGTAGATAAAGTATCCTATGCGCTACCACTTATTCTAAGAAATAGGAAGCAGCTGCTCACAACTTAAAGGGTTAGTAAAGGAAAAAAATGTTTTCCTTTAAAATAACAAACATGTTATACTTACCTCCACTGTGCAGTTCGTTTTGCACAGAGTCAGGCCCGGAGTGGCCAATCGGTAGAACCGGGAGAATTCCCGGTGGGCTGGTCGGGTTTGCGGGCCGCAAGGCTGTCTTACTGAGCGGGCACCCCTGGGGCCCCATCAGATGTCAAGCAGCGGCGCCCCCCCCCCCCCCCCGCGGCTTTCTTATGTGAGTCGCAGACTTGCAGTCATCACAGGCTGGGGCGGACAGGTCGCTGCAGAGGGGGGCGCTGTCGTGCTAACGGAGCCAGGAGCAGAGGGCACTGTGATGCTGATAATAAACAGTAAGGTCGCCTCCCCCCCTTATCTAGCAGGCAGCAACAGAGTTACATCCATCGGTCACGGTCAGTGAAGCTGAGACACCAGGGCCGTCATCGGACGGAGGGAGGGAGAGAGGAGAGGGGAGAGTACAGATGTATGGGACCCTGTGTGTGATCGTGCCAGCATAATACAGTATCCTGCAAAGAATAGTGTGTCCTCTCCACAGGTCCTCCTGCCCTTTACTGTCACTCTGCCTGCCCCCCTCCTGTCACTTTGCCTGCCCCCCCTCTTCTCAGCCCTCCTGTCATCCTACCCTTACTGTCACTCTGCCTGCCCCCCCCTCCTGTCACTCTGCCTGCCCCCCCTCCTGTCACTCTGCCTGCCCCCCTTCTTCTCAGCCCTCCTGTCATCCTGCCCTTACTGTCACTCTGCCTGCCCCCCTCTTGTCACTCTGCCTGCCCCCCTCTTGTCACTCTGCCTGCCCCCTCCTGTCACACAGCCTGCCCCCCCTCTTTGTCACTCTGCCTGCCCCCCTCTTGTCACTCCGAATGGCCCCCCTCCTGTCAGCCTGCCCTTTACTGTCACACTGCCTTTCCCCCCTCTTTGTCACACTGCCTTCCCCCCTCTTGTCACTCTGCCACTCTGCCTGCCCCCCCCCTCTTGTCACTCTGCCTGGCCCCCCTCCTGTCTTGCCCCCTCCTGTCACTCTGCCACTGCCAGCCCCCTCCTGTCAACCTGCCCATCCTGCCCCTTCTGTCCCTCACCCCCTGCCCCCTCTGTCCCTCTGCCCCCTTCTGTCAGCCTGCCTTTACTGCACTTGCCTGCCCCCTCCTGTCATGCCTTCCCCCCTCTTGCACCTGCCTGCCCCCCCTCCACTGCCTCCCCCCTCCTGTCACTCTGCCACCCCTCCTGCACCTGCCCCCCCCTCCTGTCATCCTGCCCCCCTTCTGTCACTCTGCCCCCTCCTGTCACTCTGCCCTCCTGTCATGCCCCCCTCTTGTCACTCTGCCTGCCCCCCTCTTGTCACTCTGCCTTCCCCCCCTCTTGTCACTCTGCCTGGCCCCCCTCCTGTCAGATTGCCTGCCTCTCTTCTGTCATCCTCCCCCTGTCCTCCCTTCTCCTGTCACCTCCCCCTGTCCATGCCCCTCTTGTCACTCTGCCCCCTTCTGCACTCTTTCTGTCACTCTGTGTCACCTCTGCACTCTGCCTGCCCCCTCCTGTCACACTGCCTTCCCCCCTCTTGTCACTCTGCCTGCCCCCCTCTTGTCACTATGCCTGCCCCCCCTCTGTCACTCTGCCTGCCACCCCCCCCTCCTGTCACTCTGCCCCCCCTCCTGTCGTCACTCCCCCCTTCTGTCACTCTGCCCCTCCTGTCCTCCCCCTCCTGTCACTCTGCCCCTCCTGTCAGCCTGCCCCTTTACTGTCACACTGCCTTCCCCCTCATGTCACACTGCCTTCCCCCCTGCACTCTGCCTGCCCCCCTCTTGTCACTCTGTCCCCCCCTCTTGTCACTCTGCCCCCCTGTCACTGCCCCTCCTTCCCTGCCTGTCAGCTCTGTCACACTCTGCCCCCTCCTGTCACTCTGCCTGCACTCTGCCCCTTCTGTCACTCTGCCCCCTGTCAGCTGCTTTACTGTGCCCCCTTCTGTCCTGTGTCCTGCCTTCCCCCTGTCACTCTGCAGCTGCTGATGCATGTCAATAACTCTGCCTGCCCCCTGTCAGCCTGCACCTGCCTCCTGTCACTGCCTGCTGCCCCCCTCCTGTCGTCCTGCCTGCCCCCTGTCATCCTGCCCCCCCTGTCTCTGCCCCTCCTGTCACTCTGCCCCTCCTGTCACTCTGCCCCTCCTGTCACTCTGCCCCTCCTGTCACTCTGCCTGCCCAGGAGTTAAATAGTCCTGTCCTTCCCCTGGCCCCCAGCTGATTACACATAATATACTGCCTGCCCCCTCCTGTCCCTGCCCCCCTGTCCATGTCACTCTGCCCCCTTCTGTCACTCTGCCCCCTTCTCCTCTGCCCCCTGTCAGCCTGCCCTTTACTGTCACTGCTGCCTGCCCCCTCCTGTCACTGCTTTCCCCCTCTTGTCACTCTGCCTGCCCCCCCCCCTCTTGTCACTCTGCCTGCCCCCCCTCTTGTCACTCTGCCTGCCCCCCCTCTTGTCACTCTGCCTCCCTCTTGTCACTCTGCCTGCCCCCCCTCTTGTCACTCTGCCTGCCCCCCTCCTGTCACTCTGCCTGCCCCTTCTCCTGTCACTTTGCCTGCCCCCCTCCTGTCATCCTGCCTGCCCCCTGTCATCCTGCCCCCCTTCTGTCACTCTGCCCCTTCTGTCACTCTGCCCCTCCTGTCACTCTGCTTGCCCAGGAGTTAAATAGTCCTGTTCCTTCCCCTGGCCCCCAGCTGATTCCACACAATATACTGGAATGGCTGAACAGCCTTACGGCTCATTTACACATGTAGTGCCCTCTAAAGAGCAATGCGCATTTGTATTGCTCTTTAGAGGGCATTTGACAGGCGCCTGTTTAAACCCCACAGTATTGCCCTGCAATTTAATGCATTGCACATGGATACGGAGAGCCCCCATTAACTTGAATGTGCCACATTTGGCAGGCAATACTGCTCGCTGAACCCAACAGTGCAGACATGTTTTGCAGCACTGTGATGAAAAGCATTTTGTCTGTGGCAAGTGTACACCCCCCTCTGCTGCCTTTTCAGTTCGAGGGAAATGGTTGGGTAGCAGTAATAACACAACTCAACCTCTAATTTTTACTGACCCCCAACCACAAGTGTAAATGAAGTTACAGGGCACTCTGAAAAGTGATCCATAGTGGATCATGTTTTGAAGGTATTTGACAGGTGGTGGAGAAGCGTTATGTTGCCTCCTCACCACCTGTTTTTAACCCCTAAAAACCCATGCCACTGTGCTGTAGCCATGTGCATTGCACACGGTTGCAGCACAGCCCCATTCAGGTGAATGGGTTGGGATAAGCCAGCGCAGTGCCGTGTACCACTAAATTGTTCGGGTTTGGCTTAAAGAAAAGGTGGCAACCCTAAGTGTCCCCTCTTTGTTTATGTTTAGGTGACCAGGGGGCGAGGGGTGAAGGTGGGGGGGGCGTCACAGGATTAGCTCGCACAGGGTGCCTGAACACCTAAGGCCGGCCCTGCCTGCGCTCTCCGGTGTCCCCCTGACAGTCCAGCACCGAGTCCGCTCTCTGCTCTCCCTCTGCTCTATAGTGGCCATGTGCAGCAGCAGAGCCCCCCCCCCGCTCTTCTGGCTGTGTCACTGGAGCTGAGCACATGTATGCAACATGGAATATAGCATGGTGCCTGGCGGTGGCTCTCCAGGCTTGGGGGACAGGTGGAGCCTGGAAGAGGCACCGGACACAGAAGCAGCAGGCAGGTACAGCAGCAGAGTTGGTATGAGCAAGGAGCAGGCAGCAATCACAGTGTCAGGGACCTACCTGTGGGCTCCGACGAGCCCCTGTTGCCCGCGCTCGTGCTCCAATTGCGCGCGTCTGCACGCCGCGCGTGCGCGCACGTGCACCTATCGTGCGCGCGCGTGCACGGCGCGCGTCTGCGTCACGGGGGCGCGCGCGTGCGCGGCGGGAGTGCGCGCATGCGCACTAGCCCTTCTTCCCCTTTAAAAGCTCAGTAGCAGCAGTGACACCTTGCTGTCTGATCTACAGCTTTGTGTCCTAAAAACCCTGAAACCTGATGTCTGTTGAAACCTGATACCCGCTTACCTGATACCTGTTGAAACCTGATACCTGCTCTACCCGATACCTGACCCGGCTCCGTCTGACTACCTGAATACCGTTACCGACCCCTGGCTTGATCCGACTCCGCTCTACTCTGCTGCCCATCGTTATCAGACCTATGCTTGAACTTTGACAACGCTACCTCCGCTACAGAGTGACTTTCGGGTGATCCACCCATCTGACCCTTGTTGACTGCATACCCGTTCCTGTCTTGCATCTGACCAGGCTCGTCCACCAGTTCCCGCTATCCGGTTCCGGTGGCCCTCCAGAGACGCTGTCTCCTACACTGCCTGTCCGCAAGATTTCCATTCCGACCGGTCTGCTGTCATCTCAAGCACTCTTACCCCACCGCGCTCCCGGACTTGCTGTCCCCACTCCAGCAGTCCCTGAACCCGGGCGGTAAGAGGGGCTCTTTCCTGCATACGAGGCTCTATCCACGAGGTACGTAACAGTATCAGACAGCCATGTCAGAGCCTGCGGGAATAGCCCCTGCCATAGACGAAATATGCAAACATCTGGCGTCCCTCACAGAAGCAGTAAAGAACCTACAGGAAGGCTACGTTAGACTAGAAGGACAGGTACACAGCCTGGCTGCCCCCAGTGATCCAGCTGCTCCTTCAACCTCCAGATCCGCATCAGCTGTTTCTGCTCCTTCGGTGGTAATGCTCCCACCTGAACCAAGAGTTCCAGTGCCAGAGCGATTCGCTGGCGACCGCACCAAATTTCGAGCCTTCCGTAGCGCCTGTGAGCTCTACTTCGCCCTGCAACCCCGGACATTTTCCTTGGAGGTCACCAAAGTGGGATTCGTAATCTCCCTACTACAAGGGGACCCTCAGACCTGGGCCCACCGGCTGCTCGAGGAGAATGGTGACCAGACGCGGACCCTGTTCGCTTTTCTTGAGGCCATGGCTCTGCTATATGATGACCCTCAACGAGCCGCTACCGCAGAGTCTGCCCTACTCACGCTCCAGCAAGGCCGCAGAGCGGCTGAGGACTATGTCACGGACTTTAGGCGCTGGAGCGCGGACACTCAATGGAACGATGCAGCTCTGCGGCACCAGTTTCGCTTGGGCCTTTCTGAAAGTCTGAAGGACGAACTCGCTCGAGTGGGGGTGCCCGAGACCCTCGAGGATCTAATTACCACAGCTATCCAGATCGACCGCCGGCTTCGTGAACGCCGGGCTGAGCGATCTTCTCAACCGAACCGTCCCACCTGGATGACTGCAAAGGTACCTATGCCGGCTTCTCGCTACCTGCCTCCTACCTACCCAGATCCCCCCAGCACCAACCAGGACTCATCTGAACCCATGCAACTTGGCCTCATGCGACCAACACTACCACCTGAAGAGCGGGCACGTCGTCGCCAACTCAACCTTTGCATGCACTGCGGCGGGACTGGCCACTACGTTCGCAACTGTCCTGTTAAGACACGTAAGTGCCTCATCTCAGCTCCTGTCAACTTCTCAGCCCTGTCAGGCAATGCAACCCACCTTGCTCTACCTTTCTCGTTACAGTGCCAGGGAAGGACTATTCCGGTCAACGCCATCCTTGACTCCGGCGCATGCAGCTGCTTCATCGATACCGCTTTTGTCAACCTGCACAGCATCCCCTTACGAAGAAAGACCCATGGACTCTCTGTTTTTCTGGCCGACGGCTCCCGCATCAGTTCTGGACAGGTAATCCAAGAGACTCTACCTCTACCTGCTTTAATCGCTCCTCAGCACAAGGAACTGTTGGTCCTAGATGTGATTTCTTCTCCTCTGTTTCCGGTAATCCTCGGCCTACCCTGGCTTCAGGCTCACAACCCTCTGATTAATTGGGCATCTGGAGAGGTGTCTTTTCAGTCCCCTTACTGCCAGCAATACTGTCTACCCGGGCCCACCAGTTCACCTCCCACCTTACTATGTATGGACTCTGACCCAAGCCTGCTTCAGTGCATTCCTGAACCCTATCATGACTTCCTGGACGTTTTTAGTAAACGGGGGGCCGACTCCCTTCCGCCCCATCGCCCCTATGACTGCCCGATCGAGCTCCTCCCAGGGGCCGAAATTCCTTTTGGGCGTATCTTTCCGTTATCAGAAAAGGAGCAGGAGGCCCTAAAAATATATATAGATGAAAACTTACATAAGGGGTTCATCCGGCCTTCTACCTCCCCAGCAGGCGCTGGAATATTTTTCGTTACCAAGAAGGATCAGTCCCTCCGTCCGTGTGTGGATTACCGGGAACTAAATAATATCACAGTGAAAAACCGGTACCCGCTACCCTGGTACCCGAGCTCTTCCAAAAACTGAGGTCGGCTACCGTCTTCACCAAGTTAGACCTGAGAGGGGCCTACAACCTGGTCCGTATTCGGGAGGGGCACGAATGGAAAACAGCTTTTCGTACCCGATTCGGTCATTACGAATACCTAGTCATGCCCTTCGGACTGTGTAATGCGCCCGCCACCTTTCAGCATTTTATCAATGACGTACTCAGAGACTTTCTGGACATCTTTGTAATTGTCTATCTTGATGATATCTTAGTCTTTTCCAGATCATTAGACAGACACCGAGAGCATGTTCGTAAAGTCCTCCACCGGCTCCGACTACACAGATTATACGCCAAGGCAGAGAAATGCGAATTTGAACGTCAGACCATCCAGTTCCTGGGCCTGGTAATCTCTCCCACCGGAATTAAGATGGACCCTCAGAAGGTGTCTGCTATCCTCGACTGGCCAGTACCCCTGGACAAGAAGGGGGTACAACGCTTCGTAGGTTTTGCAAACTTCTATAGAAGATTTATCAGGGGGTTTCTGCAATAATTTCCCCCATCACACAATTGACCAGACAAAACCTACGTTTTCACTGGAACCCAGAAGCTCAAAAGGCCTTTGACCGACTCAAAAAGCTTTTCACGTCAGCCCCGACCCTCAGTCACCCTGATCCTGCACTACCCTATATCCTCGAGGTTGACGCATCTGAAGTCGCAGTGGGAGCTGTTGTCTCCCAACGCCAGGGGAATAAAGACCTAATGCATCCCATCGGATTCTTTTTCCCGGAAACTTTCTCCTGCGGAAAGAAATTATGATGTCGGAGATCGTGAGTTACTTGCCATCAAGACCGCATTGGAGGAATGGAGGTACCTGTTAGAAGGCGCAGCCCATCCAGTATTAATTTATACCGATCACAAGAATCTTGAGTACCTAAGATCTGCTAAACGGTTGAAGCCCCGTCAAGCCCGCTGGGCGCTGTTTTTCTCACGCTTCTGTTTTCACATCACATACAGGCCAGGTTCAAAGAACGTCAAACCAGACGCACTATCCCGGATGCATGATAACCCCAAGGATATACCGGTTCCTGACACTATTTTACCAGCAGGTAACTTCCTACTTCTCCAGTCTGGTCTACTCTCCGAAATTAGAGAAGCATCCACAGACGCCTCCAAACCTTCCAGCATCACTTTAACATCTAGGGATGGACTGTTTTGGAGAGGCAGCCAAATTTTCGTTCCAGAAACAAGCCGTGTGGAAGTCCTGAAACTCCTTCACGACCACCCGTTGGCGGGACACTTTGGGGTTCGGAAACCCTCGAACTGGTACGTCGTACCTTCTGGTGGCCAGACCTGGAAAATTTCTGCAAAACATATGTTAATTCATGCCCCACGTGTAATCGAAACAAGACCACAAGAAGCCAAGCTTGGGGACTGTTGAAGCCCCTACCTGTACCCAATAGACCCTGGGAAATGATTTCTATAGACTTTATAGTAGAACTTCCTCGTTCGGAGGGGGTGCACGGCAATTTTTGTAGTCGTGGATCGCCTATCCAAAATGGCTCATTTCCTTCCCTTAAGGAGTACCCCAACGGCCACAGAGACTGCTCGTATCTTCATCAAGGAGATTGTTCGGCTACACGGAATTCCCTCCGACATCGTGTCTGACAGGGGGGTTCAGTTCACGTCCCGCTTCTGGAGATCCCTATGTGAAACCTTGAAGATTAAACTCTCCTTTTCCTCAGCTTATCATCCCCAAACCAACGGGCAAACAGAGAGGACCAACCAGACTCTTGAACAGTACATTAGGTGCTTTACGTCCTTCTCTCAGGACGATTGGGCCAATCGATCTTTGCCAATTATGGTTTTGATCTAACCTTTTTACCTGACCTTTTTTCAGAATCCCCAGTCCCGGCAGTGCAGAGTACGATGGAGTTCCTCAGCCACAACAACCAGGTATTACGGGAAGCGGTGACTAAAGCTCAAGCTGCCAGTAAAAAGTTCTTTGACCGGAAGAAGAGAGGCGAATTGAATCTTCAGCCAGGTGACCAGGTATTGCTATCTACAACCAACCTCAAGTTGGCCTGTCCTTCAAAGAAGTTGGGACCAAAGTTCATAGGACCTTTTCCAGTACGAAGGAAGATCAATGAGGTATCGTATGAACTATCCTTACCTGATTCTTTGAAAATTCATCCAGTATTCCATGTGTCATTGTTGAAACCTGCAGTTCTGGATCCCTTTCCTGATAGAGGGACCAGTCCCCCAGAACCTGTTTTTGTTGATGGGTGCGAGGAATACGTTGTGGAGGCCATCCTCGACTGCAGGAAGCGGCAAGGGCAAATTCAATTTTTAGTAAAATGGAAAGGGTATGGCCCAGAAGACAATTCCTGGGAACCCGAAAACAACATCCATGCACAGAGACTGATTCGCAATTTCTTTTCCGCTCACCCTGAAAAAAGAATCCAATTTGGCATCCGGAGGCTGCCCCTTGGGGGGGGGCAATGTCAGGGACCTACCTGTGGGCTCCGACGAGCCCCTGTTGCCCGCGCTCGTGCTCCAATTGCGCGCGTCTTCACGCCGCGCGTGCGCGCGCGTGCACCTATCGTGCGCGCGCGTGCATGGCGCGCGTCTGCGTCACGGGGGCGCGCGCGTGCGCGGCGGGAGCGCGCGCATGCGCACTAGCCCTTCTTCCCCTTTAAAAGCTCAGTAGCAGCAGTGACACCTTGCTGTCTGATCTACAGCTTTGTGTCCTAAAAACCCTGAAACCTGATGTCTGTTGAAACCTGATACCCGCTTACCTGATACCTGTTGAAACCTGATACCTGCTCTACCCGATACCTGACCCGGCTCCGTCTGACTACCTGAATACCGTTACCGACCCCTGGCTTGATCCGACTCCGCTCTACTCTGCTGCCCATCGTTATCAGACCTATGCTTGAACTTTGACAACGCTACCTCCGCTACAGAGTGACTTTCGGGTGATCCGCCCATCTGACCCTTGTTGACTGCATACCCGTTCCTGTCTTGCATCTGACCAGGCTCGCCCACCAGTTCCCGCTATCCGGTTCCGGTGGCCCTCCAGAGACGCTGTCTCCTACACTGCCTGTCCGCAAGATTTCCATTCCGACCGGTCTGCTGTCATCTCAAGCACTCTTACCCCACCGCGCTCCCGGACTTGCTGTCCCCACTCCAGCAGTCCCTGAACCCGGGCGGTAAGAGGGGCTCTTTCCTGCATACGAGGCTCTATCCACGAGGTACGTAACACACAGGGTCCCCGTTCTTGTTGTTGGAAGTTTGCTGAGTCCAAGACCATTACCTGGTGACACTGGTGTGGTAAGTAAAAACTGTGGCTTTCTCTCTGAGTTAATGAGACTGTATATGTGATGACAATGACATAGAATTTTAAAATGTGTGTCTGTATGTATATTGACTGATCTGCCAAATGCCCCCCAAGGCGGCATTGATGGGTGCTGGTGAAATGGAATTTGATGGGTGCTGGTGAAGCGGCATATATTTAATCGGTCGTGGTAAGGTTGCATTTGATCGGCGTTGGTGAGGTTGCGTTTAATAGGCGTTAACTTATATTTTGAGTTTTAATTACATTATTTTAATAGTCGTGAACTAAAGTGGGCTGGTCTAAGGCACGAAACTCCAGGGCTGAAAATTAGTCCCACTCCGGCCCTGCACAGAGTGGCCCCCGATCTACGTCTTCTGGGGTCCCTCGGCGGCTGTCTCTGGTCCTCTCCGCAAGTACTGACCACAGTCATGCGAGAGAGCTCGCATGGTGGTGAGTAATTGCGGGCGCGCTCCCGTGATACAGCTCCCCCTCAGCGCGCTGCGTCACTGGATGTGATTGACCGCAGCACCAGCCAATGGCTGCGCTGCTCTCAATCCATCCACTCTAGCCAATCAGCGGCCAGGCTGAGCGGCGAAAAAGGATCTCGGGACCGAGCAGAGGACTTTCGAGGGGTCAGGTAAGTATAACGGGGGCTGGGGGGGGGGGCAGCATCAGATGTTTTTTCACCTTAATGCATAGATTGCATTAAAGTGGAGGTTCACCTAAAAAAAAATTCAACATTGCATTTAGGCGAGTTACTAGAACAAGAATCAGCGTTTTTTTTTTTTAAATCCTTGCGGCACATACTGTTTTCTATATGTATGTTCACCGCGGCTTACGGGTATGATCGTCAGGGCTGGGCGTTCCTAATTGATTGACAGGCATCCTGACCAACGCATACAGCGCGTCACGAGTACCCGAAAAAAGCCAAACGTCGGTTACACATGATATCATTGGTCTGTTATTGGAGCTGCTCTGGTTAATCCCTTGCTTATATCCAATAATACCTAAATTTGATTGGTCCGTGGATAGAGGACTGGTGGAAGATCTTTCTGAGAGTTTCAATGTTCCTTGATTTGGGATACCTTATATGTGCATTAACCATGTACTGACAGTAAGGGTCAGTGTGTTTGGGTGCTGTTAGCGGCTCTCCTATTCCCTGTACACTCGATTTTCTATTTTTCCCTGGATTATCTGGATTGGATCCATGCTTCAATCTCATAGAATATATGTTGGGGTGTTTACTTTCCAAAATGGCGTCTCTGATGTTTCTATTGTCCTTCTGTTCCAGTCCCTTCAAAAGTGGGATAGGTAGGAATGAAATTAGATGTGTAATTTATGCTCATAGAACGCCTGGAGGTGCTACTTGGATGTTGGGCCTCTGTATGTGGCCAGGCTGTGTAAAAGTCTCATACGTGTGATATCACTATACTCAGGAGGAGTAGCATAATGTATTTTGGGGTGAAATTACAAGCATACATATGCTGTGTGTGAGAAATAACGTGTTAACCACTTAAGCCCCGGACCAAAATGCAGCTAAAGGACCAGGCCCCTTTTTGCAAATTGGCACTGCATCGCTTTAACTGACAATTGCGTGGTCGTGCGACGTGTCTCCCAAACAAAATTGGCGTCCTTTTTTCCCCACAAATAGAGCTTTCTTTTGGTGGTATTTGATCACCTCTGCGGTTTTTATTTTTTTCGCTATAAACAAAAATAGAGTGACAATTTTGAAAAAAATTCAATGTTTTTAACTTTTTGCTATAATAAATATCCCCCAAAAATATATTAAAATGTTCTTTTCCTCAGTTTAGGCTGATACGTATTCTTCTACCTATTTTTGGTAAAAAAAATTGCAATAAGCGTTTATCGGTTGGTTTGCGCAAAATTTATAGCGTTTACAAAATAGGGGATAGTTTTATTGCATTTTTATTTTATTTTTTACTACTAATGGCGCACGCCCGTGACCCACGGCTGGGTAGTGGTACAGGACGTACCTGTAAGTGGATCTGCCCAGCCGTGCCATTCTGCCGACGTATATGTGCAGGAAGCGGTCCTTAAGTGGTTAATATGACAATTTTGTGTAAAAAAAAATATATATATATATATATTCATTTTCTCAAGAATTGTGGTAAAAATTACAACTTCAAAAAATTCACCATGCCTCTTACTAAATACCTTGGATTGTCTACTTTCGAAAAAGGGGTAGTTTGGAGGGTATTTGTACAGTCCTAGCTTGTTAGATCCCTTTCACACTGGGGTGCTTTAGCGCTAGAAATAACCTCTGCTAAGCACTCATGCATTTGCCTTTTCACACTGGGGTGGTGCGCTTGCAAGACGGGGAAGAAAGTTCCAATTGAAATGAATTGGCAGAGCTTTCAAAGCGCCTTAAAAGGGTTTTGAAAGTGCCACAAAACAGGCCTTTTTAACCCCTTTTTTGGGGTGCTTTAGTGTAAAATGTGTCTAATGGCTCATACACACAATCCGTATGATTTTCGTTTAGTCAGTACAGTTGTCTTTCTAAAATACAAGTGGAAAAAATATGTAGCGCTGATATCAGCACTTATAAATGACATATAAGTGAAAAAAATGCAAACAAAAAAGTAATGCACCACAGTGAATTTGAAGGTAAGTGTTCATCAATAGATACATAAACCACCAAAGAAACGTAAGTTTATCAATGGATATATGAAAAGCTGAAAAACATATGGCCACATCAATCGTCATGGACGGGACATTCTTCACAGCTAGACAGGAGTAGATGGAATACTCTTACCAGATGAAGAGGATCTGTCTGTCAGTGACACCAGATCATGAATGCATGGAAGGACCTCGCTGGAATTTGCTTGACTTTATCGAAGGCCAGATGGTAGACTCCACACGATGTTTTGAGATGGATGGCGGTAATCCTGGAATGGAACTTCACCATGGAATGATTCGTTGGGGATCGAGATCCAAGACAAAAAACGGAAAGGCCTATTTCCTCCAAGCCGACTATCGGTAGTGGGGAAAAATGGTATCCGCTCACAGAATGAAAGGCACAATCATGGAGCTTGAAAAATGTTATCCAAGTGGGTCATGCAGGAAAAAAAAAAAAAAAACAATGCTCAAGATGGTGCAGGTAAAAAAAGTAAGGTTTTATTATAATAAAACCAAATATACATAAAAGTGATCACAAAAACATGTAAAATGAATGAATAAAAGCAATATGAGAAGCAGGTACACCTGGGAGAGAGCTTCCCAGAGGTGGTTAGCTCATGCGGGGAGGATTAATGAGAGACACAGTGGGACCCCAGAAGAGGACGATCGGGGCCACTTTAAACAAACTGCACAGTGGAGGTAAATATGATGTGTTTGTTATTTAAAAAAAAAAAAAAAAATCGAAGCTTTAGTGTCACTTTAAGATTACCTCTTCCTTCCCTCACATGCCACCGTTTTCAGTTTTAGATTTTCTCTTCCAGTGAAATGTATGAACCATCTAAATTATAACTACAGTATGTTTATCTTTACATAAATTAAGAGTCCTTATTATATTACTTGATACTGCCAATGGCTTAGTTCGAATGCCTAGATGCTTCATGGTTGTTTGACATTCCTTTGGGTGAGGATTGAATTGAATTGGATAGTACTTTTACATTTCCTATATAAAAGTGCAGGGGATAACAGTGAATCAGACTGTCCCATTGATGGGTCCAACATGAATGCCATCTAATTCTACATAAAAGCATTCACTCTTGAAATATGCAATGGCATATTGCTTTTTGCAGATATCTGCAGAATGAATACAATCAGTATTCTAAAGTGGTTTGCAAATTAAAGATCTACTTGACCAGATAGAATTATAGAGCTGTTAGGACAGGATGACACAGTGAAGTAATGGAATGCCCTTTAATCTCCCTCTGTGTGAATTATAATCTGCCAAAAGGTTGCAATGTAAAATCTCTTATTGGTTTAGCGACACAACTTTTGTGAAATGGCCTTGCAGAAAGGGACAGGAAAATTGTTAATTTGGATAATAACATGGGCGGGTATTAGCCACAAATAACAAAGGGGATGAAATAAATGCTTCTATGGAAGAATACATTCTTTTAAAATGGTATTTATATTAGTTTAGCATTCAAAATGAAAATTTGATATGTCTAAGTGTTTTTGATGGGTGGATATAATTGTATATTGCATTTTTTCACCATTGCAAAAGCCCCCAAATCTTTCTAAAGATCATGGACATGAATACATTTATAGTTATCTGAAATAGATTTATTAAAAAACCCATCAATTGCAGCCACTGTGCCCATCAAACGCAGCTACTGTGCCCATCAATTTTCATCACTGTGCCCATCAAACGCAGCTCCTGTGCCCATCAATTGCCGCCACTGTGCCATCAAACGCAGCCACTGTGCCCATCAATTGCCTCCAGTTTGCCCCATCAATAACCGCCAGTTTGCCTCATCAATAGCCGTCAGTTTGCCCCATCACATGCAGCCAGTTTCCCCCTCGCCCAGCACTTACCTTTTCCGGGTCAGCGCTGTCCTCCACACTTCCTCCAAGTCCTCAATGTCTTCTCCGGTCCTCTTCATGTCATCTGTGCTATGATTGGACGCCTGATATTATACATACACATACTAGGACCAATTTGGACAGGATCCAATTAACCTACAAACATGTATTTTGCGTGTGGAATGAAACCATAGCACCCAGAAGAAACCCACATGGGATAGAAAGCCCCTCAGCACAGAGCACTTCTCAATCATTCACTGTCCAGAGCAGCTGAAGCTGTAGAGAAACTGACTGGGGAATCTCTGCCCTCCATCACTTTCTTTGTCTCAAAATTGAGACATCAGGGGTCTGTTTAGACCCCTTGTATGCCATCAAAAAACCCCAACACGGCTCCTAAAAATATATATTTTTTTTATAATAAACAATATTGAAAAAAAAAGGAAAAAAAATGAACAAAATAAAATATTAACAATAAAAAACTACTGACACCAATTTCTGCCCTACTGACACAGTCCACTGCTCTACTGACAGTGTCCTCTGCCCTATTGACAAAGCCCACTTCCCTACTTGCACCATCCACTGCTTTACAGACACTGTCCTCTAACCTATTAACTAAGCCCACTGCTCTACTGACACTATCCACTGCTCTACTGACACCGTCCACTGCTCTACTGACACCGTCCATGTAATAATACATTTTAAAATGTTTGTGTAGCGCCTCAAAAGGGAGGATAGCACCCCCAAAGGCAGGGTGGACTAGCATTTTACCCCAGGGCTAAAATGAGGTGGACCGAGAAAGGATATTAGGTGCCAGTCAATTTTTGTATTTTTAAAGTTTTATTGCAAAATAGTTAAAGAGATGAGGGTTAGGGGTCCTAGGCACCATAGCAGATCACTTGCAGACTCTCTAGATCCAGACCAATGTTCAGCTTTACAGTGTCAGAACCTTTAATCCAACCTGGCAACACTGTGAGCACATTCCCAAATTTCAGTGCATCCTCCAAGTGAGTCACCAGGACCTCCTGAGAGATCAGCCTACTTCTTATGTCTTTCATGCAAAAAATCCCCTCGGGACCTCCTTCTTGGCACAGCTTCCTCTAGACTAGGTAGGACAGCTTCAGGACAACTGGTCACACTTACCCCTAATGCAGGTGGTCAGACACAATGGCTGGTTACTGTGTTCTTCACCTATAGCAGCCTCCTTTCCCATAAAACAAGCAGGCTTACCAGTAGTCGGTTGCTTCCAGGACTTATAGACAGCGCTATACTGCCTGGCTACCATGCCAGGGCAGATGCGAACTGAGCAAAGCAAACAGGTACTTGTAGTTGGCAGACAGGCAGAGTGGTTCAATGACAGTCCCGGTAAAAGCCAGACAGAGTTCAGAGAATAGTCAGTATCCGATCTGAGGTCTTATACAGGGAAATCCAGTGAAGCAGAGCAGGGTAGACAAATAAGTAACTCAATCAGGTATTACACATGTTATCACACTCTATCACAAGCATGAAACTGCAGGCTTAGCTAGCTTAAATCAGGTTGGGTCTCCACCCAGAGTCAGAGTCAGGCCACAATCAATCACCATGCAGGTGGACAGACAGACAAAGAGAATACCCCAGCCAAATCCAGGATGCTGGATCCAGCAGCTAAGATGGAGCAGGAGCACACACGCTCCTGACACAACTTCAGCACATGTTAGGCCCCAGACCAGACTATTGGACCTAACAACAGAAATCCATCCAGCAGCACCTCCCTAGGCCTCAGCCAAGGGGAAGATGGTGAACACATAGCCTGCCCCAAAAATGTATATCCTTCCCCAGCATGCACCAGTGGCCTAAATCTCCTGCTGGATTGGCTGAAGATACATTTTCAAAACTTACTTTTTTTTGTGTGAAACCTTCTACAGTGATATCAGTGACATTGGGAAATCACAAGCCATCTTAAGCTTAGGGAAAAGCCTGGTGAAAAACGATACAATCAGTCTGAGCTAAATACAGTCCACCAAAAAAAACATTTTATTTATTTCTAAGAATAATATATATATATATATATATATATATATATATATATATATATATATATATACACACACACACTCATCTGTTTGAGCTTTGGGGTGCACACCTTAATTCAATAGCCTGTAAATATCTATGCCGTCCATTCATGTCTCTGAAAAAAAACATGGCATGCAGGCAGAAGTGTGTGCTTAGCTTAGAAAGCCCCTCTTTCTCTCTGCCCCTCCTTCAGATGAAGGTAAAACAGATGCCCATGAAGACTCCTGGGGTGTAAGGGATCATTTTGGCCTGGTCAGAAACCAGGAAGTAATTGGAAAAACGCAAAAAAGCACAATCAAGTTATAAAAGACAGGACTCAGAGAGAGCCAAATGAGAAAAATAAAATATATCCTAGGATTTGCAATCACTTTCTATAACAAATAAAATCTATGCACCTATAATTAATGTTTTAGTTATAGTGCTCATATCTCATGCACTTATTTTAATTATCCTTTTTTAGCTGTGTAAAATAATAAAAGAAATTAATTTAAAAATGTATTATTTTAAAATTATTGCAAATTTAATATATAATATCTTACAATATTTTAACAGCACTCTAAAAAATATCTAATATTCAAGAAGGCTAGAAATATATACTTTAAATGAAAGTATTAGCAAGGTTTATTATGAATATATAATATTTATGTTTAGCACAACCAAGAAGCGTTACCAATTAAAATGTCTAAATATATTGTTATTTTTTTAAATATGGAACTTTCTCTGTCCAAACATACGTTTATGGGGCCAGATTAAGAAAGATCCGTGGATCTTTCTGCTGGCGTAACTTATCCCCGATACGTTACGCTGCTGTAAATTTTGTGCCCTTATTTACGGCGGCGTAACGTATGTGTTGCGGCTTAAGGCCGCGCAATTCAAATGAATGAAGTGGGGGCGTGATTCATGTAAATGAATCATGACCCCACGTAATTGAAGTTTTTGGACGGTGCATGCGCGAAATCACGTTGCTTTTTCTCAATGTAAACAACGTGAACGTAACTAATGTCGAGCCCCATTCCCGAACGATTTACGCAGGAAAATGATTTGATTTTACATTTAGCATCATTAAAATTGACTAGAGCAATGATCAAAAACTTAAATTTGCTTAGGATTTGCCAGACATGATGTAGAAATGTAGACAGGTGTGTAGCCAGAAAATAAAGAGCCACTTGGCTCCACTTTAGTGGTGACACTAAAGAATATCCTTATCCTCCTAAAAAAAAAAACACTTTTCATTACTTCCTAGCACCAGTATCCATTTTTCATGGAATTATTTCTTACTGTGTTTTTTTTTTTTGCATCCTTGTAACATGGGCTTGTTTCTCTTCTCTTCACTCTCAGGCCCTGTACACACGGGCAATAATCTAGTCAGGAAAAAAATTCTTGGAAATTCTTGGAAAGAATCTCTTGCCGCCCGAGTGTACACACTGACCTTTCAAAAGAACAGCGGTTCTCTTGAAAGGCAAGAACGCGGTGATGTAATCGCGTACGAGGAGCATGCGCTCGTCACATTTGATGCCGTCGCCGTCATCTTGCTTCACCCTACCTATGCTGTGGAAGCTAACACGCATGCCTCAAAGTCATTTCGAGCATGCATGGGTTTCCACGGCAACAGGTAACTATACACACTCTCAGGTTTCTCGTCGGGAAACAGGCCGACTAGAATCTCGACGAGAAGAAAGAGAGCAGGTTCTCTTTTATTTCTCGTCAAGATTCTGGCCAGATTTCCTGACGAGAAACCTGAAAGCCTTGTACACACGAACGGTTTTCTCGGCAAGAAGCAGCTTTCTTGCTGGTTTTTGCAGAGAAAACTGGTCGTGTGTACGAGGCTTCACTTCCGTCTTATGTGTGCTTCTTTATGCACATAATCCTAGTCCATCTCTAGAGCAAGCAAGAGAGGATGCCTACATTTCTACAAGCAGTATAACCATAAAGAACAAATGTAGCCACACTCTAACACAAAGTTAGACCACAGCAGCAATCCCCCCTCCCCCCAAAAAAAACAACAACCAAGGAATATGGAGATTTGGAGGAGGCTGAGAGCAATAAAAGGGACTTTTCTGAGTTACGAACACGGACTTGAATATTTCTTTTATACAGTGCCACTTTAGAGTAACTCTGTTGTTGTACAATTTAGGGCTTTTTGCAAAAAAGACACTGAATTCCCAATTGTTCGCCTGCTCATGGCATCAATCTATGCAGTAGTAAAGAGAAACACCTGAAGAAAATGCAGAATCTGGCACTATCAAGAGACTCAGATTCTTTGTGCCCCTCTGCACTCCATAGTTCGATCCACCAGCCAAGCACCTCTACTGTGTCTTGTAGTTACATATGGGCCAACAGGAGGAACCCCAGCACCCACCAGGGCAGCAGAAAATTGACAATTTGGAAGTACTGATTTCTGCACGATCTTTATGCAGCGTACACACGATCACTTTTTGTGATGAAAAAAAAAACGACGTTTTATGTGACGAAACAAAACGATGTTTTTCAAACTTCATTTTCCCAAACGACGTTGCATACACACCATCGTTTTTTCCAAAATGCTCTAGCAAAGTGTGGTGACGTACACCACGTTCGACGGCACTCTGTTCCATTGAAGCTCCATCTCATAACTTGCTTCTGAGCATGCGCGGGTTTAAAAACATTGTTTTATACGTCGTTTTGCCCACACACCATCACTTTTTATGACACAAAAAATGACATTTTGAAAAACGACACAAAAAATTCAAGCATGTTCAAATTTTTTTTTGGTCATTTTTTTGAAGACATAAAACAACGTTTTGCCCACACACGATCATTTTAAATGACGTTTTTGAAAACATTGTTTTTTTTCATCACAAAAAGTGATCGTGTGTACGTGGCATTAGTCAACAATTTCTCTCCACTGTTGCAGAGACTGGTGGAACTTTCAATGGGAGAAGTGGGTATGGAGTATTCACTTTGCAGGAAGCCTTTTATTGTAGATTTTTATATTAGCAAGAGTCCCTTTAATATTTATGGTCAGAAGTAGTCATTGTAAAATCAACCCCCTTATTCACCCCCTTAACACTCATGGTCAGGGGTGCACAGCTGTTTATGCATCTCATAAAGGCAAAGTTAGCTAGAAGTTATCTAGTAGCATGCATTGTCCCAAGCTGAAAGACTTCAGTACAAGTACAGTATATGTATATCAACAAAGTGTAAAGCGTGAAATGTTTGACATCATCTCTTATATTTTACGAAAATGTTGGGTTATGTATTGTGCTTTTTGCATTAAAATTTTAAAAAGTGTATTTTTTCCTAAACATTGAGTTGGAAAAACTGCCATGCAAATACAGTGTGACAAACAATTGTAAAACCCACCCATTTATTCTCTAGGGCCTCTGCTTTAAAATAATGAAGAATTTTGGGGTTCTAATGATTTTTTTAGCAAGAAAAATTATTTTCACATGTAAACAAAAAGTGCCAGAAAATGTCTTGTCTTCAAGTGATTAAAAAACCACCAACAAGAAAGAAGAAGAAAGGGGAAGGGCCACCTAAGATTAGAGGTAAAAAGTTAATTTAATAGCACAAGGATTAATAATCACTTACAAGATAATGTAGTATAAAAGGTTTATCAAAGGGCTCATCAAAAGCAGGGAATGGAGAGGGCCATGCCACAGCATCCTTCGAATTCAGCACCGTTCACGGGGTTTGTGTGACTTGCTTGGGAGAACCTGATTTCCCAACTGCCAAGCTGATTTGCTTCCTGGTGGCCACAGGACGCTCAGAGTTATTTGTACCAACTCACACAAACCCTGTGGATGGTGCTGAATCCTGAAGATTCTGTGTCATAGCCCTCTCCCTTCCATGCTTTTGATTCCCTTTTCTTCCCCCTTTCTTGTTGGTATTGTTTTAACCATTTGAGGACCAGGCATTTTCTATCACTTTTTATTCTTTTCCCTTTTCTTCCCCTTTTCTTGTCTTTGGCCCCGTACACACAAGCAAATAGATTTGTTCAAATCGGTCGGACAGACCGATTTGAACAGATCTGTCTGCTGGGATGTATTGGTTTGACCGTGTACACACGATCAAACCAAAATACCACCGGCAGACAGCGCGCTGACGTGTCGGTGACGTGGCGGTGACGTTGACGCCGCCACGTCACCGCACCAGGAAGTAAAACACTTCCGCATATGCGTCGAATCCATTCGACGCAAGTGCGAGCAGATATGTCTGCTGGTTAGCGTACTAACCAGCAGACATGTCGGGCGGACGGGTTCCCAGCCGACAGATTTCAAAGCATGCTTTGAAATCTGTCGGGTGGCCAAATCCGTCTGTTTGCCCGTACACACGATTGAATCTGTCTGCTGAAATGGTCTGGCAGACCGTTTCCAGCAGACAGATTTGATCGTGTGTACGCGGCCTTTGATGCAGAGCTGGGTGTACTTTGAGCCACCTTCTAACCTTGTTTTCATACGGACACATATGCATATATGTATATACCCCTTATGGACTAATGCACTAATTATGAACTATTTGTGGATTATTTTGTACATTTTACCCTTTGATTCAGCTCCTACTTTGCGCCAGGAAATATTGTATTTTGTAAAATACCTTGTTGTGTTTCTCGTCGGGCTGGTTTACGATGAGAAACACGTTCGAGTGTATGCTTAGAAATACCTGCGCATGCTCAGATTAAAGTATGAGATGGGAGCGCACCTTCTGTAAAAGTAGCGTTACTTAACACGCAGTAACATGAGATTAGCAAAAGCAGCTCCAAGGGTGGTGTGGCAAACCTAGCCACTTCTGGAACGCTGGACGTTACATGTCAAAAGGTTGTCTGTATTATATTCTATGTATTCTGCTGGGTCTTATGTGGGCATAGTAATTCGTATGCTGGCAGCCGTAAGCCACTAGCATTCAAGTACTTCATTTTATGTTGCCCAATCGGTGTTCGGCAGTTTTAAACCGAACTCCCACAATACATAACCCCAGACCCCAGCTATCAACCGACTTTTCCTCGTGCAGCAATGCCTGATGGGAGAATTATCCAAAATGTTAAGTTCCCCATCTGGTCCTCCCTGTATTACCCCTGTTAAATCTATTTGGCTGTTTGGAAACCCTTTGCATGGGGAATTATATAAATATGGAAGCCTGTGAATAAAAAGTTAGTTGAATCTCAGAGCTGTGTTTCGTCCGGTTACTGGGGGGGATTTGGGACATTGCCTTACTTTTCAACGCTGACTGTGGATTTACCCTGGTTACCAGCGGAGATCGTGGAGTTTAATATTGTACTCCGCTACAGGTGGCACCAGTGGAATCGAACTTCCCCTTTTTAGTGCCGTCGTACGTGTTATATGTCACCGCGTTTGAGAACGACGAGATTTTGTCTCGACAGTGTGTATGCAAGGAAAGCTTGACAAGAATCTTGTCAAGCTTGACAAGAACCTCGTCAAGGAAAACAATGTTTTAGGCTGCGTACACTCGAGCGAACATGTCCGCTGAAAATGGTATGCCGGTTTTTCTAGCGGCCACATTTCAAAGCATGCTTTGAAATTTGGCCGCTGGAAACCTGTCCGTCGGACATGTCCACTGGTTAGTACACCTAACCAGCGGACATAAATCTCCTGCATGCGTCGAATGGATTTGACGCATGCGTGGAAGTATTTTACTTCCTGGAGTGGTGACGTGGCGGCGTCAACATCACCGCCACGTCACCGCGTCCTCAGTCCGAGGGGATTTTCGTCCGATGGTGTGTACACGCCATCGGACCAAAATCCAAGGAGACATTTCCGCTGGAAACGGTCCTTCGGACATGTTTCAGCGGACATGTCTCCCCGTATGTACGCAACACTGCCTTGCAATATTACCCCTGTGTAGGTGTTAACCTGCTCAGCTTGATTTATCTTAGTTATTACACTATGATAGTGCTTGGCATAGGCAAGTTCATATAAAATTTTAATTTTTCAGTCAAACAACTGTCTATTTTTAAAGGGCTTTTTTTCTACGTTACCATATGTCAAAGCCGTCACGTAGAACTAATACTGAAAGCAATTTTAGGATTGTCAAATATTTCTCAAAGTTTTATTCTTCCTTTATTTATTTTTATATATTAAAATATAAAATATACCTCTTAAAACACCACTACCTTCATGTACATCCTGTGCGGTGACAGTTATATCTTTTTTTACGATGTAACTCGCCATCGATTCCTATGATATTGAGCAATTGAGAAGTGTCCTGCGGATTTCCTTTACGGACAGACATCAATTTCATCTCACACAGGAGAACTGCGATCTGACAGTTCTTCTGCTTCGTACTCATTGGTACATGTGATTTATACTGGAAGTTACATTCTATAACACACTATTAATTCCCCGTTGTGACTACCATATGTACCTAGAGAGTGGAAGCTTTTCTGTAAAAAAAATGACCCAAATTATGTCATGCTGACATCGTACATTGGTATTTCTTAGTTGTTTTTCTTCTGTGTTGCTCCAATGTCACCAGCCTGTGACTTTCAGAAACTTTATCCTGAGTGATAGGCAATTGTATTTTTAGAATGCTGAAGCCTTCAACTTGGAATAACTTGCTGTGCAGGAGCTGAATTCACACATTCTATTATAAAATATCTAAAGACAGAACGATGAAGTCTGAGGGAACAAGGATCAAATGTCATAAAATCGCAGTTGACTTTTGAATATGTGGTACAATATTGCAATTATTACAAGGTTCATACATTTAAATGCATGGTGTTATAATATAATTGGAATTTACCCAATTGTTATCCAATATCATAGCTAACAGCTTTACCTGATCTTCAGAGTCATTTAATATCTCCCAACTGTCACATTTTCCATGGGACTGTCCTGGGATTTAAACCAAGGGTGGGTAAAGCACTTGGCATGTCTGGCACATCTGCCTGCTGGTAACCTCACCCTCATGACCTGCCATTGGTCCATAGTACAGGAGTGAAAGTCTATCCAGTATGGTGCTGTCATCTCTGCTCACGTGGAGGCTATGTAGCCCCACCTACTTCCATCATGGCATGCTGTTTGTACCGCATTGTTCCTTCTCAAAGCTATGTCCCTTTATGTAAGACTAAGGCCATGTACACAAGATCAGACTGGTCCAATGAAACTGGTCTGACGGACCGTTTTCATCGGACCAGGCTGAAGTGGTCTGATGGTCTGATGTATGTACACACCATCGGACCAAAAATCCAATCAGACCAGAACGCAGTGACGTAGAACACACCGACGTGCTGAAAAAAAGAAAGTTCAGTGCTTCCAAGCATGCGTCGACTTCATTCTGAGCATGCGCAGGTTTTTGGTCCGATGCTTTGGCATACTAACCATTGAATCTGTCTGACGGACAGGTGTCCGTCGGACAGATTTTGAAGCAAGTTTTAAAACTTTTGTCCGACGGACAACTGTCCGATGGGCCATACACACCATCGAATTGGTCCGATGAAACTGGTCTGCAGACCAGTTTCATCAGACAGGTCTGATTGTGTGTACGCGGCCTAAAGGTAGGAGGCATGACATTGCCATATTTTTGGGGATTTTTGGTTTCCCTGGGAAATGTTGTCCTGTGAAAGAGAGACCCACCATGTATAAGTTATATATTTAACGCCTTATGCCTTGTGTCACATCGAAAATAAAACTTCAGAAGACAAGTTTTGCTAATACTTTTTTATGCTGATATTGGTGATATGTGTAGCACCCTCTAGTTGTGTTAGGTTTTAGTGTAGGCAAATCTATTTTAGCGCGGGGCTAAGCCTGAGCTGTGAATCTTAGTTCTTGCATCAGTAAGCTTCCTCTTCAGTGTGCAAAAAATCCTCTGAAGCCTATTCTCTAAGATACTCTGGCCAGCACCCGCACTGTGATTTCATCAGATAAAATATAGCCTGTTCTAGGGGCAGTGGCGTCACTAGGGGGTGGCACCTGGGGCTATAGCCCTCAATCTGGGGCCCATAATTCTGGCAATGCGTTACTTCGTGCTGACTCGGGACATCATTATCATGTTACGTGTGGCATCCCTGTGGGACAGTTTCTAAGACTACAGAGACAATGCAGCAGGGACGAGGATTTTGAAAAGAAAAAAGTAATATGATTAAAAGATTTTTGAAGAGAAGCTACGGTAAGAACATGCATCATAAAGCTATTAATATTGCAGAGGGCACAGAGAGGGAGAAACTCTTGTGTGACAAAAAGCCTAGACGAGGCAATGTTAATGTTTCAGTGTTTTCAACCCCCTATAGTCTTGAATTTAGGAAAATCAGAAATATTTTGACATGCCATATTCCTATTCTCTTTGAGTCTGACATTTTTGCTAATGTTTTGTCAGATGGTTGGGCCACTTCTTTAAGTAACTCACTGTCACCTAGTGAGTTTAGATCAGATTCCACTACTAGGACCTGGCTGGATTTTAAAGGGGTCTTCAAATGTGGCTCTAATAATTGCCTGTGCTGTCCTCATGTTGTAAAAGGAGATACATTTCAATCTACCTCTAACAATAGAATTTATAACATCAAAAGCTTTATTAATTGCAACACAAGATATGTGATCTATTTGATACATGTAAGGCTTGCAGGGTTCAATTTGTGGGCCGCACTACGAGATGACTGAGAGATCGTTTATATTGCCACATTGGGAACATGGACAGGAAATTAGCCACCAATGTAGCCTGACATTTCAATAATTTTCATGATGGGGACACTAATCTGCTACAAATAGGGCATAGAAAAGATAACCATGGCTAGTAGGGGAGGCGATAAGTTCAGAATCTTGTGTCCTGTGCCCGGCGGACTCCATTCTGCTCAGCAGAGGATCGATCCGCTGATCCCCCGCTGAGCCAGTGGATGACAGGTCCATCTCTGCTCACTGTGCAGAGATGGACCTTTCAGGGCACCGCTCTCCTCTATGGGGTGATCGGATAAAAACAGAACACCTGTCCATTTTCATCTGATCCTATCTGATCTAATCTGCCAGACGGATGAAAAATAGGGTCACTATCCATCTGAATTTCGCAGGCAGGATTAGATAGCAGTGGTTTTTAGCAGACATGTCATCACTAACATCCGCTGCTCCATAGGAGTGAAAGGAGGGTCCAATCAGGTCCGCCCGAAAAACTGACAGGTGGACCTGATCGGAAAGCCCGTGTGAAAGGGGCTTACCCCGTTTCCCGAGACTTATTTACTGTACACCTCTAAGGCCGCGTACACACGACCAAATCTGTCTGCTGGAAACGGTCTGCCAGACCGTCCCAGCAGACAGATTCAATCGTGTGTACGGGCAAGCAGACGGATTTGGCCAGCCGACAGATTTGAAAGCATGCTTACCAATCTGTCGGCTGGGAACCCGTCCGCCCGACATGTCTGCTGGTTAGTACACTAACCAGCAGACATGTCTTCTCGCACACGCGCCAAATGATTTCGAAGCATGCGCGGAAGTGTTTTACTTCCTGGTGCGGTGACGTGGCGGCGTCAACGTCACGTCACCGCGCCGTCTGTCGGAGGGGATTTTGGTTTGCTCGTGTGTACACGCAAGCAAACCAAAATACGAGCAGACAGATTTGTTCAAATCGGTCGGTCCGACCGATTTGAACAAATGGATTGCCTCGTGTGTATGAGGCCTAATGGTCGCCTTCGATTGACTGCCATTCTGTGCAACTAAAGTAAGCAGCATAGGCCAGGTGAGTTTTTATCAGGTAGCGTTTCTTTAACTTTTTTCAATCAATGTTTTGCAAGTTCAGACTTGAATAGGTAGACATTATGCAAATCTACCAATCTGCACCATCATAATTTTTGTTGGAGGAAAATGTTGATTCAACACAATCTACCTAGTGGCACTTGAGTTCAGATTTATTTAAAAATCTGTGTGTTTAGTGCTTCTTATCTTCATTCAAATGACAGTGAGCAAGAGCTGTTCCTTGAAGAATGAAGCTCTTTATGTTGCAGATAATTATTTTCAAAGTGTGCATACTATCTATGGGCTTCATTACAGGATGCATTTTCTTGATAGAATACCATTAGCAATATGTGTTTCCTTCCAGATAACCTCAAAGCGATTCGCTCCCCCGTTCAGAGTACAAATGGAGGTTGTGCCCTTTCATATTGTTCATTTAATGGCGGGCCAAGTGTCACACTGAATAACCATGATGGTGCTCACCTTACACCCCTCGTGATACCTCCTCGGTATGACTTGTGTTTTGCCTGCAGGGATGAAGTTGTTTTTTCTCGTTTGTGTCCTTGCCAAGTTGTCTTTCTTAGACAAAGGCCATATTTGGAATGCTGTGTCTATATTTAACTTCACTTTAAATATGTAACGTTTAATTGGTATTCAGCATGCTACAAATGATCTCTATATTTAAAAGAAACATTATTACAGTATTATGTGCCTTAGAAGAATGAGTCACTGATAATATTTATTGCTACTGTATATATATGTAGGCGTTGTATATTTTGCATTTACATGCTGTTGCTTTGCAGTCTATTGTTCTGTGGTAGCGGTCATGTTGTAATGGAATGTTGGGTTTTATCATTTTATTTGGTTAGGGCAAGCTGAGGAAGGAACATGAAAAACCCTTGTGTCTTGATTTGTCAGCGTCATCAAATGAAATTCAAAGTTTGTTGACTATTTGTCTTTCTGTGACTTTCTGTGACTTGTCAAAGGGAAGATGGCGAGTGGGCCGGGGGGATCACAGTTTCAGCATTTGATGGACACAGTGACAGCATTCGATAGGCACAGTGGCAGCATTTGATAGCACAGTGGCAGCATTGGATGGCACAGTGGGAGCATTTGATGGCACAATGGCAGCATTTGACGGCACAGTGGCTGAAGTTGATGGGCACAGTGGCTGAAGTTGATGGGCACAGTGGCGGTGTTTGATGGGCACAGTGGCTGCATTTGATGGGCACAGTGGCAGGGTTTGATGGGCACAGTGCCAGCATTTGATGGGCACGGTGGCTGCATTGGATGGGCACAGTGGCTGCATTTGATGGGCACAGTGGGAGCATTTGATGGGCACAGTGGCAGCATTTGATGGGTACAATAGCTGCATTTGATGGGCACAGTGGCAGTGTTTGACAGGCACAGTGATGGGCACAGTGGCTGTGTTTGATGAGCACAGTGAGGCTGCAATTGATGTTTTTTTTCAGAACTCTTCAGTTTGTTTGCACCCCCCAAATAATTTGAGCACCAGCTGCTACTGAGTACAGTCCCTGCATGTCAGTTCTGATCTCAATTTGTGTTCTTACTACTGTTTCTTTTCCCCCGCTCTTATATTAGCCAACCTGGCTTATTTGTCCTGAGACTTCCTGGTGTCTTTGCTGCTTTTGCTGCACATACAAAGAGAGCGATTTACTAAAACTGGAGAGTGCAGCTCTGTATAGGACGCTACCAGGTTTTATTGTCAAAGCTTAATTGAACAAGCTGAAGTTATAAGCTGATTGGCTACCTGTACCATATTCTGAGTAAATCTCCCTCTATTTGTCCTACATCTCAGATGCCAGTGTATTACCAAGTTTTTTTATACGATCCATTAGGTACATGACAGATATATGAGATAAAAAAAATCTCTGCACTATAAAACAAATAAATCACAAATACATAAAGAGATATAGATCTGCTACCACTAAACAGTGCACTTGCCACTCTAATTACACATATAATATGAAAAAAATAAGTATACATCCAAATACAAATTTCAACATGAGCCTTTGAAAAGTTGGGTGTCAGTTGGGTGGTGGCGAGGATGCCATTTTGTTGAAGATTGTATTTGGATGCATACGGTACTTCTTTCTTTCTTTTCCTTAATGTGCTTTTATTAACTAAAAATAAAAATAAATGTAATCGATCTACACTATAAGTCCTTTGTGCTTTGGCATGTGAATACCCATTGAAGACTAGAGGAGGCATTTAAAGGACAAGTAGGCTGGCTGACACCATTAAGTAACAAAAGCGCTTAGGATCTCCATATCTTTTAGTGTAGTCCACTAGATCAGATGAGAAGACACTCATAGGGGTCTTTGGTGATGGGTACATTGGTGGTCCTGATTTGTGGTGAAGAGTTCTTTGAAAAATTGGAATACTAAGAAGATCTGGATTTGTATCACACTATAATTGGAGTGTTTATGGGACTTACGTAATTGGACACATATATTTATATTGATGCACAATCTTTGATTTAGATTGGTGTCACATTTAAATTATATAGTGTATGGGGCTTTTTTTCACTAGATTTTATAGTTATGGTATACATAGTTACATAGTTAGTCAGGTTGAAAAAAAGACACCAGTTCATCCATAAAAATAAAAAAAAATATTGTACAAGCCCATATACCCAATTCTATACCCACAGTTGATACAGAGGAGGGCAAAAAATTCCTTCCTGATCCCCTGAGAGGCAATCAGATTTTCCCCCGGTTCAACTTTACCTATAAATGTTAGACTCAGTTATATTATGTACATTCAGGAAAGTATCCAGGTCTTTCTTAAAGCAATCTACTCAGTTGGCCAGAACCACCTCTGGAGGGAGTCTGTTCCACATTTTCACAGCTCTTACTGTGAAGAAACCTTTCCGTATTTGGAGGTGAAATCTCTTTTCCTCTAGACGTAAGGAGTGCCCCCTTGTCTTTTGTGTTGACCGTAATGTGAATAACTCAACGCCAAGTTCACTATATGGACGCCTTATATATTTGTACATGTTAATTATATTCCCTCTTATTCTCCTCTTCTCAAGAGTGAATAAATTCAGTTCCTTTAATCTTTCCTCATAGCTGAGCTCCTTCATGCCTCTTATCAGTTTGGTTGCCCTTCTCTGCACTTTCTCCAGTTCCCCGATATCCTTTTCGTGAACTGGTGCCCAAAACTGAACTGCATATTCCAGAAGAGGTCTTTAATGATTTGAACAGGGCAAAATTATATCTTTCTCTCTGGAGTCCATACCTCTCTTAATACAAGAAAGGACTTTGCTCGCCTTGGAATGCCATTGCATGCCATTATTGAGCTTATGATCTACCAAAACCCAAGGTCCTTCTCCACTACGGATCCCCCCAGTTGTACTCCCCCTAGTATGTATGATGCATGCATCATATATTTTGTTTGCACTTATATATTTAATACTGTATATGATATTAATGAAACTGTCTGATTTTTAATTATTTGAACACTTTTATTATATAGAGCGCTTCACTATTCCAATTTCTTAGGTATATGAGTTGAAAAGCTTATACATTATGCTGAATTTCAGAAAATTCAGAGTGGGATTTGATGAATTCACAGGTACAGCAGAGAACCCCCTTAATACAAAAGTATATAATGGTAAGCTACACTGAATGGAACTTTGGCAAGTTCTCAAACACAGAAACAAAGTAAAAAAAATCTTACTCCTATAGGGTGTAGGAAGATCAATGTACACTTCAAAATTCTAAATATAAATCTGTGTGTGATGACTCCAGGCAACATACTTTAGAGCCAAATTACTACTCTAGGTCACTGTTTTGTCTCTGTGCATTGTGGGCATCAAACCTTCACGAATAGACCAGTGTAAGGATTATTGTGTTAAAAAAAAACTCTTACGGGGATATTTTATTTCTCTATCGCTCTGGTTCAAGTAAAGTCACAGACATCTGCTTCACGATTTTCAATCCTCAATTCTCACAGCTCAGAAGATTTAATAAATCACACGGTGCAGTTTACTCACTCCTGCCTAAGTTCACTTAACTGCAGATAACTTGCCGCTGCACCTTAGGCCATGGAGAAGAATAATTATGGATGAAAGCTGGCGAACCAATATCTGAACTGTAAATAAGTTGGAGAACTCACCTGCAGCTGAGTGAGCATTATGAAATCGGGGAACCGGGGAATTGACGAGAAGCTTGGGGCTACTGTGTGCCTGTCAATTGTGGACCAATTTCTCTGTTTAAAGTGTAATTTGGTGGTAAATTGTCCTCTAGTAGTTAAGAAATAAATGTTCTGTAGTTAGGGTCCAAGGGCATTGATTTATCAAGGATAGTAGAATATGTAATAAAACATGGAGAACAAGGCTCTAAAGTAACATACATGCATTTCAGAGTCCAGGACACAAATAAAGGAAATGAAAGGTCTGGAAGAAGTCATAAATGTGTGTTATTCCTTAGCTACCTTACCTTAGTTTGTACTTATAGAAGGTATTTCTGTTCTGTGTCAATCAAGTGTTGTCTTAATATAATTGTAAAAAGATATACAGTGGATATAAAAAGTCTACTTGTCCCTGTTAAAATGTCAGGTTTCTGTGATGTAAAAAAATTAGACAAAGATAAATCATTTCAGAACTTTTTCCACATTGAATGTGACCTATAAACTGTACAACTCGATTGAAAAACTGACTGAAATCTTTTAGGGAGGAGAAGAAAAAAAAAATAATGTGGTTGCATAAGTGTGCACACCCTCTTATAACTGGGGATGTAGCTGTGTTTAAGCAATCACATTCAAACTCACGTTAAATAGGAGTCAGTACACACCGGCCATCATTTAGAGTGCCTATGATTAACCCCCAGAAAAGTTTAGCTGTTCTAGTAGGTCTTTCCTGACTTTTTCTTAGTCGCATCTTACAGCAAATGCCATGGTCCGCAAAGAGCTTCCAAAGCATCAGAGGGATCTCATTGTTAAAAGGTATCAATCAGGAGAAGGGTACAAAAGAATTTCCAAGGCATTAGATAAAACATGGAACACGGTGATGACAGTCATCATTAAGTGAAGAAAATATGTCACAACAGTGACATTACCAAGAACTGGACGTCCCTCCAAAATGTATGAAAAGACCAGAAGAAAACTGGTCAGGGAGGCTGCCAAGAGGCCTACAGCAACATTAAAGGAGCTGCAGGAATATCTGGCAAGTATTGGCTGTGTGGTACATGTGACAACAATCTCATTGCAAAAACACATCTTAATTCTCCCAAAAGCATGTGGGAAAATGTGTTATGGTCTGATGAAACCAAGGTTGAACTTTTTTGGCTATAATTCCAAAAGGTTTTGAGCAAAAACAACACAGCACATCACCAAAAGAACACCATACCCACAGTGAAGCATGGTGGTGGCAGTATCATGCTTTAGGCCTGTTTTTCTTAAGCTGGAACAGGGGCCTTATTCAAAGTAGAGGGAATTATGAACAGTTCCAAATACCAGTCAATATTGATACAAAACCTTCAGTCTTCTGCTAGAAAGCTGAACATGAAGGGGAACTTCGTCTTTCAGCATTAGAACGACCCAAAACATACATCCAAATCATTTAAAGAAATGGCTTCACCAGAGGAAAATTCAAGTTTTGGAATGGCTCAGCCAGAGAAAAAATCTGAATCCCATTGAAATCTGTGGGATGATCTGAAGAGGGCTGTGCACAGGAGATGCCATCGGAATTTGCAGATTTGGAGTGTTTTTGAAAAGAAGAGCGGGCAAATATTGTCAAGTCAAGATGTGCCATACCCAAAAAGACTGAGTGCTGTAATAAAATCAAAAGGTGCTTCAACAAAGTATTAGTTTAGGGTGCGCACACTTATGCAACCATTTAATTTTATTTTTACTTCCCTCAACCTAAAAGATTTCTGTTTGTTGTTCAACTAAGTTGTACAGTTTATAAGTCACATTAAAGGTGGAAAAAAATGTGAAATGATTGATCTTTGTCTCATTTTAATTTTATTTTACCGAAACCTGACATTTTAACAGGGGTGTGTACACTTTTTCTATCCACTGTAGTTATTGGGACCTCTTTCAGTAAGCAATACAACTGATCTAGTAGAAGCAGATGCAGAATCCATCCCTGTGTGCCTTCTCAGTGCTGTAGGGATATGTTTGGCAGCAGGTGGTGCAGAGAGGAGCCTGAAACTGAGAGGTAATGACCCAAGACTAAGGAAAGCAATATGGAGGACACAGCCAGAAGGCCTCTCTTTGTAGAACAACTGTAGCTCCTACTAAAATTAAATGACCAGTCGTCAGTGAAAGGTCTCAAATTTGCGCCTGTTCTGTAGGCTTGAGATGCAGACTTTGGTAACCAAATTAAACTAAGCTAACAAGGAGGATAGAGCCTACATGGTGCTTCCCTGGATAATCTAACAAGCCACAGCCAGTCACTATTTAAAATCACCAGGAAATGTTGTCACTGTGTGTAGCAGAGGTAACGCAGAAAAATCGACAAACATTCTGCAGTACCCAAATACACTGTTATGAATGTATATTTTTAGATAACACCCCGCTTCAATCTGTCGTTTTGGGGGGGGGGGGCACTGGTTTATCGCACCAGTTATGAAGCTTTTTTTCAGGAAATTATAATTAGTCCCTGTATAGGCGTGCTAAGTTTAGAAGGTTGATAAAGACTGAGGGCCTGGAAACCAATTAAGGTCTCCTTACCAGTACTATACAAGCTGAATACGGAGGCCAGTTGCAGACGGTGGAACACATTTGCCACAATAGCCACAGCATTTTCTCGTCACTTTGGTTCCATCCTAGTAAAACAAAAATGAAGGATTGTGTTACATTTGACATGGTTGCAATGAATTCAGTCTATCATAGTGTCACATACAAACTAGCTTACAACAATTGAATGGTCATCACTTAATAACCATCTGGTCGGACTGTATGGGTTGGTATAGCAGACTGACATGCAAGGTCTAAAACAGGAGATGTCCTTTATTACAGATATTTTTATAGCACCGATAATTTGCACAGGGCTTTAAATACATATTTTACATTCACATCAGTCCCTGCCCTCAAGGAGCTTACAATCTAAGGTCCTTAACTGGACCTGAAAAACTAACACCCAACACCTTCTCCTCCCCTTGGTCCCCATTGTACTTCAAGGTTGGTGAGCTGTCAGTGCCCACACAGCCGGTTTGGCAGTCTGGGGATTTGGAACCTTTTCTTTCTCCTCTTTCTGTAGGCTTTCAGAATCACTCTGATACATCGTGGAAGCCCTACAGAAAAAAGGGGAAGAAGAGCAGAGATTTCAAATCCCCGGACTGCTACAACTGCTGTTGCAACTGTTCTTTTATTGACTGCTGATGCAAATACTGTTGGCCAAGAATCCTAATCCTAATCCTAATCCAGCAATCATCTTCCCTTCACAGATTCACAAACAGGAAATACTGACTTCAGGCCACTCAAGCATGCCTTAGGTGCACTTAAGGTGGCTTAAAGTGGTAGTAAAGTCATTTTTGGACTTGAACCTACAGGTAAGCCTATATATTAAGGCTTACCTGTAGGTACATTGAATATCTCCTAAACTTGCAGTGTTTAGGAAATATTCCCACTGGATGCAGCCAGTGATGTTACTGGCGCATGTGCTCTAAAGGTCTAGCATGCAATGCTGTACCTTCAAAGCCCTGTGCTGCAGTCGATGGTTCCTGCGTGCATGCCACTCATACAGCCGGAGCCTGGTAGCCTGGTAGCCTGGAAGAAAAACCAGGGGAAGATGGAAGCACTGTCATTGGAGACAGCACACTATTGGATGGTTTTGTTCTAAGGTAAGTATTAAATAATTTGTTAGAATGCGATCTTTACTTTATGCTATTGCTTTTGGAGGGGATTTTTTATTTTATTTTATTAAAGCGGTTTACTACCGCTTTAAGTGTCAGCTGCAGGTTCAATAATCTAGTACCCTTTGATGGACCACCTAACTTCAAGATTTTGTAATAATTTTTTTTAACAAAACCTGCTAAATACTTATAAAAGTAATCCAAAGCGTTTCCAGTCTAAAAATGCTTCATAATATCCATGTAATATATGAATGCTATATTAATTCTAATTTGTTAAATCACCTAAACTGCTGTGATGAACTTACTGGTAGAAGAAGTTCCCCCTTAACCCATTTGACATACCCCTTGGGGGTACACATTCTGCTGGTTAAAAACAAATTTTTATAATATATTTAAAATGTATAAATAATATTCATTTTCCAGAAATAATGCTTTGCCATGTACTATGAAAACATGTTATAAGTTGTGACATGAGATTGGGTGAGATTAATATGATAAAATTGCGTGAGCACGACTTTTTGCTTGTTTTTAATATGCAATCCTATTTTTAAAGGCAGACAGGTCCCCTTGGAAACATCCATTTATCTCTTTTGAAGATATAAAGCATTTCCGCTGGGAGGCTGGCCCGTCTCAGGGGTTTTGCATTCTCTGGCAATATAGGATTTTAATTCCCATAAGATTTTATCGGTCTGAAACAGTTCTACACAATAATAAGGAGATAAATGGAATGTGGTGACTTTGTAGGACATTCTGCAGAATGTAGCACAAGACGGATCTCATGAGGATTGCGAGCGAGAACCTGTCATTGTGAAAGACCGGGATATATATTGGCTGATAAAAAAACAAAAAATAAACCTAATATTAAATAAGGCATATAGACTAGAACTTTGCTACGCTTTATGTTGATTCTTTACCATCCTCTGGATAAACTGTGGATCTAAGGTTCTGTGGATATAGATTATTTAAAGGGTTATTTCACCTTTACCAGAAACACCATAAATGCAAATAAAGGGTGGCTGTAGATAAAAACTGTGTAGTGTTGACTAAAGTTGAATAAGATCCTTGCTATAGGTGTAGGCAACCTTGTGTACTGACTGGAAAACGTCTAGGACATTGCTAAGGGCTGTTCACTTTCACCATCACAGAAGTCAGTTCTTAAATGCTGAGCTCAGAGCTTCTGCATCAGGGGATAGAAAGTGCATTTGAGGGGGTTTGAATCAAAGAAGGAGGTCACTGATGTGATGGTGAAGGTAACAGCTAGGCTTATCTTAACAACGTCCTACAAGTTTTCCAGTCAGGCTTCACAAGGTACAGTATGTAAATGGCCTACACCTATAGCAAGGGCATTATTCAACTTTGGTTGATGCTGCACGGTATTTTTTATCCATAGACATCCCTTATCTGCAGAGGCAGTTTTGGTAATGGTGAACCCTGAAATTTGTTTTAGAGATTTAAGGAAAGAATACTACATACCAAATTGGCCCTGAATGACCTCCCTTAGAGTCAGTAGGAATCTATTTTTATAATCGATTAATCCCTTGGGGAATGTAATAAAAAATGTGTGTCTCAGGACCATTGTATTTTGTACTCAAGACTGTTCTTCTCTTGTTGTGTCCATGTGGGTGGGAGCTCCAAACCTTCTTAGCACAGCAAAGTGTGCTGCATAGAAAATAATGTACGTGCTGTCCGTGACCTACCTTATGGCTTTACTTTGGTCAAACTAAGGGGGTATAAGGAGCTGTCCTTCACATCTTTCTAATGATTCTCAATTGATGGGGCAATATTTATACAATAAAGCAGGGGTGCCCAACCTTTTGAAGAGCTGGGGCCACTTAAGCAACTTGGTAACCGGTCACAGGCCACAATGAGCGCAGCGGGCGGATGACAGATCACCGCCATTATATAGGCCCTCCGATTCGATCTGCCCAGATGGAAGGGGACAAATTCCCTTCATTTTTTTTAGCGGATCGGATTGGAGGTAGGCAGGCTGACAAAAGTCTGTTTACATCTGCTGCTCTACCGCGCTATAGAGGTGAATTGAGGGTCTAATTGGGTCGGGCCGATCGTGTGTAAAGGGCCTAAGACTGCTTTCACACTGATGTGCTGCAGTTTACGCACACTGCAGGTCAGCATAGTGCACCTGTGTCTATCTTGTGGGTTAGCTGAACTTTGCCATAGACTCTGTTGTACAGGAAGCATTGGCTTATGGGGCTCTTTTTTCACCAGCGATCTGGGCTTGCCAACCCGCCATTCCAAAGCAGGAAGTCACAGGCCACATCAGAGGGCTCCACGGGCCACATGTTGCCCCCGGGCCACTGGTTGGCCACCCCTGCAATAAAAGGTTGGTTAGTGAGAGGGGTAAAGAAATGGCCACAAAAGGCTTCAGAAGTTTACAGTGTTGGTTAGTTGAGGTAGCTGAAGATGAAAAAGAAAAGCCAAAGGTAGACAAGAAAAAGTGGAAGAGCACAGAAAATATCTCAAACAATTACGACTGGAACAAAAGAAAGCATATATTGTGTAGCAGGTGGAAAGCTAAGCGGCAAATAGTAAGAAATGGAGCTTTAACAGGAACAAGAGCAATTTACACAGAAGTGGAAAACGGCATTCACCCCATAAACACTGCTGCATTGCATTGCTTAAAGAGGCCAAGCTGTTACTAATCACCTCCACCCTAACAGGAGCAAGTTCTCATTTTGATTCAAACCTTATCACATGCACTTCGTCCCTGATGCAGTAGAGCTCAGAATTTGAGAGTTCACACCTGCGATGATGAAGGTGAACAGTAACATCTAGGCCTCTCTTAGCAACATATTGGGAAATTTCCACATACATAAATGGCCTAGACCTAAAGCAAGGGCATTATTCAACTTAAGTCAAAGCTGCACAGTTTGTTTTTTATCTACAGACACCTTTTATCTGCATAGACTGTTTTTCGGTAAAGGTAAACTAACCCTTTAAGAGATAAAAGAGAAACAAAGTAAAGTGTGCACTGTGAGTGATTGTAGCTCTAGAATTCTGATTAATGGAGGAATAATTTTAAATATAAGCAGTCCTCCTTCTTTGAACCCTATTGATCTGCTAATTTAAAACTGCTCTAGTGCATAGAACGTATTGTTCATTCTTCAGGGGTTAAGAACAAAGCCAGCAAAAAAGCGTAACTTGGAAATTCCTTTAAACCAATGGTTTTTAAAGAAGGGTCTCATGTTGGCTTCCTGTTAAAGAAATACGTCTTGAACCCTCTGAAGGACAAGAGTGAATGTAAATCAAATACATTTTTTCTGTCATTAAGCCAATCGACCAGTTAACCAAATCGATTAAATAATATGAATTGTAAGCAGGTGTCATTTAATAATAAAGAACACAATATAATGGAAATGAAAGAAAACATGCAGACCGAAAACATTTTTTCATGGAGAGTCCAGTGCAGTTTCCAATAGACATGTGCATTCGTTTTCGTCCAAATGCATTTTCACAAACGATAACGAAAGCACAGAGAACAAAAACTGAAAGATCCGACATAAACAAATGCTTTATTTTCATTTTCGTTGCAAGCGAATGTGGCTAATTAGTCCAATATTATTCTACATAGAGAGAAAAGATTTGACATAGAGAGAAAAGATTTGACATTGAGAGACGTGAAGATTCGACATTGAGATACATGAAGATTCGACATTGAGAGACATTGAAGGATCTTTTTTTTTTTAAGATTCTGTCGAATCTTTTTTTTTTTTTTTCTTAGAACATTCGACAGACACCATAAGCCTTCAATGACAGATTCGACATAGAGAGACATGAAGATTTGACATAGAGAGACATGAAGATTCGACATAGAGAGACATGAAGAGTCAATTTTTTTTTTTTTTTTAAGATTCTGTCGAATCTCCTTTTTTTTTTAGAACATCGGCAGACACCAAGGCCTGGTGCACATGTCTAGTTTCCAATCAGCAGCTGAGATGCGATCCAGGTGCAAATTTGACACTGGAATCACATCTGAACCAGACTGAAAAATGCACAGGACCCTTTTATAATTTGCACTGAAACCAGCCCGCATATATGTGAACCTTCTCTATTGAAAGCCGGTCTGGTTCATGTTATGCAAATCTAATGCATTGGCTATTTCAATACTATTTCCAAATTTTTATCAATTGCAGTTTTCCAACCCTTGTGAAGGCTGCATTCCTGTTTATTTCTGGATTGTTTTATTTTATTTGAACCTGGTAATCTGGTGAACAACGTAATTCCTTTGTGTCTACACTCACTTCTCCATGGTATCCATGGAAAGAGCCATTGTTGTCACACAGGATAATCCAATGAGAAACAAGAGTGGTACAGATATAATTCTTGTTTAAGGTACTATATCCTAGACCATGGGTCTCCAAACTATGGCCCTCCAGTTGTTCAGGAACTACAATTCCCATCATGCCTAGTCATGTCTGTGAATGTCAGAGTTTTACAATGCCTCATGGGATGTGTAGTTCTGCAACACCTGGAGGGCCGTAGTTTGGAGATCCCTGTCCTAGACAATGAATATACTGTGTATATAATTGCCCTAACAAAAATAAACTAAAGGCCTTTAAATGTACAAATTCAAAACACACTATAGAACCACGCATTTTTATTTGTACTATTAAAAATGGAGATAAACCTGTATCCCTTGCTGTTTTATATATGGAGATATCTATATAGATATCCCTATATATATAGATAGATAGATATATATATATCTATCTATCTATATATATAGATATATCTATCTATCTATCTATCTATCTATCTATCTATCTATCTATCTATATATATATATAGATATATACCATATTTATTGGCATATAACCGCACCTTAACTTTGAGAGGAAAGTTTCAGAAAAAATAAATAAAGTGCCCATCAATGGAGCCCGATCAGTGGCCATCATTGCAGAATATTTGGAGTCACATTCACAAAAATATGAACCTACTGTATGCAACTTTTTATAATGAAGAAATGTCTGGTTTTAAAGACTTAAATAGGAAAGCAACATGAAAAAGACACCACAGACAAAATGCATACATGCCATAAACAGAACAAAAGATAAAACTCAAAGTTTACACTGTTTAAATATTGTAGTCTTGTACTTATTGTTCTTTAAATTGTGCATTTTGGAATGTGCCTAAAGGCTGTTCTCTTCCTTGGTCAGTTCCATCAAAAAAAAAATCATCATTTAAATTCCCAACAAGACACATCCCATGGAAATATGACTTTCTTGCACTCATCTCCTTTTATACCTCAACAAAAACCAAACGATAATTAAAAGTCAATAGAACACCTTTGGGATGAATTGGAGTGGCGACTTCAAGCCAAGCCTCACAAATACACTTTTGGAAGAATGGTCAAAAATTCCCATAGACACACTCCTAAACCTTGTAGGCAGCCTTCCCAGAAGAGTTAAAGCTCTAATAGCTGCAAAGGGTGGGCCAACTGAATATTGAACACTACGGACTAAGACTGGGATGTCACTAAAGTTCATGTGTGTGTAAAAGCAGGCTTCCCAATACTTTTGGTAATCTGGTGTATGCCATGCAAGCACTGGGAGAACATGTATTTAGTGTCCTGGTTGGGACCTGAGCCAATGACCCTAGTGCTGAAAGGCAGAAGTGCTATAACTAAGCCACTGTGCTGATCCCCCTATCCCATGCCATGCCAAGCCAACCCAACCCATCCTGCCTATACCATATCAACCCAATCCAACCCATCCTATCGCATCTCATCCTGTCCCAGTGCAACTCATCCCATCACATCCCAACCCATTCCATCCAAACAAACCACTGCTGCAGTTGGTTATGATGCACTGTGCTTTAGCAAACTAATTGCTGTCCAATAAGAGATTGGATCTACTTTTAAGTGTATTATGTGATGCACAATTTCTTCATTGTTTTGCTGCAAGGGTTTGCCCTTACAGAACGTATTACTTTCTTAATGGTTACTCCAGGTTTCTGCACTGGTGCTACAATGAAAATGACATTCTATGGAATAAATGGAAAAATGTGTTGGCAGAAAGCACAATAGAGTGGCACTTCACTACCCCTGGCTGATTTATCTCGTCTGTTGTCCTATAACATAAGTTAAAATAAATTCTTCCTCATATGCGAAAACCCGGTGGATTTGTGAATTAAATTAATATTGCTTCCTTCTCCATTTATATTTTGCTTCCACGGACTATTTACAGACACCAAATCTTTCTTTATCACCATAACTTTCATTCATCCTATTATTAGCTGTATGTAAAATAATCCTTCATTTCATACGCAGTAGATTCTCCGTGCTGTAAGTTACAGGCTGGATGTCTTGGAGACTGTCCCAGATTTTATTGCTTTCACCATCTGAGTGCGGAATAAAATATTCCTACAATTTACTCATTCATTTCTACAAACATTTTATAATTTTTATGTACTGGCTTCAATTTAATGGTGGAGGTTTATAATAAAGTTATGTTACTAAATTAGTGTGTTTATTTCCTATATATTTTATAGGACGTCAGTGGTTAATGTAACTGCGCAGCTTAAAGCTTCTGTTTTGATAGGACTAAATTGTTTGATATTGATTGAAACTTAAACTTTATTTGAGTTATATATATATATGTATGATCAGCGGTTTATCTGGTTGTAAAGCCGGCGCTGTGTTTGTAATGCCGACGTTGGTGAGTCCATTATCGTACACTAAAACTTTGGCCCTTTAAGGTTTTTGTCCATGTCTTTTTCTGATTGCAGAGCTATCTGGTGACCGGAATGGGTCTAATTTATTGAACTATAAATACTGTACAGTATATACACAAATCACAGAGCTACTATGGATAAAACCTAAAATAAAATAATAAATAAGTAATAATGATGAATAAAATAAAACAAAATAAAATGTGTTATTTATCGTCAGGCTATATTTATTTATCAATAGGTTTTATTCATGTGATAGTAGTGATGTGTGTATATACTGTATGTATTGTTTGGCATACATTTTTAATACATCACAGGACCTTAGATACATTTATCTATTATTTTTTGTTAACCGCAGAGCAGCTTTGCAAAAATGATTTATTAGAGCCAAATGAAAAAAAAACAAAAAAACAGCACAAAGGATGGTACTTACATTCAGAAAATATGCCCTTGTGCTGCTGGCTGCTGTTTTAGTTGAAATCCGAACTTATCTGTCGTCCCCCCCCCCCCCCAGGATGTAAAATTTGCTTGGGTATAGCATCTCAAGACCGCGCAATTGTCAGTTAAAGCAACGCAGTGCCGTATCGCAAAAAGTGGTCAAATAAGGGGGGCAAATCCTTTCCGTGGCTGAAGTGGTTGAAGAATGGCAAATATTTTTGAAATGCATACTGTACACATCACATACTTAAATGGCTAAGTTAAGTCAAAAGTAATTTGCTGACTTAATAATTTTCTCATTGAAGCTCATTTGCAAGAATGGCAAAAAAACATTGTTATGCCGCGTACATATGGTCGGAATTTCCGACAACAAATGTTCGATGTGAGTTTTGGTCGGATTTTCCGACCGTATGTAGGCTCTATCGGACATTTGCTGTTGGAATTTCAGACAACAAATGTTTGAGAGCTGGTTCTCAAATTTTCAGACAAATGTATGCAATATATATACGCACAAAAATCCTACGCATTCTCGGAAACATTAAACGTAATTTTTCTCAGCTCGTTGTAGTGTTGTACGTGACCGCGTTCTTGACGTTTGGAATTTCTGACAACATTTGAGTGACTGTGTGTATGCAAGACAAGTTTGAGCCAATATTCCGTCGGGAAAAAATCCACGGTTTTGTTGTCGGAAATTCTGATCCTGTGTACGCTAAATTATAGCCTACTAAATTGAGCCTATTGCCCTGATGTTAAAGCTAGGGTGTTGGTGGCTTAAAGGTGTCACAAAATGTAGTTAAGATTAGGGGAATATAGCCAGGGCTGGGGTGAGAGGGGAAGTTAAGGAGGACCAGCTGCCCTGAGAATGTTTTATATGGGAGGGAACATGTGGCCAGTAACTTGTCAGCATTCTCTTCTCCGGCTGCCTGAATGACAGGAGTGAAAGCAGTGCTTTTCTTGTTTATTCTTGTCAGGCAGAGTAGGGTCCACGATAGCTGTCGGAAGAGTATTCTGCTCTGTCCTCCCTCCAATAGCAGCCTACTTCCCCCTCTTAAAGCCCCAAAGAGCTTTGTAGCTACTCTACCTCCCTTAATAATAATAATAATAATAATGCAAGTCTTATATAGCGCTGTCTTACCCTAACTTGCCAGGCAAGCTATGAAGCCAGGCGAGCTTCTTGCCAGGCAAGCTTCTGAAGCCACAGCCGAAGCTGTAGCTCATCGGGTCTCGAGGCGCTTATATAGTAACATAGTCACTATTACCCAAATCAATGGTACTCATTTTACCGACCTCGGAAGGATTGAAGGCTGAGTGGACCCCGCCGGGATCGAACCTGTGACCCTGAGGGCTCAGGTGATCACAGATTGCTGCAACAGAGCATAAGCCTGCTGAGCCATCTTAAGGTCCTTCAGCTCTCCTAGAGACACCCCTTAGTTTAATGCACTCAATAGAACCCCAGCCTCCCATCTCCCCTCCTTTATCCCACTGACCCAGATGTCAAAACGGTCCATTTTAGAATAAGTTTGGTGTGCCACAACCATTACCACTATTTTAGTGCTTGCTGCAACAATTACATACCTTTTTTAACATGGCCGTCTTTGCACACTGCTATTAGCCCTTTTTGCTTGGCGAAAAGGAGGCTCAGTTTGGCATCTTCACCCTGAACACTGACTGACCTTGTACCATGACAGGGTACATCCAATGTGTTTCCAAAGGTTTGGCAACCCTCTACTTCAGGGCTGTGGAAGTCCAGTTGATGACACACAGCTATTAATGGGGTTATTTTAGATTTAGAACTCCTAATGATCCAAGACATAAAAGATACAGTCATCACTGACACCAAAACTTACTTGTTGAGAATAGGGTCATTTGATATGTTTCCTTCACTGAGGAGTTCAGGAGTCACAGGAGAACCCTTCAAGAGAGTATACTTGTCTTATTCTTGAAATGACCAAAGGTTAGTTTGGAACTATGCAAATAAATGTTGTATCTCAAGTCCAGACCCACTTCCACTTTATACAAATGCAGATGTTGAAGCTGAGAAAAGAGACATCAGTTCATTACAGTCGACTAAGATTGGTCTGTAAATAGGCCTTCTACTGTACATCTGTTGTGCTCAGTTTAATTTCAAATGGATTATACCACAACCCCAAGCATACCATTGGGAGTGAAGTTGGAATTGAAAATGTAGATTCGCAGATTATTATTTTTTCTAATGATAAGCAATCAAGTGCTGAGAGTCCATACTGTAGCTACTAAGGTCTAACAATGTTTTAAGCATTTTTACACAAGATGGTTACCATGCATGGTTGTTTACTGTTTAATCCCATTGAGACCTGAATGTAATGCACTTTGAGCTGTGACATTAATCTTTCTACCCCAAAAATGTATTGTGATAATAATTACGGACTGTATATTTCTATTACCTCTCTAGCCACCTAACATCTTTCTAAATTGTCTACACTGGCTTCTCTCACATGATGTTGTGAAGAGATGTCTTCTCCTGTGTTTAAATCCATTCATTATACCACCTTAAAAAAATCATGTAATTTAAAAAATAAGCTTTAAAGGTCACTGGGTAATTACATGACAATGATAATCACTCACTGGTTAATTGGTAAGCTTAGAACTTTCATAGCTCAAGCCTCTCTACAATGAGTGTAACTGATGATGTAACATACTATCTACAACATACCATTTGAATCAATTAGAACATGGTATTTATTTTGGGATAACAACACCACATATTTAATTGGGAATTTGTAGAAGACCACACCAGTCCTACTAAGATATCTGAAAAAGAATTACATCATACCAACAAGTATAGGTAACTAACAGCTGATTCATTATTATTCGAAATTTCAACAAAGCTATCGACAGTTATCAAATTAGTCATTGAATAAACCATTGGAAACGTATCCCTATTCACTCCAGCTACTGCCAATATTCTGGATATACATTGACTAATGACTACTAAAGGTATTTTTTTTTTTAAATAACAAACATGTAATACTTACCTCCACTGTGCAGCTCGTTTTGCACAGAGTGGCCCCAAACCTGGTGTTCTGGGGTCTCACGGCGGGTGTCTCGGCCCCCCCTCACAAGGATTCAACACCTTAATGCGAATGAGCTTGCATGGTGTTGAGTGCTTGCGGTTGCGCTCCTGTGATACAGCCGGCAGCCATAGCTGCCGACTGTATCACTCGGTCCCGCCCCGGCGTGCCACGTCATTGGATGTGATTGACAGCAGCGCAAGCCAATGTCTGTGCTGCGTTCAATCAACCAATGAATAAGCCAGGAAGACGGCCCAGAAGCCTGCTAGTTTACGTAGGAGGGGGGCTCAGGGGGGCCGCTAATACACAGATGTTTTTCACCTTAATGCATAGAATGCATTGAGGTAAAAAATCTTTAACTTTACAACCCCTTTAAACTCCAACTCAATTTTTGTTTTCACTAAGCTGGCCCAAAAGAACCAACTCCCTTACTAATTGCTGCGGCCACTGTCATGGCTACAAATATGGGTAGATTTACTAAAAGCATAGATTGTGCCCTTTGCAAGTTCAGTTGCACCTCTGCAAGTGCTGTTACTCCACAGTTTTGTACATGAGAGAAAGCTCTGTTGACTTCCCTCATCCACTCATGTGTAAGCACAGCAAGTGCTGTATATTATATTTTGTTGATACTAATTCTAAATACCGCACCCCCAGTAAGACCGACTTTTTTTTCTTCTTGTTAAGTTACCGCAAAGGTCTAGGAAACGCAACATGTCAGTAAAAATCACAAATGCAATAACCTACCCAAAATGTTTGGTAACATAAAAAAAGACTAGGTTGCACTGAGTAAATAGAAACCCAACATGTCAAACCTTAAATCTGTGTGCCCGGTGAAATGGTGGTATGACCTTTTAGGGCTGTCTTAATGAGAGGGCACACCTGGGCACTGTCCAGGGGCCCCAGCTGCATGGGGCCCCCTGCACTTTCCCCAAAGTAGCTGGTCCTTGAGCCCACGATGCCCCAAAAAGTTCTCCATTGTAGGGGCCCCAGAGCATTACTTTTCCCAGGGGCCCATGATGCTATTAAGATGGTCCTGTGACCTATAGGTTATCAGTTTAGTGTTACGAAGGAGGTCTTGTGCTAAAATTATTGCTTTCATTCCGACGAGTAACACAATCAAAGTTTTTACATGTAGGCAGGGCCGCCATCAGGGGGGTACAGGTAGTACACCTGTAAGGGGCCCAGAGGCCACCAGGGCCCCAGATGGCAAGCCCCTCTTTTTTTATTTATTTATTTATAAAAAATATAATTTTTTTTAATAAAAAATATATATTTTTTTAATATATTTTTATTTTATTTTTTATTAAAGGGACAATTTTTTTATTCTTATTTTTTAGAGGTCCGGAGGTCCACAGGGGCCCGGAGGCCCCCAGGGCACCAGATGGCAACCCCCTTTTTTTATTTATTATTTTATAAAAAAAATTTTTTTTTTATACATTTTTATTTTATTTTTTTATTAAAGGGACATTTTTTTAGGGGTCCGGAGGTCCCCAGGGGCCCGGAGGCCACCAGGGCCTCAGATGGCAAGCCCCTCTTTTTTTATTTATTTATTTATAAAAAAATATATATTTTTTTATACATTTTTTTTTAATTTTTTTATTAAAGGGACATTTTTTTCAGGGTCCGGAGGTCCCCAGGGGCCCGGAGGCCACCATGGCCCCAGATGGCAAGCCCCTCTTTTTTTATTTCTTTTTTTATAAAAAAAATATTTTTTTATAAAAAAAAAATTTTTTTATAAAAAAAAAAATGTTTTTTTAATTTATTTGTACTTTATTTTTTATTAAAGAGCCAATTTCTTTTCTTTTCTTTTTTTTTAGAGGTCCGGAGGCCCCCAAGGCACCGGGTGGCAACCTCCTTTTTTTTTTATAAAAAGAAAAAAATATTTTTTAATATATTTTATTTTTTATTAAAGGGCCATTTTTTTAGGGGTCCGGAGGTCTCCAGGGGCCCGGAGGCCACCAGGGCCCCAGATGGCAACCCCCTCTTTTTTTCTTTATTTTTTTATAAAAAATATATTTTTTAATATATTTTTATTTTTTATTAAAGGACCAATTTTTTTTCTTAAATTTTTTAGAGGCCTGGAGGTCCACAGAGGCCCGGAGGCCCCCAGGCCCCCGGGTGGCAACCCCCCTTTTTTTATTTTTTTTATACAAAAATATATATTTTTTAATATATATTTTTATTTTATTTTATTAAAGGGACATTTTTTTTTAGGGGTCTGGAGGTCCCCAGGGACCAGATGACAACCCCCATTTTTTTTTTATAAAAAAAATATTTTTTATATATTTTTTTATTTCTTTTATTTTTATATTATACTTATTATTATTATTATTATTATTATTAAAGGGCCCAGAGGTCCCCAGGGCCCCTGATGGCTACCTATTTTTCTTTATTTCCTCTTTTTGTAAAGGGTCCCCCCGCTTCTAAATTCGCGGCAGCAGCCCCCCCGCTTCTCAATTTCATGCACCCCCCCTGGTTCTCTGCTCCGGGGGGCCCATGCCTGAAGCTGTGTAAGGGGCCCCAAAATTCCTGATGGCGGCCCTGCATGTAGGTGCCCCGAAGTGTGCATTTATATTAATATGTGGGGGTGGCCTCAATTTTTGGGGGAATTTTATGTGCTTGGGTGAAACTTTACAAAAATTCCCCAATGTGATGATTTCTAGGTGACAGGTTCTCTTTAATGAGACACGCCGGGTCTAAAAGATCCGCCATGTCTCCTATGGGCTCCACTGGACGTATTGCAATGCACATTGCATTGCAATACATCCCTTTCTGGCTATGCTAGCTGGGAAAAGTGACAGAGTGACCCGGAAGTGATGTCATACATGATGGTTTCCAGGTCACCAACAAAAACGGGAGAAGAGAGGATGTGTGTCTGTTCTTCTCCCTCCCCTCTACCCACTGGCATCCACCATGTCATTCCCGGGTCCGCAGATGGGCAAATGAAGACCGGAAAACATGGCAGGGTTTGTGGAAGCAACCAGACGGCAACGCAGCCTCCAGAATGCTTCCACCTGACAGGCAGCAGTCTACCTGTCAGTGTTACACAATACCAGTGGCTGCAGCCACTTGGTTGTGTGTGAAACCCTTGCTGTCAGATACGTACGAGGTACAGAAATGGCAGGAAAAGTGTTAAAAATAAAAAAAATAACAAGAAAAAAAACTCATACTGATGGGATCCCCTCTAGGAAGGGCGCCTGTAGGCACATGCGTAATGTGCCTGCCTGGATTTGACCCTGGATGCTATATACTGTACAGTTTGACCAGCTTGGAGCAAATACATTATTTAAAGTAAAAGTAAACATGGTGTTAAGCTTTAAGGAGTGTTTTCAGACATTTTACCTTCTTTTCTGTTGCTGCTGATGTGAGGAATTATGGTTTTAGATGATTTTAATGATGTGTTAGTAAAATGTTTTATGTTTGTCCAGCATGAATAACGCTTGTTGTATTATTTATATACAGTTGTGCTTTTTTATTCTGTGGTAGTCACAATAAAAGATTAGCAAAAAGAATGGCTCACCTTCAAAAAACCCAATATCTCTAAGGCCTGGCAGTACTCCAATGCACCCTCATGGCAGCTGTGGCAGCAATGTTATTAATCTTCTCACATGGAAAACAAGTCTAGAAATGTACTTTCCTTCTGCATGTTACTTTTATATCATGTAGGGATGTATTTTGTAGGGCCAGGGTTTCCATTTATTTTTTGCCCATGAAATGTATGATTGTGTGTAGGGACATGGGAGAATGTCAGTCTGTTAAGCTATTGTGACATCACTGACACTGGTTCAAATTAGGAAACATTGCAAGCCTTCAAAGAACCTCAGTCATCTTCTGTCTAGTCAGTTTGAAGATTGTCTCCCTCCTTATATAGCAAACTATATCAGGCGAGACAGACAATCAATACTAAAGACACATTTCAGTGCATTTACAACCGACAACAGCCAGCATCAGCAAAACCACTTACATTTTCTAGAAAAGGCAAAAATGTAACCATATTCCATAATGTTACTTATTGGGATAAACTATAATAAGACAACTAACATTTGACCAACTGCTACGGGCAACATCACTACTTTTCCTGCATAAGTGTGGGTAGGTGTTATGTAGTGCAGTGGCAGTAAACACTGTCCAGATGCAGTAACATAACTGTATTATAAATGTAGTTCAAACCAGTACAACAACCCGGCGGTAAGTCAACCTGACCGGGCGCACTCACAGTATGTAGCAGAGAACAGTGTAGCGGCAGGTCTGTGACGCATGGATAGCATCTGTCTCGAGGGATATAATGTGGTCTGTCCAAATGGGGAGTTTTACAGGAAGGCTAGTGTGTCTCTGCTTTTTCCCTACTTGTCCGGAACCTCTTCCTACCTCAAATACTGTCACTGACAGATGGGTGACCTGAACCTGCAATACCTAAATGTGAAATGAGCACCAAACATGGGAGCCAGGGTCTTAAATAGACTCTGTCTGACCCAAGATTACTGTGTGAGTCACATGGGGGAGCATCACTGAACCTGATAGCTTGCCCAGATTGTACTTTTCTTGGTCCCTCTTCTGTGATTCTGCCCCCTCTGTCCTGTTCAGTGCCTCGACAGCAAGCATCTTGCTATAGGGGCACCCGAGCCGAGTCACAGCTCCCTGTATCCATTCAGACATGGAGCCTGGCCCGGCCCTGCCCCTCTCCCCCCTTGATTGACAGCAGTTGGAGCAGGGCTCAAGTCCTGCGGGAACGCGTGGGAACAGAGTTCCTGCACTTTTTTCACAGCAGGAACTCAGTTCCCTTTGTAGGACTAGAGCAGCCGACAGCAGCCGAGCTGCCCCGAGCCAATCCTTCACTAAGCGGCGATGCCCAGCTCGAGTCACTGTCAGGGGCAGACGAACCTTAGTAATCCTTTATGTTACTGGCCGCTTCCTGTATATGGATTCATCAGGTAGTGTGCAGGTATTCCGTCACTTCTTCGATGCCGCAATGTCTCCTGGGAGCTTTTGTCATTGTTCCCAGGAGACATTGCGGGGGTCTGCCATGAGTTATCGCGGGATTTAGAAAGAACTTCTTTCTAAATCCCGCAAAAACTCGCGGCAGACTTCCGCAGTGTCTCCTGGGAACAATGACAAAAGCTCCCAGGAGACATTGCGGCATCGAGGAAGTGACGGAATACCTGCACACTACCTGATGAATCCATATACAGGAAGTGGCCAGTAGCATAAAAGATTACTAAGGTACGATGGATTGAAAAAAAAAACATGCGGTTTAGTAATTATGCATATGAGCGTATCATTTTTTTTTTTGGTGGGGGAGTGGATCCTGGGTGGGAGTTCCCACACTTTTTTCCCCGGGACTTGACCACTGAGTTGGAGCCAATGGTGCCGTTGCTTTGTCTCAGCCAATCAGAAAGGGGAATCTCAGACAGCTGAGAAACTCATGAACATCACTGGACAGAGAGGGACCTCAGGTAAAGTATTAGGGAGGCTGAGGGGTGGCTTCTGCACACAGAAGGCTGTTTATCTTAATGCATAGGATGCATTAAGATAAAAAAAAACTTCTGCCTTTACAACCCCTTTTTAGTGCTTTCGGTGCTGATCCAGAATAAGAGACAAAGAAATATGAGCGGTGTCTACAAGTAGGGTGGAAGGGCTGCCAAGCATACAATAGGTTAACAGTGTTTGGGGGTACTCTTGGTGAAGGGACCCTATCTGAGGTATAGACTCCCCATGTAGTAGCTTGGAACTTAGCACATGGAATTTGCTCCCCAGATAGAGATTTCAGGTTTAATTTTTTTTTTAGTACCTTCAGGGACCTCTTGACTGGCTTTTGTTAGTAACACTTATTTATTTGATCTGTTCTAAATTTTGCTATAAAAGAATGCTATGGCCAATTAATCAACCTCTTCGCCCATTCGTTTGCTGGGGAAGAGGTTGATTATAGGCTAGCAGTTGGGTTTTCTCCATCTGAATTGCTCCCTAGTCTTGTCAGTGTGAAATCAAAGCTCATGATCTGCATATACACTGAATCAGCATGAAAGTCTAGTGTCAGTATTCTTTTAAAGTGCATTTCTAGCCTTTTTTCTTTGTTTTTGGATAAGGTGGGCAAGGGTTAGAATTGATTGCAATGCAAAACTCTTTTGAACCAGCCATAAACAGATCGAAATTCAACAGGAACTGTCAAAATTCTGATCCAAACACAGTACAAAGAGTCGGCAACACTGAACTCTTTGAAGTGTTGTTTATTGGTACATCAGAGTGACAATAAAACAATAGCGCTGACGCATTTTGGCAAAAGCCTTAGTCATGGCTAATTTAGATATGGCAAGATATATATATATACCTAGGCAGACTCCAGCTTTGGACAATTAGCATATTTAATTGATACCACAAATCAGTTGAGTGGTGATTGCACAAAAATACAGAGCATGAATCAGAGCCAAAAAGAATTGAAAGATTTAACAAAAATTCTTATCCATCTATGGGCAGTCTGGTCTTACTAAAGTTGACATTCAGTACCACCAGCCTGTTGTTTTTTTTTTCTATATGATTACTGCCATCCCGACTATAGCCAACAGCAGTAATCATTGTAATCTTACGACGGATAGGCCTCCCACTGTCAGATTAAAATAGCGGGATTCCCCCATAAACACATTGGGCCAGATTCACATACATTTGTGGCGGCGTAGAGTAAGGCATTTACACTACGCCGCTGCAACTTACTAGAGCAAGTGCTTGATTCACAAAGCACTTACTTGTAAAGTTGCGGTCGGCGTAGCGAAAATCCCCCGGCGCAAGCCCGCGTAATTCAAATGAGCTGGGTAGGGGGCGTAGAGCATTTAAATTAGGCGCGTTCCCGCGCCGGATGTACTGCGCATGCGCCTTCCCAAAAACTTCCCGACGTGCATTGCGCAAAATGACGTCGCAAGGACGTCATTGTTTTCAACGTGTACGTAAATGGCGTCCAGCCCCATTCACGGACGACTTACGCAAACAACGTTAAATTTTCAAATGGCGACACGGAAATGACGACCATACTTAACATAGAATACGCCACCTAGGGGGCATGTTTTTCTTTACGCTGCGTATCTCTTATGGAAACGTCGTAAAGTCACTGCGTCAGGCCCGCATACGATCGTGAATTGGCGTATATTCGCTGATTTACATATTCTCTGTGTAAATCAGCGGGAACGCCCCTAGCAGCCATTTTAAAATTGCAGTTCCGATACGACGACGAAATATAATTACACCGCTCGTATCTGAACTCAATCCCGGCGTATCTTGTTTTCTGAATACAGAAAACAGATACGACGGCGTAGGTTAGAAGTTACGCGGCTTATCTACAGATAAGCCGCGTAACTTCTACCTGAATCTGGCCCATTCAGTATTTTAGTGATGTTTTTTCTTTCAACTCCTGGTTGAAGAAAATTAAATTGCTTAAACAGCCATAACAGATCCATATTCAGCTGCTTCAGCAGGAACCGTCCGAATTTCAATCAATCTATGGGCAGGTTGGTTATTCTGAAGCAGATCTATCGATCAACGTCAGTCCAACCAGCCTGCCAGTTTTTTTCCCATATGATTAGTGCTGCTGGCTATAATCGGCAGCAGTAATCATTGTATTCTGATTCTGACAGCGCGGAAACCTCCCTCCACCAGAATACAATAGCGCTCAGGGAGGAATTTCCCCATCAACACTGACTCTGTTAAATAGAAGCTAGCAATTGAGAAAGGGAGAAAGGGTCTTTTGATAAAAAAAAAAAAAAGAGGGACAGTTGAGAGCTTTGCAATTGCAACTTTCCATCTTTGTCAAACATGACATATATTTATAGTATGTGCATTCTCTTGTGCTTGGTCAGTAACAGCAATAAAACTGTGAAGGGCACAGCAGTCAGTAGCAAACAATATGAAACATTCCTTGTAAACAGACATCCAATGAGTTACTGCAAGAGATGAAAGATTCATTAAAGTGGTTAGTTTTTTACCTTAAAGCCGAGTTCCGCCTGAATGTTTTTATTTTAAGTCAGCAGCTACAAATACTGCAGCTGCTGACTTTTAAAATGAGGACACTTACCTGTCCAGGACGCCTATAATGTCCTCACCAGAAGCCGACCCGTCCCTCGGCTCCGGGTGCAGACGCCGGCATCTTCAGTAAGGGAATGAGGAAGTGAAGCCTTCACAGCCTGGTTCCCTACTGTGCATGCGCAAGTCATGCTGCACATTCTGAGTGGTCTCTGCAGTCTTATGGGACCCGTGTGTCTCCCAGGAGACAGCCGGGGGACGGCGGAGGGACTGGACATTGTGTAGATTGCAATCTAGATTAGACATGTATCTGCTCCCTCCTCCCCCAAAAGATGCCAAATGTGACACCGGAGTAGGGTTGCCACCTCATCCCTTTAAACCCGAACACATATGAATTACACAGGTTCTGAGGCTAATTTAATACAGGTAAAGCAACAAGTGAGTTTAATTACCACCTTAATTAGCCACAGAACCTGTGTAATTAATATGTGTTCGGTTTTAAAGGGATGAGGTGGCAACTCTACACCGGAGGGGGGCAGGAACCGGATCAGCAGAAGTTTCATTTCTGGGTGAAACTCCACTTTAATGCATTCTATGCAATAAGGTAAAAAACCTTCTGTGCTGCAGCTCCCCTCAGGCCCCCTCTTTTCTTACCTGAGCCCAATCCGATCCAGCGATGTGCATTAACACAATGGCTTTCTTCTCATTGGACAGATTGATAGCAGCAGCTCCAGTGACACGGGAGTGGGGGGCGAGGCCGAGTCACTCTGTCTGTGTCAATGGATTCAGCAGCGGGACACGGGGGCACCTGATGAAGAGAAGGGGCCTGGAGCACTGGCAGGGGACCCCAGAAGAAAAGGATTGGGGCTGCTCTGTGAAAAACAATTGCACAGTGCAGGTGAGTGTAAGCAAGTTTGTTATTTTAATAATAATAAAAAAAACAAGGGTTTACAATCACTTTAAGCTAATTCAAAGAAGGATAAGCAATCCGATTCCTTACATCCCGTGACAAACTGGCATCCAATGATCTTCAAAAATGTATGTGCCTTTACTATCTCAAAGATTTGTCATACTGAAACACTAACTCGTGGAAACTGGGAAATCCAATTTCACTGTATTTACTGCCCAAGATGTGCTGATCTCTAGATGATCTATAGACGCTATGATAAGTGAATTAGATGCAAACTGCACTTTTTTTAATCCAGTTTAATTCATCCTGCAAAGATTTCTTGAGTCTGCCTAGAGTCATACAATACATACATTACACATCACTATTCTATATTGTATGGCAGGGGTGTCAAACACAAGGCCCGCGGGCCGAATCTGGCCCTCCAAGCCATTTCATGTGGCCCTCGCCCTCCTTAAGACCCTAACTTTCTGCTTTCAAGCAATGCATCAGCTTCTTCCCAGCAGCAGCTTAAGGAAAGGGGGATGCACTGTGATGTAAGGGAGAGTGGGGACTCAACTTCTGATGGTGGGGTGGCTCTTAACATCTAATATAAGGGGAAGGGATGCGCTGGACATCTAATCTTACAGATACAACCGGCCCTTTTGAGGGCAATCATAATGCTGATGCGGCCCCCCAAAGAAATTGAGTTTGACACCCCTGTTGTATGGTCTCACACCTCTTTCCAATCACATCAATGATACACAGTTTTACTGAACGAGTGACAAGGACATTCTATTAGGTGCTCTCCTATAACATGTTTCGTCTCCTGTGGGGGGGCTTAATTGTTCAGAATGAATTCCACGATAAAGCCTCATCTATGGGTAAAAAATATCATAGGGAATGTCTCTCAAAAATTGCCAATACATATTGTTAAGTTTATGTGGCTGTGAGGAGATGTGCCGGTTTACAATATTGCATTTCAGAAATGTGCACACAACTATTCAGGCACATTTTTAAAAATAGCGAATAGTGATGGCCCTGATTACGTCATCCTTCTTTTTTTGCATTCCCTTTTGACATGTTTGCAAAGTGAATTTCTCTTGTTTGTTCACCTACCCTGAGATAAAAAAAAAAAAAAAAGTTTGGCTTTTTATAAATGTACCACAAAAAAACCTTGTATATCGGACTTTAATGGTACAAGAAAAGGACTAGCACAAAAATTACAAAAATATGAATTTTTATTACAGATATTAAAGCAATGTGTTAAAACCACAATGGAACCCCACATGTATTCATAATAACACATTTAGCTTTTTCTGAATTTTCCAAGAGGTCGACCCTGATTCCCTAAATTAAGAATTTTTCTTAAATATTTTTTTCCCTATAAATACATTTCTCAAATCTTCGTAAAATTTCCCCCAACAAAAGATCCTTATCTAAATTGTAGGTATGCCACATGTATGATTAGAAAGCAAAATGCTTGATGCTTTTTCTTATTTGCTCAAAAAGTATTCTAAAATGAGAACCTGTTTTCACAGTCTTAACATGCTTTGAAATTGCGCACACTCGTGGAATGGCGACAAACTACGGTACTTTAAAATCTCAATAGATGATGCTTTAATTTTTTTGTACGGTTACCAGGTTAGAGTTACAGAGGAGGTCTTTTTCTAGTATTATTGCTCTCACTCTGATGATCATGGCAATACCTCACATGTGTGATTTGAACACCGTTTACATTTTTGCCAACACAACTTACGTATGCGTTTTCTTTGCTGCGCGATCACATGGGGACAGGGGCGCTTTAAAATTATCATTATTGTTTTCTTATTTATTTTATTTTATTTGTTTAACATTGTCCCTTTAAAAACAATGTTGATCACTTTTATTGCTGTCACAAGGGATGTAAACATCCCTTGTGACAGTAATAGGTAGTGAAAGGTACTCTTTATGTAGGGATCGGGGGTCCTTCTTTGCACTTAAAAGTATTCGTATTTTTTTTTTAATCGGCGCCATTGGCAGTCAAGTAAACCGGAAGTGATGTTGTGATGTCGCTTCTGGGATTTTACATCGGAGACCGAATCAATGCCGAATCCAGCTTTGTTTGAGTCTCAGTCTAGGCAGCGGAAGTGCCGATTTGTGGCTTTGGTTTCCTGGTGGGACAGGAGGCCCCGGGAACAGCCAAGCACCTTTTAGCCAAATTGGTAGTTATCACTAAAAAGCCAAATGCTGGCGTTTTAAAAATGGTACTGGGGTGATGCCTTTAACCACTTAAGGACCTCCTTCGTGACCGCAGACCCGATCGCCGCTGGAGTCCCGCGAACGGTCCACGGAGCTGAAGTACACAGCTTCCCCGTTCTTCATTGTGGCGCCGTGATTGATCGTGTGTTCCCTTTTATAGGGAAACACAATCAATGATGTCACACCTACAGCCACACCCCCCTACAGTTAGAAACACAAATGAGGTCACACTTAACCCCTTCAGCGCCCCCTTGTGGTTAACTCCCAAACTGCAATTGTCATTTTAACAGTAAACAATGCATTTTTTGCTGTGAAAATGACAATGGTCCCAAAAATGTGTCAAAATTGTCCAAAGTGACCGCCATAATGTCGCAGTCACGAACAAAATCGCTGATCGCCGCCATTAGTAGTAAAAATGCAATAAAACGCTATAAATTTTGTGCAAACCAATCGATAAACGCTTATTGCGATTTTTTTACCAAAAGTAGGTAGAAGAATACGTATCGGCCTAAACTGAGGAAAAAACATTTTTTATATATATATTTTTGGGGGATATTTATTATAGTAAAAAGTAAAAAATAATGCATTTTTTTCAAAATTGTTGTTCTATTTTTGTTTATAGCGCAAAAAATAAAAACCGCAGAGGTGATCAAATACCACCAAAAGAAAGCTCTACTTGTTGGAAAAAAGGACGCCAATTTTGTTTGGGAGTCATGTTGCATGACCGCGCAATTGTCAGTTAAATCGACGCAGTGCCGAATCGCAAAAACTAGCCAGGTCCTTTAGCTGCCTAAAGGTCCGGGTCTTAAGTGGTTAAGCCATAAATGCATATTTGCGTGCGGTCAGTGTGAAGGGGTTTTAATATTGGTTTCTGACCAGCAGTGGTTTTTAGGAACCATACTGGTAAGTACAGACCTATTTTATTGAATTATCTGATGCAACTTTTTGATTTGTAGAGACCATCAAATACTATACTATAGAACATTTCCTCCTGTTTTTTTATTTTTTTCTACCTTCTTATCTTTTTTTTCTCTCTGATAATCCGCAAACATAATTTGGAGTTTGCTTCACAAAAGTAAACCTGGTCATATAATTTAGAAAATGCATTGATATTTGGGTTAAAGATGAATTACCTGTATCCAGTTAGGCGACATCAGAAGGGACTATGCTGGAGTACATAGTTCTACATGTTGCTAGTTTTATGTTATATGGCTTCCAGTCTGTTTTACCGGCTTAATCCGCTTCCAGCCTTTTCCTGCATAATAAACATCCCAGACTTATTTTTTTTTTACAAGAAATGTTGTTATCGTCTAGTTGCTGTTTTTCATTTGTGTGATCCGTAGTAAATCTCCATAGTAAAACTATCATCCGCGCAGGTCTTCAGATAATTTAAATTGGTTATACACTTATGCAAGCCATAAATGAGGAAGGAACAGTAGGATCCTTTTTTTCTTCTTAAAATGTTTTCAAGCCATAAATTGTCAAGAAATAAACAAGTTGTCATGGTGACTAATGTGGAATAAATACTCCAACGTTTCCTTCTCCCCCCCACCTGTTTTCACTTTATTCATATTCCCTTGAGTGTGCAGATTGAGAAGCAAAGTCATAAATTAATTACAAGTAAAACAATTTTCCTAGTATATTACACAGTATCAAAGCTCGACTATGGCTTACCCAGTGTAAAACATTTCACCTATGCAGGGGAGTGTAAAGGTTACTACACACGATCAGAAAACCGTATGGAAAAAATTGCTTTAACCACTTAAGCCTCTTTTTTACACTTGTTGTTAACAAGTTAAAATAAAGGGATTTTTAAATACAGCTTACCTGTAAAATCCTTTTCTTGGAGTACATCACGGGACACAGAGCGGCATATTCATTACTATATGGGTTATATGGAGTACCTTCAGGTGTGGACACTGGCAATCTCAAACAGGAAGTCCCCTCCCTATATAACCCCCTCCCCTAGAGGGAGTCCCTCAGTTTTGTAGCAAGCAGTATGCCTCCCAAAATGTTTCCCCAAAAGAGGGGTGGGAGCTCTGTGTCCCGTGATGTACTCCAAGAAAAGGATTTTACAGGTAAGCTGTATTTAAAAATCCCTTTTTCTTTCTCGTACATCACGGGACACAGAGCGGCATATTCATTACTATATGGGATGTCCGAAAGCAATGCTTTAATGAGGGGAGGGAGACATCTTCCAAAGAAGGATTCAATTTAGAGGTATACTCAAATAATAATAATTCCAACTTAGTCAAGAAAAAACTTTTTTTTTTTTTTTTTGTTTTACAACCAAGGGTGCTTCTGATCCCGAGGATCTTAAACTGCAGCCTGTAGTACTGCCTGTCCAAAGGCAGAATCCGCATTCCTTCTCACGTCTAGTTGATAAAACTTTGTAAACGTGTGGATTGATGACCACGTCGCCGCCTTGCATATCTGAGCCATAGAGATCTGATGGTGTGCTGCCCAGGAGGCGCCCATGGCCCTGGTAGAATGGGCCTTTACCGACAAAGGAGGAGGCAACCTCTTCAAACCGTAGGCTTGAATGATTAATTGTCTAATCCATCTCGAGATGGTGGATTTTGCAGCTGCCTGCCCCTTCTTGGGGCCATCTGGTAGAACGAATAACACCTCTGTTTTCCGGATCTTTTCTGTAGCTTTAAGATAGGCCTTCATGGCCCGGACAATATCCAAGGTATGCAGCAACCCCTCCTTTCTAGATGTGGGTTTTGGAAAGAAGGATGGAAGTACCAAATCCTGGTTCAAGTGAAAATTGGATATAAACTTTGGTAGAAAGGAAGGATGGGGCCGGAGAACTGCCCTGTCCCTATGTAGAACGAGATATGGTTCCTTACACGATAAGGCTGCTAATTCTGACACTCTCCTGGCCGAAACTATGGCGACCAAGAAAACCAACTTTCTTGTCAGTAAGACTAAAGGAATCTCAGCCAACGGCTCAAAGGGTTGTTTCTGTAGAGTGGACAGGACAAGATTTAAGTCCCATGGACAAATTGGTGACTTGACAGGAGGATTAATACGCAAGACCCCCTGTATGAAGGTCTTTACCAGCGAGTGGGTGGCCAGCGGCCTCTGAAACCACACTGACAGAGCTGAGATCTGTCCCTTGATTGTGCTTAGTGCCAGGCCTTTATCCACTCCTAGCTGGAGAAAACTTAACACCCTATCAATAGTATATTTGCGGGAATTCCATCTTTTGGATTCACACCAGCCTACGTAGTTCCTCCACACCCTGTAATAAATCACCCTGGAGGCCGGCTTTCTAGCCCTAATCAGGGTAGGAATTACCTGCCTAGACAGACCTCTACCCCTGAGAATCAGGGATTCAGCCTCCAGGCCGTCAAATTTAGACGTTGTAATGTAGGGTGGAGGATCGGGCCTTGTGAGAGTAGGTCTGGTTGTAGAGGAAGAGTCCAAGGGTCTCCCACTGCCATCTTCAGGACTAGTGAGTACCAAGTCCTCCGGGGCCAAGCCGGAGCTACTAGAATGACTGGCTTGTGCTCCACTCTGATCCTGCGCAACAGGCGAGGGAGTAACTGTAGCGGAGGGAATGCATATAGAAGTTTGAATTGATGCCAAGGGCAAACCAACGCATCGGTTCCGCAGGCCATAGGATCCCTCGCTCGAGACACGAACCTGTCTAGTTTCTTGTTGAACCTGGATGCCATTATATCTACGTCCGGCATTCCCCACCTCTGGCAGATTGTCTGAAAGACCTGGGGATGCAGAGACCACTCCCCTGGCAACAGACTCTGGCGACTTAAGAAGTCTGCCTGCAGGTTGTCCACTCCGGGAATGAATATCGCCGAAATGCAGGGTACCTGAACCTCTGCCCACTGAAAAATCAAGCTCACCTCCCTCTGAGCGGCCTGACTCCTGGTTCCCCCTTGGTGGTTTATGTATGCCACCGCCGTGGCATTGTCTGACTGGATTCTCACCGGGAACCCCTGTAATCTGGAGGTCCATGCCAGAAGGGCTAGGCGAGCAGCTCTGATCTCCAAGATATTGATGGGGAGCTGCCTCTCTGTTTTCACCCAAGTTCCCTGGCGAGAGAACCCCTCGAAGACCGCCCCCCAGCCTGCCAGGCTGGCGTCTGTGGTAACTACCTTCCAGACAACAGGGCTGAAGGATTTTCCCTTTAGAAGATTCTGAGGGTTCAACCACCAGGCCAGGCTTTGTCGGACCCTTGATGATAGCGTCAAAGGGGACTCTAAGGCATGTGCCCTCTTGCCCCAGGCTGCTAGAATGGCTGCCTGTAGGACGCGAGTGTGGATCTGAGCGTATGGTACTGCCTCGAACGTGGCCACTAGCTTGCCTAGTAATCGCATACACAGGCGAATAGTTGGTTTTTTCTTGCTTAGAACCAACTGAACCAACCCCTTGATAGCCTCGATCTTTACAAGGGGCAGGAACACCCTTTGCTGTTCTGTGTCTAACCTCATGCCGAGGTATTCCAACTGCTTTGTAGGCTGGAACGCTGACTTTCCCCGGTTTAGGACCCAGCCGAATCCTTCGAGGTACCGAACCGTGAGGTTTACTGCCTGTTGCAGACCCGGCCGTGAGTGATCTATGATTAAAAGGTCGTCCAAGTATGCTAGGACTGTGACCCCTTGGATCCTTAAATTGGCCAGAACTGGGGCTAGGATCTTCGTGAATACCCGGGGGGCCGTGGCCAGCCCGAAGGGGAGCGCCCTGAATTGGAAGTGTCGCTGCCCCACCGCGAAGCGTAAAAATCTTTGATGCGACTGAAAGATTGGTACATGAAGGTAAGCATCCTTTATGTCTATGGAGGCCAGAAAATCGTCCCTCTGAAGCGCGGCGGCTGCTGACCGGATGGATTCCATCCGGAAGGAACGAACCCTTAGGTAACCGTTTAACCTTTTTAGGTCCAAGATTGGCCTGACATCGCCGTTGGGCTTTGGTATGACAAAGAGATTGGAATAGAAACCTAGCCCTTGCTCTTGGGCTGGCACCTCTATTATTACGTCCTGGCAAAGCAGGTGATCCAAAGCTGCCAGCATTGAGGCCTTCCTTGCTGGATCCTTTGGTAGCCTTGATTCTTGAAAATAAGGCGGAGGACACCTTAGAAACTCCAGTCTGTAGCCTGTGGTTACAGATGCCCGGACCCATTTGTCGGGGATCTTGGCTTCCCAAACTTCTGAGAAGAAACGAAGCCTTCCCCCCACCCGCGAGAGTGGGGGCGCCCCTTCATAAGGCAGACTTAGGGGCTGTCTTTGTCGGCTTGCGATACCATGGCCTCTTACCCCCAGGGGCCTGTCCCTGCGATCTACTGTTAACGTTGGATCGTGCAGGCGGCCGTCGATACTGCCTGGAATTTGAGGGCCCTGAGACAGGAAAGAGCTGCCTTTTAAATGTAGGACCCCGGAATGTCTTTTTGACCGGTAAAAGGGTACTCTTGCCACTTGAAATAGTCTGAATATATTTATCCAGATCCTCTCCGAAGAGTCGTCCTCCATGGAAGGGAAACCCTGCCAGAAGCTTTTTGCATGGGGGCTCCGCCGCCCAGTTCTTCAACCATAAGAGCCTTCTCATATGCACCAAAAATAGTGATAAACGAGAGGCCTGCTGGATGGAATCTTTTATAGCATCTACAGCAAAACACAGAGCTCTGGGAATGTCAGAAAACTCTTCTGCTTGTTGGGTAGGCATGTCCTTTAACATTTCTTTTGTCTGGTCTTTTAACGCCTGACAAACTCCAATTGCAGCCACAGCTGGCTGTACCACTGCTCCTGCCGTAGCAAAGGATGCTTTTAAAAGTGTCTCTAACCGTTTATCAACCGGATCTTTAAACATATGTATGTTTTCCACCGGGCAAGTTAGTGATTTATTCACACATGAGATGGCTGCATCCACTACTGGGAGCCTCCACCTCTTGGAGAATTTTTCCTCCATGGGGAAAATGACCGCAAATCTTTTCGGTGGCAGAAAAATCCTGTCCGGCCGTACCCAATCCCGAAAGATCAATTCCTCCAAGAGAGGATGGACCGGAAAAACTGCGTTGCTTAACGGACCTTTCAAAGAGCCCAGAGAGGAAACCGGAGGAACCTGAGGCTCTGGCAATGGTAAACTAAATGCCGAGCGGACCATGTCCGTCAAAGACTGTACCCACAGTCTTTCTGTCTGGGAGTCTGAAAATGGTTCCTCAGAGGCAGATCCCTCAATCCCTGAACCCTCTTGGTTCAGGTCTAGTTGATCCTCCTGCGATTCCAATTCCTCCGGAGAGAGAATCTCAGCATCTGAGGATACACCTCTTGGTGATGGGGATCTAACCCGTTTCTTACCAGGAATAGCTCTAGCGATCAATGCTGCTATTCTCTCTTCTAGCCCCCCTAGGGATACGGCTAGCATCTCCTCTGTGATAAACACAGGGCTGGGCTGATCTGGGCCAGCCTCCGCACCAGATCCCCCTAATGGCTCATTCAAGGCGCCCTTTATGGGAATAAGTTGCGGGGAAAGTATCGACATATCATCAGAATCAGAGGGGGAACCCCTTTGTTTTTTGGTCTTTTTTGTACCCTTTGACCCCGAACCTTTGGAAGCCATAATACAAAATCGAGGGACTCCGCCAACAACAACAGACTGTAGTGGCCAGGAGTACAAAACTAGAGCTTAGGGGACAATAGATCACTAATGCCCAAAAACTGATGGGGCCCCGTATGCTTTTTTTTTTTTTTTTTTTTAAAACATACAGTGACCCCAAACTTAGTTTGCCAGCCTCCAACCTGCTGCAAAAAGGGGAATTTCTTGGCTTAACAAAAAAGGCATTGGAACAAAGTCCAGCATGTACTACCCCTCTTCCGCCACCGGGAGTCACTGTTCTGCCGCTCTGCGTCCTCTCCTTCTGAAATCAGCCTCAGACTGAGCACTGAAAATGCCTGCTGATCTATAACAGCACAAGGCGCGCCCCTGTATGACGCCGCAGGCACGCCCCCCCCGTCCGTCCTCCTCTCTGAACGGCGCGAAAAAACGTCTATAAGACGTGCGCGCGCACGCGCATGCCGGAACAGGAGGAACATGGAGGAGCCGCGCTGCTGGAGACCCAGGACTGCAGTATCAGGCAGCAGATTCAAACCCCCGGCCAGGTAGGACTCTCCAAAAGGCCCCATAGGGATCCTTACTAGTCCTAGGAAGAAAGCAGCAGGTTAGCTAGCAACACTATTCTTAGACAGGGGAACCTAGTGATGGGGGAAAAAGGGGTCATCCTGTCTTTCTCAGACATAGTGAGCAAGGTTGCCAATGCAGAGCATACTTAGGCTACCCCCCTTTTAGGTTACCCCGGAGAGCCTGCTGTCGAACCAAGTCCCGCAGGCTCCCCCTTACCTGCTCCATGCTGCAGGATGTTTGTCCAGCAAAACGATCCAATCTTCTCCCATGTCTGTGGGTAGCGTAGTAGACCTTCAGGCCCTGGGGTCCTATGAAGGTACCCACTGTCCTGGACCTATATAGCACCCTGGCAAACAGGCACTTATGGTTTTTACAAACTCCAAGTCCTGGGCCCAGGGTCCAGCCCTCCAAAGAGGAGCATTATAGGCAAAACCCCACGGTTTGGGGCCCGGGTACTGTCCACTTTGGCACTGAGGCTCCTTGGACAGATCCGGTTAGCCCGCCCTTAATCCCAAGGATGTGGAGCAAAGCTATTCCGTGACCAACACCTAAGACACTGGCGAAAAAACTGAGGGACTCCCTCTAGGGGAGGGGGTTATATAGGGAGGGGACTTCCTGTTTGAGATTGCCAGTGTCCACACCTGAAGGTACTCCATATAACCCATATAGTAATGAATATGCCGCTCTGTGTCCCGTGATGTACGAGAAAGAAATTTGTTTTTGCTATAAAATTACTTAGAACCCCAAACATTATATATTTTTTCTAACACCCTAGAGAATAAAACGGCGGCCGATACAATACTGTATGTCACAGCGTATTTGCGCAGCGGTCTTACAAGCACACTTTTTTTTAAAAAAATACACTTTTTTGAATGAAAAAATAAGACAACAGTAAAGTTAGCCCAAGTTTTTTTTATATTGTGAAAAATAATGTTACGCGTAGTAAAATGACACCCAACATGTCACGCTTTAAAGTTGCGCACACTCGTGGAATAGCGACAAACTTTTACCCTTGAAAATCTCAATAGGAGATGTTTAAAAATTTCTACAGGTTACATGTTTTGAGTTACAGAGGAGGTCTAGGGCTAGAATTATTGCTCTCGCTCTAATGATTGCGGCGATATCTCACATGTGTGGTTTGAACACCATTTTCATATGCGGGCGCTACTCATGGTGAAAAAAAAATTCTAATTTCATTTTACCTTTTTATTTTGACACTGTTTAAAAATAAAAAAAAAATTGGGGTCACTTTCATTCCTATTACAAGGAATATAAACACCACTTGTAATGGAAAAAAAGCATGACAGGACCTCTTAAATATGTTATCTGGGGTCAAAAAGACCTCAGATCTCATATTTACCCTAAAATGCAATAAAAATAAGTAATTTGAAAAAAAAAATGTTCATTTATGGGGGAAGTGACGTTTGACGTAGGTTCCGCCCACCTATGCTATGAGGCCAAGCAGGGGCCATCTTCCCCTCAGTCCGCAGCCAGGCATCCACAGGAGAGGACACGATCTGACGTACGGGTACGTTGTTTTGCGTGAAGTTGTTAAAAGCTATTGTACGAAAATCTGATTGTTAGCACACATCTTTTAATAAATATAATTATTATTACTAGTCATACAACATTAGAATTCTACTATAGCTTGTGGGCGAGGCATTCGACTGGAAATGTACGACTGCGGCGTCGTACAGTTTAGCTGCTTCGTCAAATCTTCTTAGAACATTCGACAGACACCATAAGCCTTCAATGACAGATTCAGCATTAATTAATTCAGATTTTAGGACAAATGCCTTTTTTAACTAAACAAAATAAATAAAAAATAATTTTGGGTGCAACTAAACACATTTATTTTTCGGATGAAAAACTAAATTCCAAAACAAAATATTTCAGTGTGCACATGTCTATTGCGCAAAATACCTTATTTACCGCATTGCTGGGTGCTCATGTGACCTTCCGGCACTCTGCTTTCCCACTCCGAGCTTTACAGCACAGGGGGCCAAAATTCCTCCCTGACATCAGCCAGGCGGAAAAAAAAGGCGGTGAAAGGTCACGTGAGCGCCGAGCTGCACTGTAAATAAGGATTTTTACCTAATAATTAAAAAATAAAAACACAGTTACTACGCATTATATCATTCTGTGAGAGAGGGGATCAGCAGCCATGAATACTGTGGTCAGCACACTAAGGGGGGGGGGGGGGACATGAAAAGGTAGGATCAACCAGATTTTTTAGAGAGGGACAAATGACATAGCACAAGTTTTAAAGGATCATGATAATTTTTTTAAGGTTACAACCACTTTAAGGGTCTTGCATGATACTGTGTAATACCTCCTTCTGTACTCAGAAACTTGGGACATGTGACAGTAACTCTATCATAAAACCCCAGAAGGGGCAAAATGCATTAGCAGGGGTTAAATTAGCGGAAGGTCACTGACAATTATTCTTTAAATCTTATTGAGTTTAGGCATTTGGAGAGCTGTGTGTGGGCTCACGTTGGGCTGGAACCTAGAGCCATGGCCTGAACAAAGACAATTATTATAAATCACAATCACCTAGATTGTGCATTTCTGTAAAACAGGCATGAGCATACAAATATTAAAAAATACATTTAAAATATACTTTTTTTAACCACTTGAATCATTTGACCTTACTCAAGATTGCCACAGACAGAAATGCTAGGGGATGTTTTTCAAAAAGATTTCTCACCAAAATAGAGCACAGAGACTTGGGTGGATGGAGGAGTTTGCTTTGAATATCAAAATTTAATTAAATTGCGTTTTTGGCTTGTGGGGCTCAGATGCTGTGAAGAACCGCTTTACCTTGGTATTCCCTGATTTTTGCTTGCTGGAAATACTACGTACAGCTATTCTCCAGGTTACAAACATCTGACTTACAAATGACTCCTACCTACAAACAGTGGGAGACAACAGGAAGTGAGAGGAAATCTTCCCCTAGGAAGGGAATTTCTCTCCTGTAAGAGATGCTGAAGCTTTATCACCAATCCTTGTTTCCACAACAACCCAAAATGTTTAAACCCAATTTTATTGGGACAGAAAGTGAGGTGAAATCTTCTGAACAGGGGCACAGACAGCAACGTAAATATTACAGGGATGTAAGCCCTTACCTGTGCTATCCAAAAAACGTAAAAATTATTCTTTGGCTGGAGATACACTTAAAAAACGTACCTGTTTCGACTTACAAACAAATTAAACTTAAAAACAAACCTACATACCCTATCTTGTTTGTAACCCGAGGGATGCCTGTAGTTTACTTTTTTATTTGATCATGTTTTGTCGTTGTACATTCATAAACCCCCATTCCCCAAAGAGAATATTCGCTGACTATTTCTGAGAATTTATACAATTTTTTTTATAATCAAATCCTTATCAAAAAAACAAAAACTCCCTTAATTGAAATGTTAGGCTTAGGTACACACGTTCAGATTATCAGACAAATGTTCGTGAGTTTTTTATTGCATGCTAGTCTTATATCGGAAATTAAGATACTCAACATACGAAAATTCTCGTATGATCGAATTCAACTTCAGAAGTGATGTAATGTGCTAAATTGTTTTGTATGTGTTCTTTCGTTTCTGAGCAAGTCTTGCGATTCTTTTTGGACAAAAACTACTAATTAAACGAAAATCGGACAGTGTTTTCTCTTCCAACAAAAATTGTATAGCCTGACATGCAGTTTTTGTTGTCCGAAAATTTGGAATCAGGTGTCGAAAGCACCGTACTAACGATCCAAAAATCGTCGTTCATGGGACAAAATGTAACTTTTCAGATTTTCTGATCGCGAGTCCTGGGTGACACTGCTTTTTATCCCAGACTAAAACATCTACATTTTTACAGAACAAGCAATGGGAAAAAAAATGGTTTTCTATTTATGGCAATTACATTGGGAGTTTTTACTACACAGGTACACCTTTCCTTTCCTATAAAGAAGCCTAGGGATGGCTATTAAAGGCTTTTCTATTCTGCGTTTTACTACATTTTGACAAAGTGCACCGTTTGAGAGCTAAGCTTTGGATGAACAGACTGCATGCATTCAATCGTCTATATAAACCTATAGTCCTTTATATACTGTTGTTTTTTTTATTAGTTCTCCTGAACATGATTGGGTATTCAAAGTGAACACAGATTCAACATATTTACTGACATTAAGTTTGCAAAGTAAACTTTCACTTTGCCAAGAAATCAGCCTAGCAAATCAACTCCATTGTTTATTTTCTAGTATTCAAATAGCAAATCTCTGGCTATCACAGTCTTACAAACTGGAGACAATTTGGGAGAAAATCACATCATTTACCAGTATGTTTTTGGTTTGTGGGAGAAAATTGGAGCTCACAGAAAAATCAATGCAAGAATCTGGAAAAATTTCTAATTTGGCATCCAAGATAGAATTAAAACTTCGGCCCAGTACTGCAAGACTAGAGAACAGAAGTTTCAGCTATCACTCTACCCTTTGTGCAATGGTGTGGTAATTACATGAGGGATAGGATTGTTTACTGGTGATTTTGCAGATTCTAGAATATTGAATGTGAGATATAGGTGGAAGCGCCTTTTATCAGTGAGTGAACATCTGCAAGCTTTTGTTTATAATCAAACGTATTCTAAGGATAATCACTGGTGGAAGTCATCAAGGAGTCATTTCAATTTATTTTGTTTATGCAATTTTTATTATTTGTATTATGCATATTTGTGGGTTGCATCTATGTATTTTATACTTATGGACTTAACCTCCTTGGCAGTATTTCCGGGGGCGTCTCAGGGTTGATTTTTCCTGCTAGGAGCGGTAACCCCCGAGTCACGCTAGGGGTAGCTTTACAGAGCCTGCAGCGGCGTTCCGTTACCTTCTCCTGGCGATCCAGCCATGATATCCTATTGCTGTGATTGTCAGCAAGATCACCGCCGCTCTCACCAACCGTCACCTGATTTCCTAGTTCTATTCCCTGTGAGCAGCAGCGGTGCATGGGAGCGGAACTGGGCGGGTAATTTAAGATTGAAAAGTAAAACACAAACACATAAAAGGAGGTGATACAGTGTAATCTGAGAGGATTACACTGTATCACCTTAGGATCTGACACCATCACTGTACAGTGCCCCTTGCCTGACATTTTAGTGTAATTTGTGCCCATAAAAAATATTTAGAACATTGCATCAAAAAAGCGCCACAAAGGCGCTTTTGGACCAGTTGGGTGACAGCGGCAGCGACAAGGAGGTGCTCGCAGAACTGAGCGATAGTGAGCCGAGATTTGTCGTCTGACTCTGACACTGATCCGGCAAGTGATAACGGCGATGATCCTGCACCTGACCTCAGCCATGTGCGCACTTGGTGCCCTATAGACTGCGATACGGATCAGGTAGCTGTTGAGTAGATGTTGAGCGTGACAACCTTCTGGCATACCTGCAATTATTTCTCACTGAGGAGGTAATTGAAAAAAATTGTCACAGAGACAAATCGCTACCATGATCAGCAATCCGCTATGCTGCATGCCAGGTTTTACAGAAGCAGAAAGTGGGAATCGGTGACTAAAGAGGACATCTGGCATTTTCTCGGACTGGCCACTCCGTTTTTTGGCACCGTGATATTCGAATACCGCTTTTCTCTCATCATGAAATATTTCCACTTCACGAACAATGAAGAATTTGATGAGGCCACGCATCCTGCGCCCAAACTAAAAAAAAATCTGGAAGGTATGCCAAATGATTGTGACCAATTTACAGCAGGCCTACATGCCAGAAAGGGACATCAGGGTGGATGAAAGTCTGATGGCCTACAAGGGACGCCTAAGCTGGATACAGTTTATTGCATCCAAAAGAGCATGGTTTGGCATCAAATTCTACATGCTCTGCGAGTCATCCACCGGAAATATCTGGAATTTGGTCATTTACACCAGTAAAGGCACAAAGTTCAACCCCAGGTACAGCGGCTATGGGATGGCCACATCATCTGCCCTTACACTGCTGGAGCCATTGAACCAAGGATATTGTGTGTCAACGGACAATTTCTACGTATCCGGAACAGTATGAGGTTTTGCTAAAAAACAAAACTGATGTGTATGGTACCGTTAGGCCTAACCGACGTTTGCCAAGAAAAAACTAAAAACCGGAGAATTTGTTGCCTTTCACAAGGGTAAGGTGATGGCAATGCGATGGCGAGACCAGAAGAACGTGTGACTCATGAGTACTGTGCACAATACCTCCACTGCTATGGTCCACGCAAAAGGTGGGAAAGATGTGCTGAAGCCGCAATTTGTGATCGACTATAACAACACAAAAGGAGGTGTCGACAGAGCCGATCAGGCAATGACATTTTACCCGGCTATGCGCAAACAGCAAAAAAAATATTATAAGAAGATTTTCAGGCAGCTTCTGGAACAATGACTTTGGAATTCTTATATCCTGTATAGAGCAAAGAGTGACATGCCTCTTGTTCATTCTGACTTTATCTGGAAGGTGGCTGAGCGGATTTTTGTCAACCACCAGTCCCCATCAGTAGCTGTGAACAGAGCTGGATGACGTGCTGTTGACGTTGTCAGCCCAGAACGCCTGACTGGTCATCATTTTATGGACTACATATTGCCAACTGCAAAAAAGGCAGCACCTACCAGGATGTACGTGGTTTGCTGTTCAAAGAGAGATGGCAATGGAAAGAAAGTCTGAAAAGAAACAAGTTTCCATTGTCCTGATTGTTACATCGAAGTTTGTCCACTTCCATGTTTCAAAATTTATCACACTCAGGATGTTTATTGAATTTCTTTGTCAAATTTCATTATTTTTTATTACATTATTGAATTAAATTATATTATTTATTAGATTATAATTCATGAATTTGTGTTTCAAATTGATCACATCTGGGATGTCTATTAGAGTCTTGTTTGGTCAGGTTTAAGTAAGTAATTACTAAGAATTGCAGGCCTATAATACATATCACCAAATTTCCATGCAAAATATTGTACCGCTTTTGGTAAAAAAATTCCAGATAGGGAGGTTAAGCACATATTGAATATTATTTTATTCACTTTCTGAAAAGAGCACATACCTTGATATTTTTGCACACATATTTATTTTTGGTAGTAGAAAAGTATTAAACATTTTCAGTTGTTTGGTTTACGCTTTGTGCAAAGTTTTTCTCTAGACGTTCTCTTCCTTACACAGGGATTTATTTATTTTTTCAAATATTTTACTAATTTTCAAAGAGAAAAAAAACAGAGATACAAAGTTTACAAAGCACAAGTTCTGGACAGTATGCAATAACATTGATGCCATATACAGGTAACACGTCTTGCAGTCTAACAATGAAATCGCACGTGAGAGTTGTCGCAAGTGCCCGGGCGGCACCCTCACCTCCCAATGGGCCACCCCAAATGGGATCTAGTTTGTGACCCAGAAGGAGGGAGAGCTCCCCCACACACCAAAACATTAAAATAAAGGAAAAGGTTTTACATATTACTCCGACAAGCAAGTTATGAGAGAAGAAAGGTGAGTCAAAGTAGAGTAACAGCTCTAGATCCGGAGGACCAGGGTAGCCAGTAGTGATGAGCGGAATACGCCATATTCGATTTCGCGATATTTCGCGAATATTTCGAAGAATATTCGCGAATATTCGTTAATATCGAATATTTGTGATATTTTATAAAAAAAAAATTGCGAATTTTCGCCAATGCGAATTTTCGCTAATGCGAAATTTCGCGATTTTTTTTTTTTTTATAAAATATCACGAATATTCAATATTTACGAATATTCGGTATATTTTATATAAAAAAAAAAAAAAGCGAAATTTCACATATGCGGTCGCGAATATTCGTTAATATCGAATATTCGTGATATTTTATAAAAAAAAAAATTGCGAAATTTCGCTAATGCAAAATTTCGCGATTTTTTTTTTTATAAAATATCACGAATATTCGATATTTACGAATATTCACTATATTTTATAAAAAAAAAAAAAAAATTGCGAATTTTATTGCGAAATTTATTGCGAAATTTGAAAAATACGAATATTCGAAATAGCGAATATTCGCCGCGATATTCGAGATATTCGCGAATACTCGAATATGCAATATTCGTAGCGAATATTCGCAATGCGAATATTCGTGAGCAACACTAGTAGCCAGGCCCTCCGGATGTTCTCCGTTTGGCCATTGTTGGCAGCCATAATACTTTCATAAGAGTAGTGCAAGTTCACCAGGTCTATTGTGTTGGTGAGTGTCGGGACCGTCTCCGAACGCCAAAGTCGGGTTATATTCCAATTCTGGATGCTAGGAGGATGTGGGTTGTAGTGTACCTGGATGGGTGGGGGATATTTTCGATGGTAAGGTTCAGTAGCGCCAGGTCAGGGATAAGATTTACCAATAGTCGAGGATAGCAGGCTGAAAACTGAGGCCCAGAATGGTTGCAGTTTACAACAAGCTCATAGGATGTGGAGCAAATCTCCAATGGCAGTTTTACACCGCCAGCAGAGGTTGGAGGTTTTAGGGTAGAAGGTTGAGATTCTAGCTGGGGTCATGTCTTACCCAGGGATTTTGATGACAATGAGGTTGATTTATTAAAACTGGAGAGTGCAAAATGTGCTGCAGCTCTGCATAGAAACCAATCAACTTCCAGGATTTTTAGTCAAAGCTTAATTGAATAAGCTGATGTTAAATGCTGGCTACCATGCACAGCTACACCAGATTTTGCACTCTTCAATTTTAGTAAATCAACCCTAATGAATTTCAATTTAGCAGAACATAACATAATATTGTTAATGTCCTTATTCACATTCAAATGCTCATTCTCCCTACTCTTTTACTCAGGCATACAATTAATACCGTCCTTTCTTACCTACCCGTTATCACATAAATTACCTAATCCATCTTTCAAAAACTCAGATGTCCTACATACATGGATATTATCACCCCCTTCATGGTTTACATCAGTGGTCTCCAAACTGCGGCCCGAGGGCCAGATGTGGCCCTTTGCTTGCCTTTATACGGCCCTATTCTGACATCTGACACCGACAGTGGAGCACCATTTCTCCCACTGACACCACTAATGGGGCACTATTCCTTCCTATGATACCAACGATGGGGCACTATTTCTCCCACTAATACCATATGTTTAGTTCCACTCATACCAGGAAAATTTCCACCCCCCGCTGGCCAAAGTCCTGCCCTCCAAGAGTCTGAAGGACAATAAACCGGCCCTTTGTTTAAAATGTTTGGAGACCCCTGGTTTAGATGCCTCTACACAATAAAATTAATATTCACCCTAAGATTCTCTACTTATTCTGTATCCTCTACCAATAGACATAGGTTGAAAAAGAATGTAATGGAAAAACTTAAACCCAAGCCTAATAAATATACCTCCAAAAATCAGGTAGGTTCAGGTAGGTTGAGAAATGCTGTTTTTTTTTTCTATATTTACAGTCAGTACAACTTAGCCAATTATTATAACTTCATACCAAGCATGCCTTATCTAAATGGATATAAACTTAATTTTAAGCTTTTTTCTCACTTGCTATAGATTTGGTAATGCTGATCAAACCTAATTGCTAGTCTGCCATACTTAAATACTTAACCCCTCACTTAACCCCTCTCTATCGCATTGACTAGTAATATGGGACCGACTGAATTCTAAAGCTTAGTCATATTATTTGCTCATTTGCCTCTATACTTGAAAACCCCTACTTTACTCTGGAAATGCATTCCAATGAATTTAAATGTTGATGAATAAGGGTCTAATGAGAACTGCACACTTTTACACACCTTAAAGTAATATGTCCATTAGCACTTTGTGGAAAAACTCCAACAATAAGAAAAACAGTGCTGTACACAAATGTTAAATTTCATTACCATGCTATCTTAATATGATAGTAGTGACCACTTTTAAAAATTAAGGCTTACACCTTGGTTAAATTAATATTTCTTCCATTTGCCAAATCCTGGCCTTCTCCAGTGCCAAATTTCCTTAACACTAGGGTTGAATTCTAACCACAGCACAACCTACCTGGAGTTAGAAAGTTCTCCCTATGCCTGCATGAGTTTCCTCATGTCCAAATTGTCCGTAGTATGTGTATGTATAAATGTAATTTAGGGACCTTAGACTATACCATCCTTGAGGGCAAGGACTGCTGTGTATGTACAATATGTATACAAAGTTTTTAAATGTGGGCATGGTGGGTCCCTACCAAATCCATACTAGACCTGAAGGGCACGGCGACGTAGCCTGCTGCTCTGCCCCCTTCGTAGCAACCAGCTATATACAGTATGTTAAAAGAGTGTTGTTAAAGAGAACAAAAAAAACATAAAACTCAAAGCGCATTAAAACTGCATGCAAAAGTGCATACAAAACGAGGGTTTAAAAACTTAAAATGCACTGCAAAACGTGCCTGAAAAAATGCATCAAGCGCAGCCAAAAACATGTGAACCTTGCTTTACTGCTTTTCTTGTTATCATTACCAGATTCTGTACATATTACTTAGCATCACAAAATTATATTTAGTTCTGTATTCTCTAAAAGGGCAGTACTGGGAGGTAGGTAGGGGGTGGAATCAAGGAATGGTACTCGGAGGTGGGTAGGGGTGGAGAAGAGGGATGACTCAGAAAGGGGGAGTTTCTTCACCTATTCTCTGAGGCCGTGTACACACGAGGAGACATATCCGATGAAAAATTCATCAGTCTTGCCTACACACCATCGGTAAAAAATTCGACCATGTCCAAACGTGGTGATGTAAAACACTACGACGTGCTGAGAAAAATGAAGTTCAATGCTTCCGAGCATGCGTCGACTTGATTCTGAGCATGCGTGGATTTTTGACCGATGGACTTCCACACAGACGATCATTTTTTTCTATCGGTTTGTTATCCATAGGAAAAATGTAAAACATTTAAAACAAATTTTTTTAACCGATGAAAAACAAACCGATGGGGCCCACACACGATCGGTTTGACCGATGAAAACAGTCCATCGGTCTGTGTGTACAGGGCTTAAGTGTAGCAATAAGTTGCTAAATGTTGTACCTTCATTAAATGTAACCATATTGCTACACATAGAGGCTCCTCTCTTCTTTTTTTATACCCAGTTGTGACATGACACTACTCTTATATCAAAACATCGCTTGTGTTGCAAAACGCTCTCAAACCAGGTTACTCTCAAACCAAAGTTTTACTATAAAATGTTCTAAACTTAACAAAAACTATTAAAACTGAAAAAAATATATATACACAAGTCTAGGACCTTATGTCACATTGTAATTAGGTTTAAAGTCCTTGACGATGAATGATGGCAGCAATAATGCTAATAATTCATTAAATACACAGTTGAAACACGGTATATGTGAACTGTCTTACCTACCAAAATATATCCCTGACCTTAAGTAACAATATTGATGCTGGTTGGAGAAAAAAAGAGAATAAAAGAGCAACATCCCACTCATGAGGTCACGTCAATGACGAGTGTACCGACTCTCTTTCATAAAGGAAGCTACAATATGTACAAAATTGAGGTACTTGGCTTTAAAATAAACATTTGAGAATATTTAATCAAATCATAACTGGGCCATTTATATATATAAATATATATATATATACTATATATATATATATATATATATATATATATATATATATATATCTGTCTGGTGTTCAAATGCAATAATGTATAAAGGTATATATGGTTGTGCAAAGACAATTATATAAAACAATGGTGCACATTTCATTTTGTTGGAGAAAGATCAGCAAAAAGATCTGATGAGTTTTTATGGATTACTGAAGTTTCCTTTGCACCCAATTAGCATAACTGGGAACCTTCTACATATGCTGACCTGAGATTCTCTAATAATATATAACACTAGCCTTCCTGGCAGTAAGGATAAAGAGCTTATTAGTAGTTCTCCTGACTGTGAATATAAAAGGGAATTATTTTTAGTTATATAGTGTACATTTAAAGAACACCCAAAAAACTATATGATCGTACAGCAAACAGGTTTTGGGGACACCATCCATGATTGTGTATGGCTCACCACCTAGTAAATCTCTAATGATCCAAAGCAAAATGATAAATCACTCATTTGACCCAAACTAATATAATCTCTAGAACTGTAAAGACAATTCAGGGAAGTACACAGGGTGTAAGTCATACCCTGTTCCTCTTCCCATACTGCTGCTTACCTTACTGTCAAGGCACCCTTTTAAAATGAATTAGATAGAAAGAGGGAAGACTTTCCACACTATGGCCTGTGTAACAGGAAATATAGAGCAGCTAGGACAATACTTAGGTATAAAGTGTAGCCCCTATGCCTCTGATGATGTCACATATGATGAAACATGTAGGGAGGAGCTAGGACACATGTTGCACCACACATGTGCAATACAATCGTGGCCATCTTGGAACCTGTCAATCAGAACCTTTCTCCTGTATACTGTACATGCTTCCCTTTCATTTTGTAAGTGCAATATGTTTTAATAAATGTACAACTGTACAATAAATGTACAGTTGTGCCAAAGGAGGTTTACTATGGGGAATGCTTTAATAGACATAAAAACAACCCTGCTGTTCCAGGTGAACCAGCAATAATGGTGTCTGCAATCAAGCTATGCATGAGGTGCACGCCCTGTCATTGCTGCAGAGTACATATGAAGAAAGAAGATTGGACGGTTGCGCACCCATATAACGGGTTTTAACAAAGCACATATTAAATGTGTGAAACATGCCAACATTTTTTCCCCCTGCCAATAAGCTCTTATATGTATTTATATGGGTGTGCAGCCATCCAATCTATTTCTTCATATGGGGAATACTTTGTTTTATTTTCATGTCTGATCAGTGGTAAGACCTTTTTACTTGGCTGAGAACCTCTGCTCTTGTGAGACGAATAGGGATCCATGACATGCTCTTTGAGGCTTAGTGCCCAGAGGACCTGTGGATTCTAATATTTTTGTCCATTCTCTAGTGGTCATTAATTTCTGGTAAGCCCCAAACTGTCACACATGGATAGCATGCTCTTCTACCTTGGGTCTTTGGATGGTGTTGACTTTTTTCCCCTGCATTAAACTAATATGACTTTTTCTTCCATGGACTGATACTTACTCCAGCTATCCCTGGGGACTTTTTATAACTTAAGATCTGAGACTATATATGTTCAGCTTATCCGTGAATTTGTTTTTATTAATGCTCATAGTTTGTGTTTTTGGGGTTGCAAGTACAGGCAGACCCCGACTTACGAACACCTGACTTACGAACGACTCCTACTTACAAACGGCCTCAATCCTTTCTGCTTGTGCTCCATGCTGGTCCTGGATACCTCAGAGTCTTGCCACATTTCACACTACAGTCCTTCATGTACTGCATGGCTAGAAAAGCCCCAGAAGCGCCCAGAACATCCCTCCACAGGCGGGAGTCACTCAAAAATGGTTTTAGAGCAACTAGAAAACAGCCATAATAAATTATAATCACTTACAGAATTGAGCGATAGTGATTTGTGGGGAAATTCGTCATAAAAAATAAAAGTAATGACAGTGACAATTCTGCAACTGAGCAAATTTCAGTGATTTTGAGTTAATTACATTATTGAATAATTTTTATTATAATTATATTATTATTTGTTATAACTATTTATAATTATTTATTATATTATAATTTATAAAAAAAAAAATTAAATCATACCCGGGATGCCTACTAGACTCTTGTTTGGACAGATTTAAGTGTGTTATTCCTAAGAATTACAGGCCTACAATATAAAATGCCAAATTTCCTTGCAAAATAATGGTACCGCTTTCAGCACCTTAAACCAGAAAGAATCATACCACCAGGGAGGTTAATGTGTTCGGAACTCAGGGACTGCCTGTATTGGTTCTACTAAAAGCTTATATGCACAAGTCAAGTTATGCCTCACATTTAATATTTTTTATGTTCTATTTTTGTTTACCCTTGAATAGTGTTGCACGTTTTTGTTCCTACCCTATCAAATTATGCATAGGAGGCAACCCATATTCAAATGTAAAATAAAGAAACAAATGGTTTTACATAAAACAGCCCCATTCACACAAGTAGGAAACCCAAGATTAGAGGCACTTTATTCTTACAAAGCAATGCACATTTGATCACTGGTATTGACTAGCATTCCAGTGTTTCTCTTCTCCCTCAGTTTCTCTCCCTCATTAGGCTAATGTGACCCCTATGCTGTTGGTGAAGGCAGGGGAGTTTGTAAGGTGCCCAATGCCCTTCTTATACACCTATGACATTATTCGTTGTTAGGACACCAGCAGCTGGCCCGCATGATGCCCAAGCTCATAATTCTGCACACATTTGAGTAGCAAAAAAAAAAAGACAGGCTTGTTCCACCTGCCAGCTTGTTTTGGAAATTTTTAGCCATTTTGCCAAGGCACTCCTAAGGAACCCAGAAGGAACCCTTCTTGAAAACGACTGTGAACAGTGTTAAAAACACAGTTCAGAAACCTCATTAAAATATACCACATAGCAACTTTATTGTTAAGGTAGTTTTTAATAATTTGCAAAAATAATGATTTTTACCCGTAGGGCCTTGTACACACGATCAGTCCAAACTGATAAAAACGGACTGAAGTTCAGTTTCATCGGTCCAAACTGACCGTGTGTATGCCCCATCGGTCTGTTGTCCTTTAGTCCAAAAATGTAGAACTTGCTTTAAAATCAGACCGATGGACGCCTACTGATCGGTCAAAACCGATGGTTAGTACACAAAGCATTGGTTCAAAAGCCGCGCATGCTCAGAATCAAGTCGATGCATGCTTGGAAGCATTGAACTTCATTTTTTTCTGGACGGCATTGTGTTTTACATCACCGCGTTCTGACACAAACGTTTTTTTTATTGATGGTGTGTACGCACATCAGACCATCAGATCATCAGTCTGTGAACCGATGAAACTGAACTTCAGTCCGTTTTCATCAGTTTGGACTGATTGTGTGTACAGGGCCTCGGAGTAGGAGAGAGATGCCAGAATTGGCCTTGGTGGCAAGTGGTTAATGATAAGATAGAAGACAGATATTTGATGTATAACCACTCTACATACAGTGGATATGACAGGAGCAGATCATAAGACTGCAAGCTTGAGAGCTACCCATAATCCTAAGTCTCAAGTTCCAACCTAGTCCCCTATGATTTAGGTGAACCCATTTTGTATTTATGCACCTATAAAATATACACGTCTTTCTAATTTCAGGTGAGGGTTGTAAATTTTCCCAGTAGGAAAAAACACAATTAGCCCTGGAAGACTGTAATTGATGAAGCTTTTGACAGCCAGTTGTGGAGCTGATATGAAATGCATGTGATTATGTCTATATAGTGATATAAAGCAGCTGGCATTTGCTCAGAATTTGCTCTGAAAACACCCTCTTCTTAATGGCCCGTGGCAGAATGTGGCATCTGGTAATCGAATGCGCTGTCATCTTTGCAACGTGAAAGTCACTGCAAATCACTAATGCTCTCACCAGCCAGCCTGCTCCTTTGTCTTCTGCATTCTGACAATTACAGTAAAGGTAAGTCATTAGCATCACTACATCCGTTATCCTCAGGAATTATTGCGCTATTGTTACAACAAACATTTTTTTTTTTTAAAGTAAGCTGCTTATATCCGTATATTCCTTGGAGCTATGAGGTGGTGTTATTGTGACAGTTTATCATTCAAGGTAGATTTTTCATGTAAATGCTTTAGCAGCTGCTGATGTCACATCCATCTTATAAAACAGAATAAAACAAACAACATAATCGGATTCTTTTTTTTTTTTCTCACTACATGTTCAGATTGACAAAAAAATGCAGAAATAAATATTATTTTGAAAGTGTGTTTGACAGGAGTCAGGGCACATCTCACTTTTTCCTGTTCTTACTTAATATTTATGCCAAAATACCATTAGTTTCTGAATTTTGTTAGTTTAACACTTCATAAAATATTAGGCTTGATTCATATACACTATATTGCCAAAAGTATTGTAACGCCTGTCTTTACACGCACATGAACTTTAATGGCAACCCAGTCTTAGTCCATAGGGTTCAATATTGAGTTGGCCCACCCTTTGCCGCTATAAGGCTACTTTCACACTGGGATGGCTTTCAGGCTCTTTAGCGCTAGAAATAGCTTCTGAAAACCGCCTGAAAATCATATCCTATTCATTGCAGTGTGTCTTTTCACACTGGGGCGGTGAGCTTGTGGGAATGTTATGAAAAGTCCTGCAAGCAGCATCTTTGGGGCGGTTTGAGAGCACTCCCAAAAAGCCCTGCCCATTACAATGAATAGACAGTTCTTTCAAAGCACTTGAAAAGCATGGTAAAAGCGCTGCAAAACTGAAGTTTCTACCTTTTTTGTGGGGTAAAAACCACCTGCCGAAAACAGCGATAAAGCACTGCAAAAACAAGCAGTGATTTAGCATTACCAGCCGGTGCTCACTCAGCCAAAATCGCCCACTATGTTCCCTCCCCTGCTTCCTTACTGACAGGGAGGGGGGAGCCATTCAATGGTCAGAAGAGTGGCAGCAGAGGATTGTTGGATGTGTAGTCCCTTGCATTTAACCTTCTTTGGGGCAGAGACTACAGACCCCAGCATGCTCTGGGGGGAAAGAAAGAATGCACACCATATTTTCTGCCTAAGAACAGGCAGACACCATGAAATGAGGAGAAGGCCAGGCTTAGAGAGAGGTGTTGATATACCTCTCTTGCCAGGCATCAATGGCCAGTCAGGGTACATCCTGTCTAAAAGGAGATCTCCGGCGTATCTCTATAGGTCCCGGTACTGACAGTGTGAAGTGTTCCAGAGGTGAGGTAACCAGTCGGGTTACCCGAAGAGCCTTGTTCCAGGACATCTCACTTGTCCTTGACCACAGGACGAAAAAAATACAAGACATATAATTAACTGAGTTTTTACCGGTTTGCAGGTATGACAACAAACTAAAACTATGACCTAGAGTCCCACTAACAGCTAGGACTCACTTTAGATAAATACTCAAAGCTGCAAGTATCATAAAAGCATGTAAAAGCTGATAGATAGTTAAAGTGTATCAACTCTTGTGGTTAGACCATACACACCAAGGCCGCGTACACACGATCAAATCTGTCTGCTGGAAACGGTCTGCTAGACCGTCCCAGCAGACAGATTCGATCGTGTGTATGGGCGAACTGACGGATTTGGCCACCCGACAGATTTCAAAGCATGCTTTGAAATCTATCGGGTGGGAACCCGTCCGCCCGACATGTCTGCTGGTTAGTACACTTACCAGCAGACATGTCGTCTCGCACCGGAGCTGAATGGATTCGGCGCATGCGCGGAAGTGTTTTACTTCCTGGTGCAGTGACGTGGCAGCGTCAACGTCACCGCCACGTCACCAACACGTCAGCGCGACGTCTGCTGGCGGGGATTTTGGTTTGCTCGTGTGTACACGCGAGCAAACCAATATCCAAAGAGACAGATTTGTTCAATTCGGTCGGTCCGACCGATTTCAACAAATTAATTGCCTCGTGTGTACGAGGCCCAAGACATTTATCTATTCATCTAGATATCCTGATGAAACTTAGTGAACACTATTAATCGCACCTATCAAACTCGTATAGATCTAGACCCTAAGATATGCCAATCAGTGTCTCTTTAGTGATTGCATATACTGTAGTTGTGCCTAAATACAATGATTAACTAACAAAATCTAGTGGAATTCAAAATTTGTTACTAGCTGTGAATCTTTACTATATATAACAAAGTATTTTAAAATCTGTGAAATGATAGGCTAAAACATGAACAAATATTTTCAACCACTTGTCTACCAAGGGCAATTAATAAATGGCATGGTAGACAAGTGGTTAAAGCAAGCTCATGGCTGCTGCAGCAGAGGTGAGCAGAGGTGAGCTTGGTACTGGCTCTGGGTGGTTCTGGGTGGTTCTTACTTTAATGAGGCTCTGAAAGTGCCACCCCCCATCCACGGTCATTCCTGGGATCTTCCATTGCTTTTGGAATGTGAGAAACTGCGTATACAGCAAGACGAGGTGTCGACCCCCCCTGTGACTAATGACCTTGGGAGCAACAATTATTAGGTAATTTCCAGGGTCACAGCTGCCCTTCTTCAGCTAGTGTACAGGTATCCAAGAATGCAGCTAATCAAGCAGAATCTGTGTATGATTAGCTGCACTGAAGAGCTGGGGAGACATTTGGGGACTAATACAGTCCCAATGGCTCCATAAAGCCATAAGGAACACCTGTCACTTGCCCACTGATATCATATAGTTTGCACTTTAGCCCCCTTGTGATAGCAATAAAGATTAAATAATAAAATAAAATAAATAATAATACAAAAAAAATTAAAGTACCCGCGTACACACCCCATATAAACACACATCGCAGGGCGAGCATGAATTGCACAATACATTATATATCTTTGCTGGAAAGAGAACATAAATTCCAGGGTCATGGTTAACCACTTCCATACCAGGCACTTACGCACCTTCCCGCCCAAGCCAATTTTCAGCTTTCAGCACTGTCGCAATTTGAATGACAATTGCGCGGTCATGCTACACTGCACCCAAACAAAATTGGCGTCCTTTTTTCCCCACAAATAGAGCTTTCTTTTGGTGGTATTTGATCACCTCTGCGATTTTTTTTTTTTGCGCAACAACTAAAAATAGAGTGAAGATTTTGAAAAAAAAATAAAGTTTTTATTTTTTTCTGTAATTTTTTTGTAAATGAGTATGTTTTCTCTTTCAATACGGGCACTGATTGGTGGCACTGATGGGCACCGATGAGGTGGCACGATGGGCACTGATGAGGTAGTTCATGGGCGCCAATTAGGTAGCACTGATGGGCACTGATAGTGGCGCTGGTATGGGGCACTGATGGGCATGGGCGGCACTGATGGGCATTGGGCACTCTTGTGGGCATCATAGGCGGCATGGGCATCATAGGCGGCACAGGTGGGCACTCATAGGCGGCACAGGTGGGCACTCATAGGCGGCACAGGTGGGCATGATAGGTGGCACAGGTGGGCACTGATAGGTGGCACAGGTGGGCACTGATAGGTGGGCACTGCATGGATTCACAAAGACTGATGGATGGGGCAGATTTGGCACATTTATTTTTTTACTGAGACCCTGGTGGTCTATTCGATTCTCGTGTCAGAGTATCGGCTCTCCTCTACACGCGTCTGTCAGGGTGTGCAATTTTAAGGTTTTTTATGTTCATTCACTCTTGTATTAGATATTTTGATGAGCTATCAAAAATAAACAGCAGCTTTCCAAAGACTTTGGGGCAGATTCACAGAGAATTAGATTCTCGTAGAGTATCAGAAATACACTACGCTGCCGTTTTTTACCTGGCTCTACGTGGAATCCAGGTAGATTTTGTCCAGTAAACGACGGCGGCGTGGTGTATTTCTCCCGTCGCAATCCATATGCGCGAGTAGGGGGCGTGAAGCATTTAAAATAGGCGCGTTCCCGCGGCGATCGAACTGCGCATGCTCCGTTCGCAAATTTCCCGCCGTGCATTGCACGAAAACACGTCGTCACGTCGTAGTAGCGTCGTTTACGTACATTCCTATTCCCGAACGAGTTACGTTAAAAAAAAAAAAAATATTTAAAATCGACGCGGGAACGACAGCCATACTTTACATGGGTTACGCACTGTTAGACCAGCAAAAAGCTCCTCTAACATTACGTAGCCAAAAAATGACGTAGGCGATTGCGAGGGACACTCGTACCTTCGTGGATCACCGTAAAAAGTCATTTGCATATCCCGACGCATGAAAACGACGCGAAACTCCTCCCAGCGGCCGCAAAAATATCGCAGCGTAGATCCGAAGGCTTACGAGGACGTAAGCCTCTCGGATCGAAGCCCGAAGCCGCCGTATCATGGTTTGAGGATTCAAACTAGTGATACGGCGCGCAAAATTTGAAATTACTCCTGTCTAACACCAGTTAGATAGGCGTAATTGCTCTGTGAATCTGGGCCTTTGTTTTTTTATTTTAATTTCATTTTTTTGTGGCACAGTTTTTCTTGTCTTTTTATTACAATTTTAAGGTTTGACTTGTTTGGTACCTCTTTACTTTTTGGAACGCATTTGATATTTTACCATAAAATTGGGTACAATATTGTGTTTGTTTGCACTAAAATTAATTTTACTGTATTTTGTCCTGAAAATATTGTTTGACGAATTACTAAGCAGAAAGTCTCCCACACAAAAAAATTGCAACTATCACCATTTTATTCTGCAGGATCTTTGTTTTTAGAAAATATTAGACATGTGTACACTGAAATATTTTGTTTCAGAACTTTAGTTACTCCCGAAATTTGTTTTTATTTATTCAGTTACGTAAAAAATTGCATTTGTCCAAAAATCCGAATTAATTCAGGTCGAATCTCTCATTGAAGGCTTATGGTGTCTGTCGAATGTTCAAAGAAGATTCGACGGAGCAGCTAGACTGTACGACGCTGCAATCGTACATTTCCAGTTGAATGTTCCGCCTACAAGCTATAGAAGAATTCTAATGTTGTATGACACTAGTAATAATTATATTTATAAATTATTATTACTAGTCAACCAACATTCAAATTCTTCTATGGGCTGAGCATTTGACCAGAAATGTACGATTGCGGCATCGTACAGTTTAGCTGCTTGTTAAATCTCCTTAGAGAACTTTCAAAACAAAATAAAGTTGCGCTGCTGAAAATGTGAAGAAAAAAGAAGCAGCCAGCACTAACAGTGAAACACCCTGTGAGTAAACAATGAAAGAAAAATAAGTGCAGCGCTGGTGAGCATAAATTTGCGTGAAGCAATATAGACCAGTCCCATTTAAATGGGTAACATTGTAATGGTGTAGTCCAAAAACACAATAACAGGAAAATATATAAAGGGTGGTGAAACCCTATATGCAAACGGTGAAGGGTAAATTACAAAGCAAGTCCTTCAAGTCAAAGCAGGCAAGTCTTCATATGGAGCACTCCTATCCACCGCTCCTGTGTTATTGGAGAATCTGATGGTGTATGTGATCCACTCGGATGGGCATACAGGACATCAAACAGATATATGAAAAAATATGGGTACTCTTACCACAAATGTTGGACACATATGCCGGGAGCACTGTGTCAGATGCGCTTGTAAGAGCTCCTCGGATGGACGGCTCTATGAGGGGTAATGATTCAAAAGATTGTGGATCTTTCCCAGGAATCATAGGGTCCAAGATGGAGAGTGGTTCCAAGATTTCAGATGGAGCAACACTCTCCACTGCATAGGATGGCGCTACACACACTGTGCTCCTTCTATAGATGATTTATGTTCGGGAAGTGAACTTTCGACAGACACCATAAGCCTTCAATGACAGATTTGACGTTTGTATGTTATTCGCTACTTTGTCGAATCTTCGTAGTTCATGTCGTATGGTCTGCTCCAACACTGTCTCTATAATGTCTCTCTATGTCGAATCTTTCCTCTCTATGTAGAATAATCTTGGACTAATAGAGTTAAGGTTAGACACATTCGACCACAGGTTCGATAGATACAGATTGCTATTGTCAGCGTCATGTCGAATCTCCTATCTATATCCAACTGTTGTAGCAACGAAAACGAAAATAAAGCATTTTTTTATGTCGGATCCTTTGAATTTCGTATTCTGCGCATTCGCTACCGTTTGTTATTCGGACGAGAACGAATGCACATGTCTAGAAAATATATACCTTTTATGGGATTTAAAGCAATTTCTATTAAATGCAGATTAAAAAAACAAAACTGCCTGAAGTGAATAGGCAAACGGTTAAAGGAAAAATTTCTGAAATAAACATTTGTATAACACCTACACACAAACACCGGTAATATGTAAACTGATGTTATAGAAAAGGTAATCCAACCTTGTTTGACACCCACACCTTTTTTTTTATTGTCGGTGGTAAACTGTGAATTAAAAGACGGGTGTAATTCATTGTATTTCTGAACTATCACCTCTGTAACATGTAATATAAACTGAGATAGTAAACTTTAAGTGATTAATCACTTTCCAGCCATAATGGAAATTAATAAGAAAGCACAGTAAAAACTAACACTATTTTCCTGAACTCTGGATGACCCTGAGATAAAATACCGTAGTCAACATTTTAATGGCATGTAATAAATAAAATCATTCCAATATATTTCTACAAAAATCAATTGCATCTCACATGGTGATAAAGTGTATATTCTTATTATTCTAAAGAGCAAAGTTAACAAACACACACATATAGCACATGAGCAGAAACAGTAGAATAAACACACTAATTTTAATGTATACTAAATAAAATCCATTTCACAAAATGCTAGAAAGTTTTTCATATCCCATCCCAGTGATGGAACACTCAAAAACGAATACACAAGATCGTATTTCCCATTGGGATAAACTCAGATGGAATTCCGAAAGTCAAGAACGGTCAGTGACGTACAACACTACGACGAGCCAAAAAAAAATGAAGTTCAATGCTTCCGAGCATGCGTCAACTTGATTCTGAGCATGCATGTTTTTTTCTCTGTCGGAGTTCCCTACAGACGAACGGAATTTCCAATAGAAATGTTGTCCACCGGGAAAAAAGAGAACATTTTCTCTTTCTAAATTCCGATTGAAAAAAGTCTGATGGGGCACACATACGGTCGGAATATCCAATGAAAAAATTCCAATCGTGTGTACAAGGCATTAAGGCTGAAAACACCAGGAAGATCACCAGCATTTTATGTGATGGAGGGGGGGAAGTTTGGTCAGCTGAGTGGAGAGCAGCTAGCATTTACTAGTCTCCACCATCAGAAGAGCAACCATAAAGGGTCACATAACAGAAGATTCCAATACATTTTTCTTGATTTTTAGAAGCTTCTTTTTGTTGTATTCTTTGACAGTTTTGACAGTTTTGGGTTCAGCGCTAATAAATAATGTGTTCTGTTTTTGCATGCAGAGTATCACATGTTAAAGAAGACCTTCACTCTCCCCAGCTACTTTCTGCCATCTCTACCCAAGCCCCCTTTTCTTTAAAAATCACAAAATATTTTTTAATTTTTTTTAAATTACCTTTTTTTGGGGAATTCTCTCCACACATTTTAGGTTCTTGATTAAGCAAGAATAACATGTTACTTGCCCACAGCCTCCAGGGGTACCCACGTCATGCTTCCCAGGATTGCTTGAGGTATGCTACTGCTTCTGTAGCATGGACATAGGTGTGCGCAGCCTATTGCATTAGGGTGTGCACCCCAAAGCTCAAACACACACTACCGATCGCTCACCATGTTCATTCAGAAAGGGAAGAGGCTGATAAATACATATTTACCAGCCCCTTCCCTCACTTATCCTAAAACATCCGGCAGCAACAGCCGAGAGGAGGGATGCTGGTAGTGCTTCAGAGGGAAGGAGCAGTAGGGGGAATCTGTGCTGCACAGGGTGATTTGGGTGTGCCTGGGACACCTGGCACACCCTGTGCGCATGCCTATGAGCATGGAACATCATCAGGGGGCTGGATGTCTCTTTTTGGTACATACAGCCAGCCCCCCTGAGGCAGCAGATGTGTGTCATTAGTAGCTCGATACAGGCACACAGAAGGGACAACCAACCTTCTGATGACATCACAAATCAAGAGGGTGTGCAGTAGCATTGTGGTGAATCCTTACAGAGCTCAGTTGGATCACTGGGCATATGAGTTTTTGTGTGGATTACCCAGTAAAAAGTGAAGTTCATTCCAATAAACGACAGATTTTTTTTTAGCTTAGAGGATCATACAGGTGTAAGGTTTTCAATTGGGATCAGCCAGATCAGCCTGTTGCTTGAAGGGCAGCTAACAATACCTGAGGGTCAGCTTTGGATCGGCTGTTGGGTGAAGCCGCCACCATTCTTGGTAAGGGAACCAGGAAGTGAAGCCTTTCAGCTTTACAGCTGGTTCCCTACTGCTCATGTGCGAAGCACGTTGTGCTTTCTAATTGGCCCAGCGATGGAGGAAGTAGGCCAAACTTCCAAGAGGCGATGCCGTGGTGACATCTCCATAAGTGGGGAAGGGGACCTGTCAGAAACAGGCCCCCCCGAAAGGTGGCAAATGTGGCACTGGATGGGGGGAAGGAGACGAATAAGTGGAAGTTCCACTTTTGGGTGGAACTCCACTTTAATAGCATCCCAGTCAAGTACAGGCCAATCAAGTTTCTCCACCTCAAACTCCTTCACCCATAGACCTTGTTTGTGCACTGGTGCTCAGTCATTTTGGAACAGGAAAGAGCCATCCCCAAACTGTTCCCACAAACTTGAAATTGCATGAACTTGTCCAAAATGTCTTGGTCTGCTGACGCCTTAAGAGTTCCCTTCACTGGAACTAAAGGGCCAAGTTCAACCCCTTAAAAAAAAAAAACCCACACCATAATCCCCCTCCACCAGATTATTTGGACCAGCGCACAAAGCAAGGTCCATAAAGGCATGGATAAACGAGTTTGGGGTGGAGGAACTAAACCTGATAGAACACCTTTGGGATGAATTGCAGCAGAGAGACTGTGAGCCAAGCCTTCTCATCCAATATCAGTGCCTAGACACACTCCTAAACCTTGTGGACAGCCTTATCAAAAGAGATGATGCGGTTAAAGCTGCAAAATGTGGGCCAACTCAATATTGAACCCTACGGACTAAGCCGCGTACCCCGTTTTTTGCGATGAAAAAAACGACGTTTTCTGTGAATAAAAAACGACGTTTTTGAAACGTCATGCAAAGCAATTTTGCATACACACCATCGTTTTTTCAAAGGAGGTTACACACTCTTTTCCATTGGCGTCATAACCTTCTGGGCATGCGCGGGTTGATCGTTTTGAAAGACTTTTGCTACACACGTATTTTTGTGAAACAAAAAACGACGTTTTGAAAAACGACACAAAAAATTCAAGTGTTGGATTTTTTTTTGGTCGTTTTTTTGAAGACAAAAAACGACGTTTTGCCAACACGATGGCTCTTTTTTTTCAAAAAAACGACCGTCATTAGACCCCATAATAATAAACACAGAGCTGCATTATTTTCTGGCTTTTAGTATATGCCTAGAGCCTGGCTTTAGGTATAAAAAATAGGCCAAACTTTCTAGTAATAATCTTTCCTGTAACATGACAATTTTATATACAATCAGCAAGTGTCTTGATTTGTACGCTCTATTGTTTTCATACTTTATTTAAACAAATATGAAGCAAGGAATAAAATGATATAGATATTATTTTGCAGACAGATAGCGGGGATTCAACTGTGTGTTTTGCCATCCTTTGTGAAGCTCAGTCATACCTTGACAACATCTTCATTGTCAGTTGGGACAACCCATCAAAATGCTGTAAAGACGTGAGCATGTCGAAACCTGCGCCATAGGAAAGTCTGTCAAGAAATGGTAAGTAGACAGGTGTGTAATGAAAGAAAGAGCTCAGAAATATGTCACCACTTTGAGTTTTCCTAAATGCTTTGTGCATGGTTTGTAAATCTTTTATTTCTGTTTAGAATACAGTTTTAGTTTATTTCATAATAAAATGGGAGATCAGGGATAATTATATAGGGACTATTAATGAAACATTGAATTGTGATGAAAATAATATTTTTTTGAAGGTTCTGTCTATTTATCATTCTGCTCTGGGAAATGTCTTTCTTTAACTACTTCAGGCCCGGAAGAATTTACTCCCTTCCTGACCAGAGAACTTTTTGCGAAGCGACACTTTGTCGCTTTAACTGACAATTGTACGGTCGTGCGACATTGCACCCAAACAAAATTGACGTCCTTTTTTTCCCACAAATAGAGCTTTCTTTTGGTGGTATTAGATTACCTCTGCGTTTTTTGTTTTTTGCGCTATAAAAAAACAGCTACAATTTAGAAAAAAGCTATGGGCCAGATTCAGATACAATTACATTGGCGCAGAGTATCAGAGATACACTACGGCGCCGTATTTTACCTGGCTCTACGAGGAATTCATGTAGATTTTGGCCCGTAAGATACGGCGGCGTAGTGTATTTCTCGCGACGGAATCGAAATACGCGATTAGGGGGCGTGAAGTATTTAAATTAGGCGCGTCCCCGCGGAGATCGAACTGCGCATGCTCCGTTCAGAAATTTCCCACCACGCATTGCGCGAAATAACGTCGTTACTTCATTTTTTGTTTGAGTAGAGTCGTTTACGTACATTCCTATTCCCGGACGACTTACGTAAAAAATAAAAACAAATGTTGAAATTTGACGCGGGAACGACGGCCATACTTAACATGGGCTGTCTAATATTAGACCAAAAAGCTGGAATAACTTTACGCGGCAAAAAGATGACTACAGATGCCGTAAGAGATTGCGAATGACGCTCGTAACTTCGTGAATCGTCGGAAAAAGCTCATTTGCATACCCCGACGCGGAAAACGACGGGAACTCCACCCAGCGGCCGCAAATTTATTGCAGCGTAGATCCAAAGGCGTACGAACACGTAAGCCAGTCGGATTGAAGCCCGAAGCCATCGTTTCATGGTTTGAGGATTCAGACTAATGAAACGACGCGCGTAATTTGAAAGTACTCCGGTCTAACGTGGTCCGTTGTTTTTAACTTTTTGCTATAATACCCCCAAAACATATAAAAAAAATAATGTTTTCCTCAGTTTAGGCCTATATGTATTTGTCTACATATTTTTGGTAGTATATTGGTTGGTTTGCGCAAAAGTTATAGGCCGGGATTCAGAAAGTTTATACGGCGGCGTATCTCCAGATACGCTGCCGTAATTTCAAATCTATGCCGTCGCATCTTTACGGCGATTCAGAAAGGCAGTTACGCCTGAATTTTTCCAAGATATGACCGGCGTAAGTCTCTTACGCCGTCGTATCTTGGGTGCATATTTACGTGGTAAGCTAGGGGCACTTCCGTAGATTTACGTGTCAAATATGCAAATGAGCTAGATATACGCCGATTCACGAGCGTACTTGCGTCCGGTGCATTGATATACGCTGTTTACGTAAGGCGTACGACCGGCGTAAAGTTATCCCTGCTATATGAGGCGCAGCCAATGTTAATTATAGACGTCGGAAACAGCCGTCTAATTTTAGGGCTGTGCGTAAGTTACGCTTAAGTCGTAGGCAGTGTTCGGCGTATCTTCAGCATTCTATCCAATGATTCTAAGCATGCGCCGTTCGTTCTGCCATGCATCTACATGGGGTCACGCTTCATTATCATACAACACGCCCCCTACCTGCCTACTTTGAAATACGCTGGCTTACACCGGCCCATTTACGTAATGCCGCCGTAACTTAGGGCGCAAGTTGTTTCTGAATACGGTACTCGCCTCTCTAATTTACGGCGCCATAGCGCATATGAGATGCGTTACACCCGCCTAAAATTACGCCATTCTTTCTGAATCCCGGATAGATTTATGGCATTTTTTTATATTTTTTTTTTAGTAATGGCGGTGATCTGCGATTTTTATCGTGACTGTGACATTATGGTGCACACATCAGACACTTTTGACACTATTTGGGACTATTGACATTTATACAATGATCAGAGCTATAAAAAAGCACTGATTACTGTGTAAATGACACTCGCATGGAAGGGGTTAACACTAGGGGGCGATAAAGGGATTAGGTGTGTCTTAGGGAGTGATTATAACTGTGGGGGGCTGGGCTACAAGTGACATGACGGAGATCACTGCTCCCGATAACAGGGAGCAGTAGATCTCTGTCCTGTCACTAGGCAGAACAGGGATATGCCTTGTTTACATAGACATCTCCTCGTTCTGCGCAGTACCTCCAGATCTTAGTAAATTAGGTAAAGCTTGACTTTGCAAAGAGTACCCAATCACTGTTATTTAATTTTTTTTTTATTTCTTTTAGATAGTGTTGCTCACGAATATTCGCATTGCGAATATTCGTTACGAATATTGCATATTCGAGTATTCGCGAATAAATCGAATATCGCGGTGAATATTCGCTATCGCGAATATTCGTATGTTTTCAAATTTATTTTTAAAACAGATCACATCCTAGTGATCTCCATCGACGTCTAAAAGCATTGCTGGTATGATTAGAGACCCTGGGCCGAGTAGCTGAGGCGATCCTTTTATGTTGCCGAATATTCGCAATGTGAATATTCGTATTACGAATATTCGCGAATGCGTTCTCTGCCCTTCTGTGTTTTGTGTATATAAAAAAAAAAAAAAAAAAAATTAGTCATATAAGTTTGTGTAAGTAGAGTTAGTGTTTAGTGCCTATTAGTTTAGTAATCCAGGAAATGATCTCCGTTTTCGCGTGTTTTGACGAGAATTTCGCAATCAATTTCGCATTCGCACTAGCGAAATTTCGCAATTTTTTTTTTTTTTTTATAAAATATCACGAATATTCGATATTAACGAATATTCGAGAATACGTTCTCTGCCCTTCTGTGTTTTGTGTATAAAAAAAAAAAAAATTGCTTTAGTTTAGTCATTTAACCTCCCTGGCGGTATGATTCTTTAAGATTTTAGGTGCTAAAAGCGGTACCATTATTTGCAAGGGAATTTGGCGTTTTATACTGTAGGCTTGTAATTCTTAGGAATAACTCACTTAAATCTATTCAAACAAGAGTCTAATAGGCATCCCGGGTATGATTTTTTTTTTTTTTTTTAATTAAAAATTATAATATAATAAATAATTATAAAAAATGATCACAAATGATAATATAATTATAGTAAAAATTATTCAATAATGTAATCAAATCAAAATCACTGAAATTTGCTCAGTTGCAGAATTTTTGCTGTCATTTTTTTATTTTTTTTATGACGAATTTCCCCACAAATCGCTATCGCTAAATTCTGCAAGTGATTCTGATTTATTATCGCTGTTTTTTAGCTGCTCTAAAACAATTTTTGCCATAAAGGGACACTTTTGGTTGCTATGGGCAATCTACAGTTTGCAGGGAGAAAGAACAGTTTTTATTATATAAAATGACATGTAGTGTACAGGGCAGACCACTAGGGACATGGGGGGTGTGTATTTTTTACATACAGTACTGTAATCTATAAGATTACAGTGTACTGTATGTATAGTGTTTGTTTACTTTTTTGAATTTGGCGCCGTTCCCCCCCCTACGTCGCGACGCTCGCAGGGAAGGGAATCGGCGGAACACACAGCATCAGGCGGACATCCGCCCGCCGAGTACTGCGGGGATTCATCGCTGGATCGCAGAGAAAAGGTAAGTAAACTTTTTCTGCATCCAGCGAGGTAAGCGCGTGTGTGGCACGGGGTTACCGATCTTAGCTTAAAAATCTCACCCCGTGCCACACACGTGAAGACCGCCAGGGAGGATAAGTTTGTGTAAGTAGAGTTAGTGTTTAGTGCATATTAGTTTAGTAATCCAGGAAATGATCTCCGTTTTCGCGTGTTGACGAGAATTTCGCAATCAATTTCGCAATCGCACTAGCGATATTTCGCAATTTTATTTTTTTGATAAAATATCACGAATATTCGATATTAACGAATATTCCCGAATATTCTTCTATATATTCGCGAAATATCGCAAAATCAAATATGGCGTATTCCGCTCATCACTACTTTTGGATCCCTTTCACACTGGGCGGTTTTTAGGCACTTTAAATAGAAATAGCCTCTGCTAAGCTCACATTCAGAAAAGTCCTGCAAGCAGCATCTTTGGGGTCGGTTGGGAGCGATGTATTTATTGCTCCCAAAACGCCCTGCCCATTGGCATAATTGGTCATCGCTTCCGAAGCACCTGAAAAAAGCCTTGGAAGCGTCGCAACACAGTGGTTTTTAACCCCTTCTTTGGGGTTAAAAGCGCCTGCTAGTGGCCAAAAAATGCCGCTTAAACAGCAGTTAAGTGCTGCTAAAACAAGCGAGTTAGGGCTGCGGCCCAAGTGTGAAAGGGGTCTTATAATCACTTTAATTTTCTTTGCTGAAGGTCAGTAACACTTTAAAGTCTCCTCCCCACCCTATGAATGGACCACAAAATGAGGAGCAGGTCAATCGATTCTCAGAGCTCCCCGAACAGGGCGCTGGTGACTGTCAGTCACTTCTGTCTGTTCTGCCCCCTCCAGTGTTCGCTTGAGCTGGGCTGTGGAGGGGGTGGGAGTGGGAAGCTCAGGCACTCAGTGGCTTGCTGAGAGGCTAAGATGGGTGCTGGTCCAGGCATGTGGGCGTATTATAACCATACGAGCGCAGTCTTTCCCCAGACTGGACTGGCTTTGTGACATCAGCCGACAGTCGGCTTCGGCCCGCTGTCTGCTGAAAGCTGGTCACAGGAGTGCAGAACAAAGTACACTCCTGTGATACACAGGAGGAGTACAACCAAAACAAGCTTTGGCTGTACTTCTCCTTAGAGCCGGTTTACACTGGGGCGGCACAACTTCGGGGGGCGACTCGGCAAGGCGTCCTGAAGACGACTTCAGAGGCGACTTGCAAAATGACTTCTGAATAGAAGTCAATGCAAGTCGCCCCGAGTCGCCCCCAAAGTCGTACAACAACCTTTTTTAAGTCGGAGTGACTATTAGGACGGTTCAATTAAATAGAATGGGACGCAACTTGTCAGGCAGCTGAGTCGCCTGACGAGTCACCCCAGTGTGAACCGGCTCTTAAAATTTTTATTTTGTAAAACAAACTATTCAATGTAAAATAGAAATAAAAGGCAAAACGTGTGTATAGTTAAAAAAAAAAAAAAAAAAAAGATAATTACCTTTTTTCCCAGAGGGGAGGAGAAGCAGCAGCACACTGATCAGTGAATGGCTGTGCAGGGGTTGGGGGGATGTGTCAGGACAAGTCTAAATATTGGAGGAGAGCACAACCCAGCATAGCTAAAGAACTGACCACAATGGCCCGGATTCACGTAGCACTTACGCCGACGTATCTCGAGATACGCCGTCGTAAGTACAAATGTGCGCCGTCGTATCTATGCGCTGATTCCCTAAGCTAGATACGTCGAAAAATAAGGCTTCAACCACCTGACGTAACTTGCCTACACTGGCGTATCGTGGGCACATAGTTACGCTGGACGCATCTGGCGCTCCCATTTTAAATATGCAAATGAGTAAGATACACCGATTCACAAAAGTACTCGTGCCCGGCGCATGTTTTAAGCGATGTGTGTAAGGGTTACGTCTGGCGTAAAGTTATTCCTCATATAGGAGGCGCAACCCATTCAAAGGCATAGGTTGCGTTCACGTCGTAGGCAGTAATTTTGACGTGCCTGTGAGCATGCGATGCATGCGCCGTTCGTTTTTAGTACTTGTTTGAAGCTCAGCCCATCATTTGCATGGGGTCACGCTTCATTTAAATGTAACACGCCTACTTCCAGCCCACTTCCACCTACTTTGACTTACGTCGGCTTACGCAGACGACTTAGATGCGCCGATGTATGTGAATCTACCCCAATGTGTTTTGCTTAGTGTGGTCAGTTTTATAGGGATTTCACACAAAAGAATCAATACAAAGAGAACAGGATACTATTTCATTCAAGTACACGGTACAGAAAACACATATCAAGAAATGTTGGGTTTACATATTCTTTAACTGCTTGCCGACCTGCCGCCGTCATGGCAGGTCGGCTCTCCTGGGTGAGAGCCCGTAGCTCTACGTCGGCTACTTTCGCCGCCACAAGGGGGCGCGCCCCCTCGCTCGCCCTCGAGTCCCGAGCGCGTGCCCGGTGGGCACGATCGCCGCCGGGCACCCGCGATTACTCAGTACAGAGCGAGTCCTGTCAGGGAGAGAAATGCTGATTTTACGTTCATACAATGTATGAACAAAAGATCAGTAATTTCCCCTAGTGAGTCCACCCCCCCATACAGTTAGAACACACCCAGGAACATACTTAACTCCTTCCCCACCCCCTAGTGTTAACCCCTTCACTGCCAATGGTATTTTTATAGTAATCCAATGCATTTTTATAGCACTGATCGCTATAAAAATGCCAATGGTCCCAAAAATTTGTCAAAAGTGTCCGAAGTGTCCGCCATAATGTCTCAGTACTGAAAAAAACGCTGATCGCTGCCATTACTGGTAAAAAAAAATATTAATAAAAATGCCATAAAACTACCCCCTATTTTGTAAACGCTATGGCCCAGATTCACAGAGCAATTACGCCTGTCTAACTGGTGTTAGACAGGAGTAATTTCAAATTTCGCGTGCCGTATCACTAGTTTGAATCCTCAAACCATGATACGGCGGCTTCGGGTTTCGATCCGAGAGGCTTACGTCTTCTTAAGCCTTCGGATCTACGCTGCGATTTTTTTGCGGCCGCTGGGAGGAGTTCGCGTCGTTTTCATGCATCGGGATATGCAAATGTGTTTTTACGGCGATCCACGAAGATACGAGCGGTCTTCGCAATCGCTTACGTCTGTTTTTTTTTACGTACTGTTAGACCAGCTTTTTGCTGGTCTAACGGTGCGTAGCCCATGTTAAGTATGGCCGTCGTTCCCGCATCAAATTTAATTTTTTTTTTTTTTTTTGCGTAACTCGTTCGGGAATAGAAATGTCCGTAAACTACGCTACTCAAACAACGAATGACGTAACAACGTGATTTTGCGCAATGCACGGCGGGAAATTTGCGAACGGAGCATGCGCAGTTCGATCGCCGCAGGAACGCGCCTATTTTAAATCCTTCACGCCCCCTACTCGTGTAGATGGATTGCGACGGGAGAAATACACTACGCCGCCGTCGTTTACTGGACAAAATCTACCTGGATTCCACGTAGAGCCAGGTAAAAAACGGCGGCGTAGTGTATTTCTGATACGCTATGAGAATCCAATTCTCTCTGAATCTGGGCCTATAACTTTTGCGCAAACCAATCAATAATCGCTAATTGCAGGGTTTTTTTTACGAAAAATTGATAGAAGAATACGTATCGGCCTAAACTGAGGGAAAAAAAACGTGTTTTTATATATTTTTTGGGGATATTTATTATAGCAAAATGTAAAAAATATTGCATTTTTTTCAAAATACTCGCCCTATTTTTGTTTATAGTGCAAAAAATAAAAAGCGTAGAGATGATCAAATACCACCAAAAGAAAGCTCTATTTGTAGGGAAAAAAGGACGCCAATTTTGTTTGGGAGCCACGTCGAATGACCGCGCAATTGTCAGTTAAAGCAACGCAGTGCCGAATCACAAAAAGTGCTCTGGTCATTGGGCAGCAATATGGTCTGGGGGTTGAGTGGTTAATGATATGATGTATCCTCTATATGGAGTTCAGCTTTAATCTTTAAAAAAAATATGAAATAAATGAGAGGGAAGCAAATCCAGGACCAAGCTTTGCAAGATACAAGCTCTAACCACTTAAACACAATGCCGCCAATGGATATAAAGTCTGAGTTCAATGTGCTTTAGTCATAGACAGCTTTCTTAAAATCGAATGTTTTTTAATGTCATCTGTCGATTTATAGCCACCCTAATTACTCACCAACAAACTGCATGAGAAATGATGTTTTAAAATATTTATGTATACCATATTTAATACTAAATTATGTACTAAAAGAAATGACTTGATGACCTTCCTGCACCGGAGTGTAAAAAAATAAATAATAATTCCGTATTAATGTATTTATATGCAAATTGATTAAATGAATGCATTGATTTGAATGACTCATTTACAATGTAGTTTATTATGGTTGACCTTTTTGACTTCTGAGATTGCCTCTGTATATTTTTTCCTTGCCCTTCAATCAGCCTCCGAATATAAAAACACACAGATGATAGGGAAGCTGTAAATAATACCTATTTACCGATTATTTCCGAAGGCTTATTAAAAAATATGTTTTATTTCATAATTACATCAAAGCTGCCTCAGAAAGTCACTCTTTTCTTTTTTTTCTATACGAGGTCAAATAAAAGGTGCCCTTCAAGCAGAACTAAACTCTCTCATGCTGTTAGCATTCATAAATACTATATATAGAAAAGTATATTATATTGAAACTTTTTGTTTTAAACTTTTATTTACAATTTCTTCAGTTTGCTACCTGGTTTTGTGGCCTAGGCCATATTAACCACTTCAGCCCCGGAAAGGCTGGGATGGGAATGAGAGACACCTACCAGAAAAAGTATGCAGGCATGGGACACACCCCTTTTCCCCTTAACCACTTAAGCCCCGGCCATTTTGTAGCTTAAGGACCAGGCCACTTTTTGTGATTCGGCACTGCGTCGCTTTAACTGACAATTGTGCGGTCGTGCGACGTGGCTCCGAAACAGAGTGGATGTCCTTTTTTTCCCCACAAATAGAGCTTTCTTTTGGTGGTATTTGATCACCTCTGCGGTTTCTATTTTTTGCTCTATAAACAAAAAAATAGTGTCGATTTTGAAAAAAATGCAATATTTTTTACTTTTTGCTATAATAAATATCCTGAAAAAATATATAAAAAAAACATATTTTTTCTGAGTTTAGACCGATATGTATTCTTCTACATATTTTTGGGATAGTTTTATGGCATTTTAATTATATATTTTTTTTACTAGTAATGGCGGCGGTCAGCGCTTTTTATCGTGACTGCGACATAGTGGCGGACACATCGAACACTTTTGACACTAGGGTAAAGCTTTGTTAGTCATTTTCACCCGTAATTATGGGATTGGTCTAATTCTGGACAGGCGTTGTCCTGGATCGGAATTCACCCAGGATGACATAGTTAAGTGTCGGATGAAATTGGAGAGAATAGAGGACCTTCTTTCTATAAGTGTCTTAAGTGTATTAGTGGGGTAGGCTCCTAAACAGTGTTTTTTTTTTTTTCCCCAAGTCCTAAATCCTTTGACCAGATTTCTCACAAGTGATTTTCTTTTTCTCAAACCTTTTAGCTTGTGGAAAGCCACCTCCTGTGTGCCTGTTAGCGTCACCTACTCAGCAAAAAGAGTTGGGACTTGCCATAATGCTTGCTTGGAAAGTTTTAAGAGAGGACTCAGGAAAAAAGGTACCTATGCTCGAAGATATTCGCTCTCTTGTCTTGGGAATACCATAAATTGTTAACTCTCTCTCTCTCTGCGGGCTCTCAAATCCATTGTCTAAACTCCTTACGTTAAAATAAATGTATGTTATTTTCTCAGTCCTCAGTCTAAGGCCGCGTACACACGATCGGTCAAAACCGATGAAAACGGACTGAAGGACCGTTTCATCAGTCCAAACCGATCGTGTGTGGGCCCCATTGGTCAGTTATCCTTTGGTCAAAAAAAAGAGAACTTGCTTTAAAATTTGACCGATGGATGCCTAACCGATGGGTCAAAACCGATCGTTAGTATGCAAAAGCTTCGGTTAAAAGGCCGTTTTTTTCAGCACGTCGTTGTGTTAAAACACGTAAACGTCACCGCGTTCTAACACGATCGTTTTTTTAACCGATGGTGTGTAGGCACATCAGACCATCAGTCAGCTTCATCGTACAGGCCATTTTTGTTTCTAATGCCATGTACACACAATCAGATTTTCCGTCGGAAAAAACTTGGATGTTTTTTACGATGGAATTCCGCTCAAGCTCGGCTTGCATACACACTGTCACACAAAAGTTCTCTAAACTTTCGTCTGTCAAGAACGCGGTGACGTACAACACTACGACGAGTCGAGAAAATTAAGTTCAATGCTTCCGAGCATGCGTCAAATTTTTTCAGAGCATGCGTCGGAATTTTGCGCATTGGAATTGCTACAGACAATCGGACTTTCCGAAAGGAATTTTTTCCGTCTGAAAATTTTAGAACCAGCTCTCAATCTTTGGTTGGCGGAAATTCCGACAGCAAAAGTCAGATGGAGCATACATACACGGTCGGAATTTCCGTTCAAAAGCTCACGTCGGACTTTTGCTGTCGGAATTTCCGATCGTGTGTACGGGGCATAAGTTTTGATTTGCTTTAATGCACTGCTTCATGTTGTATAATATCATTACTCTATGAACTGTTGCACTAAACAAGCCCAGCAGTATGATATTATACAACAATTCTTGTTCCCTCTTACCCTAGTACATAAAACAACCAACATACAAAACACAGCTTTAATTATGTACAAGGATACTTGCCGTGAAGGGGAATAATAAGAAACCAATTTTCATAAAACTTGATTTAAATATAATACACACCTATTAGTCGCTAGACACTTGTTTCTTTTCCGTTTTCTTTTTTTTTTTTTTTCACTGCACACTTTGTTAAATAAAGCAATTTAATTGCTTGTAGCAGAGCTGTAATAGATGGAATGGAATGTTATTGAAATCTATTTTACATCTTATTCATACATGACAAGGCTCTCTGTGCTGTAACTATAGCAGGTTTTCTTGCTGCTTAATTATGTCGGTATAGTTGTGAGACCACAATTTATTCCTCCCGGGATCCTAAGCTATGATTCTAATGCATTATAGTGCTATTAATTATGCAAATTTAGGTGGGTAAAAGATTTTAAGATGTTTCAAAGGCACAGGACTAAAAATAAGGATTTAGTATGACGACAGATTTGTTTTTAATATATATATATATATATATATATATATATATATATATATATATATATATATACACATATATATATACACATCATAGGCGCGTGCAGGGGGTGTGCTGGGTGTGCTTGGGAACACTCTAATTACCCAGTGCGGTGCAGATTCCCCTAACAGAGCTGCTAATTTTTTTTTTACAAAATAATAAAAAAATAATGTAAAAATATAAGAAGAAAAATAAAATACTACTGACATGCTCTACTGACACCATCCACGGCCCTACTGACACAGTCTAGGTTTTAATGCATTTTAAAAACGTTTTTAGATTTATTTAAAAAGAGTGTGTGTGTGTATATATATATACACACACACAAACATATACGGCCCGATTCAGAAAGTATTTACGTCGGCGTATCTATAGATATGCCGCGTAAATACGAAGAATAGCCGGAGTACCTTTTTTCTGTATTCAGAAAACAAGATACGCCAGATTTCTACTAAGATATGAGCGGCGTAAGTCACTTACACCGTCGTATCTTAGTTGCATATATACGCTGGCCGCTAGGTGGCGCTTACGGCATTTTACACGTAAATTATGCAAATAAGCTAATTACGCCGATTCACGAACGTAGTTGTGGCCGGCTGTCGTAGTTTATGTCGTTTGCGTAAGCGTTATTCCGGCGTAAGGTTACCCCTGCTATAGGAGGCGTAGCCAATGTTATGTATGGACGTCGGGACAGCGTCAAATTGTACGTTGGTTACGTCGTTTGCGTAAATCGTTCGGGAATGGGGCTCGATGTAAGTTACGTTCACGTCGTTTACATTGACAAAAAGCGGCGTGATTTCGCGCATGCGCCGTCCAAAAAAAACTTAAATTATGTGGGGTCATGATTCATTTACATGAATCACGCCCACACCATCCCCATTTGAATTACGCGGCCTTACACCGCAACACATACGTTACGCCACCGTAAATAAGGGCGCAAGTTCTTTCTGAATACAGAACTTGCGCCCGAAGTTACAGCGGCGTAACGTATCCGTAACGGATACGTTACGCCAGCAGAAAGATGCGCTGATCTTTCTGAATCGGGCTCTTACTGTACAAACATCTCTCTCTCTCTCTCTCTCTCTATATATATATATACATATATACATACACACATATGTGCACGCATATGTGTTTGAGCTTTGAGGTGCACAGCCTAATGCAATAGGCTGCACACACCTATGATATATATACAGTATATATATATATATATACACACACACAAATGCACTTAGTGCATGATTGATGCAATGTTTAAATCTTATTGTATGGAATACTGACTTTAAGGTGGACCAAAATGAGGAGCTGCATATTGTGTTTTGGTCCCCCCTTTCCATCCAAAAGCATGACATTAACCTCTTGCCGACCGCCGCACAACTATTTACGTAGGCACTTTGGATCAAAAATATGTAGAAGAATACGTATCGGCCTAAACTGTGGGGAAAAAAAGACGCAAAAAGTGGCCTGGTCTTTGACCACCAAAATGGTCCGAGGCTGAAGCGGTTAAACATTCCAAACATTCACACATTTAAAGAAACGTGAACAATATACTTGCCTTACTCATGTCCTCTGCCCATGGTGTTCCCCTAAGACTTCTAGCAAGAGCCTGGGAACCCTGAAGGTCCCAATAGGAATGTATACACTACAGGACTTTTACCACAATAAATTAAATATATAAAAATACTTCTTGTTGAGGTAGAACGTAAAAGGCCACAACCCTTTATTGGTGGCTTTAAATCAATATATACATTTATTAAACATTTTTGATATATACCGTAATACCTCTGATTGCAAGTAACGCAGTTAACAAGCGCTTTACAATATGAGCTGTGAGCGGTGTTTTGCAAATTGAGCAGGATTTAGGCCTATGTGGTGTGCAGTAACACATTTGGTCAGAGGTGCGAGAGCGAGGTTGAGACCTCGGAGCCGCTCGGATTCACTTAGATGCACTCGGAAACACTCTCTGAATGATTCTGAGTGCATCTGAGTGGCTCTGAGTGGTTTCAGAGTGATTCTGAGTGTCTCCGGCGCCTCCCCCACCCTTGGTCACATGCGGTACTGCATACAGTAGAAATTACTGTGGAGCGAATTATCCAAGTTTTCATTGATTCCTATGGGGAGACTCGCTTTGATATACAAGTGCTTTGGATTACAAGCATTCTTCTGGAATGGATTTTGCTCGTAATCCAAGGTACCACTTTAATCGTAAAAAATAACTGAAATTAATCAGTCATTTATAAGATTGCTCAACAATTCTGACTTTAACTGGCCATACACATTAGACTTTCAAATAAATGTTCTTACAAACATTCGTATGAACATTCAATTCGAAATTCTCAGCACATTCGTTCACTTGATGAAAGTTGTTTCAGACTGGGTACACACCCAATACCGATGTGACTCCCAGCAGGGGTCCAATGCATCCCTGTTCACCATTTCAGGTCTTATTTCAGCCCGTATTTTTGGCTGAATTCGGACCTGAAACAGACCAAAAGACACACAGGACTCCTGTGCAAATTGTACTGCTCCATAAAGAGCCAGTCAAAATCTCCTGCTATTGCAAATTGGATGCAGGGATCCACATCCAATTCGCAATGGCGTGAACCCAGCCTGAAAGTACTTTAAATTATTGTTTGCTTTTAACATTCAATTTTGAAATGATTGGACTTTCCTGAACAATAACCACATACACATACCAAATTTGTTGGTTTGAGAAAAATCTTCTATACTGTTCTTTCAATTTTTCTCTTATAAAAATGAACGTCGAATTGACCCCGATAACAAACTGAAGATTGAACAAACGTTCTTAAAACAAAATATTTTGAATGAAATTCTACTAGAGTATGAACAGCATTAGTCATGATACCAAAAGTAATTACTGTATTAATTGGTGTATAACACTCACTTTTTTACCCTACAAATCGATTCTAAATATCGTGTGCATGTTATACGCCGACTCTGCAATTTGGGCTGCCTCAGAGAGAACGGTTAAGGACGAGGGACGAGCGCCTTCAGATTACATCCAGCGAGAATCTCCGGTTTACTTAGCGGCCTTTGTAATAGGAAGTCCCGTCTCCTGGGCTGGCATTGCACCAGTGTTCTGTCTATCATAGAATCCGGTCCAGGAGGCGGGACTTTGTATTAAAGAGGCCGACGAGTAAACAGGAGATTCTCACTGTATGTAATCTGACAGCGCTCATCCCGCCCCCCTCCCTGTCCCCTCTGAGTCAGCAGTAATCTGAAGTGAGTTGGGTATTAATCAGGCTGCATTCATGGCAATGGTGTGGCTGCAGATGGGCATTGATCAAGCTGCAATGATGGTCAATTATGAGGCTACTGATGGGCATTGATCAAGCTGCATTGATGGGCAATTGTGAGGCTGCAGATGGGCATTGATCAAGCTGCAATGATGGGAAATTATGAGGCTACAGATAGGCATTGATCAAGCTGCATTGATGGGCAATTGTGAGGCTGCAGATAGGCATCGATCAGGCTGCTTTGTTGGGCATTGGCGAGGCTGCAGATGGGCATTGATCAGGCTTACATGATGAACACTGACCCTTATTTTGCTTTAAAGTTCTTTATTTAAAAGAAAATACATATTCTGGAAACTTCCCTCTTAGACCCCTTTCACACTGAGGGCGTATTGCAGGCGCTATAGCGTTAAAAATAACACCTGCAATCTGCCCTCAAACAGCTGCTTCATTGTCTCCAGTGTGAAAGCCTGAGGGCTTTCACTCTGGAGCGTGGACTAGCAGGATGGTAAAAAAAAGTCCTACTAGCCGCATCTTTGGAGCTGTGAAGGAGTGGTGTGTTTACCACTCCTCCACTGCTCCTGCACATTGCGGGCAGTTTTAACCCTTTCTTGGCCACTAGTGTGGGGTTAAACCGCCCCGCTAGCGGCCGAAATGCTCCACAAATCCGCCCATAGTGTCGGCAGTAAAAATAGCGGAGTTTTACCGCCGACGCTATGGGCGGCTCAGTGTGAAAGGGGTCCTAAAATGAAGGTGCGTGTTATAAGCCTGTGCGTATTTTATGCCGATAAATACAGTAATTGCTAAATATGTTAAATTAACAATAGTCCCCTTCCTTCACAGGGAAAGAACACAACCTCATGACCAAATGTCTGCAACGAGAAAGGAAGGGGGGGTGGGGGCAGGTTAAGATGGCTCTCACATCTATTTCTGATTGGAGTTAACAGTCTTCTTCTCTTCTTTTAATTGTTTTTGAAGAGGACAGCCATTCAACTGTAAAAAGTTAGTTAAAGAAAAAAAAAACACCAAAGAGACAACAAAACACACATCTAATATACGTTAGGTTGCAACATTACTGCTTCTGTGCTATGCTGCAGTGTCTTCATGCGAGATTTGGCATCTTCCGCTTTGACTGGATTGTCCTGAAAACCTTGGACATTTATAAAGTGACATGCTCCCAACTAAGGATATGGGAAGTTGAGACTTTTTAGGAAAAAATAATTAGGACATTTTGGCAAAATGCACTGTAGTCAATATGCACATTGCTCAATTTGGTTGGTTTGGTGGGTTTTAAGTGGGTAAAGCCCTGTACACACGATCGGTCCATCTGATGAGAGCGGTCTGACGGACCGTTTTCATCGGTTAACCGATGAAGATGACTGATGGACTGATGTGCCTACACACTATCGGTTCATGAACCGATCATGTCAGAATGCGGTGACGTAAAACACAACGACATGATGAAAACAACAAAGTTGAATGCTTCCAAGCATGCGTCGACTTGGATCTGAGCATGCGTGGATTTTTAACCGATGCTCGTGCGTACTAACGATCGGTTTTGACCTGTCGGTTAGCCGTCCATTTAAAGCAAGCCATCTGTTTTTGGACCGAAGGATAATGGACCAATGGGGCCTTTACACGATCGGTTTGGACCGATGAAAACGAACTTCAGTTTGTTTTCATTGGTTTGAACCGATCGTGTGTACGTGGCTTAATAGGCTTGAAACGACTGTGGAGGGTTAGCAATGTTCATTTGACTAGGAACTGAACTTGACATTAGATATTGGTGCTGGAGTGTGCTTTTGCACAATTTGGGATGCCAAGCTTCCTTGTGATCTCACTGGAAGACAATAGCCATTTGGAAAGTGCTCAAACTAAGGATAAGCAAAATTAGGATTTTTCGAAAAAATTAATATTTAAGACATTAAAGGGCGATATGTATTTATCTAAATTGGTCGGGTTAGTTTTTGGTTTGGTGGTTTTCAATGTGGTTTTTGCTATTGACTTTAAATGACTCCAGAGGGTTAAGTCTAGTACACACGGGCCAGATGTCGTATGTGTATGTTGAGAGCGCTGACCGGGGTGTTCTGGCAGATGTTTGTCCCCCTGTCAGAACCCAATGGCTCAGAAGGAGAGATCGCTGTACTAAAATGGGATAGTTAGTAAAGCTTCGACCTGAGCTGTCAGTTTATTTTTTATTTTTGCTGTGTATTAGCCTTTAGGGATTCTCCTTTTAACTATCCTGGACCAGTTTATATGCCAAATAAATTACCCCCTCATTAGCTTGCAAAATTATGTTACATATTGGTGAACAAAAAAATCTTAGGGTTTGTTTATAGGGTTACTTTATAGGCTTTGTTTATCAATGAGAACATATGATTTTTTTTTCTCTAGAAATGTATTCTGAGCAGTCTGTATGGGGAAATTTAAGTCGTCATCTTTGCGATTAAACTCTAAATATGGTTCATTAAGCTAAGAAGCTTCCTAGACAATTAATCAGGCCTATGTTTTTTCAAGATTTTGAGAACCTTGGTAAATGTAAAGGGTCTCCCAGTTTTAAAACTTTCTCGGTACTCTGCTATAGTCTATGTCAGTGATAGTGAACCTTAGCACCCCAGATGTTTTGGAACTACATTTCCCATGATACTCAACTACACTGCAAAGTGCCTGAGCATCATAGAAAGTATAGTTCCAAAACATCTGGGGTGCCAAGATTTGCCATCACTGGTCTATGTTATGTAAAAATGTATGTCTTTTAATTGAATCAGGTTAGGAACACAGTATAGCTCACAGAAAAAAAAGAGCGTACTTTAAATTACATCATAGTTAATGGTTTCTGCATACAGTTCCCAACATTGAAAATTATGCATTCTTATAAAGGTGTTCCAATGTGTTGAATTACCATTCAGAGGGGGCTGTGGTATCTCTACACGTTTCATGAAAATCAATACACTTCCTTAGGAAAGTGCGGACAAGTAATGAATATATCTTTCTTGCACTTATATCAGAGCCTTAAAAATAAAACAGCACTGCATACAGTCCAGAACACCCAACACCAATACTAGCAGTCAGGAACTTTAGAGAATACAAGATCTAGAAATCACCACCACCAGGCCATTCAACTAATCTGATATCCCTTCTCAGTAGGTTTAATGGTGATATGCACACAGTAAGGTCATCCCCCCGATGCAGGAGTCATCATCATGCCGATTAAATATATCAAGGATGCTACTCCCTTCTAGATGGTCCTTCTCATAACGCTGTTTATGGTCAGAGTAAAACTTTCTGTAATGCAGTTGCTTATACATTAGTTGCATAAGACCATCAGATTCCAAGCTCAGCTTCCTTAATGGTGCTTCTCCAATGTTCCACTCTAGTCCCACGCTTTTTTATATGAAAAGTCCAAAATGTCTTGGTATGATGACGCCTTAAGAGTTCCCTTCACTGGAACTAAGGGGCTAAGCCCAAACCCTGAAAAACAACTCCACACCATAATCCCCCTCCACCAAATGATTTGGACCAGTGCACAAAGCAAGGTCCATAAAGACATGGATGAGCGAGTTTGGGGAGGAGGAACTTGACTGGCCTGCACCTCAACCCGATAAAACACCTTTGGAATAAATTAGAGCTGAAACTGCGAGCCAGGCCTTCTTGTGCAACATCAGTGCCTGACCTCACAAATGCTCTTCTGGTTGAATGGTCAAACATTCCCATAAACACAGCCCTAAACCTTGTGGACGGCCTTCCCTATAGAGTTAAAGCTGTTATAGCTGCAAAGGGTGGACCAACTAAAAACTGAACCCTACAGACTAAAGCCCCATACACACTATCAGTTTTCTTGAAGGTTTTTCTTTTCAGCTTTACCAAAACCATGTAGTGCAAGGGCCTGCCTGATTGCATACGAATTGAAACTCTCAAGGTTTGACCTCATATTAGATGGTTTTGGTAAATCTAATGAGAAAACCTTGCAGGAAAACTGATAGTATGTATGGGGCTTTAGACTGGGAGTCCATTACAGTTCATGTAGGTGTGCTAATACTTTTGACATCTCAGAAAAACTCATAATATTACATGAGGAAAAACTTGCATATGGCTAGTACCATCTCATTGGATCCTATGATGTATTTTCCAATATCTTAGACTCCCAAGAATGCATGTATGCTCCTGGCATAGACACAAGCATGAAGTCATTTATGCACTCCTGTCAGCTAGTAGTCCAACTACAAAAAATTGTACTATTATTCACCCTCTGGCTGTACATGATTTTCAGGATGATAAGAATAATGAGGGCTACATTTAATTTCCAACTGTTCTTTAAATATATATGCATCTTTACAAAGTTGCTGTGCTACCGACAAATTTATGAGATTCTCCTTCCATCAATTACTATCACGTCAGGTTTTAGTTTCAGGTATTCCTCCCCATAATGATCAGATTCTCATTTGTAAATCTATACCCTGTGACCAAAAAAGTGCGTTGGAACAAGGTCAGGACTGGCACGGGTCCAAAGTCAGGATTAAGTGCCTCCTCTCCTCAGTAATGTATTCCAGTCTTATAGACAATGGATATATGAGTGTGATCGAGAATAATCTAATGTCACATCAGTTAGAAGGAATTCATGTCAAATACAATTTAAAATGAAATTAATCTTTGTGGCCAGAAAAAAAAAATCTTGGCAAAATACCATAATTATATTATGAAAACAGAATTCAGTTCTTCTAATTACTTTGATCATCTGTTGATACAGAAGAGTGTAAAGTTTAGCTCTGTAGTAAAAGGTATACAGTATAGATTAAGAAATTTGTGATGATCGAAAAAACATTCTGAGGCTGAACAGAAAAGTAAACACAGATGGATCATGTTTGTTACCCGAGTTTCCAATAAATGCTTCCCAACTTTCGAAAACAACAAGGATACTACGCCATGTTAAAAATATCTTCCAGTTGGTACCAAAGAAAAAGTAAACGTAAACTAAATAAATAAATACATTTAGATATGTACTAAAAATGCATTTTGAAATGAAATATTAATTAATGAATTTATTCATTAATTAGTATAAATATTGAAATCTGTCTTTATATTTGCTATCAGCAAGCCTATGCACTGCAGAAATCTACAGACTGTAATTGAAGGACAAGGGCAGGACTGTGAAAACAGATCTTGATCCTATCACTAAAATCTCATAGAGTTATAACATCAGGTTTACTACGCTTCTTGCCCGCTGTTGCATGGATCGAACTCATGAAGGAGGGCGTGGGCCAAAACTCCCCATCACATTTCAGACTATGTGGCGGTGAGAGGCTGCGAGCCACAACGGCCTTACCCACTTCTTTTTTTTATATCAAACAAAATGTGTTTATTGTGCACAAAAAGTAAACACACATACATGATTCAGAGCAAAAGAAACATATACAGACCAAAAACTGCAGGATTCAGCATACATAAGAGCAACACAATATCTATAACGGACCAGAAAAGATAAAATAAAAAAACATACATACATTGGGGAACCACTCTCCTTTACAAGAATTACACCCCCCACTCCCCCCACCACCCACCGTGATAAACAGGGCAAGAATAACCGCACTAGGGCCTAGAACAATCGGTCATAAACCAGATCCACTGGAGCTAGTCCGGGAACATTCAACCATGGGGCCCACATGCTATCAAATTTACCTCTCGCCCCCCTGCATTGGTAAATCAACTTTTCTAAGCGGATCGTGTCACCCATTTGGGCAATCCATTCCTGCAAAGCAGGGGGCTCCGTGGATTTCCAGTGCCTCAGGATCAGCTTTCGAGCCTGGAAGAGAGCCCTCGCCACAGCTTGTTTATATACATCCTCTAATGGCAGCGTATCAAGTATACCCAGCAAACAGTGTTTAGGATCGGCAGGGATAGTTGTCTGAAAGACTCTAGTAAGGGTATCCAGGACCTGTGACCAAAAAAAATGGAGCTTCGGGCACCTCCAAAGGAGATGAATCAAATCTCCATGATCCCTACTGCATCTGGTACACTCGGCATCCGCCCTCACCCCCTTGCGAGCCAATCTAGCTGGGGTATAATGCACCCTTAAAAGAATATATAGTTGCGAAACCCGCTGAGCCACATTAAGAGAACACAGGGGAACAGCCTGCAAGGCCTCCTCCCACTGCTCCTCCTCGAAAGCACCAACATCCAGCTCCCACCGTTACACTACCTTGAGAGGAAAGTCCCTATGAAAAAGGCAGAGGAGCATTGTGTAGCTGTAGGAGATAAAGCCCTTGTATGTATCAATAACAAACATGAAATTGAAAATTAGGGGTGGAATCCAAGGACCACTGGCCCCCCTCCCCCTGGGCCCCAATCGCATGCCGAAGCTGCAGGTAGTAGTGGTAGGGAGTCGGAAGGCCTCCTTAAGCTCCAAAAAAGGCCTCAACTTTCCCTCTTGGAAAATGTGGGTCATATGAGATACTCCAAACTGTAGCCACTTGGAGCCATAGGGCAACTTCTTTAGTTCCGGGTAGCAATTATTATCCCATATGGGACTATACTTAGTGAATCCCTGCACCCCCTGCATAGTTCTGACCTTGTTCCAAATTTTTTGCATAAGTACATAAGTGGGGAATAACTTATTAGACTTACTAAAACGTAGGGCCTCAAGACCATCCGCCACCCCCGACCCTGTGGTGAATCGAAGGAGCGCCGGCGTGGAGTCCAGCAGATTCAGAAGCACTTCCGGCTGGGGATTAACTGCCCTCGCAATGTGTTGTAATTGTGCGGCTAAGTAATAAAGCCAGGGATTGGGCAACGCCAGTCCTCCAGCATCTTTTGGGCGCTGCAACTGCTCCAGTTTTATCCTGGCCGGTTTTGACTGCCCGAGAAGGGACCGAAAAATCGAGTTTATAATACGAAATTTACATAGGGGGATGACCATCGGGGTATTGTGAAGGACGTAGAGCAATTGCGGCATCATAATCATTTTTATAAGGTTTGCCCGACCCGCAAGGGACAGCTTGAGTTTACTCCAAACCTTAACACTATCCCGGCAGCGGTTAATCAAGGGGGTCAAATTAAGTCCAATATAGTCCAGAGGCCTGGGGGTCGCCTTACCCACTTCTTAAAGGGAAAGTGTCACCTTGCCATGGGATGCAATTTGGGTATTTACTACCTTTACTGTAGGATCCCCTTAAACCTGAGTACTCCAATGCAGGAACTTTGGCCCCCAGTGTTTAAAGGTACTGAACAGAGGGAGGGATTTTGAGAGAATGAAAGACATTTTAGTTTCCAGTACATCCCTTTAGTTAGGGGCTCCCTAGATTCAGGGTTCAGGTACAAAGACACTTTTAAGCCGTGTACACACGATCGATTTGTCCAATGAAAACAGAGCGATGGACTGTTTTCATCGAACAAACCGATCGTGTGTGGGCCCCATCGGGCCAAAAGAAAAACCGATAGAAAAATCCGATCATCTGTGTGGAACTCCATCGGACAAAAATCCATGCAGAATCAAGTCGACGCATGCTCGGAAGCATTGAACTTCACTTTTTTCGGCTCGTCGAAGTGTTGTTCATCACCACGTTGGACACGGTCGGATTTTTGACTGATAGTGTGTAGGCAAGACTGATGAAAGTCAGCTAAATCGGATATCCGACAAAAAAAATTCATCGGATTCGATTCTATCACATATCCGATTGTGTGTACAGGGCTTAAAGGGGTTGTAAAGGTACACGTTTTTTTACCTTCATGCATCCTATGCATGAAGGTAAAAAAACATTTAGCAGCACCGCCCCCCCCCCCCCCCCCGAGCCCCCGTTGTACTTACCTGACCGTTCGAATGTCCCGGGCGCGTCCACGTCGTCCTCTTCGGTTCCCAGCCTGGCCGTTGATTGGCTAGGCTGGGCGGATTGATAGCAGCGCAGCCATTGGCTAGCGCTGCTGTCAATCAGGGTGGATGACGCGGCGCGCTGGGGGGCGGAGCCGAGTGATACAGTCGGCGGCTATGGCCGCCGCTGTATCACGGGAGCGCGCTCGCAAAAGCTTTCCTCCATGCGGGGGCCCTCGCATGAAGAAGGAAAGCTTTTGCGAGGAGGAGCCCAGACAGCCGCCGAGGGACCCCAGAAGACAGGTTTCCGGGCCACTCTGTGCAAAACGAACTGCACAGTGGAGGTAAGTATCACAGGTTTGTTATTTTTTTTTTTTTTTAAAACCTGACTTTAGTGTACCTTTAAGATGTCCTCTCATTGTTTATAGTGTTGTACACAATTATTATCTGTCATTACTTATTGCTCTTGCCATTCCATACTTTGCTTTGTGTTTTATTTAGAGGCTGTGGCATTGGCAGAAGGGTCCTTGTCACCTGAAATCTAGGGATCCATCCATTAGCGGCTCCCTCTGGGGTAAGTGTTACATAGGCTTTAATATTTTATTGTAATTTGTTTTTAGATTTTGGATAATCTTTTTAAATCTACAGCTTTCAATTAATGAGTACCTAGTCTTTCAGTAAAAGAACACCTTGCCATGGAGGTTATTGTTCAGGCATTTCGTGTTCTGGAGTCACAGCTGCCTCCTAATTGTGCTCCAGTAATGTCAACCTGTCAGACTTAACCCTAATTAAAAATACAAGGGTCTCTTCTGACACACATTGTGCAGGCATTATCCACCATTGTCACTATCAGGAATACAATTCAGATCGATTCAATGTAACCCACGCTGGAGCAAGTGCATGTAGAGCATGGAAGAGATTAGCAGCATTGAGATGCGAAAGCAATGAACGGGTTAAACAGTATTTTGGAAAACCGTATGTGGCATGCAACATGTTAGTTCATTGGCCAGTGTAGCAGAGATATGCGGGGTCAGAATACCATGCCTATAAGGCGCCTTTCACACGGACGGATAGAATGGTGCTTTTAGCTGCGGATTTTTTAGTTTTCTACTGCAGCTAAAAGCACACAATGCTTTTCTATGGCCCCATTCACACACTGCGTTTAGCTGCAGATTCATTACATGCGGTTTGGTGCAGATAGAAAAAATTGATTTGACTGCGTCCAGGAACGATTTTGCGCAGCTATCTGCACATAACTGCAGGTAAACGCAGTGCACTGTGTCAGCTGTGGATAGCAGCGTGAACAAAAAAACAAACAAAAGAAAAAACAACAGAACAACAGGAAGCACATCAAAATAAAAACGGTTGCTATGGGGATGACAATAATGGCCAACCGCAGCTAAACGTAGCTGCATGTAAAAGCAGCTAATCGCAGTGTACAAATGCAGCCGATCGCTGTGCCTGGAATCTTGAATTTCAAAAGAAGGAAACATGCTTTTAACTGTGGCAGGACAGCCGCCCGTGTGAAAGGCGCCTAAGTGGCACAAACTTTTGTAATGGACAGAGAACTTGAATTGCTGTTATACACAATGCTCTATACACACTACAAATCCCTCTAGGGAAAGAGCAAGACATTGTGGCTATGTACCTACGTACAGTGGGTTCATGGAGAATGAATGTAGCCACCCTCTAACAAGAAGCCCGATCACAGCAGCCAAAAAATATTATAGGAATTTGGAGATTTGGAAGAGGCTGAGAATAATAGAAATTTGAAATTAAGAATATATACTTGAAAAAAAATATCTGAAGCACCCTCTAGTGTAGATTTGTGTTTTTGTCTGTAGTTTTTGTCTGTAGTGTAGGTAAATTGTTTGGCTTGGCTGGCAGCCAAGCCTGTGTTTCGAATCTGGGTCAGGGTAAATGATCCAGGGAGGCTGGATGACTCATCAGGCAGAACTTCTGGTGCCTCCCTCCTACTTTCTGGAACCTTGAAGAAGATTCCAGAGAAATGGGAGGGAGGTTAGGAGGAGCTGCCTGGAGTATTGATGAGAGCCCAACCAATCCCCGGCCAAATGGGTTGGCAGGGGAGGGCACCTCTTAAATACTCTGGGTCAGGCCAGCAGGGGCAGTGTGGTATTCAGGTGGAAGCTGTAGTGCTGAGGAGGCTTTTGGAGACAGTGTTGCATGACCACGCAATTGTCATTCAAAGTGTGAGAGCGGTGAAAGCTGAAAACTGGCCCTGTGTAAGGTACCTGTGAAAGGTAGTGTCTAAAGTAGAGCGTGTGTGCTGAGGATTCAGGCGAAAACTTAGTCAGGCAGGTTAGGTTGGCAACAGATCAGTCAATGGTACACGATCGAAATCCAGAGAGTGGTCAGGCAGGCAAAGGTCATACACAAGCTGGTGGTGAAGTACAAAATCAGCAGGCTAGAGAGTAGTCAGGAATTCAGGTAGAAGTTCAACACGATAATCAAGATCACAAAGCAGTCACAAAACCCAGGGAACTAATCCACATAAACGGGCACTGAGTGATAGCATCACTTCCTATTTATGGGCTGCATTGATTGGAAATTGTCCACAGTTGGCAGCAGGTGGGGCTAGTGAGTCCAAGGTAATGCTTAACACTGCAAGGACATTTCCAAAAGTCCAGATCTCCTCTGTAGCACAACAGATAAGGCTACAGCTGTGGGACCAGGAAGATCCCAGTTCAAATACAGTACACCCAGGTACATGACACCTGGGCAGGAAGGAGGAGAAAGTGCCTGGTATTGAAGCATTTAAAAAAAGAGTTTGTGACACTTAAATGCAGAGGAGTGTTATATTTCTGGGTTGGTTGTCAGACAGAGAGGTCCTAGATGAACAGCCAACTTTGCAATACTTTAAAGCCAACCATGAGTAGACATCTGCCCAGGATAGAAGTATGTGAGGATACTATGCATGAAAAATGTATGGCCACTTTTACAGTCGCATCTAATTATTTACCTGAGAACCTCCTAAAACATTTATAAATTGTTAAATCACCATCCAATCATCAGCTTTTCTTGTTGTTTTTAAAGTTGTCAACATAAGCATAATCACTGAGGATTCTATGTCCCTGGAGGTCATATTATCTTGAAAAATACTAGAACTTACTTTAAACCAGGCATCTCTAAAACATGAGAATACCTTTGCTGTGCTTGGTAAACAAGTACGCTGATGTAGCCACACTGATGGTAATATTCATTTATGCTCTTACAGTGTGTACCTGCAGAGAGAATCAAGCACCTACTGTGCTGATTCCCAACACAACTTTCCTATGCTTAAAGGGACAGCTCCAAATTCCTTCTCTTCACAGAAAACACTGAAGAACTGGTAGGTAAGTCAATAATAAAAGTTCCACAATCTCCTGTATGAAAGATTGATGCACATAGGCATGTAAAAGAATGTCAGCAAACAAGTGCATACTTTTGCCTGTAGTAAAACTTTCTTGGTAAGGTCATGGCAGAAGATTCCGCAATAACAAAATCTAAGTCCTAAAGAACTCAGATGTTAGCTGTTGGAACCAGGATGTCATTTTATTATTTATTTATGAAGTTTTGAGTTCAACAGGGAATGTATTCTGATTTTAAACAGTATTTACCGTAATTTCTTTCAAACCGAACAAAATTTTGGTGAAGCCCAAATGAAAAATGTAGTGTGTACCTAAACCCTTTGTTTTTTGATATAGTGGTGAGAGGTTCGAACTTCTGTTATTTATTTATTTGTTATTTTTTATTATGTACTGTTTGATTGAGCAACCTTTGATTACTGCAACTGCCCCAAGTATCTTACTTTCTTATATATATTTTTTTACAATTTGGTCAAAATTCTAAATGTAATGAAACATACAATTTTGCAAAAAATAAATAGGTTTTCTGTCCCAAAAAACAAAACGCATTAGAACAGTGGTTCTCCACTCCTGTCCTCAGGGCCCACTAACAGGCCAGGTTTGCAAGATAACTGAAATACATCACAGGTGATATCATTTACTGCTCAGTGATTGCAGTATTCTAGTCTGCATCTCCCCAAGGTAATACTTAAAATCTGGCCTGTTAGTGGGCCCTGAGGACAGGAGTTGAGAAACATTGCATTAGAAGAAGATTACAGTTTGTGATTAAACATATAAGCAAAGACCAGACCCTCAGGTACAATGTGCTAACCACTGATCAAATAAAAATAGCGGGCCAGATCCACATACATTGGCGCATATATAGACCGGCGCATCTCCTTTACGTTAGACCGGCTCAATTTAGAGGCGCGAGTACCGTATCCTCCTAGTATTTGCGCACAAATTTGCGCCGGCGCAACGTAAATTCCGAGGCGTAAGGTGGTGTAATTCAAATTGGGAAGGACTTGGGCGTGTTCCATGCAAATGAAGGGCCGGTCGGACTGCGCATGCGTGCATGACGCAGACTATGGTCAGCACCTCTCTGCGCATGCTCACAACTCGGCCTGGTGTAATCAGTGAGATAGGAACTAGGCCCGTCATACTTAGTGAGCTACGCCCAGGGCATAAATAGGCCCAGACATACGCCCTTCCATTGCAAAAGTACAACCATTTGTTTCCCTCCCTGAAGAAAGGTGCTTTTGTTCCGTTGTCTGTTGCTGTTTGTAGGTTTGTGTCGTGTTGTTGTGTTTTTTGGATTGTGTGTTTTTGAGAGATGTCAGAGAGGAACTGGAAGTTGAACTACTCCCAGCGGGAGAAGGCCAATATTTTGAGGGCCATCACCCAATTTATATACACACACACACACACATATAATAATAATAAATAATATAATTATAATAATATTTAAAATATTAAATATATATTAGTATATATATTAGATAACATTATATATGTATTATATTAACTAATATAAAATATATACTAAACAGAAAAAATGTATCTAAAATATATATTTACCCATTAGGGTGAAAAGAGCCACTGGAAAGGAAATGGAGAGTTGCCAGGACCTTGACCAGTGGCTACACTGCATGTGAGCGTTGTGTTGGGCTGGTGATGTCCTCCTGCAGGGTTGTGGTTAATTCCATGATGGCATGAGGGGTGAATCTGAAGATGCGATACACCTCAGAATCACTCATGCCAAAGACGTCTATGCGTGTGCGGTATATCCTCTCCTGTGCCCTCCTCTGTGCCCTTCTTCATGCCCTCCTCCGTGCCCTCCTCCTCCTGCGCTCATCTAAAGTCAGTAGTATAGCTATGAGCAAGGATGCCCCTGGCATGTTGGCATACAGATTGTTGTCCTGCAAGTGTGGCTGCTTAGCTCGTCCCTAACGGTTTTGCTTTAGCTGACATGTAGACGTCTTGTCCAAATTTAAAGCTGCTTTTATAAGGACTAACTTTAGACCGGACGTGCAGCTGATGCGCACAGCGCGTAGCCTGCACCGCACAAACTTACTTTTGTGGATCGCCTTATCTCCCATATTTGCATATTTGCATAGCAAATCAATGGTGTGTCTAGCGCATTTATGCGCCGGTCTATCCAAATTACGTCGGTTGAAAAATTCTGGATTTCAGGCGTATATCGTTTTGGGGATACAGTGCATAGATACGCAGGTGCATATTTAGACTTACGCCGCGCATCTCGTGAAACGCCGGCTTAAGTGCTTTGTGGATATGGCCCCGCATTTTTTGGTCACAATAACAGTAAAATTGTTACTGTGAAGCATGGTGGTGGAAACATTATGGTTTACTGTGTCTTTGCTGCTTCAGGGCATGTGTGGCTTGCAGTCATTGAGTCAACTATACATTCTGCATCATATCAAAGTGAGTTTGATAAGAAGGTGATGCCAAATGTCCATAAGTTGAAGTTGAACAGGAAATAAGTCTTTCAACATACCAATGATCCAAATTACACTGGGAAATCCACCAAGAAATGACTCATAAAGAAGAAATAGAAGATTATGAAATGTCCTAGTCAAAAGTCCTGATTTAATTTCTATTAAAATTGCATAGGGACATTTTGAAATTGGCAGTTAATGCAAGTCACCACACAAACATCCTGCATCTGAAGGAATTTCGCATAGGGGTGCCAAAAAATGAGTCGATATTTAGAGGCTGGTGGGGAGACTACCGGTTGTAGTCAAGTGCTCAAATAAAAATACACAACTGATTTTATTGACTATGTTACCAATGTTTTGGATCCGGGTGGTGCTGTGGACATAGCATATCTTGATTTTAGCAGGGTATTTGATAAAGTTCCACATAATAATGATCTAATGCAAACGTTGTACAAGCTAGGAATTAACCCTTGGGTGGTTCAGTGGATATTCAGTTGGCCAAAAGATAGATACCAGAGTGTGGTTGTAAATGGGGTTCACTCGGAACAGAGACCAGTCACTAGTGGTGTACCACAAGGCTCTATACTAGGTCCTGTTCTAATTAATTTATATGTAAGTGATATAACTAAAGGTTTGTTGGGCAAGGTATACCTTTTTTTTATTAAGGTGTGTAATAGGGTTGATTTCCCTGAAGGTGTCTGTAACATGGAACATAATTTGGCAGTGCTGGCAGATTGGTCAAAGCAGTAGAAAATGTAGGAGGAAAAAGAAGCCATTAAGAGATTGCAACATTGGGGGTAAAGTGTTGGTGAGCACTACAGAGCAAATAGATTTGGGGAGTACTTATTTTGGATAATTGTAAAATCAGCAAACAGTGTGCCCAGGCAGTGAGAAAAGCAAATAGAAATCTAGGATGCATCACTAGAGGGATCACCAGCAGGAGGAAGGAGATTCTGATTCCTTTATATAGATCTTTAGTTAGATCTCATTTAGACTACTGTACTGTGTCCAGTTCTGGAGACCTCACTTACACAAAGATATTGATAAAATAGAGCAAGTCCAGAGATGGGCAACAAAAATGGTGAAAGGTCTGAGGGATAAAACATATCGAGAGCGACTTCAGGAACTTAATGTACGGTCTAGAGGAAAGAATTGGAAGGGGAGACATGATTGAAACCTTGAAATACATCAAGAGGGTGAATAAAGTTCAGGAGGGCAGTTTTTTCAATGTAAAAAAGGTATTGAGCCAGTCAACATTAATTGGACAAAAAAAAAGCAATTCCCCCCTCCCCCAAAGTGCAAAACATGATGTATTAAAAAATAAAAAAATAAAAAAAACATTAGACTCGATGGACTATTTTGCCTTTTTTCTGCTGTTACATTTTGTTATGTTTTTTTACATTTCTAGTATTCCAAAATCCCTACAAGAACGCAATTCTACCACAGTGAGTAATACCAGTTTCGTGTGCCAAGGATGTGCATCCTTTTTTCATGGTAAAGCAATACATCTATTTGTATTTGTTGTAAAAAAGGCAATGTTATCTTCCTTTTATGTTCCTTTTAGAGTACATTACTTTTTTATGTAGGTAGGATTGCTTGAATAAAGACCTAATGCTTGCCTATTCAAAAAATGCTGAAAAGGTCAACAATCTCCATTGCGTCTACTTCATTTTTCACAAAACTATGTGAACTATGCTGGTGATACACACACATATCACCAGCAAGGACACGTGCGGTTCTCAATTCCTGGGCTCAGTGGGCTCAGAGGAATTGCGAGTAACGCAGGTAAAGAGACTGATGACAATTTGTGGTAGAAAGTCCCTTCTGTAGTGGATAGTTCCAAGCTTAAGATGAATATTGCGGAAAAATATTTTTTTTTAATATAAAGTGCTGGGCTGTACAGTTTTCATTTTTTCTTAACTGGAGTCAATTTTTTTTAGTATGTGTCTTAAACAGTTCACCCCAGAAGAGACTGCTAATGATAAAATCATCATCACTGAGTTCTGGAGTACAAACTGATACAGCCCTAACCTTTGGATGAAGGATACATTTGTGACCTGCTCACTTCTTCCCTTAGATCGATGCCTATTTCGTAGTTCGTTCTGTCTTATTCATTTAGCACATCTGGTTCTCTTCAGCCTAACAGTTGGGAAGAAGCGTTTCTATGTGCTTGTGCTTGAGTGTAAGTGCATGTCACTGTGCTAAAAGACCGAATCGATTCATTATGGGACAGAAATGGGAATGTCTAGCTCAGTTTTATTAGGTAAGAAAGATTTTTTTTTTTGCTTAGTAGTAAAATCATTCTGTGTAACTGAAAGTACATGAATTTCATTAGGTTCATTAGGTGCCTATGATTCTTAAAGTGTTTAGCGCAGTGACGCCTTGATTCCTAATGACTAACTAAAATTTGTGAGTCAGACCTAATGATTTTCTCAAATACAATTCCTCAAAATAATTTTTGTTGACTACAGTACACTTCTGTTTTTGGCCTGGTTTTCATGCTAGCCTACAGTTCTCAACAGTTTGTTAAGCTGCCCATACATAGATCAGCTGGGACTGGCCGAATTTTGATCCATGTATGTACATTGTGTTTGTACAGAGTTTGATCTAATAATCAATTTCCGTACAACTGCCCTGTCGGGTTTTTCCCACTTGCTTTGTGGCAGTGCTGATCAATGTATTCTGATGGTGGGGAAGTTTTCCTACTGTCAGGATACAAAAGCTCAGTGGGAGGTAGAGTTGCCATATTTTCTTCAAGCCAAACCCAAACACTTTAGCATTGCACTGCAAGACCTGCAACACCTTTAAAAGTAGCAATGTTACATGCACAGAGGTGAACAGGGCATGTGACCAAATTGTGTTAACAGTAGGAGGGGCTTAAAGGGGCATGAGTTAACATTTAATCTGAGGCTTACCTTAAAGAAGACCTTCAATAGGGTTGAATTTTTTTTTATTAGAACACCAAATAAGATACAGAAACAAGACATAAAATAAGAGGGTGAGGCAGCGAGTTGCCGAAGAAGACCTTCATTAAAATAGCCACAGACTGCCTCTGCAGCTTCCCTAATTAGCATAACCCCCTGCTGAGCCTCAGTCTGGCACTGCCACTGGTGCAAGCCACTCACGCACAATCAGCTGTGCAGGAGAGAGAGGTGAGGGGGGCAAAGGTCCCGGGGTAGGTGACAGCTCCATAATCCCTTTGCTGCCAACCCTATGGGGGGGTAGGAAGAGAGGGATGTGTGAGATGGGGGATGGAAAGAAGGAATATGAGGGATAGATGAATATGGAGAGAGAGAGGAGAGAAAAAGAGAGGGGGGAGAAAGAGAGAGAAGGAGAGTGAGAAAAGACAAAAAAGAGGAGGAGGGGTGAGGAGAGAAGGGAGAAAGTAGGGGGGGTGGAGAGAGAGAAGGGGGTTAGGTATAGGGAGTAGGAGATTAAGTAGAGAAGTTATGGGGGAGAAGATGAAGACAAATAGAAGGAGAGTGATAGAGAGTGCAGGAAAAGACAAAGACTGGATGGGGGGGGGCACACCAGGAGAGGGGAAAGAAGTGGGGGGAAGGGGATAGGATGAAAGGAGGGTGGAGAAGAGCAATGGGAAGGAATAAGGGAACAGAAGAGAAGGGGATGAGAGAAGGACGGGAGGGGGGGAAGGAGAGGAGAAGAGAAGGAGGGGAGAGGAGAGAAGAAGAGAAAAAGAAGGTGTGGAGGGGAAGGGGGAGTAGAGCAGAGAAGAGGGAGATACAGTAGGTGTGTATGTCGAGGGGGGTATATAAAGAGGTGGCAGGGAAGGTTGTGGTGTTTTGGGGATCTCCTCTATACTTATAGAGGATATATAAAGGAGGATATATAAAGGGGATTGGTCAGTACCAAAGTTTTGCTGTTCCTCACTTAGTTTTAAGCATTATACACAGCTGTTTCAGTTAACCACTTAAGACCCGGACCAATACGCTGGCAAATGACCCAAGGGGTTTTTGCGATTCGGCACTGCGTCGCTTTAACAGACAATTGCGCGGTCGTGCGACGTGGCTCCCAAACAAAATTTGCGTCCTTTTTTTCCCACAAATAGAGCTTTCTTTTGGTGGTATTTGATCGCCTCTGCGATTTTTATTTTTTGCGCTATATACAAAAATAGAGCGACATTTTTGAAAAAAAATCAATATTTTTTACTTTTTGTTATAATAAAAAAACAATAAACTAAATTTTAGTCATACATTTAGGCCAAAATTTATTTAGCCACATGTCTTTAGTAAAAAAAAAATCACATTAAAAAAAAATTAGCTACCTAGCGGGAACAGCGACACTAATACAGCGATCAGAAAAATGATCGCTTAGTGACGCTGGCAATAGGGAGTGAAAGGGTTAACTAGGGCAGTGATCAAGGGGTTAAAACTTTATTGGGGGGGCTACCCTGACACTAACACTGACTGACTGTCACACTGTCTGTCACACTGACACTAAATACAGTAATCATACATGTATGATTACTGCATTCAGTGACACTGTGACAGGGGGGAGGGGGGGGGGGCGATCGCGGGGGTTAAATGTGTTTGTGTGTGTGTCAGTGTGCTGTTTGGTGCAGGACTTACTTGTTCTGTAGTGATCTCTCCTCAGCGGCGCTTGAAACAAACGCCGAGGGAGAGATCACGTCGCTTCCTCCTTCCTGTGTTTACACAGGAGGAGGAAGTGACAGGTCAGGCGGGCGCGCGCATTGGCTGGGAGCGATCCGGAGGGGGCGGATGAAAACGGATAGCCGCCCCCACTTGTCGGATCGCTCCTGCAGCCGCGCGGACCGCCGCATGTACGGGGGGGGGGGTCCGATCGGACCCCCGATCCCCCCCAAGGCACCAACGTATATATACGTTGATGTGCCTGTCGGTGCCATTCTGCCGACGTAAATGTACATGCGGCGGTCCTTAAGTGGTTAATGACTGTGTTACAACCTACATATGAAATTGATAATTAGCTCCTGCTTTGTATAATTGGTTAATCATACACCTGACTCTTATCCTACACAATCTCTGACTTTATGCAAGTGTACAAAGTGTGCAAGTGTAATGCCGTGTACACACGATCACTTTTTGTGATGGAAAAAAAAGGACGTTTTCCACCTTGAAAAAAAAACAACGTTTTTCCAACTTCATCATTAAAAACGATGTTGCCCTGTCATGGACAATCTCGGCCACTAGGTGGCGATAGCGGCGCATCGGCGCGCTCGGGCGCGTGCATTCGCGTCAACGGCGCGCGGGCGCGCGCATTCGTGGTGACGGTGCACGGGCACGTGTGGACGCCATCTTGGCGCCAAAGAGGGGCTATTTAAGCGTGCTGCCCCTTTTGCCTCTTGCTGCTGGATCTACAGCGCGTCCCTGGAAACCGACCTGATATCTGTTACCTGTTGACTTCCTGTTCCTGAAACCGGCTTGCCTACGACTACTCTGATCTACGCTTGCCCTGACCCACGGCCTGTCTGACCACGCTTCTGCTTGCCCCGCCTGTCTGTCTGCTGCCCGCCAGTTACCGACCCCCGGCTTGTTCACGATCCGTCCCTGCTCAGTTCCTGCACCAAGATCCGCTCGCTCACATTGATCCGGCTGGCCTGATACAGACTGTTGAACTAGGGGACACCTCCCTCTGTGCTGGCCTGATCTTGCTATAGACTGTGGTACTACAGAACACCTCCCTATGTGCTGGCCTGATCCTGCTACAGACTGTTGAACCACAGGACACCTCCCTCTGTGCTGGCCTGATCTTGCTATAGACTGTGGTACTACAGAACACCTCCCTCTGTGCTGAACTCTGACCAGCGGTATCCGGCCTCAGCAACCGGGAGTCCTCAGCTCTGCAGAAGTGCAGCGGATCCCTACTCTACGGGCATGAGCGGTCCTGCCAGGCGCTTGTGCGACTCTGCACTTTCGGGCTCCCTGTATCCTCTATCAGGGCCTCCGGAGTGGGAGGAGCACGAGCAGCCATTCCCTGCGCATCAGGCTCCACCAGCAGGTGCGTGACATGCCCACACACTATCGTTTTTTTCAAAATGCTCTAGCAAAGCGCGGTTACGTACAGCGTACAACGGCACTCTGTTCCATTCAAGCTCCCATCTCATAACTTGCTTCTGAGCATGCGTGGGTTTAAAATGTCGTTTAAAACGCTGTTTTAGCCCATACACGATCATTTTTTACAATACAAAAAACGACATTTTCAAAAACAACATAAAAAATTTAATTTTTTTTTTTTTTTTTAGTTTTTCAGATTATGGAAAACGTCGTTTAAGCCCACACACAATCATTTTAAATGACATTTATCACAAAAAACGACCGTGTGTACGCGGCATAAGAACTGCTGGTTTAAAACCAAAGGATGGTCACATCAAATATTGATTTAATTTTGATTTTTCTTCTGTTCGCTCACTTTGCATTTTGCAAATTGATTAAAAATAAACCATAAAATATATATATATATATATATATATATATATATATATATATATATATATATATACAGTATATATATTTGAAAGCATTTTTTACTTTACAGCCTTTCTATACTGTATATATATATATATATATATATATATATATATATATATATATATATATATATATATATATATATATATATACATACATTTTATCGACTCGGCTGTTTTCCAGAAGTTGGGTTTTAAGTTTTTCCATTATCCTACTGGGCACTGCTACCAAACGCTGCATACACCTTGGGATGCTTGGCTCACATGCATTGCAATACACGCTTTTCTCATACGTGATGAAATTTTACAACTCAAAAAAGTAAACTTCAATATTTTTCACCACCATTCTAAAACGTGTCTTTTACTCTGCAAAGATGCAGATTTTTTTGGTTTCTCTGAAGTGCAGAGAGGCAGAAGAGAGAATTGTCTGAAGGTTCTTAGAGTCCCAGTGACACTGAAGTGACTCAATTTGCATCTGTCTAATGTTTGTCTATTTATCAAACAAATTTGAGGCAGATGGTAATTTTGGCAAACCATTCCGAGGCTATATTTTTTTTCCTCTTCAGTCTCAGAAACTTGAATAGAAGAGGTTCTAGTTCCATCTCTGAAACAATAATTGCCCACTTCTCTTTCCATTTAAAACTCACTTGATAGTCTTGGGACTTGATTTTATAGGGTTCATTAACACAGGAGATGTTGGCATGATTTGATAAACTAACACAGTTCAGTTAAGAAGAGATGTGAAAAAGTGTTACTATTTAAAAAAATAGTTTTAGCAACAGTAAATGCTGTAGAATCTCAACTACAGGTCATTCTCAAAAAATTAGAATTTTTTGAGATAGGAATTTGGGGTTTTCATGAGCTGTATGCCAAAATCATCAATAGTAAAACAAAAAAAAAGGCTTGAACTACTTCAGTTGTGTGTAATGAATCTAAAATATATGAAAGTCTAATGTTTATCAGTACATTACAGAAAATAATGAACTTTATCACAATATGCTAATTTTTTGAGAATGACCTGTATATCCATCACAATATATCAGAATATAGAGAATCTGATCATGAAAAATACACAATTTGAAGAGTTTCTACGAAATAGATTGAGCCTATGAAAAAGCGATAGTTATAATTGGGCCTTGTGGGTTTTATCACCCACTGGCTTCTGATTTATTGTTGGTGTATTCTCCCTGTAAGGCCTCGTACACACGACCGAGGAACTCGTCAGCAAAGACACATAGGGCCAGATTCAGGTAGTCCAGAGCATCTTTGCTCTGGAGTAACGCTTCTCATTTGCGTTGCGCTGCCGAAATTTTAGGAGCAAGTGCTGTCATTCACGAAGCACTTGCTCCTAAAGTTGCGGCAGCGCATCACAAATGAGCCGGCGGAATTCAAATTTAGCGGGTACGGGGCGTGTAGTATGCTAACTACGCGCGATCCCGCCGCCAACGTACTGCGCATGCGTCGAGTGTCAAAACATCCCCGTGCGCATGCTCCAAAATCTGTGAATGAACGTCAATGACGTCACATTCCCATTCATGACCGTTTTACGCAAGCGACGTTTTTTTTTTTTTTCCCGACGCGATGACGACGCCTATACCTAACATAGGATACTCCAACCCCATGTAGGTATATCTATGCGCCGCGTATCCCGTCCGGAAACGTCGTATCGTCATTGCGTCGCGCCGGATTTCGATCGTGAATTGCCGATTTCCGCTCATTAACATATTTTTTGAGCGTAAATCGGCGGGAACGCCCCCGGCGCCATTTTTAAGTTGAAGTAACGATGCGATGGCGAAACTCAGTTACGCTGCTCGCATTGGAACTTCAACCCGGCGTTTCTTGTTTTCTGGTTACAGAAAACAGAAACGCCGGCTCAAAGTCACAGTTAGGCTGGCGGATCACTCGATCCGCCAGCGTAACTGTTCCTGAATCTGGCCCATAGTTTTCCTCGACGAGTTCCTTGTTAGGCTTGTCGAGAAACTTGGACAAGCTGTCTTTGTGTACACACAGTCAAGACCAAATCTCCTCGTTCTCAAACACGGTGACTTCAATACATACAACAGCAGGGGAAGTTCGATTCCACTGGCACAACCCTTGGGGCTGCTTTTGCTAATCTCATGTTACTGCATGTTAGGTAAAAATTTGGTAAGAGATATTTGCACTTTTCAGTCTGTTACAGCGTGACAAATGTGCTATCTCCATTACAAACGCTACTTTTAGCGAAGGTGCGTGGGTTTCTAAGCATACACATCAACGTGTTTCTCATCGAAAACTAGCCCGACAAGGAACACGACGAGGAAATTGAGACTCCAGTCGAGGAAAAAAAAACTTACTCTCTTTTTTCCTTGTCAAATTTCCTCTACAGTTTTCTCGATGAAAAGCATACACACGACCGTTTTCCTCTGCAAAAAAGCTCTCCCACCAAGTTTCTTGATGGATTCTGTCGAGGAAACCGGTCGTGTGTACGCAGCCTCACAGTTGTTGGCAGTTTCCTCACCCTATTTAAAGTTTTGATTGTTCCCACTGACCATTGCTTGTTGCCATTTTTCTCCATTCGTAGTAGTGTACAATAAAACCAACAGGGAGTCTAGGACCTTCTCCTAATGAACATGGCATACAGTTAACTTAAGTAAGTTAAGGTTTAAGGTATAACAGATGGGTGTTGTAACTATCCTGCATCTACCCAAAAACAAAATTAAATAAATATCACTTTTTGGTTAGTTGAATTTTCAATTCATAAAAAAGAAACCTGGTGTAAGCCTGTATAAGCTCAGACTGAGAGAGGAATAAGTATCAAGGGACAAGATATCTAAAATGTTTTTGAGATTAAAAAAATTAAATATAAGTAATGAGGTTTAAAGAGACACTGTTCCATTTCATAGTAAAATGGCAGTGTCTGCTGATAGCCCACAGCAAGGTCTAATCACTCTAATATTGGCCATACTCTAGTAGAATTTATGTGCAAGTGAAAGGAGTCTGCGCTGTGAAAATAGATTGAAAAAGGGCACAAGGCTAGGAAATGGGTGTGGGAAAGGGGCACGGTAAGTGAAAAAGTGTTAGCTAAATAACAATGATACACCTAGACAGCATTATCATTGTTATCAGGTGTATCTAGGTGTATCATTGTTATTTAGCTAACACTTTTTTACTTACCGTGCCCCTTTCCCACACCCATTTCCTAGCCTTGTGCCCTTTTTCAATCTATTTTCACAGCGCAGACTCCTTTCACTTGCACATATATTTCCTTGTGTCTATTGAGGTAGACTCTTCTAGTGTTTGCAGCAGTGCTCCCAACCCTCTCCCTTTCCCCCTCATCCACTATTTCACAGACAGCGCGGGAGTATCACTTTATTCTAGTAGAATTTAGCTAGAAATTCTTAATTTCAAAAACATTTATTACATTTTCCAATCGTGGAGAGAAATTAAAGGAGCAGGATGGAATTTTTTTCTCAAATTAAGGAATTTCTAGCAGTGTATCTCTGCTGAGCCGGCTGATGACAAGTCCCTCTCTGCTCACTGAGCAGGGAGGGGCTTGTGCAGTGCCGCTGTCTCCTATAGAGAGGTCTGATGAAAATCGACAGCATGTCGGTTTTCATCAGATCTCACCTTAACCGATCCACCATGGACAGATGGGGACGTATCGCCATCCGTCTGAGTTTGGCAGATCAGATCGGGTCGGATGTCAGCGGTCATGTCTCCGCTGACATCCGACGCTCCATAGGCATGCATAGGGCGGCCATTTAGGTCCGCCATCAAAACTGACAGGCAGACCTGAACGGTCTGACCGTGTGAAAGGGGCCTTAAAAATAACAAACATGTCATACTTACCTGCTATGTGTAGTTGGTTTTGCAGAGAGCAGCCCAGATCCTCCTCTTCTTGGGTCCCCTGCCGATTGCCCCCACAGCAAACAGCAGACACTGAGATGTGGCTCGGCCACTCTCTCTCCTCATTGGCTCACTGACATTGATTGACAGCAGAGAGAGCCAATGGCACCCGCTGCTGTCTCTACCAATGAGGAGGGATAGTCCTAGACAGCCGAGACTCTCATGCAACATCAATAGATCAAGTTTGGGCTCAGGTAAGTATAAGAGGCACTGAGGGGGGCTGTTGCATAGAATGCATTAAGATAAAAAAATCTTCCGCCTTTAGAACCACTTTAAGTTGACATGTGATTTCACAACAGGTATCACTAGTCATAGTATGCGATTTCACAAACAAAACGAAATAAATAAATATATATATTTCCCTCAGCCAATCCAGTAGGAGGTTTTCACCAGTGGTGATAACTAGGGAGGATAATTATTGGGGACAGGCCATGCACTTGCTCTCTTTACCTGGACCGAGGCCTAAGGAGGCGCTGCTGGATCGAGCTCTGCATTTAGCCCCAATAGCCTGTTTTGGGGCTTAACATTTGCTGAAGTGGGCCTTAAGCTGTCCTGCCATGTCTGGAGGAAACTGTGCCAAGGAGGAGATCCCTTGCTGGAAAGAGCTAGGAAAAAGGCTGGTCTCTCAGAAGGACCTGGTGACTCACTTAGAGGATGCACTGAAATTTGGGAACGTGCTTATATCATCGTTGGGTTGCCTTAAGGCTGCATTCATACCTGAGCTTTTTCAGCTTATAAAACACTCGTAATATGCCAGAAAAAAATGCCTGAAAAACCCCCAACAAGAAAAATCCCATTCATTTCAATGGCACTTATTCACATCTGAGCATTTTGTCACCTGAAGCAAAACACCTGAAAAACACCTTAAGCTCAAAAAAAGATCATGAGCTTCTTTGGGGCAGATTACAGGCATTGTTCTGCCTTTTACATTGGTGACCTGAACAAAATTGCTGTAAAAACGCGCAACTTTGAAACGCTCAGGTGTGAATGCAGTCTAAATGTTCTGACACTGTAAAGCTGGACATTGATCTGGATCTGGAAAAACTGTAAGTGATCTGCTATGTTATCTGGGACTGCTAACCCTCACCTCCTTAACCTTTCTGCAATAAAACTTTAAAAATACAAAAATTACCCGGCCCTGGGGTAAAGTGGTAGCCCACCTCTGCCGCTGCTATCCTGCATGTGGGGTGTCAAAAGGGTGCTACACACACGCATATCTTCACGCATGGCTGAAAACACAATCCTTCTGACAAGTATTTTTGAATGACATTCATAAAGTCATTTAATGTACTAAGAGTTTTCATACGAACGATTATCTACTAGTGTAAGGCATGCTTAAGGGAATATGAATTGGGTAATATAGTTCTTAATATTAATATTAATATTAATATTAATATAAAGACATTATTACATAATGTTTACTATTGTCCATAGTTACAGTAGATTAGGAAAAAGTTATGCCACCTCTATAGTTAATAAATGTGGCTAGATTCTCATGGGAGAAGCTGATTGTAGAACAACTACACCTAAATCACATGCGCTGGAAGGCAATTATGTTACTCTACAATATGGAAATAATTAATAGATGTAACCTCTAATGACTGAACAGTTCTGCTCAATATCTAATGATCTGGATGGTTGGAAAGTATTTTTAGATTACTCTTGGGTGGAAAAGACTTCTGCCAATTTGGTCACATTCTTAATTCCATTAGAAAAATAATGTGAATATACACAGCATATACATTAGTAGGTACTAATTGTTTTCCTTTATTGGAGAATCATCCCAAGTAAGACTGTTGGTCACATACATGTATTATAAACCAGAGAGGGATGGGGAAACATTCAACCTTTTAAGGCCCTGTACAAACGGGCAAGAATCTCGTCAGGAAAAAAACATTGTTTTTCCCGACGAGATTCTTGGCAAGCAGGGCTCAAGTCCCGTGGGAACGCGTGGGAACGGAGTTCCTGCACTTTTTTCACAGCAGGAACTCAGTTCCCTTTGCAGGACTAGAGCAGCTGAGAGTAGCCTGAGAGCAGCCGAGCCGCCCGAGCCAATCTTTCACTAAGCGGTGATGCCCAGCTCGAGTCACTGTCAGGGGCAGGCGAACCTTAGTAATCCTTTATGTTACTGGCCGCTTTCTGTATATGGATTCATCGGGTAGTGTGCGGGTATTCCGTCACTTCCTCGATGCCGCAATGTCTCCTGGGAGCTTTTGTCATTGTTTCCAGGAGACATTGCGGAGGTCTGCAGCGAGTTATCGCGGGATTTAGAAAGAACTTGCTTAAAAAAAAAAACATGCGACTTAGCAATTATGCATATGAGCGTATCATATTTTTTTTTGGTGGGGGAGTGGATCTTGGGTGGGAGTTTCCACGCATTTTTCCCCAGGACTTGACCCCTGTTGGCAAGAATCTCTTGCCGCCCGAGTGTACAGACTCTCCTTTTAAAAGAACTGCGGTTCTCTTGAAAGGCAAGAACGCGGTGACATCATTGCGTACGACGAGCATGGGCTCGTCACATTCGATGCCGTTGCCGCCATCTTGCTGCACCCTACCTATGCCTAGGAAGCTTTCCATGGTGACCAGGTAAGTATACACACTCTCAGGTTTCTTGGCATGAAAACTGCGCAGAATCTCACAACGAGAAAATAGAGAACATGTTCTCTATTTTTCTTGTCTAGATTCTGGGCAGTTTTCTTGTCGAGAAACCTGAAAGCCTCGTACACACGCTCGGTATACTCTGCGTGTTTACAAGGCTTAAGAATTGTTAAAATTTACACATTATAAATGTCTAGAGCAGGGGTCTCCAAACTTTCTAAGCAAAGGGCCAATTGACTGTCCTTCAGACTTCAGTGGGTCTGACTGTGACCAGAGGGAGTAAAAAATGCCCTGTCATCTATGCCCTAACATTAGTTTTAATGGTAGGAATAGTGCCCCATTGTTAAAATCAATGGGAAAAAATACTGTCCCATTTATGGTGTCAGTAGGGGGAATGGTGCCCCATCATATGTGTCGATTGGTGGAAGAGTGCCCCAAGGGCCAGATAAAGGTTAACAATGGGCCCTGGGCTGCAGTTTGGTCTAGAGGTTATAGGCTTTTTCACACTGGATTCAGGCCACCACCTCTGCTAAAGGAATAAAGTAAAGATATTTGCAGGCTGCATTAGATTTCTGCATGGTTCTACTGCCTGTTTAGTACCATAATGGTAGTGGCACTGACAGGGTTAGCTAATCTGTGGTGGCAATTAATATTTTCTTTCATGGTTGCCGAGTGGGTGTATTCATTTCTTAAACATATTGATGGCTGTAGTATAATGAAATTCGAATTTCAGTCCTCTGTGTTTATATTCCAACAATTCAATTAGAAAGTTCTTTGTTTAGTTAGTGTATATTTGCTTTTATTCCATGTTTCTGTAAAGAGCAGAAATATGGATCCATGGTAATAACATGTGTAAATGTAATGTAAATTTAATAAAGCTGAAAGAATAATATTGCACTAGGGATGAGCCGAACTCCCCCCCATTCGGTGCACACCAGAACCTTCGAACGGACCGACTGTTCGCGCGAACATTTAGAACCCCATTGACGTCTATGGGACTCCAACTTTCAAATTCAAATTGCTCTATCTACCTACAAAAAATGACACTCTCTCTCTCTCTCTCTCTGTCTTCTCTCTCTTAACCACCACAACACACTACACAAGGCTGACCTGCAGGCGGCCATTTATAGTGTGGGGCATGTACTAAACCCCCTGAGCCATAATTGGCCAAAGCCACCCTGGCTTTGGCCAATTATGGCTCTCCGTTTTTTGCAAGCTGTGATTGGCCAAGCATGCGGATCATAGTGCATGCTTGGCCAATCATCAGCCAGCAATACACTGCGATGCCGCAGTGAATTATGGGCCGTGACAGGCCACCTGAATTTGGCGCGAACGGCCCAAAACGTCCTAATCTTGTACCAATTCTCCTGAATGTTCATACTTAGCGATCCTTTGAATATAAGCCAGTTTATCTTTTTCCAGGCCTTCGTCTGAATTGGTCTATCTAACTGGGTGTCACGTACCTTACCAGAGGCCGAAGTGCTGAGAGGGCTTCCCTTGCGACTAAGTGCAGAACGCCCCCTGGAGGTGACACAGGGGGTGCTATGCCCAGAGATGTAGGAGTTGCCAGCTGCGACTTGCTGAGTTGATGTTGGAGATCAGCTGTATACCAAGATACGTAGTCAGGCAGGGATACCACAGAAGTACCAGATGAGATAGACTGGCAGGAAACCCAGGGGCGGAGTCAAGAGCCAAGCCGGTGGTCATACACAGAAAGGAAGTGGCTGGAACAGGTTAGAAGGCAAGCCGAGGTCATACACTGGAACAAGCAGACCGGAACATGACAAAGGATAAGCCGAGAGACAAGCCAGGGGGTCATGCACGGAGAAGTCTGGTCAGGCAAGCCGGGTCGTCAACAGGAACACAAGGAAACCGGAAAAAGAACTCAGGATCACATCAAGGGCTGAAGATCATGCAGCAGTTGGTCATTGCTGCTGCAAGCTTTTAATAGGGCACTGACGCCAGGAGTCCCGCCCGTATTGCGTGCCTACTGGTGCACGCGCGTATGCAGTAAAGAACAATGAATTCACAGAGTTGTTGCTTGTGTGCGCGGTAGTGCGCGCACTTGCGCGTGCCTGCGTGCATGTGCATGCTGCACGCATGCGCATTGTGCTCGTTGGTCCCAGCAAGACAGGTCTGCCAGTTCTTCCACAGTTGGTTCTCTGACAGTGGGCTTCCCAGGAGGCCTGCTCCGCCTGCATAGAGGCAAAGGGTGCTTTGAACATGGAGGCATACAGCGTCAAAATCATATGCCTCTGAGGTGATGTACTAGAACATAGTGATTCAAAAGCTGTTGGCGATTTCGTAAAACTTCCTCTGACCCTTGGGTTATCAAGAAAGTGTTTCACTTGGAGATAGGCAAATATGGGAAATGTCTTGATTAGGGATATCTTCTCAAGCTCTTTTATAGTCAGGAATCTATTCCCAGAAACAAAAAATTGGCCAGCATATCTGTATGTGGCCACTCATCTGTCGGGTATGGCCCCTCACGTCCCGGAATGAAATCCGGGTTACCTCTGAGAGGAGTTAGTCTACATTCCCTCGCACATGCATCACAAGCCTTCGTGAATGGGATAGGGTTGCCCCTACTAGCGGATGAGATTGGACGCTAGATGTCCAATGTCTCTTGGAGAACCAAGGTACTTTCCCAAGGTCAACTCCCGTGATCTGATTTTCCAGCTGTACCCATCCTTTACAGCGTGTATGTACCCGCCTGTCCACTACTCACATTAGATGTGTAGCCCAGTATCTCTGTAAGTCCAGGAGACCAATGTCCCCCTCAATTTTTGGCAACACCAGTTTTGCCCAACTGATTCTAGGTGCTTTGGATCCCCACAGAAACTTCCTACATAGTCTTTTGTATGTTGCAAAGAAGGAAGGTGGTAGGGCAATCGGGATTGTCTGTAGTTTATATAGCATTCGGGGAAGTAACACCTTTTTAAGAATGGCGGCTCGCCCGAACCAAGAGATTGCGGGGGAATCCCACCTTAGCATGTGCTACTGTATGGCTTTCAATTCAGGTGAAAAGTTCTTATCATAAAGGTCTGAGAGTGTACCTGGGAGCCGAATGTCCAATAGGTAATGTCATCTGTTTTCCAGCGAAAGGGAAAGTTCTCCTGGCAGCAGAGAACCAGCGATGAAGGCAGTGAAACATTCAAGGCAAATTACTTGGAATAGTTAATTTTCAAGTGTGAGATAATGGAATTGTTCAAAGACCTGCAACAGGTTAGGTAAGGATATCAAGGGGGAAGAGAGGAAAAGCAAAATGTCATTGGCAAAGGCCGCTAGCTTGAATTCATTATGATGTATTTTAACACCTGTTATGTCAGGATGGGCCCGAATGCAACGAAGAAGCGGTTCTAGTGTGAGGATATACAGTATAGGGGAAAGGGGGCAGCCTTGTCTGGTGCCATGGTGGATGGAGAAGGCCTCCGACAGGTGACCATTGACCCGGACCCTAGCTCGCGGAGTTGTGTATAGAGCTCCAACAAAAGCCCTCAATCTAGTCCCTAGGCCCAGTGCGTCCAGGACCGATTTCAAGCTGATTGATTTAGACTCTCCAGTTTTAGTAAATCAACCCCAGTGTTTCCTATTACTGCTAATTAAAGTACTCCATCTAGGTCTAGGGTAACTGTGTTGTAAACTCTTTACTAAACAGGATTTCGTGTTTTAACCTCCTTAGCGGTATTCCCGAATCAGGCTCGGGGTCAATTTTTTATACCAAACCCGGTATCCCAGAGCCAGACTCAGGATTGCATTGCAGGATACAGGGGGAAGTTACTTACCTTGTCCCTGGAACTTGCGATGTGTCCCCGCTGTGTGTGGGGGCTCCTCCGCTGTGTCTCCTCGCTCAATTCACAGTGCCGAGCTCTGTTCCCTGCGACGTTACGACGCAGGGGGATGGAGTTCGGCGCCAAATTCAAAAAGTGAAACACACAATACACATACAGTATACTGTAATCTTACAGATTACAGTACTGTATGAAATAAATACACACCCTTTTGTCCCATGTGGTCTGACCAGTGTCCTGCATGCAGTTTGATATTATAAAAACTGTTCTTTCTGCCTGAAAACTAGAGATTGTCCATAGCAACCAAAAAGTGTCCCTTTACATCCAAAGTGCTTTTAGACCAGCTAGAAAACAGTGATAACAGATTAGAATCACTTGCAGGATTGAGCGATAGCGATTTGTGGGGAAATTCGTCATCAAACAATATAATTAATGACAGCGACAATTCTGCACCTGAGCAAATTTTAGTGTTTTTGATTCGATTACATTATTGAATAATTTTTATTATAATTACATTATTATTTTTTAGAATTATTTATAGTTATTTATTATATTATAATTTATGATTTTGTGTTTTAAACTTTATCATACCGGGGATGTCTACTAAACTCTTGGGCCGTGTACACACGATCAGACCGGTCCGATGAAACTGGTCTGAAGACCAGTTTTATCGGACCAAATTGATCGTGTGTACGGCCCATCGGACCAAAGTTTTAAAACTGGCTTTAAAATCTGTCCGACGAACACCTGTTCGTCGGACCAAAACGTTAGTTAGTACACAAAAGCATCGGACCAAAAACCCGCGCATGCTCAGAATCAAGTCGACACATGCTTGGAAGCATTGAACTTCGTTTTTTCAGCACGTTGTTTTGTTCTACGTCACCGCGTTCTGGCCCGATGGAATTTTGGACTGATGGTGTGTACGCACATCAGAGGCGGCGTACACACGACCGAGGTTCTCGCTGGAAACCAGCGAGAACCTCGCTGGAAGCTGCATTCCAGCGAGAACCTCGGCCGTGTGTACGCTCCTGGCTCGCCCCGCCCGTCGGGAATCCCGTTGAGCGAAAAGAGAGCAGGCTCTCTTTTTGCTCGACGGCCCGCCTGGATGAATGGCTGGTTGCCATTCCCGACGGGCGGGTCGCCGATTTCGACGGCCGGCAGAGAACCTCGACGGGCGGAACGATGTGTTCTGCCCGTCGAGGTTCTCTGCCGTGTGTACACGGCCAGACCATCAGACCACTTCAGTGTGGTCCGATGAAAATGGTCCGTCGGACCAGTTTCATCGGACAGTTCTGATCGTGTGTACGTGGCCTTGTTTGGACAGATTTAAGTGAGTTATTCCTAAGAATTGCAGGCCTACAGTATAAAACGCCAAATTTCCATGCAAAAAATTGTACTGCTTTTGGTACAAAATTACAGACATAATCATACCGCCAGGGAGGTTAAATGCTCAATTTGGTCTTACCTTATCCATTCCCTCTTTTATTTGTTCATCTTTCCTGTGTGACAGTTTGGGGTTGATTTACTAAAGACAAATAGACTGCACTTTACAAAGTGTAGTTGCACTCTGCAAGAGCAGTTGCTCCAGAGCTTAGTAAATTAGCGGAAGCTCTGCTGACTTCCACCATCCAATCATGTGCAAGCAAAAATTATGTTGTTTTTTTCTTCCCTCGCACATGATTGTGTATTCTTTGCAAAGTTAAGTTTTATTTAATTTACTAAATTCTGGAGTAACTGCAAAATCTATTTGCCTTTAGTAAATAAACCCCTTTGTTTCTATGTTACTTTGTAGATGAAAAACGTCTTTACATTTAAAAATCTGATTTAATAGGCTCACTTTAAATTCAAAACGCCCAGCTTGGGCCATCTATGTATAAAAAAAAAAATCCCTAATAGGAAGAATTATGGACTTCATATGTTGTAATTATTCTCTGCATTACGAATCAATTAGCTGGGAACAGGCATGGTTCTTCTTACAGCCTAAAAACATCCCTATAATCCAACATCACTAATTTAGCCGTTACTGAGTGCTAATGATAAAGACAACACAGGCTGTAATGGCTTTCAAGGGGAAAACTCTCATATGTGTGTGTGCTAATTACAGTATGACAGTTTCATGCGTTATCATTAATAACTGTGGGTTTAGCAGCCGCTCTGTACAACAGCAACATGTTCACAGTAATTAGACCTGCTGATATTTATGGTCTGGGGGCAAAAGATATTCATTCGAAAATTACCATTTAGAATATTGTGAACTGTTCCATTATGCACATCAGGACTTATTAGGAGAAAAACTTTATACAAAATGTAAATGACGTCATTCATTCAGCCATAGAAGTAGATGCTTACATGTGTCTGCCTTTGTTTTTGATGTGTTCTGAATGGCATTTTGGAGTGCAAGTGATTTCAATCACTTTTTAATCTACAGGCTGGCTTTTAAATAAAAACGATTGGACATGTTTATTGGGTTGCACCGATACTGATACTAAGCATTTACATGAGTATCGGTACTCGTGTAAATGCTCAGGCTCAGTTATTTCAGTTTTCAATTGATTCCCATACTGACAGCTGAAATGTAAAAAAAAAGCCATCAATTATCAATTGTTAAAGCGGAGTTCCACCCTAAAGTGGAACTTCCGCTCATCGGAACCCTCCCCCCTTCGGTGTCACATTTGACACCTTTCAGGGGGAGGGGGGTGCAGATACCTGTCTAAGAAAGGTATTTGTACCCACTTCCAGGAGTCCTCTCAGCAGGGATTCTGTGGGTAGTTCATCACTTCCCGCCCCTGCCCATTGTATTCTTGGAAACACTTGGCTCCCAGAACACAGCGGGACCAGTGAGGACGGCGCTGCACGTGATTGTAGGGAATCGGGCAGTGAAGCTGGAACACTTCACTTCCTGATTCCCTTGATACCTATTGCTCGTCTTGTGCTGCAGACATCGCTGGACAGTACAGGTAAGTGTCCAGAAACAACAATGCTCAGCGCTGAAACAGAAAGGTAAAAAGAAACATTGTTTATTTTTGTATCTTTCTGTTTCTTCATCTACAGATTAAAGGGATGAACTTCGATCTGCAGATGAAGCCAGTTTAAGCAAAAAAAACTGTCAAGTAAAAAAAAAAAAATGTTCCTCTGTTTTAACCCTGTATTGACCATTAATTTACTCTAACCAGCCTTAAATAACTCCTTATTCTCCTTTTCCATTACATTATTATTTTCCTACTGAGGTTTTTAGGTTCACTTCTATTTTATAAACCACTATAAAATAAAACTGTTTTTTGTTTGCTTTGTTTGTTAATATTTTTACACTTCACACAAAAAAAGCCAAATTAAAAAAATATATATATTTTATTTGTAAATACATTTTCAATGCTTTCTACGATTGCTACCAGCTAAAGTGTAAACAAACCCGTTGCGGTAGGTATCGGTAATTGTTATCGGAGATTACTAAACAAATATATTGGTATTGGTACATCCCTAATATTTAGGATAATAGTGATCTGCTGCCAATCTGTTCCCTGCGCACAGAAGATGTGAGCAGACAAAGCAGACACACAAAAATGTGGACATAATCAGACTGATTTTTCTCTTATATATAACTAAATGTGTGGGTACTTGATGAAAAATGGATTGGCACCACACCCTAATTGACAAAGTACAAACAAAAATATATAAAGCACTAGGACTGCAAAAGTGTTTTTCACACCAGTTAAAAACATAATGGGCCAGATTCTGGTAGAATCTGCGGCGGCGTAGCGTAAGCCATTAACACTACGCCGCCGCAACTTACTGGAGCAAGTGCCGTATTCTCCAAGCACTTGCTCCGTAGTTTGCGGCGGCGTAGTGTAAATGGCCCAGCGTATCCCCGCGTAATTCAAAGGGGGCGGCTTGTATTTAAATTAAGCGCGCCCCCGCGTCGATCGAACTGCGCATGCGCCGGCCTGGAAAAAAGCCCAGTGCGCATGCTCCAGCTCACGTCGGAAAACGTTGTTGAAACCGACGTGAAAACGACGTGATCGTCACTTACACAATGCCCTATTCGCGAACGACTTAGTAAAACGACGTAACCGACGGAAAAAGACGACGCTGACCCGACGCCATACTTAACATGGCATACGACGGAACTTCGTAAGGTTACCCCTCATATAGCAGGGGTAACCTTACGCTTACGGAAACAACGTAAACGATGACGGGGCGGCGTAAAAACGTTTGAGAATTGGCGTATTAGGCTCATTTGCATAGGCAAATGAGAAAATAACGTAAAGGCCACCTAGTGGCCAGGAAAGTAATTACATCTACGATCCGACGGTGTAAGTGTTTTAAACCTGTCGGATCTTCACTGTATCTATGCGTAAGTGATTCTAGGAATCACACGCATAGATACCCAGTAAAAAAAACGGAGATACGACGGTGTTTCCTGCGATACACCGTCGTATCTCTTTTGAGAATCTGGCCCAATAATTTTAGTATACATGTTAAAATTAGTCTAATAAAATCTCCTTAAATGTTACATGGTTTCATTGTCATTGTTTCAAAGCGGTAAAAAAATGGTTTATCCCAAAATGTTTCACTCGCAAGAACTCCCAAACATGCAAAAAGTCCCCATTTTGAAGGCTTATATGCAAGTTATTGGCCATGTGACAGATCCCATACTCAAGAGGAGTATTTCCGCCGTACAAGGTTCCCTTGCTCTGTACCAGCACAATCCAAGATCCCTTAGCCCACCCAGTCACTAGCCATAACTCAGTGTTGGGTGGTAAGAAACAAAAGACTGTTTTTTTTTAAAACACAGGTACAAATAAACATACACTCAGGGGGCAATTCCCCTTCTTTGTATAATGACACATTATGTGGGGTAAACTACATTCAGTAACAAGAGACACAATACATTCAAACTTTTCACCAGTAGACCGTCCTATCAGCAAGCAGTGCTGTTAGAAAAATCCACCCCCCTCTAGCAACCAATAGCCAACAGTGATGTCATTAACATGGGATGAAGGAAAAAATCCTGGATCGCCACACTCCTCGGAAAACGGAAAACAATGTCTTTATTTAAGCATAAGAAAACAATAAAATTTCAATAGAAAAAAAACTGCCAAAATGCATGCAGTCAAAAACGGTGAGTGGACAAGGAGAAAAGGGCTGACATGTTTCGCATCATGTGATGCTTACTCGTAGCTGATGTCATTAACCCTTAAGTTAATCCACATAAGCATATACATCCCATAATAGTTTGCACCCAAGGCAGACAGAAACAATAGAACAATGGGATACAGCCACTTAACAATAAACACATAACAACCCCCACCCCACCTCAAACTATCTAGCAAAGGTCTATGAGACATTCCTACAATATTCTAGATCAGGGGTCTCCAAACTATGGCCCTCCAGGTGTTCGGGAACTACAATTCCCATCATGCCTAGTCATGTCTGTGAATGTCAGAGCTTTACAATGCCTCATGGGAAGTGTAGTTCCGCAGCAGCTGGAGGGCCGTAGTTTGGAGATCCCTGTTCTAGATTATAGTCTAAAAAGGTTTTCAATATAGAGATTGTTCATAAATATTAATATCCCAAGTGAAAGAGCCCCTTCAACGTTCAACACAAACCACACATATAGAACTCAGGGTAACATGGGTAAAAGGAAATGCTTAGTCCAGTGTGGTTGTACTGGGAGTCTGGTAAGGGCATACCTAACTGGGGTTCTCGGTCACCTTGTGCCCCTAATAGACACAGGATTACTTACACATAAGGGGGGCTGGAAACTGGGTTTCCAGAGCTCTCTAAGGTAAGTTGAGTTCCACAAGTCCACCGCCCAAAGTGACTCTCGTCACAGGCCATTAAAAGTGTATGGGGGCCCGGGTACTGTCCTGGGGGACATGTATCAATGCAAAACTTTTTTTTTTCTAAAAAGATTGTTTTTACAGGAGCAGTGATTTTTATGATGCTTAGAGTGAAACAATAAAAATGAAACATTCCTTTAAATATAGTGCCTGGGGGTCCCCTTAGTCTGACTGTAAAGTAGTGCATCTGTACCCTGTATAGAACATGCTACAGAAAAACTGACATTTATAAAGAAAAAACAATGAAATTTAAATTGCCAGCAATAGAAAAAAAAACAATGGTGTGCCCCCATCCATACCAGGTACTTTGGGTCCGGTATGGATTTTAAGAGGAACTCGATAACAGAATGTAAATAAAGAAAAAATCCTTACCAGACCCTTATCCAAGCATGCAAGGGGGCCTCCAAATCCTGCCCCCCATGTGAATAAGTATGGGATACATTGTGCCCTACCCATTCACCAAAAAGTGTAAAAAAAAAAAAAAAACATGCACACAGTTTTTGTCAATTTCTTTATTAAAACAAAAAATAAGTCCCCTGATGTAAATCCTTGGTCAATCACGACGCCAGCCACCACTTCCAGATGCAAAAAAGCTCCACCTGTGATGAAGCCTTTTCTTCATTCAGCTGTCAGCGGGGAAAGCCCGTTGAAAGCTGATGACTCATCCGTTGTTAAGGACGTGGTGGTCGGCTTCCCGCCAGCTCCTTAACAACCATCTATTAACTGTGGCCTGATTGGGCAAAGCGTTGCCCAATCAGGGCTTAGAATGCACTGTGCAGCATGCAGTACATTGTGGAGTGCTCAGCTGGCGAATATCCCACTGAACGCCTTGGAAATTAGAGTATTTGCCGAATGGGCAAACAGGTGATGTTCGGGCAGAACTTTTGCTCAGTAAGGTAAAAGTTTTGGACCAAAACATAAACTTTTCTGCTTTATTTTTCTCTTTCATCTCATTTGTAAGTCTCTGTACTCTAGTGGATAAATCCAACTACAAAACTAAATACAAGCCTTGATATTGAAAAATGTCATACAATATAAGAACATTGTATTCTACCTACTTGCATTATATTTCCAATAAAATAATATTTGATAGACATCTTAGAGTTCTAATATTACCTTTTCTTTGGAACATGCTACTGCTGCTCATATAACACACAGTAATTTCATATCAATCAATGCTTTTATATCAATATTGTTCCCTGATGATCATTCACTATCTCTATTTGATCTCAAGCACCAAATGATGTTAATAAGAGGGGGCAAAATGACATGTCCATTTATCAAAGCAATGCAGTCATTAAGAAACTAGTTGCAATATGATCTTCAATTATCTCTAAACATCGCCAAACAATTAAAGTAAAGCAGACATCAAAAGAGCTCGCCTGAGGACAAGTGGCAGTTATTCGTCTCGGGAAAGTGGCACTATAGAGGAATGTTTTCCTGAGATGACTGTACTGCTGGCATAGATGACATAGAATCAATGCATTTACGGTTTTGTGGGATTATATGGATGAAACACATATATCACCTGCGGCTTCTATATTTTCTATCTTGCATTGAAACTTAATTTAAAAAGACAACGAGCAATGTGCAAAGTGTAGATAGCCACACCAACTATTTGAAATCATCTTTAGCTGGCTTGACTTCTCCAAAGTAATAAAAGCTGAAAATTGTTGGGATGTCATAATTTAATGTAGCCATTCACAGCACATGACTGCTGAGAAACAAAGGTGTACTAACCTTTCATGGCACATTTCAGTCCCTTTTTGTGCACAAACTTTCCTTCTACAAAATAACACTGTAAACAAACTTTTTTCATGGGCAAGCCATCACTTTAATACATTTCTTATTGAAACCTTAATCCATCTTACCATCTTGCTGATCATAGGTATACTGTGAGCACATTATTTCCTTAATATTATAACCCTCTCTAAACCAGACTTTTTCTCAATTTTTTTACTCCAAAGGAACCCCTGCAATAATTTTAAGGTCTCAGGAAACCCCTGCTAAGATTAGTCCTTTTGTGGCCATTGGGAAAATGTCCCTTACATTGGCAATGGTCAGTGGGAAGAATGCTCCCCTTACAGTGGTATTCAGAATTCCACCCTTATGCCCTTAGACACGATCATGCGTTTGCCTGGCCAATAGCACATCGGAATTCCGATAGAATTCCATTGGAGTAAAATAGAACATGTTCCAAATTTAAACTCTGATAGAATTCATCTAAATTTCCGATGGTATTTCTCTGATGCGGCATACACACGGTCGGAATTTCCAATGGAAAAAGTCAGTCGGACTTTTTCCATTGGAAATTCCGATCGTGTGTACGGGACTTTACAGTCATGCCTTTGTTTCTGCCAAGCGGTTATCGGACCTGGAACTATGCTGAACCCATCACATGGGAGGTCAGTTTTCCACAGCTCAATGTAATTTTCTGGGGAGGGGAGTGGGTACCTAGTTTTGACAGGTACTTCCTGTCCCACTTCCTTTTTCTGGTGCCTCACCATCCTGGTATCGCTTCCTCTGCCTCAACCTCTCTGCAATCTTCTGGGACACATCACAGGTCCCAAAAGATTGCCTGGCCACTAACAGAGAGCAGCGTGACTCGCGTATGCACAGTGCGTACCCGGCCGTGAAGCCGCAGGCTGTCACATCTGGGTGCCCACACTTGCAATGATGGTGCCATGGAGAGGAGGGGTAGAGTAGCAAGGCTTCAGGCAGCTGCATCACTGGACTGTGGGACAGATGAGTGTGTGTTTATTAAAGCAGAGGTTTACACAAAAAGTGAACCTCCGCTTTGTGCATCCTTCCCCCCCTCCGGTGTCACATTTGGCACCTTTCAGGGGGGAGGGGGTGCAGATACCTGTCTTAGACGGGAGTCCAGCCTCGTGACGTCACCCCCACGCTGTCTTCTGGGAAACACTGTTCCCAGGAGAGAGCGGGGACCAGTGACGGCATCCTCGCGCATGAGCAGTGATCCTCGCGCATGAGCACTAGGGAATTGGGCTGATCCGCCCCGTGTGAAAGGCGCCTTAGGCAGTCGGCATGTGGTATGGCAAGGTAAAATTAAAAAAATAAAAAAAACAAACAAAAACAAAACAGAACATTAAAAATGCAGTACATGTCTACAATACATGCAATACAATATTTGACCACTGCATGTACAGAAATACCTGTTGATCTGCCAGATGCAGTTAGCTTCTACTCTGGAACCGCATAATATTTTTTTTGGACTGAATGGTGTCATACCTGCTCAGTTGTTCGTTGTTAAAACTCAAAATTCTTCCCCTCTAGAGATTATTGTTTTGTAGTCCAAGACAAGAACTGGAATTACTCCATGGGAATAACTCCTTGTTTAGCAATGTGTGTTACCAAGCAATCGAACAAGTGTACCTAATAAAATGGCCGGTGAGTGTAGCTGGTGCTGGGCAACTAATCCAGTTCCATCATATGACGTAAGTCACATGCTCCTTCATGCCCAGAGGTACCAGTAGCTGAATGGGGAATATTTATAATATTTTATATTATTGTTGGTTCATATTAGTGAATTCTAGACCTCCAAATCCTGACCATATAAGGACATAAGCATAGCTATACCGCTATACCGTATACCAAAGTAATGTTATTGTTAACTGGTCAAATCCTTGAGGTGTCATGTTGCCAAGGGAGTTGGCTGGGGGTGGGTTTCCAAGTTCTTACCACAGCCAAATCCTATACGAGTTTAGTCTCACCCAGAAAGGCCATGAGGCAAGTGTCTGGTTCTGGTCACCTGTGCCATGTTGCGAAACAGCAAACAAGACTCCATGGTGGGAAAAAGCACCTTTATTTAAGTATTCTTGATATTTTCTTTATCTGTATCTGTTACTTTTAATAAATGTTATACTTTTAAGTATTTGTATGATCTCTAATGGTTTTTTTCGTTCTTCTCAAGACCTCCTACTTTCTAGCTCTCTCATCACCTGCTCCCATGCTCATCTCCAGGACTTTTCCAGAGCCTCTCCAAGCCTTTGGAACCCCTTACCCAAATCTATCTGTCTATCTTCTTCTCTATTAGCTTTTAGAGGATCCCTGAAAACCCTCCTCTTCAGATAAGCCTACCCTTCCCACACCTAGCAACTGTATTTTTCATTTGAGTCCATCTGATCATTCCCCCACAGCTAACTACCCTTTATTCCACTCGACCCTCCCTTCTAGATTGTAAGCTCTAACGAGCAGGGCCCTCTGATCCCTCCTGTATTGATTTGTATTGTGACTGTACTGTATTCCATGATGTAAAGCGCTGCGCAAACTGTTGGCTCTATATAAATCCTGTATAATAATAATAATAATCTCTCTTTGCACATGATGAACACAACCTAAAAACGTGACAAAACAATTGGCTACTGAGGTACTCTCATTGTTTAGGCAAGTCGGGTCCAAGTAACAAAAAAAAAAAACTATTTTCAAAAAGACAAATTTTTCTGCCAGCAAAGACAAGACAGACCAATGTCGGCATCTGAACAAAGGAAGACAATCAGCTTTTACAAGTTTCAAATGTCGGACGGGCTCACTTTAATATAGGAAGTGTATTATACAAGAACATATTAAGCTGAATTCATCATTACAATTTTCGAAGCATTTTGCACACAAATGGTGACCTTTTCAGTAATAAGCCTATCTTCTCAATCACCTTAGACATAAAGAATATGTTTACTTCAGTTTCCACATCAAGCTCCTCACATTCTACATTTCAGACGCAGAATACCAAACGCAGACCAACGTGCGGCATATAATACATGTAAATGAGACTCTCAAAGGTAATTTTTGATGCTTATAATAATGTCAGTCATGGCATGAGGGGAATAAATCACAGATTAGACTTTCAAAATGGATTCCTCTTCGCAGATACCAACTGCATGTAAATATTGTGCCTCACAGATAAACACAACCATGATTAATGACCCCTGACATTAGAATTTTAAATGTGCTACATAATATCATGTTCCCCTGGACTCGGCCGCACTTGAAAATGAATCAGAGATTGAAATTGCGAGAGAGCTGAGGTACTCCTAGACATTAGGGATTGGAAGGGAACGTGCTGTGACAGCAGGGTGTACATGTATGAATGAGAAAGCACTACAATATTAAATTATAGGGTGCACACGGCTTAGTACTGTATTTTCTCCCAGCATGCATTCTGCTGTGTGGCTCTTTATCCAGATGCTATTGACAGCCTGGAGCTGACGGTCCATTTTTTAATGGACATACAGTGACATCTACACACAGTAGCCCTAGAATTTTCTGTCATACTCTGGGATTTTTACGGTTGGCTGCACACACATATCTTGTACGCAGGTGCTGCTTTTAGCCCCTGTTAAGCATGGCCGATGACCTCCATTGTACAGCAGGAAAAAAGTGATTGAATTCCTGCATTCATTATCGTCATGTCAAAGCTCTTAAATTTAAATAAGTAGAAGAAATGGTGTGGGGCGTATAATAATAATTATTATACAAGATTTATATAGCGCTAACATTTTGTGCATCACATTACCAAAAATAGGGGAGACAGTACAGTTACAATACAATTGAATACAAGAGGGTTAGGAGGGCTCTGCTCATCAGAACTTAAAGTGGTTGTAAACCTCAGACAAGAAATATGAACAAAGCATATCCCTCTATAGTGTGTACTTATCTCAATTAACGCCTTGGTGCTAACACCACCCTGTCCTTTAAGGGGCTTCAGATGCCAGGAGGCAGGGTGGGGGGATCTAGCTGACTGACAACCTCAGTGTGTCCCTTTCTTCCAATCAGCTCTCTGAGCTCTCTTCACTGAGCTCTGCAGAGTGTAACTTCAGCTCTCCACCTCCTTTTTTTTCTGATCTCTTAGCGATCTTTAAATATTCAGCACTTTGAATGGTTTTAGAGAAGAGAAGATGGCAGATAAACAAGGTACAACGCATGGAGGATTTGTTTAATCTCGGTGTATCACTTGAGGCTAGCCACTTCACTGGGTATATATAAGGGTTTACAACCACTTTGAAATTCAAAGACAGAGGCAAGTGATACAAAAGAAAATAATTGTGAGGGAAGAACTGATGAAGAAAGTAGAACCACAGTTTTCAGGTAGAGGTGGAATAGGCTAAAAAGCTGAGTTTTCTGGGATTGCCTAAATACAGAATAGCAGGTAGCCAAAGAAATTAATGTAGGGAAGTGTTTTTAAACCAGGGTGCCACAGCAACAGTCTGGTCTGTGCACAATCCTCTGTTAACTCCCAGACACAGAGAAGCTGTGAGAGCCATCTGCCTGCATCTTACCAACCAATGACATCATCCGTTGCTAAGAATATGTTGGGTGGCCGGCACAGTTTTCAGTTTTGCTGGTAATAGTACAGATAGCAGCAGGGAGGAGGAGAGAACCAGGAGGAGGTGTGGGCTGTGCTCTCTTCACTGTGTGTGGGATGTAACACAGGACCGCCCTCACGTCTGAATGTACAGGGTTTGATTACCACCCTCTATATCCTCCCTACACTTCTCCTGTCTAAGCAGCAGAAAATGTGGGTGGGGGATGTAATTAAACCCTGTACAGCCGGATCTAAAAAAAAGCATACTACCCCTAGTGTAAATGAGCCCTCAGACTGGTGTGCCCCTGGATTTTGCACAATTCTGAAGGGTGACTTCAATGGAAAAAGGTAGAAAAACCTCTGAAATAGTGAGTCCCAGAGGATAGGAGAGTAGGCTTGAACATTTCAAGGAAACTAGAAAGCAAAATGTAGGCAGGGCCATTAGAACATGGGTATAGCTTTTCCTTTACGGGAAACACTTACCCTAGTTACTTGTTAGTGGGAGTCCCTGTTGCCGGATGGATTAATTCAAGTGTACATTTACCAGTACATGTACAATATCATACTCTACTCCCTACTTTGCCTGAGCTAAGTACCAGTTGTAGCAAGAAGAGGTGAGTTCAATAAGTTTGAGACTTTACTTTCCCAACTTCAAAGCAAACAACTTCAGGGCATACAGCTTCTCTCCATATCTGGTAGTAGTCATTGGCACTTTCTCAGGATGGGCGCTCTGCGAAGGATAGTTCTTTACCTCGTGTTGGTAAAGTCCTTTCCGGGGGTTGGTTTTATTGGGAGTCTGATAGAGCTCTGGGTGGGACAGACTCCCAAGTCTGTGGACCCGCAGCTTCTTGTTTGGCTTTCAGGTCTTGATTAAGGCAGCTGGGCCTAGCTCTCAGTGAGGCCGCGTACACACGAGCAGACAGATTTGTTCAAATCGGTCGGGCCGATTTGAACAAATCTGTCTGCTGGGGACGTATTGGTTTGATCGTGTACACACGATCAAACCAAAGTCCCCGCCGCCAGACGGCGTAGTGACGTGGCGGTGACGTTGACGCCGCCACGTCACCGCACCAGGAAGTAAAACACTTCCGCGCATGCGTCGAAACCATTCGGCGTACTAGCCAGCAGACATGTCGGGCGGACGGGTTCCCAGCCGACAGATTTCAAAGCATGCTTTGAAATCTGTCGGGTGGCCAAATCCGTTGGCTCGCCTGTACACATGGTCGAATCCGTCTGCTGGGACGGTCGGGCCGACCGTTTCCAGCAGATAGATTTGATCGTGTGTACGCGGCCTGAGAGAGTGTGTGTCTCTGTGTGAGGAGGCATATTGGAGCATGGCTGTTTATGCCTGATTTTGGATTCAACTTTGTGCAACGGTAAGGACACTTACTACCAAACCAAAGGACTGGTCAGACTACGGATACAGTAAGGCTCGGTAGAGAAGAAGTTTATTTTGTTTGTTTGATGGCAAGATGCCCTTTTTTCTCCTGTTGGAAATATCCTGTGCATTAAACATGGTGTTTTCCTAAAGAGACTGTGAGTTGTCCCTGGCGTGGGTCTGATCCCCCTACAATATATATAAATAAATTCACATAATATGGTATATAAAATGTATAACAGTGATTGTGTATTTAATTAAAAACAATATATTAACAAATACATGATCACTGTTATGTATTTTATATACCATATTATGCAAACATATATATATATTTCTCTGATGTTACTTTAGTGTCAATTCACATATTCATTCCCTTGAGAAAGTCACGTGACGCAATGCGTCAGGAGGAGACAGAGATTATACTTATGGTGGCTTGTATCCTAAGAAGTGCAGTGAGCAGGAGAGCTGTCCTGGTCAATTTATTATACAAGGCATTTTTAACAAAATAAAAGTGCTTTTTTCCTGCCTCTACTCCCATTGGAGACTTGCCCAATGCAGTATCCTAGCCTAGGCCAACAGGGCCCAGGCCTAGTGCAGCACTTTGCAGGGGGCAGCACAGAAAGAGTCCCCGCTGGCTTGGGCTACACTGTTAGTGTAGTGCCAGTCTTATGGGGCGGACTGGGCTGAGAGGCAAATTAGTCTTGCACCTCCATAAAGAGGCAGCACTGCTTCCGGTATGCGGGTGGCCGGCGTTCCGCAACTTTGGGGGCGCTACATCTACTTCTATTTTGACTGTCCTATCATCCAGGACCACAAACCTTCCTCGCTATGCTATATGTTTTCTGTTGCACCATTGGCATGGTTATATCTTCTTAGTCCTCTCCATAAAATTATCAGAAATTTGTGCTTAAAGTAGAACTATAGGCAACACTTTCATTTGGGATAGAGTAAGGGAGGGTTATAGCCCCTGGCAGCTTATTTTTTACTATCCCTGTTCCATTGTAGAGATTTCCCTTCACTTCCTGCCCCATAGCCAAACAGGAAGTGAGAGGAAATTAAGGGAATAATCCATTGCCCCCCCCCAGCCCTCAGAACTAGTGTCCCCACTCAAAAATTTCAGGGTGGGTCTTAAACAGCAAGGGGTTTGGCCCTAACAGGAAGAGGTGGGTCATATTTAAATTAGGGGGTGCATGAATTTATTCAGGCCTAGGACAGCACAAAACCTAAATACACTACTGGACTTGCCTTATCACTTTTGTCCATATGACACCCGGAAGACAAACAGCATTAATCCTGGCAGAGTTTTTAACCATTCCCTGTTTCATCCAAAACTTAAATATACTGTATTGGCTTGAGCTGAACATAAACAATTTTTGTACCTTGTAAAGTTGTCAACATAAAAAAAAAATGCTTTCCTAAAGTAGACCTCTAGAAAAATGCATTTTGGTGTCAGCCATGCTTTACAATTATTGTGTATCAGTGGGATGTGTGCTGCCTGTGACTACTCTAACTATTCTATCATTACGGCAGACACATGAAGCACAAGGAAAGCTGTTGTTGCTGTGGGCTGAGGACCCAGTATGTAGTCGGCTTTGATGCTTTGTGGAGTTTTTCTTTCATTTGAATTCAGTCCTTCATTTTTTGCCTCTATCTATCAGCATCACTGCATACTGAGAACACTTTTCATACTGTGTACTGCGGTGTGTCTGTGATATTGGTTAATGAGAATCTGAATGATTGCAGAATCCATCTCCATTTTCTCAGCTCACCTCTGTATTCCGATGTGCTGCTCTAAACGTGTTTTGTTTTGTCACTCTGGGGTCACTCCAATTACCATCTTACAATCCATATTGATTTCCTCTGCGACCATGCCCGTAATGTTTACACCATTATATAATTGAACAAACCCCACTATTAGAGATTTAAATTAATATGTAAAGCAGACTAGATGTAGAACATCAAACTAAATCAGCAAATTGGATGAGAAGAACACGTATGTCATAGACCTGATCTCTAAGAAATAAATGCCTGACATTGGTAAGTAGCTTGATCCACAGTTACTGATGCACTGGTATACATTGCATGATTCAGGAGAGAAGCTTTTTTTGCAATGTACCATATAGTGTAATGCTTTAAAGGTGAACTCTGGTTTTACTGGACTTGCACGGCTGTACAGTCTCCCCTCCTGTATTGAAATTGCTTACTCTGATTTTACTGCATCTCAAACAGAGAGGGGGGGGCAGCAACAAAAATAAATATAGAATCTTAGGCCGCGTACACACGATCGGTTCAAACCGATTAAAAGGGACTGAGGTTCGGTTTCAATCGGTCCAAACCGATTGTGTGTAGGCCCCATCGGTCCGTTATCCTTGGTCAAAAAACAGAGGGCTTGCTTTAAAATTGAACCGATGGACGGCTAACCAATAGGTCAAAACCGATCGTTAGTATGCAAAAGCATTGGGTGATCTCTCCAGCGACGGGTGATCTCTCCAGCGACGGCCAGTTGGTCCAGCAATGAGAAGATCCATCTATTCAGAGCACAGCTCCGCGAAAGACACGCCGGAGCTTGACGTTTCTTTTATAGGGGAGGCAGGCCACGCGTCACGTGACCCCGTCCCCCTCTGACGCAAGGGGCATGTCTGGGCTGTACCAGTGATGTAGCACAGTGTGCGTCAGAGGTTGACGGGGTCACGTAACACGTGGCCCACCTCCCCTGTGCTCTGAATAGATAGATCTTCTCATCGCTGGACCGACCGTCTGTCGCTGGAGAGATCACCCGGCGCTGGATAAAATACAACGTTAGAGCAGGGAGCAGCATCGATCGTCTATTTTCACCGCTGGATTTTTATTTGGTTTAATTAATAAAGTAATTTGTTCTATGGGGTGTGTGTGTTTTTCTGAAAACTACTATTTACACTTCCTTCGTGAAATGGTAGGGGTACAGTGTACCCCATTACCATTTCACACAGGGGGGGCCAGGATTTTTTTTTTTAATTGATGGCGGGGGTTCCCCTTAATACCCATACCAGACCTAAAGGGACCCCCGTGCATTTTTTTCCCGAACTCCGGACCCGAACTTTCACCAATTATTCGGGTTCGGGTCCAGGTTCAGGAAAAACCCAAAGTCCGTACCGAACACAAACTTTACAGTTCGGGTTCGCTCAACTCTATTAATGATGTATCCGATCTGTGGATCAACAAAAAATTCTTCCTTATTATTGGCATCAGTTATCCTTGGAAACTGTCTTAAATAAAGAACACCTTCACCTTCCCCCTTCATCATTTAGATTAACATGGAAGAAAAATATATAAGAAAAACTCTAAAGTGTTCAGGAAGCAGACTATTTGTTGTCTGGTGATTTTTTGAATTTACTATTTTTTTTTTAATTGTTTTGTTTTTCCACATAATGCTATTCCTACTCTTGTCATGCAAACATGGGCATGTATCCAATTCAGAGCTCTGAGGCAGAGTTATGCCCACTAAAACATCAGTTCTTGTTCCTTCCATGGGGCGTCGTTTAGGTCCACCTACTGAACTTGTTCTTGATCTATATAGAGGCTGATTTCCTAGCGAATTTACAAGCTTGTGTTTTTAGTTCATATGTGAGTATAACTACATGTGTATTTTTTTATAAATGGTACAAAAAGGTAATGCCCAAAATTGTTGTGTCCATGATCTCAGAGGACTACCAAACCCCCACTTCAGGGGTTACAAATACAATACAATAGATACATTTATTTTTGATGTTTAACTAAGTAAAGTGCTAATGTTGTTCTTGCTGCTGCCATCATTTCAGCCTTCTGGCACCTCTACTCCTTCTCACCATTTCTAGTTGGCGGCACTTGTTAATTAAGCTATACCATTGTATAAACTTACATACGAGGTAAGGGGCTGCCCAAAATTGAAAAATATGGTCATTTTGGATAGGGAGTAAGACATATCAAACTATTCCTTTGAATAAAAATAACACTTGAAATGTAATGATTTTATATATACATGTGCTTGGTAACCCATATAAAACCCAGAAAGTAAGGACAGATACTCAAATAAATTTGAAATACTTATTATTTATTACAAATAAAATAACCATTTAATGATGACTAACAATGCACAGACATCAGTGTACCTAAGCTATTAACATTTAGAAGGCCACATGTTCTCTCTCTGTTTAGCCTAGTCGCTTGTATTTGATTGTACAGCCCTTTTGTGTGAATTTCATGCGAATAACAATTTCATATATGTGTACATTCATTATGCTAATTTTTTATTGTGCAATTAACAATAACAAATTCTACCTTTAAAAAAGAACTATTATAAGCTTTAATAATAACACATGGAAAGCCTATTTTACTTTAATTATTATCTTCCATGAAAATAACAGCTGGCGATAAAAAAAAGTCCTTAATTGGCCATTTTTATTATGGGGTGACAATGAAATGTCCCTGTCTCCCACAATTTCCTGCCTGTAAATCACCCTTTCACATGCTCATTTAAAGGAACTAGATACTGCTATGCTAATTCACATTGCACAAGCATTTTACACTCTTGATATTATTAAAACAAATCGCAGCCAGCAACAATTAGCAAATATGCCCTGTGAAAAAAACACATGCAGCCTGTTATCACTGTAGTGCATGTGGACAGGGCCAGGCTGTAAAAAAGATGCAGGACATCAGCAGCAATAAGATGTAACAAAGGATTAAAAAACAAGGTAATAAAATGTATGAAGAAGTATCTCCACTCTAGGCCCTATTGTATTGGCCCTGCACTGCAACCCAGTGCTAACGGTAAAGTGGTTTCTTAGGTAAAACAAGAAGTCAAATGGTATTAACCCCTGCAATGGAAAGGCCATTTCATATATGTTGTTGCTTTCCACGGTAGGTATCAGACCATGATTGTGCACACTTTAGATCTTATTTAATGGAAGTCTGTGTAACATCCAAAAATTAGTCTTTCTATATGGATTGGCTCCCAATCCATCCATCACTTATTCATACTTTAAAACAAAACTTTATTCCATAAGAAATCTACTGAAACACCTAACTTATCGAACATCATCATTAGATTAAATATCCCAGCAAAATACAAACTATTACAAGCATACAAAAACATTCTACAATTAACTTACAGTAAAACCTTGGATTGCAATCATAATTTGTTCCAGAAACATGCTTGTAATCCAAAGCAATTTTCTTTACAGGGTATAAAAGAGAAGAGAGGCACCTCTAAGGCCTCGTACACACGATCAAATCTGTCTGCTGGAAATGGTCGGCCCGACCGTCCCAGCAAACAGATTCGACCGTGTGTACGGGCAAGCCGACGGATTTGGCCACCCGACAGATTTCAAAGCATGCTTTGAAATCTGTCGGCTGGGAACCTGTCCGCCCGACATGTCTGCTGGTTAGTATGCTAACCAGCAGACATGTCTTCTCGCACACGCGCCAAATGATTTCGACGCATGCGCGGAAATGTTTTACTTCCTGGTGCGGTGACGTGGCGGCGTCAACGTCACCGCCACGTCACCGACACGTCAGCGCGCTGTCTGCTGGCGGGGATTTTGGTTTGCTCATGTGTACACGCGAGCAAACCAAAATCCAAGCAGACAGATCTGTTCAAATCGGTCGGTCCGACCGATTTGAACAGATAGATTGCCTCGTGTGTACGAGGCCTAAGTGTAGCAATAAGTTGCTAAATGTTCTACCTTCATTAAATGTAACCATATTGCTACACTTAGAGGCTCCTCTCTTCTCTTTTAAACTCAGTTGTGGCATAACGCTACTCTTATATCAAGACATCCCTTGTATATCAAGACAAAATGTATTAACTGCTTGCCGACCAGCCGCCGCAGTTATACGGCGGCAGGTCGGCTGTGCTGGGCGAGATCATGTAGCTATACGTCATCTCTCCCAGCAGCCGGAGGTGCGCACGCACGCCCCCCGCTCGTCCCTGATCCTGGCACATGTGTCCGGCAGGCGCGATCGCCGCCGGGCACCGGCGATCGCTCGTTACAGAGCGAGAACCGGGAGCTGTGTGTGTAAACACACAGCTCCCGGGCCTGTCAGGGGGGAAATGCCTGACAATGTATGAACAGCGATCAGTCATTTCCCCCAGTCAGTCCACCCCCCCTCCAGTTAGAACACACCCAGGGAACATACTTAACCCCTTCCTCACCCCCTAGTGTTAACCCCTTCGCTGCCAGTGGCATTTTTATAGTAATTAATGCATTTGTATAGCACTGATCGCTATAAAAATGCCAATGGTCCCAAAAATGTGTCAAAAGTGTCCGAAGTGTCAACCATAATGTCGCAGTTCCAAAAAAAATCGCTGCTAGCCGCCATTACTAGTAAAAAAAAAATATTAAGAAAAATGCCATAAAACTATCCCCTATTTTGTAAACGCTATAACTTTTGCGCAAACCAATCAATAAACGCTTATTGCGATTTATTTATTTTTTTACGAAATATATGTAGACAAAAAATATGTAGAAGAATATGTATCGGCCTAAACTGAGGAAACAAATAGTTTTTTTTTATATATTTTGGGGGATATTTATTTTAGCAAAAAGAAAAAAATATAATTTTTTTTCAAATTTGACGCTCCTTAGCGCAAAAACTAAAAACCGCAGAGGTGATCAAATACCACCAAAAGAAAGCTCTATTTGTGGGAAAAAAAGTACACCAATTTTGTTTGGGAGCCAAGCCACACGACCGCGCAATTGTCAGTTAAAGCGACGCCGTGCCAAATCGCAAACAGTGGCCTGGTCTTTGACCAGCAATATGGTCCGGGGGTTAAGTGGTTAAAGCATTTTGCTCATCTTGCAAAACGCTCTCAAACCAAGTTACTCTCAAACCAAGGTTTTACTGTAATGGCAAGATTGGTTAAACAACCTGAGAGCTTCTAACCATTTAAAGAATTGCAAACTATGATTTTGTTCTTAGTTTGAAAGAAACTTTACTAATAATGAGACTCTAGTATAACATGTCAGCTAGCTTTTTGTCTTTATTCTCTGCTGGCTTTACTGTCTTGATATCCAATCTCTGCGTACAGTTTGTTCCCAACTGGGGTAGGCGGGATATGGTCGTCAAGGAACAAAACTTAACCAATAATGAGATTCCAGTACAGCATGTCGGCTAGCTTTTCAGCCTTTTTCCATGATGGCTTTACTATCTTATTTTCCAATCTTTGCTCACAGTTTTTTTCCAAGCGTGGTAAGCGGGACATGGTTGTGAAGAAAATCGACACTACGTTGTACCCTTTCCATTTTGTGCTTTATAAAAGGTTATGTAAAATGTGTAATAAGCAATGTTACATGTGTTGTATAGAAATATCAACAATTTCGGGTTCTGTTACCTTAAAATGTTATAAAAATGTATAGTTTAAAAAAATTAATAAAAAAAATGCCTTTATTGTCTTGCTTATGTTTCAATATCAAAATACATTTGGAACAATAACAAAAGTCAAAGATGACCCAATTTCCAGCATCAGTATACATGATTAGAAAAGATCTTTTGAACATGTGTTTCTCCATTTAGGGCTTCAGCAGGTCAGACCTAAAACTGTTATTTTGCTGATCATATATTTATGGCATAATGGTGCCAGCAAAGGTCAAGATGCTGACGGCAGTAACTATTCAATTTCAACGTGTGCAAGGTTGCTGAGATGACCTTATTGTTTTTTGGACCATTCATAGGTCTACCATAGGAGTTGCCTTTATGGAATAGCGGAGGCACATCTATAAGTGTCATAATCCTTAAAAATCACAGCTTTTCTGCATCAAAGAGTGTCTCAAATAAATGATGAACACTGCTTTCCAATTTAGTTCACAATTTCTTTTCTCCATCAGATAACAAATCACCTGGATTTAGAGAATTGTAAAAATGTTTAAGGTATTTATGTACCAACATTTTTTTTTTATTATTCACAGAGGAAGAAAGTTTTTTTTTTTACTGCTATCTAGGACCCAGTTAAGGCCCGTACATACGATCAGAAAATCGTAAGACAAATATCGCTTTCGAAGTGATCGTACGATAATCTGAACGTTAGCACAAAGCTTTAAGGAGCCAATCACGACAGTCTATCAGATATTATTATATCGTACGATTATAGAATTTTAACTATTAGCATACCTTAACCACTTAAGACCCGGACCATTACGCAGGTAAAGGACCTGGCCAGTTTATGCGTTTCGGCACTGCGTCACTTTAACTGACAATTGCGCGGTCGTGTGATGTGGCTCCCAAACAATATTGGCGCCCTTCTTTTCCCACAAATAGAGCTTTCTTTTGGTGGTATTTGCTTAACTCTGCGGTTTTTATTCCTTGCGCTATTAACAAAAATAGAGCGAAAATTTTGGAAAAAAATCAATAATTTTTACTTTTTACTATAATAAATATCCCCCAAAAAGATCTAAAAAAACTTCATGAGCTCTCAAATTTTTGTTGTAGAAAATTCCGACAAGAAATGTCTACACACGCTTCGCAATTTCCGACCAAAAGCTCCCATCGATTATTTGTTGTTGGAAATTCCGAGCATGTGTACGCGACATAAGACTTTGAACTTGCATTGTTTTGATCCACCAGTAATGTATTTATTTGATTTAATCTGAAAGTTTAGTTGGGCTTTAATGGAAGCATAGTGGTGACTTTAAAAGCTCCCAATTAATTGCAAAGCTAGTCCCAGTTTGAGGTGATATAGCCCAGGAATAGAGTATTTGCAGCTCTGTATCTATTTTTGAGGCTTTGTGTTCTTGCAGCCCACTCATGATTACCCTTGGCTATTCTGCACACACAGAGAGACATAACCTGTCATCACTTTCACCAACAACTGTCTACAGGCAACATCTGTCCCTACCCACAACAACTCCCTCAGTTCCCAAGGACTAGCATTTCTTGTTGGTAGACCGCATCTTAATCGGTTTTATATTTAATCAACTACATCTAACACTAGACAGAAATAGCTTTGGTTAATCATAGATCAATTTCAGTAAATAAATTACAGTGATGATAAGAGTAATTTATTCACTATCATGCTGATCTATAATAAAGTAAGGATTTTTTTTGCATAGAAAGGCAGCTGTTAGGTATTGATTGGAAGGATGACTTGTATATTCCCACTGGAGGACACATTATTGAAAAACTACTATGCATGTTGAATTTTTACATAATTACAGCTGACAAGATCCATGTTTGCGGCAGTACAGTACATATTAAATAAAAACTGAATGAAAAAAAAAAGATTTTTTTTGCAAGTTTTAAGAGACTTTATCATTTAAACCCCCAATAGCACACGTCTTCTTCTTCTCTTCTCCAGATGTTGACGCGACGCTTCCTTCCGCTGTTATGGCTGGCGCGCGGCTCGCAGCGAGTTATATAGGCCTGTCTTGTGACGTCGCAGTCCCATCATGCTCCGGTAGGTACCACCACGTGGTACCTACCGGAGCATGATGGGACTGCGACGTCACAAGACAGGCCTATATAACTCGCTGCGAGCCGCGCGCCAGCCATAACAGCGGAAGGAAGCGTCGCGTCAACATCTGGAGAAGAGAAGAAGAAGAAGAAGACGTCACAGAAGAGGGGACACGCCGCCGCTAGTAATTGAGCTAACACACGAAGATAGCGGCGGCGAGTCCTGAAGAAGAAGAAGACCCCCGCAGAGCGGAGAAGACCCCCGGAGAGCCGGAGAAGACCCCGGAGAGTGGGAGAAGACCCCGGAGAGTGGGAGAAGACCACCCCGCCGCCGAAGATGTCGAAGGAAGCCCGCCGGGTGGTGGGCGCTTTTATCAAAGCGCCCCCCCGGCGGCGGAAGAGAACCAGACGGCGGTGAAGAACAGCGGCACCCACCCCCCCGCAGAAGCCCGCCAGAGGGGGGCGCTTTTATAAAAGCGATCATACACACACCGTCAACATCTGGAGAAGAGAAGAAGAAGAAGAAGACGTCACAGAAGAGGGGACACGCCGCCGCTAGTAATTGAGCTAACACACGAAGATAGCGGCGGCGAGTCCTGAAGAAGAAGAAGACCCCCGGAGAGTGGAGAAGACCCCCGGAGAGCCGGAGAAGACCCCCGGAGAGCCGGAGAAGACCCCCGGAGAGCCGGAGAAGACCCCGGAGAGTGGGAGAAGACCCTGGAGAGTGGGAGAAGACCACCCCGCCGCCGAAGATGTCGAAGGAAGCCCGCCGGGTGGTGGGCGCTTTTATCAAAGCGCCCCCCCGGCGGCGGAAGAGAACCAGACGGCGGTGAAGAACAGCGGCACCCACCCCCCCGCAGAAGCCCGCCGGAGGGGGGCGCTTTTATAAAAGCGATCATACACACACCCCCCCCCGGCGGCCAACTAATAAAATATTTCAATACACTGTGTGGTTTATTTGTGTTTACACTTTTCTTGCAGGTGAATGGGTAGGGGTACAATGTACCCCATACTCATTCACTTAGGGTGGGGGGCCGGTATCTGGGGGCCCCCTTATTAAAGGGGGCTTCCAGATTCCGATAAGCCTCCCCCCGCATACCCCGACAACCAACGGCCAGGGTTGTCGGGAAGGGGCCCTGTCCTCATCAACATGGGGACAGGGTGCTCTGGGGTGGGGGGCCGCAGTGCGCCCCCTGCCCCAGAGCACCTGACCCCCCCATGTTGAGGGCATGCTGCCCGGTACGGCTCAGGAGGGGGGGGGGGCGCTCGCTCGCCCCCACTCCCCTACTGACCGGCCGGCCGGCGTGCTTTGGATACGGGTCTGGTATGGATTGTGGGGGGACCCCCACGCCGTTTTTTCGGCGTAGGGGGTCTCCTTACAACCCATACCAGACCCAAGGGCCCGTTATGCTCCTGAGGGGGGAACCCAATGCCGGATTTTTATTTAAAATCTGGCGGGGACTTCTTTCTCAGGATTCATAACAAATTCCGCCCACGTGTAGAATTGGTGGGAATCCGCGTCGGATCCCCGTCGCTTCTATGACGCACTCGCTGGATTGTGCTTTTACTATTCCAGCGAGTGCGAGATTTCGGCAGCCTGTCGCCGAGAATCAGCGCGATGCTGTCGTGCTATAAACACATTGCGGCAGGCACTGTACTGCTACAGGGCGGCTGCACTGTGCAGGATCACTTATATATACAGCAACAGCATGTGATCCTGCACTTCCGGGTATCTGGTGCAAGTGCATGCCGCTGGCGGCTCACTCCCTCTGTGACTTTACACAGCGAGAGCTGATCAGTGAGTTTCGCAGACCTGATGTCCACCGCCACCCGCTGATCGTTTGGTACACTGACAGAATGCCAGTCTGCCTATGTAAACAAGGCAGATTGCCGTTCTGTCAGTAAAGAAGGCATAGATCCTGTGTTCCTGCAAAGCAGAAACACTGATCCATGGCTTCCACTAGTAAAAGCAACTCCCCCACTACTATGAAACACTAGCTAGACACACAGTTAACACTTTGATCGCCCCTGGTATTAACCCCGTCCCAGCCAGTGTCATTAGTACAGTGCATATTTTTAGCACTGATCCCTGTATTAGGGTAATTGGTCCCCAAAAATATCCCATAGTTTGTAGATGCTATAACTTTTGCGCAAACCAATTAATATACGCTTATTGTTTTTTTTTTTACCCCAAAAATATGTAACAGAATACATATTGGCCTTAATTGATGAAGAGATTCGATTTACTTCAAAATTGTCGGTCGTTCTTTGTTTAAAGTGCAAAAAATAACAACCACAGAAGTTATCAAACACCACCAAAAGAAAGCTATATTTGTGGGGGGAAAAAGGATACATTTTATTTGGGTACAGTGTCGCACAACCGCGCAATTGTCAGTTAAAATAACGCAGTGCCGTATTGCAAAAATGGTCTGGTCATAAAGGGGGGTAAGTCTTCTGGGGGTCAAGTGGTTAAGCAAAATTTCTAGGCTTAACTCAACTAATCCTAAAAAGGCTCACTTCCCTCTCCTAACCTGTGTAAGAAAGATCTGTATAATTACCTATTTTCAGACCATTCTGGTCAGGTCACATGGTTCCGCTCCCCTGTGTCAGCCATCAGTGGCTACAAGGAAGAGGAGAGAGTGCTAGACAGGGGCTGCTAATGCCTGGGAGCAGTGATGTCATCCAAAGGCTTCAATGTTAGCACTTTCTCCTCTCCCATGCAGCTGCCACTGACTGACACAGGGGAGCCAGATCACATGACTGGACCGGAGTGGACAGAAAAAAAGTATTATGTAGGGGGAGGGAATGTTTTTAAAAATAGTTGGGTTAAGCCTGGAATTCTACGTTAAGCCTGGAATTCTACGTTAAGCCTGGCTGCCCCTTTTGGCTCATTCATATTCCTATTGACGCGCTATTTGTTCCTGTGCTATTCAGCTTCAGTGCTAAGTTCTGTTGCACCGCGAGCCTGTCTTAGCCCATCCTCGTTATTGTGGGGGAACTTAGGACAATTCCAAGGGATGCTGGTTACAGCCCAACCTCAGAATGTGGTTGTTTGATGCTTAAAATGGCATTAAACTCAAAACCAAAAATTTAATATATAATGTAATACATTGCAGTGTACCAATCATTAGATGTGATGGCTGGATTCAATCTCTTTTCTTAAGCTTTGTTTCCCCTCTGTTTTCACCTGGTGCCCCTACTCCGGATGAAAGACATTGTCAGTCTGGTGGGAGGGGAGTGTTAGATGTACTAGCAGATTTAGATACAATAACAAACTGAGGCCAAACTGCAGCTTTTTTTACTCTTTAGGGATAAAGGTTATATATAAATAAATAAATAAATAAATAATCAAATACAATCCTAATCATTGTAAGCACCCCCGCTAGTGTTAAATGGTTTGTCTCCTCTCTGTAACTGATACATTCTGCTGGAGAGCTTGTTCTTCTGAAAAACAGACTTATTAAATTCCATTCCAAGCAGCCTCACACACTGTGGATGATGGTGAAACCATACGCTTGTCAATATAGGCCAGTTTCTCATGCTATGTGGCTGTCAACGAGGGACCGGCCTGCAATTTTATGTCCCTCCCTTTCGTTGTCGCTTAGTATATGGGACACATTGTCCAAGCCTCATAATTTCAAATCGACCCATAGTCCATTAGCTCCCTTCTTACGAAATAGGGACTTCATCCGGGCCTCGCTCCTCTTGCTTTTGAGTGGTGGTTCAATAAGGGCTTTATGCAGATTGTAGACCTATGTGATCATAAAGGAATGCTGTCCAAACAAACCTTGATGGAAAAACATCCACTGCCGGAACATTTTCAGTATACTGATATAAACCATTACCTGCATACATGATCTCGCAAATGTGATTTTGCAACCATGCCACCTATGGAATACATGTGTCATAGATGATATGATAAAATCCTGGGTGATATATCTGAAATATATACTATTCTAACATATACCTCGGCTAAACTGAGATTTGTGGTCAAATGGGAACAGGACTAGTGTTGAGCAGAATATGCCATATTCGATTTTGCGATATATCTCGAATATATAGTCGAATATTCGAGATATATTCGCTAAATATGAATATTCGTGATATTTTTTGAAAATGAAATGATTGCGAAATTTCGCTATTGCGAATGCGAATGCGAATGAAATTTCGAGAAATGCGGAATGGAGCACTCTGATTGGCTCAGAATATTCGTGATATTTTACAATACAAAATAATTGCGAATATTCGAGAAATGCGGAAGGAGCACTCTGATTGGCTCAGAATATTCGTGATATATTACAATACACAATAATTGCGAATATTCGGCAAATGCAGAAGGAGCACTCTGATTGGCTCAGAATATTCGTGATATACAGTATTACAATACACAATAATTGCGAATATTCGAGAAATGCGGAAGGAGCACTCTGATTGGCTCAGAATATTCGTGATATATTACAATACACAATAATTGCGAATATTCGAGAAATGCGGAAGGAGCACTCTGATTGGCTCAGATTATATTCGTGATATATTACAATATAAAATAATTGCGAATATTCGAGAAATGCGGAATGGAGCACTCTGATTGGCTCAGAATATTCGTGATATATTACAATATAAAATAATTGCGAATATTCGAGAAATGCGGAATGGAGCACTCTGATTGGCTCAGAATATTCGTGATATATTACAATATAAAATAATTGCGAATATTCGAGAAATGCGGAATGGAGCACTCTGATTGGCTCAGAATATTCGTGATATATTACAATACAAAATAATTGCGAAATTTCGAGAAATGCGGAATGGAGCACTCTGATTGGCTCAGAATATTTGTGATATATTACAATACAAAATAATTGCGAAATTTCGAGAAATGCGGAATGGAGCACTCTGATTGGCTCAGAATATTCGTGATATATTACAATACAAAATAATCGCGCCATATCGCTATTGCCGAATAATCGCATTGCGATTTTTCGGCAATATAAAATGAGTGCTGCAGCTACTCGGCCCAAGGTCTCTAATCATACCAGCAATGCGTTTAGACGTCGATGGGGATCTCTAGGATGTGATCTGTTCTAAAAAAAAAAAATTGAAAAAATACGAATATTCGAAATAGCCGCGATATTCGTGTTATTCGCGAATACTCGAATATGCAATATTCGTAGCGAATATTCGCAATGCGAATATTCGTGAGCAACACTAAACAGGACATCCAGGAAAATCTTGAACATGAGGATTGGCACTCGATGGTGCTAGCTGCTTCAAAGTCACTCATCAACACTTCTAATATCGAAGCAAACTATAAAGTACTACTGTTATGGTATTTTGTACCGGCCAGATTGGCTACTTATGTCCCAGAAGCTTTATCTTTCAGGGGATGTGGTCAGGAAGTGACGGCCTACTGGGATGGCCTACCACATTGCCCCAAAGTAGGGAGGTTTTAGATCAGAGTTTATCATTTTATTTTTATTCAAATTAATCTGACCAAGTCTCCGAAAACATACGTTACTGGACTGTAAAGTGGAAGAGGCCTCGAACATCCACACAAGCGTTTTTCATGACGAGAAAAATGCAATTTTTTGAAGTGTGTAGGCTCCAGCGCATTTTTCTCTACAAGAAAAATGAGCATTAAAAATGTAGAACCTGCTCTATTTTTTTCTCGTTGTTTTTCACATTGTCTTTTTTCTCGTCATGAAAAAGGCGTCTTTACGCTTTAACGAGGGGGAAAAATTTGCGCATGCTCAGAAGCAAGTTATGAGACGGGGAAATTAGCATAATCAGCCCAAAGGGTGGCGCCATTCGTGTTGTACGTCACTGCGCTTTGCTCGAGCATTTTTTACCACGATCGTTTGTATGCAAGGCAGACTTGAGAGGAATCGCGTTGAGAAAAACGTTGTTTTTTTTTTCCATGAACAACGATCGTGTGTACACGGCATTACTTTTTTATTTGTTTCTGCTAAAATTACTATCACTAGAAACTGGAAGTTGGCTTTTATACCATTTGACCACCTTAAAAACAAAGGGCCAGATTCAGGTACAATTACATTGGCGCAGAGTATCAGAGAAAAAAGAATGGAGGGCGCACCGACCTAGTGTGATACTGTTGCACAATTTTTATTAAAATACTAAAATCAATAGTTATACTCACAAAATGAGTTAGAAACAAGCTTTAAAAGACAATCCAACAGCGCCAGCAGAACAGGACGGTTGCTTCAGTCTAAAAAGGTATCTGACCGATAATCAGGCTAGGCTTACGTTTCGGGGGCGTACCCCTTTCCTCAGAGCCCCGGTGGTCTGCACTGCTCCCTCACTATGCAGCTTGTCAGAATATATACACACACACATATACACAGAGAGGTGAAAAGAGCATGTGCTAGAGGGTCACAGGTCACCCCGCCCACAGGGAGGTCTATTGGCAAAGCTCCCCCCATTTTAAAATTAACCCTTGGATGTACGATCCCTATATCCCACAGACTTGGCATGGTCTTACCGATGGGTATCCCATAATCCAAAGATTCGCCAATTTTGAAGGGAAGGGGGATGAGGGTGTATGGAGAAATACATCCATTTTCAGGTGTCAGAGGTGTTATCTTTGAAAGTGCACATACCTTACATATCCTGAGGCAGTGCCCTCCTTCCCTTCACATTTCATTATCCCAAAGTCATCCACATGGGCTGGAACGCACGCCACCTATTCTGAAGTGGCTGCGTTCCAGCACTACACTGCCTCGGGCATCGTCATCCTCTCTGCGCATGCGCGTACCACACGACAGCGCGATGCACGGCGCATCGCGACGTGCGTCACGCCGCCCACGGCGCCGACTCGTAGGAAGCGAGTGCGCTCCAGCATCACAAAAAGGATGCAGGTGAATGCGTTCCAGCATCACCATAGGGTGGAAGCGTCACATCCGCCCCTGTGACATTTCTCCTGTTTTTGCGGGGGATAGAGTCGCAAAGCGGTACTCCCTCTAGTGGCGGGAGGCCAGAATGGGGCTTCTAAATGAGAGACCAAAGGCTTCTCAGCACATGCCCTTGCTCCCAAATAGTCATGAAAAAAATATATATAATAAAATATAAGCATAAATGTAATCATAAATATAGATATCATCATTATCATCGTCCGTGGAATTAGTGTCAGCACCTGCATGGGTAAACACACACCTGCTCCTACATGAAATGGATGGGCTGGACCAGATGTCATTTTGTTAATGTCATCTATAGTTATAGGTGAATACCAAACATGAGCTCGCTCAAATACATAATAAAATAAAATAATTAATTAATTAAAATTTGATTTAAAAATAAAAACTGCTTGAAGCGATAGTCCATAGGTCCAGTATATGTTACAGCATAACGTACGCATATACCCATATATACACACGTGCATATAGAGGTAACGTGCACATGCATATCAATAGATACACACGTACATAGACCGCAAAAAATGAGTAAAATTGGATTAAAAGACACTCCCTTTAAAGCAATACCCAGAATACAAACACCCACACATACATACATATACAATGTATGAGAGACATGTTAGCGGCACAGCCGGCAGACTATATATTCATTTGCTCGCTCTCATATCTATCCAAACATAGACAGTGTAGAATGCCCATGCATATGCTGACGTCCAAATGGACTACATGTGTATACAAACAAATGCATAAGTAAAATGCCAACCCTGCCCGCCTAGCTATCCCAGCCTTGGCACCATGGCTGGTGTATACTAGCTTGCAGCCCACTAATACATTTTACCCTAGGTGGCGGCAGACAGGCTGAAACTTAATCTGTGAGGGAACTACCACCTAATATCTACATATAGTACAATACAATGGGTAGTTTAGATTGTTACTTCCTCCCTCTATGGCTTCTTAGAGGCCTCCCCAACCATATAGTACGGTTATCTACGAGATATTCAAATTTAATTATTTATTTCTATTTTGTTTTTTGCTTTTTACTTATGTGATGGTGTGTAATTCTATCTCTTCATTTAACCCTTTCGGAACCATAGTTCCAAGGGTGAAAATCCAAAAGGCCTCTCTTTTACAAAGAATTTGGTATTTTTTGCCGCTATCTAGATTGTTTTGAATGGCCTCTATACCAAACACTCTAAGGCCTTCCACTCCACCATCATGAACTTCCTTAAAGTGTCTTGGTATTGACCCCTTTTCCTTTTTTGTTGCAATGCTGCTCCTATGCTCGTTCATCCTAGTTCTTAATTGACGTGATGTTCGTCCTACATACAGTAGACCACATGGACATAGGATGCCATATATAACGTATGAAGTTCCACAATTAATGAATTGTTTGATCGTGTGACATCTTCCATCTGTACCAGTAATATCTCTTTTCCTATGGTGCATATGTGTACAGTTGCCACAACTGCTTACGCCACATCTATAGCTTCCTTTCTGATCGAAAATTGTGGTCCAGGGCCCTTTCAATCCTCCTCCTTTGTTCATTTTCTTTACTCTACTAGGAGCAATCATACTTCTCAAGTCTTTGGGCCTTCCAAAGACCAAATTGGGACGAGACGAGATACATGTCTCTAGAAATGGATCGGCAGCCAGAATCTTCCAGTTTTTCTGGAAGATTTTATGTATGGTCGGGGCCCTATTGTTATACCTAGTGCAGAACCGTACTGTAGAGATTTCTTTTTCTGCATAGCTCTTGATTTTGTCGCTTTTTGGTGCATCCTCTTTATAGAGCTGGAGATATTTTTGGAAGGCTTCCTCTATATGTGCCTGCCCATATCCCTTTTCTTTAAATTTCTCTCTCAGGATCTGACTTTGTTCTTCGTAATCTTTCTTCTGGGTGCAGGTTCGCTTCAAACGACAGAACTGGCCAAATGGAACATTTTTAATCCATCTTGGGTGGTGCTGGCTCGATGCATGCAGGTATGAATTTCCTGCACTGGGTTTGAAGTGGGTTCTTGAGGTGATCTTACCACTGTCATCAGCCCTCAATTCCAAATCTAGAAACACTAATGATTCTTTATCTACTACATGTGTAAATGAAATGCCAAACGGATTATTCTCGCAGTGTGTCAGGAAACCCTCTAGATCTTCATCACTGCCATTCCATATGATAAGAATATCATCGATGTATCGTGCATACAGGACCAGGTGTTTTCCGAAAGGGTTGTTGTGCCAAATGGATTTATACTCCCAGTAACCCATAAAAAGGTTCGCATAGCTGGTAGCAAACCTGGCCCCCATAGCAGTACCTCTTATCTGTCGGTAGAAGCAATCCAAGAAGGAGAAATAGTTGTGGGTCAAAGTATACTCTATACAATTTTGAATAAATTGTACTTGCCGCGGGCTAAATTGATGAGCCTCCGCCAAGTAGTATTCAATGGCTCTGAGTCCAAATTCATGTTGTATACATGTATACAACGATGCCACATCAAGTGATAGCCATCTGTATCCTTTTTCCCACTTGTAGGGGTTCAGTATTTCCAGGGCATGACTCGAGTCCTTGATGTAAGATGGAAGACTCGTCACTAGGGGTTGCAGGAAGTAGTCTATATAGCTGCCCAAATTACTGGACAGACTGTCGATCCCTGCAATAATCGGGCGACCTGGTGGTCTCTCTAGGTTTTTGTGTATTTTGGGAATATGATAGAAATGTGGGACTACCGGGTGTTTGGAATACAGGAATTGGAATTCACTTTTTGTCAAGATCTTATCCGCCACCGCTTTTTCCAATAGGTTCTTAAGTTCCTTATTATAGGCCATCGTTGGATCCCAGAAGAGTCTTTCGTACGTGGTGGTATCTCCAATCAACCTATGGGCTTCTTCCAGGTACTGCTCTTTGTCCTGTACTACTAGGCCTCCACCTTTATCAGCTTTTCTTATTATAATTTCTGAGTTATTCTTCAAGCTGTTCAAGGGTGCCTCGAGGTCTATGTTCGAGCTATTTTTGCTTTTTCGACTCCTTTTCCCACAGATCTTTCTAAATTCTCTCAAGACAACCTCATAAAATGTAGATATGAAGTTGCCCTTGTTCCAATGAGGGTAGAAACTTGATTTGGCCCTAAAATTGGTGCCAATTATTGGCTCCTCACCTGCTGGAACTGGAGGTTCATTTGCTGTTTCTATCTCTCCTTCACCATATAGTTCCTCCAATATTTCTAACATATCCTTATCCATTGACTCTTCATCACATAGTGTAGTGGTTTCGTCTTGGTCCTCGCTTAACGCTCCATTTATTTCTTTTAGCCTAAAGAACCGTTTCACTGTAAGGTTGCGTATGAACTTATTTAGGTCAATGAATAGTTCAAAGAGGTTGGGAGGACTTTCTGGAGCAAAGTTTAGGCCTCTTCTCAGCAATTTGAGTTCCTCCTCTTTAAGGATACATTTTGATAAATTAAATATTCTAATGGTGGAGTGATTTTCTACCTCTTCTGTTCTCTTCTTAGATTTCTTCCCTCCCCTCTGACCTCTTCTCGTGGATTTCTCAGTCTCCGAGTGTTCGGGGGGGAACAGATGGACCTGGTTGATGGATTCTTCTGAGCTGCGAGTCCTATTCTCCCCGCAGCTCCTTTCCCAAAAAAAGAAGACGTATTATCATCTTTATTAGTGTTTAATGCTTTGGATTTGCATCCTCCTATGTTGCTCCCACTCGTGGATTCTGTCGGTATTTCATTTGGTGTTGGTTCTATTTGGGGTATCTCAACCGAAGTCATAGTACCTTCATGTATTGGTGGGTTACTAGTTTCTGAAGAGTCGTCTATTTTGGATTCTTCTTCATTACCTATATTCATCTCTACTTGGACTCTTTTCTGTGTTAATGAGGGAGGGAAATCGTCTTGTACTTGCGATCTAAGGGATTGATTATAAGAAATGCCTTCATTGCTTATATCTCTATTTTTATTTGTATTTGAGTCTTTGTTTGTGTTTCTGTGTCTATATTTCTGTTTATTTTTGTTGTTATTATAGCGCCGTTTAGTCCTATTCTCATAGTTTTTATTTTTATTATTATTTTTATAGTGTTGATTCTTAGAGTTTCGATTTCCTAACTCTTCCGAAGGACTTGGATCCCTTCTTGTTATTGGTTTATTTGTCTCTTCACCCATAGGTGGTGGATTTTGTTCTCTTTTCCAATTAAATTCACATCCTGACAGATAATCTTGTCTGTCCCTTTCAAATTTTCCTGATTTACGAACTATTAGATCTGCTTCAAATTCCATAGTTTGCTCATTTATACTGGTATCCCATCCCGAAAACCCTTCTATATCAGTGTAGGCAGCCAAAGCTTCCTGTAAAATACTAATATCTAATTTAATATTCTCCATATTTCTCTCCCTTTGTTTTATAATCGTCTCTAACCACGTTCTATTATACACACGCATCTTTGTGACCCAATCCAGATGTAAATCCTCATCTAGAAAGTTACATACTTTGTTGAGCCTAAGCCCTCTAGGGATTCTGTTTACTTCTAAATATTTTTGTAACAAAATAATATCCCACCATTGTGTCATCTCATCTTCTAACAGATGTTTCAGTTTGTAAAATGTAGATATCATTTTTTCTTTTCTTACTGATGCAATGTCAGTGTCATCGTCTTGTTCTTCTGGTTGTTGTTGTTCATAATTATCAATGCTGTTCAGGAAGCCTTTTGCTAGTGATGCTCTCCTTAGCTGTCTTTCTTCTATAGACAGTACCATATTTAAATTAGACCTGAATGCACTTTCTTAGGTCCTTGGTACCTTAGTTCGAATTAGTTCCTCATGTTAGAAATACCTAGCAGCTGGAGTCCCCAAACGGAAGAGAGAAAATGGCAAAACGATATAAATCTCCTGCGCTCCGGTATTTCTTGCTTATGGGGACATACAATTCAATTGTACAGTGTCTTTCCAGAGTCTTGCAGCCCTCCTTAGAATCGTGGGAATTCAAAAGGAACTAAAAAAGAAAAAAGAATGGAGGGCGCACCGACCTAGTGTGATACTGTTGCACAATTTTTATTAAAATACTAAAATCAATAGTTATTTTTAAATCAAATTTTAATTAATTAATTATTTTATTTTATTATGTATTTGAGCGAGCTCATGTTTGGTATTCACCTATAACTATAGATGACATTAACAAAATGACATCTGGTCCAGCCCATCCATTTCATGTAGGAGCAGGTGTGTGTTTACCCATGCAGGTGCTGACACTAATTCCACGGACGATGATAATGATGATATCTATATTTATGATTACATTTATGCTTATATTTTATTATATATATTTTTTTCATGACTATTTGGGAGCAAGGGCATGTGCTGAGAAGCCTTTGGTCTCTCATTTAGAAGCCCCATTCTGGCCTCCCGCCACTAGAGGGAGTACCGCTTTGCGACTCTATCCCCCGCAAAAACAGGAGAAATGTCACAGGGGCGGATGTGACGCTTCCACCCTATGGTGATGCTGGAACGCATTCACCTGCATCCTTTTTGTGATGCTGGAGCGCACTCGCTTCCTACGAGTCGGCGCCGTGGGCGGCGTGACGCACGTCGCGATGCGCCGTGCATCGCGCTGTCGTGTGGTACGCGCATGCGCAGAGAGGATGACGATGCCCGAGGCAGTGTAGTGCTGGAACGCAGCCACTTCAGAATAGGTGGCGTGCGTTCCAGCCCATGTGGATGACTTTGGGATAATGAAATGTGAAGGGAAGGAGGGCACTGCCTCAGGATATGTAAGGTATGTGCACTTTCAAAGATAACACCTCTGACACCTGAAAATGGATGTATTTCTCCATACACCCTCATCCCCCTTCCCTTCAAAATTGGCGAATCTTTGGATTATGGGATACCCATCGGTAAGACCATGCCAAGTCTGTGGGATATAGGGATCGTACATCCAAGGGTTAATTTTAAAATGGGGGGAGCTTTGCCAATAGACCTCCCTGTGGGCGGGGTGACCTGTGACCCTCTAGCACATGCTCTTTTCACCTCTCTGTGTATATGTGTGTGTGTATATATTCTGACAAGCTGCATAGTGAGGGAGCAGTGCAGACCACCGGGGCTCTGAGGAAAGGGGTACGCCCCCGAAACGTAAGCCTAGCCTGATTATCGGTCAGATACCTTTTTAGACTGAAGCAACCGTCCTGTTCTGCTGGCGCTGTTGGATTGTCTTTTAAAGCTTGTTTCTAACTCATTTTGTGAGTATAACTATTGATTTTAGTATTTTAATAAAAATTGTGCAACAGTATCACACTAGGTCGGTGCGCCCTCCATTCTTTTTTCTTTTTTAGTTCCTTTTGAATTCCCACGATTCTAAGGAGGGCTGCAAGACTCTGGAAAGACACTGTACAATTGAATTGTATGTCCCCATAAGCAAGAAATACCGGAGCGCAGGAGATTTATATCGTTTTGCAGAGTATCAGAGATACACTACGCCGCCGTATTTTACCTGGCTCTACGACGAATTCAAGTAGATTTTGGCCCGTAAGGTACGGCGGCGTAGTGTATTTCTCGAGGCGGAATCAAAATACACGATTAGGGGGCGTGAAGCATTTAAATTAGGCGCGTCCCCGCGGCGATCGAACTGCGCATGCTCCGTTCAGAAATTTCCCGCCGTGCATTGCGCGAAATAACGTCGTTACGTCATTTTTTGTTTGAGTAGCGTCGTTTATGTACATTCCTATTCCCGGACGACTTACGTACAAAATAAAAAAAAACTTTGAAATTCGACGCGGGAAAGACGGCCATACTTAACATGGGCTGTCTAATACTAGACCAGATAAAAGCTGGAATAACTTTACGCAGCAAAAAGATGACTACAGATGGCGTAAGAGATTGCGAACGACGCTCGTAACTTTGTGGATCGTCGTAAAAAGCTCATTTGCATACCCCGACGCAGAAAACGACGGGAACTCCACCCAGCGGCCACAAAATTATTGCAGCGTAGATCCAAAGGTGTACGAACACGTATTGAAGCCCGAAGCCGTCGTTTCATGGTTTGGGGATTCAGACTAATGGAACGACGCGCGTAATTTGAAAGTACTCCGGTCTAACGTGAGATAGACCGGAGTAAGGACTCTGTGAATCTGGCCCAAACTTTCTTGGCTTATATTAAATGAATGGTTGACTGCAACCCTACAAGATAAATTTAGGGTATTTTAGAAGGTGGATAAGATATTTGACTAATCATCCCAGGACTATCCCTGGCTAGGTTCCCTCCTGGTTAAGGCAGACCAGACGCGGAGTCCTTTCTTTTCTTCCTTTTTCATTCTTTTTGGTTCTCTATCTTGATTTTGTGATTAAAGAATTCAGGCTGTATATTTCCGCAGTATTGGGGTATGGAGTTTCCTCCTTTATTTGACTGAGGGGATTTGCGTTTTCCCTAACGTGAAAGATGTACTCGGAACCCCTTTAAATTGCTTTGATACCATGATATAGAAGGACATAATGAGACTTATTTATCAGTTTTTCAGTCTATTTCTAAACTAGAAAATTAGACTGTGGTTAACTGAGCATTAATTATACAGGCTGTGGTTATGTGCCTCTGATACAAGTGAGGACAGTAGTCTCGGGGGGCATAGCCCATCGCTAATGCAAATTGTTGTAATATGTCTTCAATTTGTACTTATACAGTTACAATGTATGTTCTGCCTTTCTACTATGTGCAGTCCATTTTGTGGATGTTGTGTACAGTTCAAAACAAATTCTGGAACTTCTTTATTTTTGTTTGTGAAAATATTTAATAAAGATATTGCAACAGAAAAAAAACAGACTTACTGGCCAGATCACCAGATAAAAGTAGAAAAAAGACAGTGCTACAAAGTACCAATGACACCGGCTAGGAGGCGGTTAAAATCAGGTGCGATCAAAGGGTTAAAGGGTTAAATGTGTTCCTAGCCAGTGCTTGTGTACTGCCAGTGATGCTTTTACCAAGGGAAGGCATAGATCCGTGTCCGTGGTTTGCCAATAAAAAATAAAAAGCAAAATAAATGTGTTTTTTTTTTAAGTGCCCCATCCCTCCATGTTCGTGCGCAGAAGCCATGCAAGCATATGTAAATGCTATTCATAGCACACATGGGAGGTATTGCTCAAAACGTTGAAGTGACAGCAATAATTCTAGGACAAGACCTCCTCTGTACCTCTAAATACATAACCTGTAAAACATTTGTAAAGTGTTGCCTATGCAGATTTTTAAGTACCATAGTTTGTTGGCATTCCACAGGTGTGCGCAATTTTAAAGTGTGACATGTTTGGTATCTATTTACGTGGCATAACATCACCTTTTTATATTTTTTCCAAAATATGTGGATATCTATGGTTTCTTTTTGCATCTGTGTTTAAAGCCGTGTACACACGATCGGTTTGTCCGATGAAAAGTGACCGATGGACTGTTTTCATCGGACAAACCAATCGTGTGTGGGCCCCATCTGTCTTTTTTCCATCGGTGTAAAAAAATAGAACATGTTTTAAATTTTTCCTATATATATGAAAACGTTAGGAAATTCCGATCGTCTGTGTGGAACTCCATCGGAGAAAAATCCACGCATGCTCAGAATCCAGTCGTAGTGTTTTACATCACCGCGTTTTGGAACGGTCAGAATTTAGTCTGATGGTGTGTAGGCAAGACTGGTGAAAGTCAGCTTCATCGGATATCCGACGAAAAAATCCATCAGATTAGATTCTGATCAGATATCCGTCTGTACACGGCTTAAATGTCTCAAGTGCTGATTCATCCCGAATCTCATTTGTGGTCTACGTTTCGGGCTGTTGATAATTTATTGGCACCTGTTGCCGATCCAATAGCAGTGCGCATAGGTGTGTGCAGCCTATTGCATTAGGGTATGCACCCCTAATGTATTGAAACATGGACGGTGTTAGTAGGGCAGTGGATAATGCCAGTAATTTTTATTTTTATTATATTATCTTTTAAAAAAAATAAAAAATTAGGAGCCCTGTTGGAGAACTTTTGTAAAATATTAGCAGGAGGAATCTTTGTCGCATGGGGTGATTGGGGAGTGCCTAATCACATCCAGCACACCCCCTGTGCACGCCTATGGCAGTGAGTTGTGAACCGGGTGAAGGAAGCATGCATATAACATGCCTTTCCTGTGCCATGTTCTGGAGTGAACCGGCCCTTAGTAAAGGCAGCAGATTTAAAAATATTGCAAATTACTTTTTGAAATTACATTAACATTTTAGAGCTTATTATGAAGCGTTAGTGATTGGATTTACATTTACATCAACATGATCATAACCCTGTTTTTAAGTCTTATTCCTTGTATATTATACAGATCTAAGCAGCCTTTGATATATACTGATGCTAAATAGTGGTTTAACTTGATCTTTAAAAGCAGCAAAATTATAGAAAAATGTCATCACCATGCTTCTATATTTATAATAAAATGTCACATTTGTACAAAATGAGATATTGTAGGGGTACATTCATCAAGAAGGAATGAGTTTCATCAGGCACCAAATCTGCAGGATACAAATATATCTCTTAGAAGGAGGAAAGGTCAACTTTACCGGGATCGTTTTATCTGCGAGCGAAAGAGTTGAAATAATGGCCACCATGCTCGAAGCAAGATGCTATTTTGTAGTATGGAAAGTGGCGATTTTAACTATTGTGGTGCTAAAAGCTGCAACTCTTCAGCTCTTTTATCATTCCCTGCATATTTAAAAGGTAACTTCACTTTTTTTTAAAAAAACTAAATAAAATAGCATAAAAAATTGCTACACAAGCCATAGTGTAACTTAGTGGTATTACATGTTATTTTCATTTTAATCTGCAGCACTGTACTTTTCTTTTACATTTAATAAAAAGGTGTTTTGTTGGTATGCAGGATGTCTACAAAAAAATTGTATTTGCTGTTTGTGTGATTGGCTAAGATACAAGTCAGATTTTAGGAATCCTCAGCAACAGCAATATCCTTTTTTACAATAACATTGTAAAACACACAGCCATTCATTCAGAACAGAAAAGGGTAGTATATCTCTTCATGGAAACGATATTTCATGATGGCATTGGCCTCTTTCAGCAGTATAAGGTGCCCTGCCACACTGAAAAAACGAGAATTGTTTGAGAAACGCGTGTCTGAGGTATTGACCTGGCTAAATTCTTCAGATCTCAGTCCAATCAAGCATCTGTGGGATGTGCTTGAATAAAAGTCTGATCCATAAATGCCCCACCTCACAACTTACAGGACTTAAAGTAGTTGTAAAACCTTGTTTACAACTTTATGCTACAAGCAAGCCTATATTAAGGCTTACCTGTAGCTAACAAGGATATCTCCTAAACCTGCATATTTGCATGTGCCGACTTAAGCCAACTGAAGCAATGGCACTATGTGCCTTTGCTTCAGTTGTACTGTGCCGTTCCCGCGAGCATGTGCAGGAGTGACGTCATCGCGGCTCCGGCCACCGACATCATGTCGGTGGCCGGAGAGGGAGACGTGGATGGCTGCGGGGGCTTCGATCGGAGGTAGGTACTACATAATGAGTCAGTATGCTATGCATACTAGCTTATTATGCCTTTGTCTTGCAGGGTCTTTTTTTTTGAGGAGGGTTTACTTGCTCTTTAAAGGATCTGTTATCGGTGGCTTGGTGCCAGTTACCACAACATACCTTCAGGAGTCTAGCGGCATCTGGCCTTGATGGGTCAGGACTCTTTTGGCAGAAAAAGAGGAACCTACTGAACATAAGGTGTGGGGGGGTCATAAATTTATGGCTGATGTGTATATATGCTTGATATGGCCGGCCTATAATTTGTTTTGTGGAGCCCTATAGAAAGAAATTAAGGATTCTGCTGACTTTGACCCTGACAATTTCAGTACTGACCAGAATTCCCTGAATCCACTTGTAACGGGAGGGCCGTGGAACCCAGAAGCTCTTACACAGATTGAGCAAGGAAATAAGGGACATATGTTGGATTGTTTTAACATGGGTCTGTAATTCATAATATATTCAAGAATGTCTGCAAGAACTAATTACAGGTTGTTGATTCCGAACCAACAGGTCAATAGAAGAGTGACTCATTCATGTGGGAACACAGACTGTTAAGGGGGTAATTAAGTCTGCTACTGTCATGTTAACTAACCTTAGTCTGGCTTCTAAAGACCTTTTCACTGTGTGATGCTAATTAACACGGTATTGTGTGAATTTCTATTGATGATAAATGTGTATTGTATAGCAGGTGAGAAGAGATGGAGTCATGATGTCTGACTTGCCAGCTGTAGCTAATTAGCTCATGTGGATTGTGTCTGACCTGGTGCCAGAAAGTCTACCCAAGATGTGTATTGGAGCATCGTTAGGAAGCATTGTATAATGTTGTGGGTGGAGTTGAGTCATTGTTCACATTTGGTTGCTGACTGTATATCAAAAGCCTGAGTTTACCATTAAAGGTTCTATTCGTTTTGAACCAGAGAACAGAGCTGTGTGTGTCTCGTTTCTGGGGAATCCTATGGGTCGTGTTCGTCTGCTGGATTATGGAGTGTCGCTAAGCTGTCGTGGGTTGGTGAAATGGAATATCATAAATAGCATTAACCCCTGGCCGTTACACCACTTATATTTTCCAGTTCTTTTTTCAGCTCCCCTGTCACCAGTCACCAGCTATGTACGAAGCAGGGCCATTTGGCCAGCACTTGCCCTACTTTGTTGTGATGATGTTCAAAGCCTTTCCACCTTCAGGTGTAGTAGAGATCAAAGTCTAATATGTTGTTCTTCTATTAGCTTCCCCCTAAACAAAATAAACAGCATATCCTGCATATGGGAATGAGAGACGGATTTATTTTTAGGCAATTTCGGAGTTCAGAGAGCTCTTTACATCTTTTTTGAATATTTACATTTTTATTTTTAGTCTGAGAATATTTCGCTTAACACAAGAAGAAAAAATGTTAAAATGCATTAAAATCCACATCAAGAAAAGTTTAAAAACATGCTTCAAAGGAAAACTTCACTTATGTTAAAAAATAACATTGCAAAGATAACTTGTTATTAAAATGACCTTCCTATTTCAATCTGTAGTCACAGTAATTTTCTAAAACTTTCCAAAAATGTAATACAATATGGCAACCTAAAGGTTTTTTTTATACACCATTGATATACAGAATGCCCCTTACAAATGTAATTTCCTGCAATTGGACAAAATCACTCTCAAGACTGCATTGAGATACAAGTAAACTTTTAGGCATCCTCTGCAATATAAATTTTATTTCGGCTTTTCTACCAAAGAGATGTAGACACTGCAGCTTTGCTCATGTGATTATAATAAACACACACCCTGCCATTCAGGAATGAACATTGTGAAACACACAGCCATTCATTCAGAACAGAAAAAGGTAGCAATCTTCAGCAAAGTTTGTTAAAGACCTTGCCATGTACATAATGTATATCACCCAAGAGGGATTTTTCTTTTTCAACAAAGGTGAAATGACACTTTAAGGCACAAAAGCATGCATGAAAAACATATCAATGTGCACCCCCCTCAACCTCCAGAGACTAGTGGGCCCACAAGGAACAGGGTGGGCCAGCATTTCAGCCCATGGTGTAGTGCCTGGCAATAGTGGAGCAATTTGTACAGATGGGCGCCAATCACTTTTGGATGCAAAGTAGCTTATAGCTGAGTAAAGACTGTAAGTGCACAGTATACCCATGAACTCATAGACTTCAACAAAAAGAAACAAAAGTACTCAGTCTTCACCATAGGCATGCCTGGGCACACCCTAATTACCCCCTGCACCAGGGCAGATGATAAGGTAGTACAGCCTGCCCTCCTGTACCGGGCCAATGTCCTATTAATTCAAAAGGGGGGCCCAGGCACCTGCTGAGCAGGAGGACCGGCTGTACTACCTTATTGCAGACATTGATCCTCTTGTTCTTTTGATCCTCTGTATCGATGTTGGCTTCTCCTCCTCTTCCTCCCACCGGGAGTAAGATATCTGGGTCTTTTTAGAACCCTGATATTTCACTGAAGTCCCCCAAAAGGGCAGTTGAAAACAATAAAAAAAAATACTTTGCACTCTGTAGTTTCTCTCATGGCTCTGAAGCATAGCGTGTACACCCCTAGCCACTGCCTCTGCTGCTCTGTGTTTGAGCTTTGGGGTACACACCCTAATACAAAAGTCTGTGCACGCCTATGAACTTCACAGGTGGAGAACCTTTATGCTGACCTTGTGACTGTGGCTCCTGACTGTAAAGCACATGTCCGTTTGGCTGACTAAAACCTGGAGAGGAGACACCATACTACTGTGAGGTCCAATCTTCCCATCCAAGCTTCTCTGGACCCTGAAGACATGTAGAGTTCCTCCCTGCCTCCTCAATCCCCAGGTTACACAAGCTTGGCCTTAAACCCAGGCCTCTGCCCAGTCACATGGTCACCCTCTCATGCGGCAGGCCTAAACAGACTTAATAGCCAACACATTCTACCCCTAGGCAAGAAGCAAAAACTGACTTCCCAAGGACCCTTGCTGGATATATATACCATCTCATAGCATGCTCCACTGGCAATAAACCTCCTGGTGGTTGGCCAGGGAGAAATAAATATTTCTAGCTCTGATTAGTGCTGCTCTCACACTATTGCAAGAGGCACCAGTTACACCTACTGGCAACAGATGGAAACTAACTGTAACCAGAACCTAGGATAAACCTAAGAAAGCTATCAAGTCAGATGCTGCTAGTTTAAACTGGAGGATTTAGCATAATTCTATGAACATAGATCCCTTCCTTACACTAGCAATTAATAGATTCTGACCACTTTTTACTCAGGTGGAGTGAACTTCATTACAGTTTGGAAATTATGGACATGACTCTTTCACTGGCTTTGGCCCCCCTCTGAACCCTATACCACAGCTGTCTTTCCATTCTCCATCATGGCATGTGGTGGGTGGCTGAGCCCTTAGGTCAAAATGGTACTTCATAATTATGACACATGTATATGTATACCTTTTCTTCTTCAGATATATTTTGATACATTACTAGTCTGGTGGCTCCTGAAGAAGTAGAGTATATCATGAAACGAGTCGGACCACAAAAGACCAGTATATATGTATATCACTTTTACTAAATGTTTTGGTGAAAGCAATGAATACGTTTGTGGGTCATGGATCACTGTATCAATAGATCATGGATCTATTTTATGGAATATTGTATGGTATATTAGTATCTTTTAGTAAGTTTATATACTTAAGTCAATAAAGAAAGTATAGTTTTAATAGTTGTTCCTTAAAAATTATATTTAGAAATTTACAATACAGGGGTGTGACACTTTATAATTAATTTAGGTTAAGCTGATTAAAAATTAGCACCACTGAAATTTAAATATGGTGCTCTGAGAATGATCAGTCCAGGTATATAATGTAAAATACATAAAAGTCCTTGGAGTCCAAAAATGCTTGACTTAATGGCAGCCAGTCCAAGAAGGGCCAGAAGGTACTCTGTATGGACACAAAGAAGGAAGAGGGAACAGCGCAATCTAAAGGCAGTTTAAAATGATCTGTTTATTTCCACAAAATGTGTAATGTATTTGTAGTCCTTCATTACTTCCTCCTCCTTATTAGCCTATTAAGTCACAAGGCTATTTGTAAGGGTTTCTGGGATAGGCATCATGTTTCCCTGTAGTCCTTGCAAACCTGACTGAAACCTATTACATTGCTTGTGCAGCACTGAGCATGTGCGAGATATGCAAAGCTGAAATCCAGGAAGTCATATGGTCTGGCTTCATGATGCCCACACTTAAGATGGCCACGGTCTATTTCTAGATTATAAACTAAACTAAACTAAATCTAAATGCTGTAACAACCTAACAAAACAGACCTTAGTTTACAGACTAACTTTACTAGAATACATTAAGCTTGTGTATTACAGGGGTATTTATATTTAAAGTGAAATTGTGGGTGGAACTCTCCTTTAAATAAAGAATGACTAAAAACATGATCGAGTACTGTGAGGAGAGAAGCTTCTATGTAGAATTTGCACTAAAAAACTAGACACATGATTGGAATAATACTTTAGAGTTGGGCTAGTAGGGATTGATGGATCTAGAATGGAATGTTATGTACCATCGAAATTTTGATAAATAGAGGATATAGACTTGCTTTTGAAACCTCTTCCTTCAACATTAACACTAAACCAGCCTTTCAAGACAAGGCAACAATTGTTCTGAAACAAATACTTGCAGCTTTTCCGCAGAAACCTTTCAGGAAGGAGATTTTAGCTCAGCAACAGCTTTTGTTCAGCGTTTGAAATTCAAATAGAGTGAAAGAAAAAGGTCTTGGGAATGTTTCTGTTCAAAAGCTGACATAGCTCCATGCGAAAAGCAATTTATTTTAGATTATGGTACAGCAGCTATATCTTAACTGCTAGGGATTGTAATTGAACTCACAAACAAGTTCTACTTCAGCACACGGCCAAAGGAAACATTTATTTCCTTTTTTTTTCAAAAGAAGGCCAAAAGGTTCTAGATTGGGTCATTGAGGGGAATGAATTGGCTGTGATGTACAATGACTTGCAAAAAGTGTTTTGTAATGTACTGTAGATGCCTAAGTCTGTTTATATAAAAAAGGATTTTAATTTGTTTGATAAATGCTATATAAGCGTGCCCAAGTGTTGGTAATCATTCAATACAGTGGTGACTGGTGCTCAATTTTCTTGGGAGGGGGATGGGCAGCCCCTGGCCTCCCCAGCCAGCTAGCCATTCAGCCAGCCAAACAACCTACCCCCACTCCCTCCCCCTGCGCTCTTTTGCTCACTCGATCACCATGTCCCCCCCATCGCTCAATCATTGCGTCACTCACCCATCGGCGGCTTCCCCTCTGCATCGTCTCCCGAAGTCTGGTGGTCGCTTCTCCTCCCGACCAATCGGGTCTCAGCCTTCCTGATTGACTGGAAGGAGAAACAGGAAGACATTAGCGAATATTAATTTGCTAATGTCACACAACTGGTGCTCTGCTCTGCTAACCGTGTGCTTCGAAAAAATAAATATTGGAAACTATGCGTCGGGTGCCCTGCATGTAAATTAGGGGCCAGGCACATGGATTTGGGGGGAGGTGCCCCTGCATGTTGCATGAGCGTCCGCCACTGGTTCAATATCACCATGTTAATGGCTTAGAACAAAGATCTCCAAACTACGGCCTCTAGCTGTTGCAGAAATACACATACCATGAGGCATTGCAAAACTGATATTCACAGACATGACTAAGCATGATGGGAATTGTAGTTTCTGAACAACTGGAGGGCCATTGTTTAGAGACTCCTGGCTTAGAATAACCAGCTGCTTAAAAAAAAAGAAAATCTGCCATATTCACCTAGGTGGATGCAGCATCAGTTCGATGTTACATTTGTCCCCCTGCCGCCTCTAAGAACTGAGCGATCAAGGACCACTGATCGCTCAGTTCCCTGTCTCACCAGTGACTGTCACTCTCAGCCATCGAAAACCAGTTGGCAGACCTTTTTCGGTCATGACCCTTTGACGGAAGCCCCTCCGATCAGACTAGGTGCCATGCACATGGCATGAATGTCGACCAGTTTCTATTGATCCGAATGATGCCGCCCGACATTCGACCCATGTATACTAGGCTTAACTCTGGAAGAGTGCTAGCACTGATATAAAGCACATTTCTGCCTGTACTTGCTCTGGGTTTAGCACTGCCTTCTAGAAATGGATAATGGCTGCCTATGGAACTAAAGAATAGCCTTGACTGTGACAGATAACAGCTGATGTGACTGGCTCCTCTGAATGAACACCAGTACTTTCCTATTCTTTGGAGCTTGGTTCCTTCTTTTGCAAAGATCTGTTAACAAAGTAGAGAATATTGTAAAGTTTTCAGCAAATTGTATTCCCTTAGAATCTGCTATATAGAGTTTCAATTGCAAACTGTATTATTCCTGTTGGCATGAAGCATGTGCAATCTGTTGTAGGACTAGCAGATTTTGATAACAGGCTTGCTGACATTTTGTTTCTGTTAGCTGCTTATGTTTCCACAGACTGAAACCGCATATTGTAAAACTTTTTCGGCATACGCCCTGCTTTGTTTACAGTTTGTACTTTCGTAAAAAAAAAATTGTATTTTTAAACTAACTTGGGTTGGGAACACAGCCTACCATTTGAGAACCTTGGTCATCATCTAATGCAGATGTATAATCTATACAGTGAAAGGAAAACTACAGTTGTTAATCAATGCAAACCAATAAATGCATAAATAATTAAATAAATACATTCATGGGAGTTGTTCTACCTGCCAAAGGATTTGTTTTTATGACCATCCAGTCCTAAGATTTACATAGCCTTGCCAAGCAGCACAGCCTTGTCTGGCAGGGCAGAAGATCAGATTTTTCTCTTTCATAGTTCAGTAACTATTACAGGTCACCCCCCCCCCCAGCCTGTGACTGGATAAGAAAAGGAGAAGCAAAACGCTGGTGAGTTTACCATCTCTCATTTACTCTGCTCTCTTATCCTATCAGTATGCTCCTTGTAATCAAGCACAACTGGCTTACCTTACTTATCCCACGTACACACGATCGGAAATTCCGACAAGAAAATCGTGGATTTTTTCTGACGGGAATTTTGTCTCAAACTTGTGTTGCATATGCACGATCACACAAAATTTTAAGGGTCAAGAACGCAGTGTTGTACAACACTACAACGAGACGAGAAAAATAAAAATTCCATGCGTCGACTTGATTTCGAGCATGTGTGGTTTTTTTTGTGCGTCGGAATTGCATACAGACGATTGGATTTTCCGACAAAAACTTTTCCCGTCGAAAAATTAGAGAACCAGCTCTCAAATTTTTGCTGTTGGAAAAAGTCAGATGGGGCCTACACAAGGAAGCTCACATCAAACTTTTATTGTCGGAAATTCTGATTGTGTGTACGCAGCATAAGTCTTACCTCGCTGTGCAGATCTTACAGGGAATCATTTACTAAAGTTAAAGGGGCAGATTCACAAAACAATTACGCCTGTCTAACTGGGGTTAGACAGGAGTAATTTCAAATTTCGCGCGGCGTATCACTAGTTTGAATCCTCAAACCATGATACGCCGGCTTCGGGCTTCGATCCGAGAGGCTTACGTCTTCATAAGCCTTCGGATCTACGCTGCCATCTATTTGCGGCCGCTGGGAGGAGTTCGCGTCGTTTTGGTGCGTCGGGATATGCAAATGTGTTTTTACGGGGATTCACGAACATACGAGCGGGCGTCGCAATCGTTTTCGTCTATTTTTTTATACGTAATGTTAGAGCAGCTTTTTGCTGCTCTAACTTTACGTAGCCCATGTTAAGTATGGCCGTCGTTCCCGCTTCGAATTTATTTAAAATTTTATTTTGTTTACGTAACTCGTCGGGACGTGGATCGCCCGTAAAGTACGCTACATAAACAACGAATGACGTCACGACGTGATTTCGCGCAATGCACGGCGGGAAATTTGCGAACGGAGCATGCGCAGATCGATCGCCGCGGGAACGCGCCTAATTTAAATGTTTCACGCCCCCTACTCGCGCAGATGGATTGCGACGGGAGAAATACACTACGCCACCGCCGTCGTTTACCGTAGAAAATCTACCTGAATTCCACGTAGAGCAAGGTAAAAAACGGCGGCGTAGTGTATTTCTGATACGCTACGATAATCCATTTCTCTGTGAATCTGCCCCAAAGAGTGTAAAATCGGGTGCAGCTCTGCATAGGATCCAATCAGCTTCCAGGTTTTATTGCCAACGCCTAAATTAAACAAGCTGAAGTTAGAAGCTGATTGGCTACCATGCACAGCTGCATCAGATTCTGAGTGCTCAAGTTTTAGTAATGGCCCATACACACGATCCAAATATCGGCCGATGGATCGTACAACTTTTTTCGCTTAATAATCGCAAGTAAAATAAAATAGGTTAGTAAACTCACGAAAATTCTCATACGACAGTAAAAAAAGATCGGAAGTGATCAGTGGAAGGAATAGTGTCCCATCATTGGTGAAGGTTCCTGCTTGTCAAGATTTGTTTTTGTTTTTTTATGTATTTGATGTTATTTTAAGTTATTTCCCTATCCACATTTGATTGCAGAGTACTTGTCATGCTCTTACCAACATTTTGCCGCCATTTTTAGCCCTCTAGCCCTTTTCCCTTAGTTTTTTAGAGACATTTTTGTAGTCCAAAATTTGGGTCCCCATTGACTTTAATTAGGTTTTTCTGAAGTTCAGCCGAACCCGAACATCCAGGTGTCTGCTCAACTCTAGTCAGTACCATAGATAGATAGATAGATAGATAGATAGATAGATAGATAGATAGATAGATAGATAGATAGATAGATAGATAGCCATAGACATTTCCTTTGCCAATGTGTCTCGTAAGAATTCCTGAAACCCGGCATTGCCTCCTGTCCTGTGGTCAAGAGCAGCTAATGTCTGTTAGAATTCAAAACAAATTTGCGAAAGCAAAAAAAAAAAGGTGATGGATGATGGAGGTGAAAGTGAGGTTTAGTATTCTGTAACAGATTCCACATCGTATAATTGTGTATTGGTTGTACACTTAGCAAGCAATTCAAGGGAATTACTAGAATCAACTAGTGAAAAGCTGATGCTTTTAGCATTAATTTTGCTAAAAGTCACCTCTGCAAACCTTTAATCAGAGTTTTGCAGGCTCATTCAATAAAAGTTATATTTCTAATTGATAACCGTGGGTTCTGTACTGCTGGTGATGTTATTGAAAATGAAAATTATGTTATAGCCGATGCTATTAAAAAAGGGCTATATATATATATATATATATATATATATATATATATATATATATATATATATATATATATATATATATATATACAGTATATAGGCAGAATACATGAAGCTAAAACATATATGTAGCGACTGGTTACTTTAGAGTAGCGGTGTTATTTAAATTTAGAGGGGGGTCAGAGTGTAGTTAGACTCTGATCCAAATTGTAATGTTCAAACAGGGTCTCTGTCTCAGCTTGGCTGTGCTGTGGGCTCATTCTGCTGTACTGGGGTGTTCCAAAAGTTCCAAAGTTTGGCTGTACTTCTCCTTTAATTGTTAAGAGCATTGACATTGCATTTTGGGGGAAAAAGCCTCCCCTTTTTTAAGGGTTTTGGAAATCCGTGTCAATAAAATCACAGCAGAATGTGCAAAGTGACCTGTGTTATGGCTTAATGAAGATTTACAGATAAGGTGGAAACTGACCCAGCCTTCTGACCTGACATCACTGTAGGCAGCCGGCCTATGTTTAAAGTTATCATCAAAAGGGGATAAGTCTGTGCAGCAGGCGGAGAAGATGGTGAGAACCGCTGACTACTGCTCCTATTTGTGCGTCCATCGACTGGCCGTGGATACTTTTTGGGCTGGCTGGGGATACCTTTTGGCTGTCCTGGGATACTTTCTTTGCTGTCCTGGGATACTTTTTTGGCTGGCCAGGGATACTTTTTTGGGCTGGTTGTAAATACTTTTTTGGCTGGTTGTGGATACTTTTTGTGCTGGTCAGGGATACTTTTTCTGCTGGCCAGGGATACTTTTTGTGCGGGCCAGGGATACTTTTTGTGCTGGCCAGGGATACTTTTTTGGGCTTACCAGGGATACTTTTTTGGCTGGCCTAGGATACCTTTTTTGGTTGGCCTGGGATACTTTTTTGGCTGGCCTGGGATACTTTTTGGGTTGGCTGGGCATACTTTAGTGGCTGGGGATACTTTTTTGTCTGGCCTGGGATACTTTTTGGGTTGGCTGGGCATACTTTAGTGGCTGGGGATACTTTTTTGTCTGGCCTAAAGTTTGTCTTTAAATTCCAGATTTTCTATTCCATTTTGATTGGAGTATATGGTAAAGTTTGTGCTCAGACACAAAGCGTCCATGATAAATTGAGGTGCATCCCCGTACATATGGAATTCTGCGCTGGTTTAAAAGGCTCATATGTCTCCCCTTGTAAAGAGTGGAAGAGGTTAAACTCATTAAATCTAGTGCACTTTATTGTGACAGATTAGGGGCCCTAAAGGAAGCACTTGAGCATCTGACACAGAAAAGTGTCCCGCTGCATCACGTTCCCCCCGTTCAAAGAGATTTTTCATCACCCCGTACATCTGCAGCCTTCAGACTAAATTCTGGCAACTGCTCCTCTCATCACCAAGAGAAAAGACCTTGGACATTTCCCAGGATAGAAAAAAGCTGACCCCTATTGATTCCCATTTCTCACATAGAACCATTCCTTTTACATTCCGTAATGACATTTTTATATATAAGAGCGATTACAAACATCAACCAGAAATTGTCCTTTGAGATGCCCCTGCAATGCAGTACTAAAAGTTATCAAATGAAAAATTTGTAGGATCCCAACAGCTCTGGTAAACAGATTGCTTCTACAGTGCTATCACATTCACAGGTAATGATTTTATCTCTGCGGTAGTGCGGCGCTGTGTGCTGTGCGGGTCATTCCGATTTACATAGTTTACATTCAACATCCTTCCCGGTTATTATATGATATTAGGGAAGCCTGACATTCTTTTCTGGATGCACGTGTGTGGCTTAGTAAACATGCAGTGTTAGGTGTTGTAGACTAATAATATCTTAAAGCTGAACGTCAAGCTTTGTGATCCATGTTCTATTTCAAATCCTGTTTTATGCAGTGACGTACCTCTTTAGACTCAGCCTGGATGGACAGTATAGTCCCTGCTGACTTAGCAACATCCACAGTTAGCTTAAAGAGGTTGTAAAGGTAAAAAAAATGTCCTTGTTTACTTATGTGATTTAGGTATGTCCCCCCCCCCCCACCTCCTGTATAGTGCTAGTTAGTTTAGTCCAGTGTTTCTCAATTCCAGTCCTCAGGCCCCCCCAACAGGTCAGGTTTTCAGAATTTCCCTCAGATGAAACGGCTGTGGTGATTACTAAGGCAGTGAAACTGATCAAATCACCTGTGCAAAATAATGGAAATCCTGAAAACCTGACCTGTTGGGGGGGCCTGAGGACTGGAATTGAGAAACACTGGTTTAGTCCAAGCTAGACCCTCCCAACTTGGCCATGCGAGCTCCGCATGGCCAACCCGTTTTTAAATTCCGACAGCGGCTGCGGGGAGAAGATCCCCACCTGCTGTCACAGGTTCAAAGGTGAACTGATCCTTTAAATCCAATCCAATTTTATTCCAGCTAATTGCAGTACACTGGATGGTTTTGCAGTCTTTTGAAGTGTAAGAAGACAATGACTTTCCTAAGCAGTCTGTACAAATAACTAACACTGGCTGAAGGAACATGGAAGAAGTTGGGAGGGTCTAGCTTGGACTAAACTAACTAGCACTATACAGGAGGTGGGGGGGGGGAGATACCAAAATCACATAAGTAAACAAAGTGCAATGGTCTAAAACCAATAGATGGATGTATACACAGAAAATAACCTAATGCAGTAAAATACATCAAAAAAATGCATCAAAGTGGAGCAGAACAATCCAAGTGCCCCTGCCTAAAAGCACAGTCAGATGCGCAATGTACAGTAGTAGCACAGTTATGTTAAAGTAGAAGGAAAGGCAATACAAGCACCCAGATTTTAAATGTTGCCTTCCCACTACTCCAAATCCATTTTATAATATATCTCAGTGCCAATACCTTTCTTTTAACTTTTTTCAAATGGTCATTTACTGGAGATACTGCTGTTACTTCTTAGAAAGGTACAGATTGCTGATTTTAGCTTAAGGCCGGGTTCACACCTATGCGAATTGGTTGTGGCTTAAACCGCATCCAATTCGCATAACATTATAAAATACATTGATTTCAATGAGGCTGTTTCACATATGTGAGATGCATTCGCATTGCCAAAAAAAGTGTGCGTTTTCTAGGCATTGCGGTGCAGCTCAGGTGCGAATTCAGGCCCATTATCTTCTATGGGCATGAATCTAATTCGCAGATGTGTTCATTTCTCTTCAGGATTTGTCTCATTCTCCTCAATACACTTCTCACTTCTCCCAGGTCTCCAAATTTGCAGCTAAAACGGAGATGATCTGCTGAACAGTTCTCTTATCCCTCTGCAGACATAAGAGAGCTGAAATTCGCACCGCACTACTGTGAATCCGGCCTTAACATTCCTTTCGTCTGTACTGAGGTTCATGGATGGGATCTGAGTCTGTAAGATAGTAATTGTGTTCTGAGTTTCCTACCCCTCTCTCCCATGTGCCGCTGTAAAAAAAAAAGTCCTTCTGATCTGATCTCTAGGCCATTTATAAACAGCCAAAAGTTTAAGTGGTTCTACCGGGATCATGATTAAGGCTACAATAATCACTGTATCGTTTGTTAGAGCTGGTGATTTCCTATCAGGTAAAAAGTGATCAGAGTGGCTATACAGCCATTGGATGTCTTTTACAAGCGGCGGAAAGGGGTCGTCCCCTCTCAGGGCCAGTAGAGCACGGTAAGGATGCCACATCGGCTTCCGGGGACACAATAAAAAGGAACATATGTTGTTCCTCTCACTTTGTGATGTCAGAAACCGTAAGCGGTGAGGATTTAGTCACTTTGGTCTCATGTAAAAAAGCCATTACTGGCTTGTGAGAGCATCTGATCTAACTGATTTTATCAGATGCTTTGCAGGGCAGAGGAGAGATCTGAGGACTAATAGATGATCGGTTATGGCCCATGCTATCACAAGGGATGTTGTTCATCCCTTGTGATAGTAATAAAAGTTGATGAACAAAAAAATTAAAGATACGGTTTAATTAAATTTTATTTTTTTTAAATAAAACAAATACATTTTTTTAAAGCATCCCTGTTCACCCATACTCACGCAGAAATGCGAACATGCACATCAGTCCTGCACATATATGTAAACTGCAATCACACTACACATGTGAGGTATCAGATCAGAGTGAAGATAATCATTTAAGCAGCAGACCTCTTGCGTATCTCAAAACAGGTAACCTAAAAAGGCTTTTAAAGCGTCACCTATGGCGATTTTTAGGTAACGTAGTTCCACAGGCATATGCAATTTCAAGGTATGACATATTTGTTATCTATTTTTTGGCATCTTGGCAAAACATCTTCTTCTATATTTTCATAAAGGCTATAAAACCCTGTTTGGTCATGGATGCAGAAGAAGGAGCTGTCTGTCAATGAACATATGAGAAATACTGTTTTTTACTAGTAGGAGAGGAATGTCAGAATTGGCCCAGACTGAAGCTTTGTACACACTAGTGTTGAGCAGAATATGCCATATTCGTATTCGCGATATATCTCGAATATATAGTCGAATATTCGACAGATATTCGCTAAATACGAATATTCGTGATATATTTTCGAAATGAAATGATTGCGAATTTTCGCTATCGCGAATGCGAATTGCGATTGCGAATTGCGCATGCGAATTGCGAATATTCGAGAAATGCGGAATGGAGCACTCTGATTGGCACAGAATATTCGTGATATATTACAATATAAAATAATTGCGAATATTCGATAAATGCGGAAGGAGCACTCTGATTGGCTCAGAATATTCGTGATATATTACAATACACAATAATTGCGAATATTCGAGAAATGCGGAAGGAGCACTCTGATTGGCTCAGAATATTCGTGATATATTACAATACACAATAATTGCGAATATTCGAGAAATGCGGAATGGAGCACTCTGATTGGCTCAGAATATTCGTGATATATTACAATACACAATAATTGCGAATATTCGAGAAATGCGGAATGGAGCACTCTGATTGGCTCAGAATATTCGTGATATATTACAATACACAATAATTGCGAATATTCGGCAAATGCGGAAGGAGCACTCTGATTGGCTCAGAATATTCGTGATATATTACAATACAAAATAATTGCGAATATTCGAGAAATGCGGAAGGAGCACTCTGATTGGCTCAGAATATTCGTGATATATTACAATACAAAATAATTTCGAAATTTCGAGAAATGCGGAATGGAGTACTCTGATTGGCTCAGAATATTCGTGATATATTACAATATAAAATAATCGCGCGATATCGCTATTTGCCGAATAATCGCATTGCGATTTTTCGGCAATATAAAATGAGCGCTGCAGCTACTCGGCCCAAGGTCTCTAATCATACCAGCAATGCTTTTAGACGTCGATGGGGATCTCTAGGATGTGATCTGTTCCAAAAAAAAAATTAAAACATTCGAATATTCGAAATAGCGAATATTCGCCGCGATATTCGCGATATTCGCGAATACTCGAATATGCAATATTCGTAGCGAATATTCGCAATTCGAATATTCGTGAGCAACACTAGTACACACGACCGAGAATCTTGTCGTAAAAGAAACACCGTTTTCCACGATGAGGTTCTTGTCAGGCTTGTCGAGAATCTAGTCAAGCTTTCTTTGCATACACACTGTCAAGACAATCTCGTCATTCTCAAACGCGGTGATGTACAACACGCACGACGGCACTATAAAGGGGAAGTTCGATTCCACTGACACAACCCTTGGGGGTGCTTTTGCTAATCTCATGTTACTGCGTGTTAAGTAAAAGTTTGGTAAGAGACGATTCGCGCTTTTCAGTCTGTTACAGTGTGACGAATGTGCTATCTCCATTACGAATGCTACTTTTACCGAAGGTGCCCTCCCGTCCAATACTTTATTCTGAGCATGCGCAGGTTTCTAAGCATACACACGAACGTGTTTCTCATCGTAAACCAGCCCGACAAGAAACACGACAAAGAAATTGAGACTCCGGGCAAGAAAAAACGGAACATGTTCTCTTTTTTCTTGTCAAAATCCACAACAGTTTTTTTGACGAAAAACATACACACGACCGTTTTCCTCTGAAAAAATGCTCTGCCAGCTATCCTCTGCCATTTTTCTTGATGGATTTTGCTGAGGAAAACAGTCGTGTATACGAGGCCCGAAAGTGGTTAAAAAGTCCTTTAATGTGATTGGCGCCCATTTGTTACACACCCTCCATCTTTCAGCCATGGACGCAGCCCTTGAAAAATGTTAGCCCACATTTCTGGGGATACTCTATCTAACTTCAGGGGTTGGAGAGGGGGGTGCTAAATATACATTGTAGACATTTTAACAAACTTGACTGCATGCCTTTACCTCCTTTTCTTTAGATATGGATAAAACGTGCTGAAAAGTTTGATCAATAATCAGTTCTATGAGAAATAGAGATGTCGGCTGCCTTGAAATGTCTTTAGAAACGCAAGAACCTCACCGAAGATGAAATCTCAGTACTTAGTAGACATGCCATATTCTGTGCAGCAGGCCACTTTAATTTAACCTTAAGTTCTGAACAGACTTTTGGAAGAGGCAGTGAGCCAATTACAGGAGCAGAGGGATGAGGATTACAATAAATTGAATATTGCTGCCATGGTTGCAAGATACACATTGACAATTTAGGGTAATTACAGAAAATCATGCAAATTAAAACACAGAAAGGTCATTTTGAACAGTAGTCATTTACAAAATGTCTTTTATGACAATTATATGTTACATTTATTTTTGCAGGTTTCAGTCTAAAGTAGATGTAAATCCAATTACTAAAATCTCATATAAGCTTCAACAAGTTAATGTCATTTAAAAAAAAAGTTTTCAGCCTTTTAAAAACTGCAGTGTTTCATAAAAAAAAACAACTTGTAATGCTGTCTTGAAAGTCACTGTTCATTCACCTTTTGTTTACAGGGTGACAACTACACTATATTATATTTACACGCACATGAACTTTATTGACACCCCAGTCCTAGTCCGTAGGGTTCAATATTGAGTTGGCCACCCTTTGCAGCTATAACAGCTTCAACTCTTCTGGGAAGGCTGTCCACAAGGTTTAGAAGTGTGTCTATGGGAATGTTTGACCATTCTTCCAGAAGTGCATTTGTGAAGTCAGGCACTGATGTTGGATAAGAAGGCCTGGCCCGCAGTCTCCGCTCAAATTCATCCCAAAGGTGTTCTATCGGGTTGAGGTTAAATTATCTTAAAGCGGAGGAAAAGGTAAGTAAACCAACAATGCACTAGCTTAAAGGAACCTATTTAGAAATTAAAAAACAAACCTTTGCAACCCCTTTAAGGTTAGGGGACAGGGGCATCTGGAGATACATTTTCTTTTTTACTTGGCTTCATCGCTGAAAGCTCTTTGTACTGACATCACTCACTGCAACCAAAATCAACATTCTGGGAAGGTATTGCTATGATGTGTCTTTCTGTCTACAGTGCACAGCAGACCATATAAGGGTCATATAAGGGTCAACATTGGCTGTGCTCATTATTTTAAGTAGCGATAATTTTCTCATCAAAATGCTTAGTTCACATACATTAATATCACATACATTATGGAATTGACATTTTTTCTTATTAAATTGTTATTTTACCACTGAAAGCCATCATTTCAGATGAATCTTTACTTCTTTCTCATCATTTGCTAAAGTATATATAAACCCCAATGATGAACTTGTCATAACTGCTTCGTTTTGGTCTGTTAAACATTTCATTGAAAGCATTTTTTATATCTGTTCAATAAATGTGGGGGGAAAAAAAACGTGTTGATCTTGCCAGACAAGCAATTTACAGATCAAATATTGACAATCTTGTGAAACATGGTGTGACAGGGGGTCTCCTCAAAGAGTAATGAACCCCTGTAAGCACATCATCTACCTTTAGGACAGGAGCTTTGCCTCCTGAGCACCTTGTTTTCTTCTACATTCTGGTCACAGAGGGGAGCTCAAACTTTGCATAGTGACTTCAAAGTAATTCCTGCTGAGACTCCCCAAAGTTCCCAATTTATGGACCCAAATTCCCAACACACCCAAAGTGTCACAAATGAAACAAAATAGTTTATTAGTGAATGTCTCTGTCATGTGCCACATTCATATAATATAGACAAGAAAAAGGATGTATCCCCTAACTGGACTTTTAAGACACTCACGTGTAAGCGAATATTGCAAAAATATATTATTTATTAATGAAGTACAAACATAGTATGAATAATGGAATAGAATTGCGCCTTAATGGAATGTACATAATTTTACATGCTAGTTCATATCAAATAGTAACCATAATAATTTACATAATTTTTCGGAAGATCACCCAAAGTTTCGGAGAATCCAATCTCCTTCTTCAGGAGTATGTAGAAAAATCAGTCATGTGTCTATAATATATCAAAAGACATGTTACCAAAGTTCATGTATTTCTTAACTATTATTGTAACAAAAAAAATTGCGCTTATCACAGAGGTATTACAATAAATTAAATAGAAAAATACCCCACACACTCTTAGTGGGAGGCAGCAGCTATAAATGCAAATGTGCTAAGGTATATAAAGAACAAAAGCTGCGCCCTAACACCCAGACAACAAAAGACATGCAGTCCTCAAATATACATAGGTTGTCCCCAAATGCTGAGAAATCTGTGGGAATGTGATCCGCAAAGCCAGACGTCAACGTCCAATGACAAAACGCGTCTGGGAGGACATGTAGTGAGGTCACCGCGCTCAGGAGAAGGGCTCCGATCGTTCTGTTTGCCGGCCGGCAATATTGTATTTTACACATGCTCGTTTTTATCCACTTTTGTAAGTACAACCTACTCATTTTAATAAATTGTTATTCTGCGGAATTATGCTATGTTGCATCCTTCCTCTTTTATGATATATGGTGACCTTTGCTAGAGTACCGAAGGAGCCATTGTCCAGATTGGCAACTAGGGGATTTTCCATCTCTCCTACAAAGGCCGCGGATGGGTCATAGCCGATCGCTGTATATCCCAGTCTATCTGGTAAGCTGCTCTGTTATCTGGTGGTGGGTTCACCCAAGAGTGTCGTTTGCTGTGAAAGTCATGGTGGTGATCAAGGAACTCATGTACTATCGTTATTGAGGAGCTTATCCATCCGCACAAAGGGACTGGTCTTAGCTATTATTATTTGACAGAACATTTCGGATGCTGCAACCAAAGAGACCACATAATTCTAAATTTCTCAGAACGTACGTTTTTCCTAGCTACTATCCTTTCTATTTCACATTGATAGTTTAGATCAGCAATAGTGTTGGAAATGGATGGGAAAGTAGCAGATTTCCAAAGTCTAGTAATATTCAATTTGGCAGCATGGAGTAGGTGAACCACAACACATCTAGCCGATAATGGGATCTTTTTTATACACATATGTAGCAGGGCTAGCGCTGGAAAAGGGGGCTAGGGTGTTCCAATAATCGAGGAAATCAACACAGATATTTGTATTCCAGAAGGAGCTCAAGGATTTGCAGAACAACAAGACGTGAGCAATGGAGCATATGCTACCACAGTTCCTCCAGCAGGAGTGGGGGTGGCCAGGGTACATTTTGGACAGCTGGTAAGGCGTGAGATACCACCTGTGAATGTTTTTTTGATAGGCTCCCCAATGATTGGAACAATGGAATGCCTTGTGGGTTTCCGAAAATGCCCGAACCCACTGGTCGTGATTAAGAGGGATGTTTAGCTCTTCGCCCATTTATTTAAAGAGTGCACTTGAGAGCAGGGTCTAGCATCATCAAGGCAAGAGTACATATAGGAGATGCCCCTGGAAGGATATTGTCAGGGACCTACCTGTGGGCTCCGACGAGCCCCTGTTGCTCGCGCTCGTGCCCCGATCGTGCGCGTCTGCGCGCCGCACGTGCGCGCGCGTGCACGGCGGGAGCGTGCACGGCGGGAGCGCGCGCATGCGCGTTAGGCCCAATTGGCCCATCTACCCTTTAAAAGCTCAGCAGCAGCAATGACACCTCGCTGTCTGATCTGCAGCTTAGTGTCCACAAACCCGTTGAAACCTGATACCTATTGAACCTGATACCTGCTTGAACCCGATACCTGTTGAACCCGTTTCTGACCCGGCTCCGTCTGACTACCCGAATACCTCTACCGACCCCTGGCTTGATCTGACTCCGCTCTGCTCTCCTGCCCCTCGTTACCAGACCTGTGCCTGAACTTTGACAACGCTACCTCCGCTAAGAGTGACTTCCAGGTTATCCGCTCACCTGACCTTGCTGGCCGTATACCTGCTCCTGTCTTGCACCTAACCCGGCTTGTCTCACCAGCTTCCGCTATCCGGTTCCGGTGGCCCTCCAGAGACGCTGTCTCCTACACCGCCTGTTCGCAAGATCTCCATTCCGGCCGGTCTGCTGTCATCACCAGGTACTCTTACCTCGCCGCGCTCCCGGGCTTGCTGTCCCCATTCCAGCAGCCCCTGAACCCGGGCGGTAAGAGGGGCTCCTTCCTGCATACTAGGCTCTAACCACGAGGTACGTAACAGTATCAGACAGCCATGTCAGAGCCTGCGGGAATAGCCCCTGCCATAGACGAAATCTGCAAACACCTGGCGTCTCTCACTGAAGCAGGCTTGGGTCAGAGTCCATACATAGTAAGGTGGGAGGTGAGCTGGTGGGCCCGGGTATACAGTATTGCTGACAGTAAGGGGACTGAAAAGACACTTCTCCAGACACCCAATTAATCAGAGGGTTGTGGGCCTGGAGCCAGGGCAGGCCAAGGATCACCGGGAACAGAGGAGAGGAAATGACGTCTAGGATCAACAGTTCTTTGTGTTGAGGGGCGATTAAAGCGGGTAGAGGAAGAGTCTCTTGGGTTACCTGTCCTGAACTGATGCGGGAGCCGTCAGCCAGGAAAACAGAGAGTCCATGGGTCTTTCTTCGTAAGGAGATGCTGTGCAAGTTGACAAAGGCGGCATCGATGAAGCAGCTGCATGCGCCGGAGTCAAGGATAGCGTTGACCGGAATAGTCCTTCCCTGGCACTGTAACGAGAAAGGTAGAGCAAGGTGGGTTGCATTGGCCGACAAGGCTGAGAAGTTGACAGGAGCTGAGAGGAGGCACTTACGTGTCTTAACAGGACAGTTGCGAACGTAGTGGCCAGTCCTGCCGCAGTACATGCAAAGGTTAAGTTGGCGACTACGTGCCCGCTCTTCGGGTGGTAGTGTTGGTCGCATGAGGCCAAGTTGCATGGGCTCAGATGAATCCTGGTTGGTGCTGGAGGGATTTGGGCAGGTAGGAGGCAGGTAACGAGAAGGCGGCATAGGTACCCTTGCAGTCATCCAGGTGGGACGGTTTGGCTGAGAAGATCGCTCAGCCCGGCGTTCACGAAGCCTGCCGTCGATCTGGATGGCCGTGGTAATTAGATCCTCGAGGGTCTCAGGCACCCCCACTCGAGCGAGTTCGTCTTTCAGGTTTTCGGAAAGGCCCAAGCGAAACTGATGCCTCCAAACCTTCCAGCATCACCTTAACATCCAGGGACGGACTGTTTTGGAGAGGTAGCCAAATCTTCGTTCCGGAAACAAGTCGTGTGGAAGTCCTTAAACTCCTTCATGATCACCCGTTGGCAGGGCACTTTGGGGTTCGGAAGACCCTCGAACTGGTACGTCGTACCTTCTGGTGGCCAGACCTGGAAAACTTCTGCAAAACATATGTTAACTCATGCCCCACTTGTAATCGGAACAAGAAACCGAGCCTGGGGACTGCTGAAGCCCCTACCTGTACCTAATAGACCCTGGGAGATGATTTCCATAGATTTTATAGTATTGCTTACTTGTTCGGAGGGGTATACGGCAATTTTTGTGGTCGTAGATCGCCTATCCAAAATGGCTCATTTCCTTCCCTTAAGGAGTACCCCAATGGCTGCAGAGACTGCTCGTATCTTCATCAAGGAGATCGTCCGGCTACATGGAATTCCCTCCAACATCGTGTCTGATAGAGGGGTTCAGTTCACGTCCCGCTTCTGGAAATCTCTATGTGAAACCTTGAAGATTAAACTCTCCTTTTCCTCAGCCTATCACCCCCAAACCAACGGGCAAACAGAGAGGACCAACCAGACTCTTGAACAATACATTAGGTGCTTTACGTCCTTCTCCCAGGACGATTGGGTCTCCCTGTTACCTTTAGCGGAGTTTGCGTATAACAACGCCAACCATTCAGCCACTGGGCAATCCCCTTTCTTTGCCAATTATGGTTTTGATTTAACCTTTTTACCTGACTTTTTTTCAGAATCCCCAGTCCCGGCAGTGCAGAGTACGATGGAGTTCCTCAGCCACAACAACCAGGTATTACGGGAAGCAGTGACTAAGGCCCAAGCCGCCAGTAAGAGGTTCTTTGACCGAAAAAAGAGAGGCGAATTGGATCTTCAGCCAGGTGACCAGGTGTGGCTATCTGCAGTTAACCTCAAGTTGGCCTGTCCTTCAAAGAAGTTGGGACCAAAGTTCATGGGGCCTTTTCCAATACGAAGAAAGATCAATGAGGTATCGTATGAACTATCCTTACCTGATTCTTTGAAAGTTCATCCAGTGTTCCATGTATCATTGTTGAAACCTGCAGTTCCGGATCCCTTTCCTAATAGAGGGGCCAGGCCCACCTGAACCTGTTTGTGTTGATGGGTGCGAGGAATATGTTGTATAGGCCATCCTCGACTGCAGGAGACGGCAAGGGCAAATGCAATTTTTAGTAAAATGGAAAGAGTATGGCCCAGAGGACAATTCCTGGGAACCTGAAAACAACGTCCATGCATAGAGACTGATTCATAATTTTTTTTCCGCTCACCCTGAAAAAAGAACCCGATTTGGCATCCGGAGGCTGCCCCTTGGGGGGGGGGCAATGTCAGGGACCTACCTGTGGGCTCCGACGAGCCCCTGTTGCTCGCGCTCGTGCCCCTATTGTGCGCGCGTGCACGGCAGGAGCGCGCGCATGCGCGTTAGGCCCAATTGGCCCATCTACCCTTTAAAAGCTCAGCAGCAGCAATGACACCTCACTGTCTGTGATCTGCAGCTTAGTGTCCACAAACCCGTTGAAACCTGATACCTATTGAACCTGATACCTGCTTGAACCCGATACCTGTTGAACCCGTTTCTGACCCGGCTCCGTCTGACTACCCGAATACCTCTACCGACCCCTGGCTTGATCTGACTCCGCTCTGCTCTCCTGCCCCTCGTTACCAGACCTGTGCCTGAACTTTGACAACGCTACCTTCGCTAAGAGTGACTTCCAGGTTATCCGCTCACCTGACCTTGCTGGCCGTATACCTTCTCCTGTCTTGCACCTAACCCGGCTTGTCTCACCAGCTTCCGCTATCCGGTTCCGGTGGCCCTCCAGAGACGCTGTCTCCTACACCGCCTGTTCGCAAGATCTCCATTCCAGATGGTCTGCTGTCATCACCAGGCACTCTTAGCTCGCCGCGCTCCCGGGCTTGCTGTCCCCATTCCAGCAGCCCCTGAACCCGGGCGGTAAGAGGGGCTCCTTCCTGCATACTAGGCTCTAACCACGAGGTACGTAACAGATATTGTGTCGAGAAATAATATAGGTATATTGGTGTTGGGATTAGTACTGTGGAAGGCAGCTTAGTTGCGTTTAGAAAGTGCGAAATTTGGGTATAGGTGTAGAATTCTGAACTTAGTAGCTTGAATTTAAGTTGGAGAGCCTCAAAGGTAAGCGGTGCATTGTGAAGTAAGATGTCGTCAACAGTTAGAATGCCTGCAGAGTGCCACTGGGAGAGATTCAGATCAGGAATACAAGAGGATAGGGCTCTAAGGGGTATTGGTAGCTTTTTACTAGGTGAGTTGGGAGGGTATACAGTGAGAAGTTTCTTCCAGGCCATAATAGAGGCGGAGATCATCGGGTTGGTGTACCGAGGTGTAGGGGAGTAGCCTGCAGACGTCAATAAGAGATAATCTGACAGGGTAACGGGCTTCTAATGGGACATGTTACTAAAGTTAATGGTGATATATAAGGTAAATAGTTAACAAATCTTGCGTCAAATTGTTGTGGTATCCATACTTGCATATTTAGACAAAACTCTTTATGCACAACATTCCATAACATATTAAAACCAAGGAAAAAGCAAACAGAGCCGTGTCCTGGTTGTGCTGGTCTGCCAACATCTACAGATTATCATTGGGAATGGCCTAACCCCTCCCGGAAAGGATTCCAAATGGGAATAATGATCATCATCCACTTTACATCATCAGCCCCTTGGGAGCACTTTGCAGAATTAGGCTTGGCATAGCTGGATTACCTGACACTTCTTTCGCTTAGTTATCGCCTCACATCTTCCCTTGGAGGCTTCTTCATCAAGAAAATTTCCACATGAAATAAATGATTGTCCAGACAAGGTTTCTTCTCTTACGGAAGGTGCACCCTTTTCAGAAACCATGAATCAGACAGAGACAGAAGTACAGTTAAATCACACATGTTTAATAATACAAATAAAAAGGTAAACCGAGTAAGCGTAGTCAAAACATAGCCAAAAAGAGGGAGCTGCGGTGGCTCAACGCAATTGGCACTGCGCTGACAAGCCATTCACCTCTGCAGCTAAGGGTTTGGATCCCGGTCTCGGCAGCATGTGAATTGAATTTGGTGGTCTCAGCCTGGCTCCCGGTGGGTGTGCTATGCGAGGTAAGCCTGCGCTTAGTACGCCCACCCCCCTCCCACAAAAACCACCAGACTTACACTTACACACACTCGAAATTGGGTTAACATGCACGCACTTTGGCCACGCAGTCTCTAAAAAAAGAGATGGCGAAGGACTAACAGGGCTGGCTGAGCGGGCTAGATCCTCTCACTCCCTCATAGGCAAAAAAAAAAAGTCTAATGTAAGGGTATTTTAGTTCCTTTGGTTGACATGTTTATCTGGCTAGGCATGGAGTGTATACAGGGTTACTTTAACTTATATCCACCTGCAATTACTTTGTTTTTTCCTCTGTATTGACCTCATAGAACCTCACAATTGACAGCCAACAGCCAGTGATAATTTTCAAGGCTAACATTTTGTTGTTTGTCCTTCTGTATTTATTCTTGTACCCATTTCTCAGTCATGGCGATTTTTTTTTTTTTATATTGTCCTCAGGTTCCAGTATTTTTTCTGAAAAATGTGAAGTTATAAGGAATAATATAAATAAACCACTAACAAAGCTTAACTATGTATTATTGCTGGAAAATGTCAGATTTTGCTAGCGGGTACCATCCCTTCTTCCCTTAAAGGGGTTGTAAAGGTTCGTTTTTTATTTTCTTAATTTGTTTCTTTAACCACTTCAGCCCCGGAAGAATTTACCCCCTTCCTTACCAGAACACTTTTTGCAATTCGGCACAGCGTTGCTTTAAGTGACAATTGCGCGGTCATGCAAAATGGTTCCCAAACAAAATTGATGTCCTTTTTTCCCACAAATAGAGCTTTCTTTTGGTGGTATTTGATCACCTCTGCGGTTTAAATTTTTTACACTATAAACAAAAATAGAACAACAATATTGAAAAAATAAAAAATATTTTTTACTTTTTGCTATAATAAATATCCCCAAAAATATATATATAAACATTTTTTTCCATAGTTTAGGCCGATACGTATTCTTCTATATATTTTTGGTAAACAAAATCACAATAGGCGTTTATTGATTGGTTTGCGCAAAAGTTATAGCTTCTACAAAATAGGGGACTGTTTTATGGCATTTTTAATAATATATATTTTTTGCTAGTTATGGCAGCGATCAGAAATTTTTATTGTGACATCGACATTATGGCGGACACTTTTGCGCTATAAACAAAAATACAGCGACAATTTTGAAAAAAAAACAATATTTGTTACTTTTTGCTATAATAAAAAAAACAATATATATAAAAAAAAAATCCTCAGTTTAGGCCGATACGTATTCTTCTACATATTTTTGGTTAATAAAAATAAAACACAATAAGCGTATATTGATTAGTTTGCGCAAAAGTTATAGCGTCTACAGAATAGGGGATTTTTTACTAGTAATGGCAGCAATCTGCGATTTTTATTTTGACCGTGACATTGCGATGGACATATCGGACACTTTTGACACATTTTTGGGACCGTTCACATTTATACAGTGATTAGTGCTATAAAACTGTACTGATTACTGTGTAAATGTGACTGGCAGGGAAGGGGTTAACACTAGGGGGCGCTGAAGGGGTTAATATGTTCCCTAGTGAGTGATTCTAACTGTAGGGGGAGGGGACTCACAAGGGAAGAGACCAATGTGTGTTACTCTGTACTGGGAACACACACATCGGTCTCCTCACCTGACACAGGAACGTGGTTCTGTGTGTTTACACACACAGATCCACAGTCCTGCCATGAATGTGGGAAATCGCTGGTGCCCGGTGGAAACCGCGGCCACCGGGCACGCGCACCGGATCCTGCGGGCGTATGCGGACCCCTTAGACAGCCGGGAAGCTCAGGACGCCATATGATGTCCACCCAGGATGGGAGATCTGTGGACATCATATGACAATGGGCGGTAGAGAAGTAGTTAAGCTAGTGCATTAATAAAAGTAAAAAAGCCGTTACATTGTGTATCACACGCCAGCTGCTGCCTGTAGTTTTAGGGGCGGGCAAAAGCGTGGTTTTTGTTTTCTTTTTGAAGCTAGTGCATTGTTGGTTCACTTAGCTTTTCCTTCGATTTCCCTTCTAAATGTTTTTTTTTCTTTGTTTTCTTTGTCTGAATTTCTCACTTCCTGCTCCTCCTCAGTAAGCTGTTTTGGCTGACTAACCCCCAGCCAGAAAGGCTTGGATGATGGGGGCAAGCTAACTGAGGAGGAACAGGAAGTGAGAAATTCAGACAAAGAAAAAAAACATTTAGAAGGGAAATCGAAGGAAAAGGTAAGCGAACCGACAATGCACTAGGTTTACTTTTTGCTATAATAAATATCCATAAAAAAAAAAATCCCAATTAACGTATAGTGATCGGTTTGCGCCTACAATATAGGAGACATAATTATGATTTATTTTTATTACTATTAATGGCAGCGATCTGCGATTTTCATCGGGACTGCGACATTATGGCGGACACATCGGGCACTTTTGACACATTTTTGGGATGACTGGGGACTGACTGGGGGAGGTGACCGATCTGTGTCCCTATGTACAAGGGAAACAGCATTGGTCTCCTCTTCCTGACATAACGTGGATCTCTGTGTTTACACACAGAGATTCACGGTCCTGCTCAGATACTGGGTTATGGCGGGTGCCGCGATGGCCGCCGGGCACACGACATTATGGCGGACACATCGGGCACTTTTGACACATTTTTGGGACTGACTGGGCGAGGTGACCGATCTGTGTCCCTATGTACAAGGGAAACAGCATCGGTCTCCTCTCCCTGACAGAACGTGGATCTCTGTGTTTACACACAGAGATTCACGGTCCTGCTCAGATACTGGGCTATTGCGGGTGCCACGATGGCCGCCGGGCATGCGAATCATGTTCCCAGTAACACGGCGGGTGCGCGCGCACGCCCCCTAGTGGCTGTGAAAGATGAGGACGTCATATGACATCCTGTCAGAACAATAGATTTATCCTGCCGCCGTGAATTGATGGCAGCCGGTAGTGTAGTGCTAATTGCTCTAATTTGCACCTAAAACTGTAATTTTTTAACTTTTGGAAATGCCAGTAAAAACTTAGCTGTGCCAGTAAAATTCGGATGACACCATCAATGTAATTCAGTCCATTCAGAGTAAAGTAAGAGCTTAACCCCCATCCTCTGATTCCTTCCCTGTGTTCTCCCATCTGCCAAAGACACAAGCCTCAACCCATCGGAAGCTCGTAGACACTCAGTGCCAGAGCTTACACAGGGTTAATGATTCTCTCCCTTTCAGTATATGAACGTGTTCAAGCATGGCAATTGTCCGCTCAGGTCTGAGAACTGCATCCTGGGAGGAAGACTGATATGTCACCAGCAGAAGCACATTGTATTTCAGAGGTCACTGAAAGAAGAACTGAGCAACAGAGGTAGTGCTGGAAATATGAGGGTCAGTGGGTGAGGGGTAGAAAGCTTTCAAGAGAACCTGTCTATTTTTCCTAAAGCATCCAGAATGACAAAGAGGGTGCGTTTGCAGATAGAGGGTGCGGTGGCCTCAGTTTAAAATCAGAAGGGTTTAATAAAAGCAATTCCTTCCATGTTAGAATTGTATATAGAACTAAAATCCATCTGAAAGTGCCATAGCAGAATGGTTCTCTGCAGGATTTCACAGGTGGCACATATCTCAGGCCAGCTACGGTTGTCTTTATTTCAGCATAGAGAGATGGTGATTATAACACAGACTTTCCCTCTGATTTTTTTATTATTTTTTATATATATATAATGGATTTTTCTCTCTACAGAGAGAATAATCCACAAGGATTGATGTTTGTCATTTATACAGAACGTTGGACAGAGCTTTGTGTACATATCTGATAACTGGCTGCCTCCCTCTTGTGGATAGCTGGAATAAAACAAGCTAAGTGCTGGTGATGTTCAACAAAGAATACTATAGATCACAAATATACAGGCACAGGGTTTTGGGCTTATGAATATGACATTGTGGAATGAAGCATTGTAGTTAACTAGCCCAGAGGCTTAAGAAATCACGTAAAATGCAGCACAGGAGCATGGAGGTAGCAAGACTCAACATTTATGTGGCATACTTAACAGGCTTGTAAAGGTACATCTATTTATGCATTAAGGTGAAAAAAACATCCGACGATTAGCGGCCCCCCAGCCCCTTTGTTTACTTACCTGAGCCCTAGAAAGTCCTGCATTTCAAACGCGCTCGATCGTTGCCCGGGCTTCTCAGCTCTTCTTGGCTCTTCATTGGATAAGCGTTTATTGATTGGTTTAGCGCAAAAGTTATAGCGTTTACAAAATAGGGGGTAGTTTTATGGTATTTTTATAAAAAAAAAATTTTTACTAGTAATGACGGTGATCAGCGTTTTTTTTCAGTACTGCGACATAATGGCGATCGCGTGTGCCCGGCGGCGATCGTGCCCGCCGGGCACGGCACAGGACTCGGGGGCAAGCGGGGGGCGCACGCCGGCCGCTGGCGGCGCGCACACATCCCCTAGTGCCCGCAGAAGAGCCGACGCATAGCTACGAAGGCTGGTTGGCAAGCAGTTAAAACACAAAGCTTTAGTACCACTTCAACAAAAAAATTTACAGAAAAAAGATACTTACCTGCACCCTAAGGAAGAACCCCAGGCAAATATTAAAAAATAAAATAAAATGCCTTGGGCACACATTATTGGGCCAGATTCTCAAAAGAGATACGCCGGCGTTTTGTAGGAAACACCGTCGTATCTCTGTTTTTTTTACTGGGTATCTATGCGTGTGATTCCTAGAATCACTTACGCATAGATACAGTGAAGATCCGACATGTGTAAAACAATTACACTGTCGGATCGTAGATGTAATGACATCGCTGGCTGCTAGGTGGCCTTTACGATGATTTCTCATTTGCCTATGCAAATGAGCCTAATCCGTCGATTCCCGAACGTTTTTACGCCGCCCCGTCGTCGTTTACGTCGTTTCCGTACGCGTAAGGTTACCCCTGCTATATGAGGGGTAACCTTACGAAGTTCCGTCGTTGCCATGTTAACCACTTCCCGCCCGGCCAATAGCCGATTTACGGCCGGGAAGTGGTTATGAAATTGTGACTAGCCGTTCTCAAACGTCTAGCACGATTTCAATGCCGCGCGGCCCGTGCGGGGCGCGCAGCGCGGCGATCGGTGATGCGGGGTGTCAGTCTGACACCCTGCACCTCCGTTCTCGGCCGACGGCTCTTCCTCACTCGCGTCTGACAGACGCGAGTACAGGAGAGTCGATCAGCGGCTCTCCTGACAGGGGGGGTTCACGCTGATTGTTTATCAGCGCAGCCCCCCCTCGGATCGCCACACGGACCACCAGGGAACATAAAAATAAAATAAATAAAGGACAAAAAAAAAAAAGGACAACAAAAAAAAAAAATCAACAAGAAAAAAAAAGGGGCAGTAAAAAAAATATGCCAATCAGTGCCCACACATGGGCACTGATTGGCAACATTGATCCATCAGTGCCACCCCTCAGTGATCATCAGTGCCACCCCAGTGTCTGTCAGTGCCACCCCACAGTGCCAATCCATGCCCAGTGCCCACCTATCAGTGCCCACCTGTGCCACCTATCAGTGCCCACCTGTGCCACCTATGAGTGCCCACCTGTGCCACCTATGAGTGCCCACCTGTGCCGCCTATGAGTGCCCAGTGCCGTGCATGAGTGCCCATCAGTGCCGCCCATGAGTGCCCATCAGTGCCGCCCATGAGTGCCCATCAGTGCCGCCCATGAGTGCCCATCAGTGCCCCATAACAGCGCCGCCTATCAGTGCCCATCAGTGCTACCTAATCGGTGCCCATCAGAACTACCTCATCGGTGCCCATCAGTGCCACCTCATTGGTGCCCATCAGTGCCACCATATCAGTGCCCGTAATTGAAAGAGAAAACATACTCATTTACAAAAAAATTAACAGAAAAAAATAAAAACTTTATTTTTTTTTCAAAATCTTTGCTCTATTTTTAGTTGTTGCGCAAAAAAAAAAAATCGCAGAGGTGATCAAATACCACCAAAAGAAAGCTCTATTTGTGGGGAAAAAAGGACGCCAATTTTGGTGCAGTGTAGCATGACCGCGCAATTGTCATTCAAATTGCGACAGTGCTGAAAGCTGAAAATTGGCTTGGGCGTTAAGGTGCATAAGTGCCTGGTATGGAAGTGGTTAAGTATGGCGTCGGGTCAGCGTCGTCTTTTTCCGTCGGTTACAACGTTTTTCTAAGTCGTTTGCGAATAGGGATTTACGTAAACGACGCTCACGTCGGTTTCATTCACTTTTTCCGACGTGAGCTGGTGCATGCGCACTGGGCTATTCTTGAGGCCGGCGCATGCGCAGTTCGATCGACACGGGGGCGCGCTTAATTTAAATACAAGCCGCCCCCTTTGAATTATGCGGGGATAGGCAGAGCCATTTACACTACGCCGACGAAACTTACGGAGCAAGTGCTTTGGGAATACGGCACTTGCTCTGTTAAATTGCGGTGGCGTAGTGTAAATGGCTTACGCTATGCCAGCGGCAATTCTACGGGAATCTGGCCCATTGTATTCAGTTGAACCATATGGTTGTATGAGTCACCCCAGTGGAGACCTCACTATCATCTAGAACCTTGCAACTTGTGATTCTTTTGCTTTTCCACGCAATGATACCAGCAACCCTAATGAGACCTGTGTGATCCCTCAGTTGGTTGCTGTACTTTGTGATTTTAGCATCCATGGTCCTTGCAGGCACTCCCTACAACCCCCCATTTGGTGTTTCTTGGTGGCAACAGGAGACATCTTGTTTTTAATCACATGGCGGCTGTCTGTTTCCACACTTTGGTCTAAGGGACATCCAAAAGCAATCCAACTGAGTGATGGGCAACAGCCCCTGATGGATGTGAAAATATTACTAGAAGGATCAATGGCTTAACAAGACTAGATGAAAAAAAGGAAAAGCAAATACCGTATTTATCGGCGTATAACACGCATTCTAACTCTAAGGCCGCGTACACACGATCAAATCTATCTGCTGGAAACAGTCTGACAGACCGTTTCAGCAGACAGATTTGATCGTGTGTACGGGCGGACAGACAGATTTTTCCAGCAGACAGATTTTAAAGCATGCTTTAAAATCTATCTGCTGGGAATCCGTCCGTCCAATATGTCGGACCGGTTTCAGCAGATAAATTTGATTGTGTGTACGCAGGCTTAGGCCGCGTACACACGACCAAATAAATCTGTTCAAATCGGTCTGACAGACCGATTTGATCAGATTTGTCTGCTGGGCTGTTTTGGTTTGATCGCTGTACACACGATCAAACTAAAATCCCCGCCGGCAGACAGCGCGGTGACGTGGCGGTGACGTTGACGTCGCCACGTCACCGCACCAGGAAGTAAAACACTTCCGCGCATGCGTCTAATCCATTTGACGCATGTGCGGGCAGATATGTCTGCTGGCTAGTGATTCCTTCGGCCGATATTCAGATTGTGTGTATGGGCCATTACTCGCGATTATTAAGCGAAAAAAGTCGTACGATCCGTCGGCCGATATTCGGATCGTGTGTATGGGCCATAAGGTCGGGTTCACGCAGGTGCGACAAACGATTCGACATTGGGAGCTCATGTCGCATGACGTGTGAAAATGAATGTTTCCCTATGGGAGCCATCTTAACTTGTCTGACACAAATCGATCCGACTTTGAAAATGCTCCCTGTACAACTTTGGTCTGACTTTGATCCTACTTCAGCCATTGAATATCATTGAAGTTGGATCAAAGTCGGATCGCCATCTTGCCTAATCCGACTTTGGAATGCGACTTCTGCTCTGATGATCTTGAGGGGCAACTCCATGCCAAATTTTGAAAACAAAGCATCCATGGCCCTTCGGTCTGGTATGGATTTTAAGGGGAACCCCCTTCACTGAAAAAACAGCGTGGGTGTCTCTTCAAAATCCATACCAGACCCTTATAGGAGCATGCAGCCCGGCCAGTCAGAAAAAAGGATGAGGACGAGCGAGTGCCCCCTCCCTCCTGAACCAATTCCAGGCCACATGCCCTCAACATGGGGCGGTGGGTGCTTTGGGGCAGGGGTGCCCTGCGCCCCCTACCCCAAAGCACCTTGTCCCCATGTTGATGAGGACAAGGGCCTCTTCCCTCACATCCCTGGTCGTTGGTTGTCTGTGTCTGCAGGTGGGAGGGCTTATCGGAATATGGGAGCCCCCTTTTAATAAGGGGGTCCTCAGATCCCGACCCACACCCTATGTGAATGAGTATGGGGTACATTATACCCCTACCCATTCACTTGGAAAAAAGTGTTAAAAATAAAACACACTTCACGGGTTTAAAAATGTATTAAGCAGCTCCGCGGTCTCACTTCCGACTTCTTCTCTTATCTGGTTCTTCTCCCTCTGTCTTCAAACGGGTCTCCTCCGCTATCTTCTGCTCTTTTGCCCGCTCTTTTGCTCACTCTTGCCCGGTCTTCCCTGTGCTCTCTCTCTAATGCCCAATGCGCAGTGTGCCACTACTTATATTGGCATGGGGCGAGGTCATCTGGAGGCCCAGCCCCTTATGACGTCACCGCCCAGAGCATCTATCCCCACGCATCAAAAATGCACAAGAAAAGCAAGAAAATGCAGATGCAAAAGGCGTGAATCCAGCCTAATGATAGCCAACAAGTATAAAACAGTTTGGAATAATTTACTTGTATAACATTGGATGCGTATGTGATCTAAGACCAGAAGTTCTGGATGTACAGTTGGCCCAGGGACAAATATGGAACAATTTGTTTTTCTCTATCCAATATCCTAAAACAAGAAAAAAAATCCCCTTATTATGGGATGTGTAATGAAATGTGACACGTAGGTACCTTCTGTTCTAAGAAGGCTTTACTGTGCTTTGTATAATTTTTTATGTAAGATTGTGCTTTTGGCTCCTCATTCCCATACCATAAATAAACATGCCATATCATTATACTGTATGGTTATGTGCCTTTAATATTTAAAATTAAAGTAATATTTCAAGCAGTCATAATGGCCACTGCTCTTTTACTGCAGAATTAAAACTGATTTTCTGGTTTTATGTAGGCACTCAATCTGCATTAAGTATATTTTGTGCGTGAATATTACAAAGACGTCATCTCCTGATCGGAATAAATCCCTGTACATCGCAAGATAATCTCCTCGCTGAGATATGGCAGGTGCCATCTCCGATTAAGCTCTGTGTTTTACGTGGTAGATTTTTCAATTTCCCAACAAATGTGGCTTATTCTAGCCACTGTCAGATTAGACGCTAAAATCCGATCTAACATTTGCCGCGCGTTTCCTGTGATTATGTGGATGCAATGCAGCTCCTGCGCTGGCTTGACGATTGATGTTTAAATAGCGCAGCTTATGTTTGCTGTAAGGTAAATATTTGCTCTTGACTTTTGAGTAAGTTCTGGTCGGGCCTGTGCTGTTTGAAGAAGGGATTATGCATCTGTTTCGGTCATGTTTGATATCAGGAATACGCATGGAGCAGTATGACCTAAGATCTCAGTGTGAAAGTTGTTAATGTGAACAGGCGCGAGGAATCTCTTAGCTCAATCCCGTTATATAGGTTGATGTGTTGACATTTACCTTGGTTGTTTCCAAATTAAGAAAAAGGTTACATATAAAAGAACAAATCGTAAAACTTATGTTTTTATTAACCACCTCAGCCCCGGACCATTATGCAGCTAAAGGACCTGGCCCCTTTTTGCGATTCGGCAGTGCGTCGTTTTAACTGACAATTGCGCGGTCGTGCGATTTGGCTCCCAAACAAAATTGATGTCCTTTTTTTCCCACAAATAGAGCTTTCTTTTGGTGGTATTTGATCACCTCTGCGGTTTAAATTTTTTACACTATCCCCAAAAATATATATAAAAACATTTTTTTTCCATAGTTTAGGCCGATACGTATTCTTCTATATATTTTTGGTAAAAAAAATCACAATAGGCGTTTATTGATTGGTTTGCGCAAAAGTTATAGCTTCTACAAAATAGGGGACTGTTTTATGGCATTTTTAATAATATATATTTTTTACTAGTTATGGCAGTGATCAGCAATTTTGATTGTGACTGCGACATTATGGCGGACACTTTCGACACCATTTTGGGACGATTGTCATTTTCACAGCGATCAGTGCTACCTATAAAAATGCACTGGTTACTGTGAAAATGACACTGGCACTGAAGGGGTTAACCTCTAGGTAGCGCTATAGGGGTTAAGTGTTCCCTGGGAACTGTTTCTTACTGTAGGCAGGCGTGGCTTGGCACATCACTGATCGTCTGTTCCGCTGACAGGGAACAGACGATCACTGACATACCACTAGGAAGAACAGGGAAAGGTTTGTTTACACTTACCTCTCCCCGTTCTTCAGCTGTGTGACCCGATCGCGGGACAGCGGCGGCGATCAAGTCCGCAGGTCCCGCGGTCACGGAGCATCGGACCGGGTTGCGACCCGCAGCTGGGTTTTTAAAGGCGATGTACCAGTACGTGCCTTTGCCCAGCCATGCCGCCTTGCCGACGTAAATATACAGGCGGTGGTCCTTAAGGGGTTAAAGGAATCCTGTACTATGGGAAAATGTTAGCTGCTTGGCTTTCTTCGGCCTCATTCACAAAGAGTCGGCCATTTTTGTGGCTGGAGCCAAATATAGGCATCCTATGTATGGACATAGCCACCCTTCCTAATTGGACAGAGACGGGTAAACGCCCCCCAAACATGTACTGTCTATTTGGGGCTTATTACTTGCCCGTTCACACTTGTTTCCACATAAAGTTACACAGGCTGCCTGCGCTAGCCTTCTTACAGCTCCAACCACATAAATAATGCTAAACCAAGAATAATTTGTGCAAAAGTGTCACCAACCAAATAAAATTAATATACAAATAAAACATTTTAGTGATAGCTGCACTCATGGTATAACCACATAAACAATGCAAAACCCAAAAAGCCTAAAATTGTGTTGCGCTACCAATATAAAGTGCATAAAGTAATGATAACAATTTTTCTAACAAGCTCAAAGGCACAGGCAAGTGAATAAAAAGTCATTTATGGAATGGAAATACAATGAGTAAGCATTTAGAATACTTAAAATGTATTAAATACGATGATTAAAATACCGGTACTTAAATATATTTCTGTGCATTAAGTTGGTATATATATTTCATCTTGTTAATATACAAACTGCCAAACTTTTCATTTTTCTATTCTTTATTTCTTTTGGTAAAACGTTTGTGGAAATGTTAGCGGTCATACAAGGGGTGAAAGATATATAAACTTACCTAGCTCATAAAAAAAAATCCTTTGATAGAATCCCATGAAACTGCTTGCTGTAAGGTCAATATAAGTTATAGTGTTGCAAGCAATAGTAATTTATGATGTTCTGTATTGCTGGGTCATCAGCAATGTCCCTTGTAAGGAACATCTCCAGTCCTGTCTGTCTTTATCCTCGTGGGTATTTATCATGACTGGACAGGTGCAGTAGTTGTTATAGTCTATAGACTGTATAATTATGAGCGACTTCAATCATTTTTCCATGGTGAACAGTGTTATTCATGGCTGTGCATGCTATGCCCTTCACACTAACTCTTTCAACATTATTTTGGTGTTTAAAAAAAGGGCAGGTCTAGACAATAACTACATCAATAGGTGATAAGGATATCCAAGCAGCCTTGCACCCGTGTCAAAGTCTGCCAAGTTTTCATTTATAATGCAAAGATATAACCCAAAGACTTCTGTCTGTTAGGACTGTTTCTGAGCAGTTCACAAAAAAGGGGGGGGGGGGGTATTCCGGCGCTCGTGATGACTTGATGCCTGGGAAGCGACAGAGGGTCTCACGGATAAATATACTATGAGGAGGCAGCCTTCCTATAGAGGGTGTCCATGACCTCTGTCAGCATAAGATGAAAAAAGAGGGGGTGGAGGCGTCAACTCAAAAAATAAACTTTAAAAAAGCATTCTACTAAAATGTGAGTATAGGTTCGGGGAAGTACTTACCTTCTTCGGATGCCTGCTATCCCCGCCGTGCCCTGTGATGTCACCGCCTGTTCTGGTTTCGCGTTCCACGCTGGTCAACAAGGAGCTTCCAGGATCCATCTGCAGCAAGGAGAAGATCATGCTGATTAACAGTAGTGAGGGCTGGGGCAATGGCAGAGCAGGCCAGGTGGTATATAGAGTTAGAGTGACCACATTTCCAAACTGACATTCAGGGACACCCCCTTCCCAAAAATCATAACGAATCACAGCACAGTGATTGGACACAAGAGGTGGGATTTATGATTTCTCCAATCGCAAGCAGGGGGCGGGGATTGTGCTTCTCCAGGCATTCCCGGCCAGGACAAGTACTGTCGGTGAATAAATCGGTAATGTGGCAGGCTTTTTTGGGGGCATCAGGTTGGCCCGGGGGGTGGCTGTGTCAGTTTCATTCCGGGACACGTGGTCACCCTCTATAGAGTGGAGCTGGGGGCCATGGGTAAATGGTTACACAGAAGAGAGGAAGCAGCCAAGCTGTGGAGAATGTTAGTGAGCAGGAGAGTGGCAGGTGACAGTAGATGATGTCAGTGCAAAGAGGAAAGGATCGCTGATATTCCTGACCAGCCCAGTTGAATAAACGATAAGGGGTGGCCTTAGCCTACATGTCTCTACCAAACCACACACCCTGATGCATTTGACCCTGCCATAGGCGTGCGCAAAGAGTGTGCCTGGGCACACCCTAATCCTTGAGTTGGTAACACGTCAATCGTGGGCAGGTGACAGGTAAGCCGCAATCCTTACTTGTCGACCCCCAGAACCTGGACAGGATAGGTGGTGGGGGTAGAAATTAGTGTACCATTCTGTATTTTCTTCTGCAGCAGCTGAAGGTAGTCTTCTCCTCCTCTTCCTCTCGCTGATATTTAGCTGCCACAGAAGAAAAATACAGGGGATTGGTGCCAATGTATGCCACCCCTCTTGTCTCCGTTCCTTTTCTTTCTGCTGCCCAGGTCCCCCTGTGTGCTCACCTGCATCCCCCCCCCCCATTGTTTCAGGATGACGAGCGGGAAGAGGCCGCTTAATATGTCACAAAGGCATATGTGTTGGAGCTTTGAGGTGCACACCCTAATGCAATAGGCTGGGCACATCTATGGACCCTGCCCACTGGGGCTTAGTCCCTATGACTGAGACCTGGTGGGTGGGATGAAATGCATCAGGATGTGTGGTTTGGTGGAGAAATGTAGGTTGAGGCTGCTCCTTATTATTTTTCTTACCCAGGCTGGTCAGGAGTAGAGGTGATCTTTTTCTCTTTACATTTACTATGTCTCTGGATTGGTGTCAGGATAAGCTTGAGACATAAGAAAATTGTCAGGACTAGGGTCAGGCTCGGAGCCAAGTAGCTATAGCAGTAAGGGGGGTTCCAACAAACAGCAGGAAATCAAACAGAAGCATTGTCAGTAAAAAATTCAAGGTTCAGTAACAAGAGGCTGCGGGTTGGAATCAGGCAGAAGTGTAGTCGAGGAACAAACCAAAGGTCCAATAGCGAGTGGTAGCAAAAAGCAGCAGGGAAGACAAGCAGCAGCAGGGAAGACAAACGCGAGATGTTTAGTGGAGAGAGCACAATAATCTGGCAAAAAGGAAGTGCAAAGACATGGCTTCATTTAGGAAGTTCATGGGAGAAGCAAAGGCCCGGATTCACAAAGCACTTGCGCCATCGTATCTCCAGATACGCTGTGTAAGTACAAATATGCGCCGTCGTATCTGTGCGCAGGACCCACAAACCAAGATATGCCTAAAAACAGACTGGCGTAAAGTGGGGGCATATTTACGCTGGACGCATGTGGCTTTCCCATTGATTTTCTATTCAAATATGCAAATGAGGGAGATACGCCGATTCACAAACGTACTTGGGCCGGCGCATGATTTAAGCAGTTTGCGTAAGTTTTACATTCGGTGTAAAGTTATTTCCCATAGATGAGGCGCAATCCATGCAAAGGTATGGACCAGGGAACACAAGCCTACGTATTTTACATTGGACGTCTGTGAATATGGGCCGTCGTGGGTGTGGCTGGGCGTAGGTTAAGTTCACGGCGTACACAGTGATCCGGCGTATCTTAGGCAGTTGTTTCGACGTGGTTGTACGCATGCGCACAGGGATACGTCCATGTCCCGACACATGCACAGTTCATTTTAAGTACTTGTCTGGCGCCCGGCATATCATTTGCATGGGGTCATGCTTCATTAACATGGATCACGCCCACTTCCAGCCCACTTCCACCTACTTCCACTTACGCCGGCTTACGCCTACGAAATATACGCTACGCCGGCGCAGAGTTGGGAGCATTTGCTTTGTGAATTCCATGCTTGCCTCTCCGAGCTGCGTCGGCGTAGCGTAAAAGAGATACGCTACGGCGGCATAAATATGCGCCGATGTATGTGAATCCGGGCCAAAGTGTTTTAAGTTTAAGAGCAGTCAAGACACAAGGCAGGGTTGTCCAATGGATCAGCCAGGGAGCTGTCCAGCATTTTAGGTAGCTCAGCGAGAAGAAGAGAAGAGTTATTGCCAGTTACAGCAAAGGTCCCAGGCCCTGGCAGATACTGTACTTTGAGCATTTTACACATGCATTGTGTTTTTCAGTGCCATTAATAATTCTGTTCCTACCTCACTCCATAGCTAGGAGGTGCTCTGTATACATACCTTTAGTGTGCCTCTAGATTCTATTCCAAACACATGTATTGCTGGAGCTAGACATATTGGGCGAGATTCAGATACATTTTAGTATCTTTACGGCAGCGTAGCATATCTCATTTACACTACGCCGCCGTAACTTAGAGCGGCAGGTACGATATTCTGAAAGAACTTGCGCCCTAAGTTACGGCGGCGTAGTGTAAATGTGCCAGTGTAACCGCGCGTAATTCAAAGTAGGCTGGTAGTGGGCGTGTTGTATGTTAATCGTGACCCCACGTAAATGACGCGCCGAACGAATGGCGCATGGGCCAGCCGTGGACGTATCCCAGTGCGCATGCTCCAAAATCACATCGCAAATACTCAATGCTTTCGACGTGAACGTCACTTACGCACAGCCCTGTTCGTTTACGACTTACGCAAATGATGTAAACGATGTACAATTCGACGCTGTTCCGACGTCCATACTTAACATTGCCTGCGCCTCATATAGCAGGGGTAACTTTACGGCGGTCATACGCCTTACGTAAACGACGTATATCAATGCGCTGGGCGCACGTACGTTCGTGAATCGGTGTATCTAGCTCATTTGCATATTTTTAATGGGAACGTCTAATGTGTCCAGCGTAACTATGCACCCACGATACACCGGCGTAGGCAAGTTACGCCGGACGACTGAAGCCATGTTTTTTGGCGTATCTTGCTTTCTGAATCGGTGTAAAGATGCGACGGCGCACATTTGAATTTACGGCGGCGTATCAGGAAAAGTAAAAGTGTCTGATGTGTCCGCCGCAATGTCGCAGCTACGATAAAAATTGTAGATCGCCGCCATTACTAATAAAAAAATAATAATAATACAAATGCCATATATCTATCCCCTATTTTGTAGACGCTATAACTTTTGCGCAAACCAATTAATATACGCTTATTGCGATTTATTTGTTACCAAAAATATGTAGAAGAATACGTATTGGACTAAACTGAGACAGAATTTTATATATATATATATTTTTTTTTTGGATATTTATTATAGCAAAAAGTAAAAAATATTGTTTTTTTTTTCAAAATTGTTGCTATTTGTTTATAGCTTTAAAAAAAAACAACACAGAGTTGATCAAATACCACCAAAAGAAAGCTCTATTTGTGGGGAAAAGGAGGTCAATTTTGTTTGGGTGCAACGTCGCACGACCGCGCAATTGTCAGCTGAAGCAACGCAAAAGGTGCTCTGGTCAGGAAGGGGGTAAATTCTTCCGGGGCTGACGTGGTTAAGTTAATGGTTCCTTTAATTCCTACACAACAAAGTTTTATTGTAACTTCATTTTCTGTTAGGAAAAAAAAACAAAACAAATCCCTTGTGACAAACTGATTCGCACTCACAAACAGTACAACATTCTGTAACAGGTCCCTTGTATTTAGCACAGCAAATAACAGTGTACGCTTTGTTTTCTGCCTACACTTTAAATTAAAAAGACGTTAAAAAAAACAAAAAAAGTGGGGAAAGTAGCACTTTTCCAGATAGAGAACACTTCTCAGCTCTGCAATTACCATCATTTGCTACAGAATCTACTTATTCATTAAACTGTACTCATAATGAACACTTTAGCCAAAAGCTGCCACTGTCTTTGTTTCCGACGTTGGAACCATTATGCAAATGAAAATCCCAACAGGTTTTGTTTCCTCAAGTTGATATTACCACTTACTGAAAAATAAAATAGAAAACCCTATAATATTGGAATATGCGCTCTGTTTTTTTTTTTTTTTTCTTTTTTAAGCATTTAAATTAAATAATCATAATAATCAGAGGTGGATTTGCATTTTTCAGATATACAATCTGTGGAGTTTTACAGAGTACAGTAATGCCAGTTTAAAAGAGAATGCTGGTATATTAATGGATGAGGCATCAGTGCACTATTTCTGTGCAGATAGTACATGGTTGATGTTATCTGGGGCACATATAGCTTTTTAGGGTCCATTCATACCAGATTCACCGGCAGGTGTTGATCAACACATGCCAGAGCATATACAATATATTATCAAAGAATTTTGGGGCGCCAACTTGTACACGCACATGTACTTTAATGGCATCCCAGTCCCACCTGGTGCACAGGGTGTGTCAGGTGGGCCCAGGCACACCCTAATCACCCTGTGCAGCACAGATTCACCTTACTGCACTGGCTCCTCTCTCAGCACTGTTGGCAGAGCTGTATCCTGGCCTAGGCCAACAAGGCCCAGGCCTAGGGCAGCACTTTGCGGGGGGGCAGCACGAAAAGAGTCCCCGCCGGCTTGTGCTACACTGTTAGGAAAATTAGTCTAGTGCCCCCAAAAAGCGGCCGCGCTGCTTCTGGTATGCGGGCGGCCAGCATTCCGCAACTGTGGGGGGGGGGGGCACTTCCAATTTTGACTGTTCTATCATCCTGGACCACAAACCTTCCTCACTGTGCTATATGTTTCTGCTGCACCATCTACTTAAAGTAGAACTATTTTGGGCAGAGTAAGGAAGGGTTATAGCCCCTGTCAGTTAATTGTTTACCATCACTGTCCCATTGTGAAGATTTTCCTTCACTTCCTGCTCTATGGGCAACCAGAAAGTAAGAGGAAATCAAAGTAAATTATGGGAATCCATTGCTCCCCCTCCCAGGCCCTTAGAACTAGTGTCCTCAATCGAAAATTGCAGGACGGGTCTTAAACAACACAGGGTGTGGCCTTAACAGGAAGGGTGGGTCATATTTAAATTAGGGGGTGCATGAGTTTAGTCAGGCCTAGGGCAGCACAAAACCTAAATACACCTCTGGCTGCTGGTTTCCCTCCTCTCCTCCACCGACGGCTGTTACTGCAGGGATATGTTAAGGTGGGGTGGGCTGGGGGAAGGGGCTGATAAATATGTAATTTACCTGCCACTTCCCTTTCTAAATGATCATTGTAAATGATCGGTAGTGTGTGTTTGAGCTTTGAGGTGCACATGTCCGTAGGGTTCAATATCGAGTTGGCCCACCCTTTACAGCTATAACAGCCTTCAATTCTCCTAAGAAGGCTGTCCACAAGGTTTAGGAGTGTGTCTATGGGAATGTTTGACCATTCTTCTAGAAACACATTTGTGAGGTCAGGCACTGATGTGGAAGAGAAGGCCTGGCTCACAGTCTCCACTCTAATTCATCCCAAACGTGTTCTATCAGGTTGAGGTCAGGACTAGGTGCAGGCCAGTCAAGTTCCTCCACCCCAAACTCGCTCATTGATGTCTTTATGGACCTTGCTTTGTGCACTGGTCCAAATAATTTGGTGGAAGGGGGGATTATGGCGTGGGGTTGTTTCTAAGGGGTTGGGCTTGGCTCCTTAGTTCCAGTGAAGGGAACTCTTAAGGCCTCAGCATACCAAGACATGTTGGACAATTCCATGCTCCCAACATTGTGGGAACAGTTTGGGGATGGCCCTTTCCTGTTCCAACATGACTGCACACCAGTGCACAAATGAAGGTCCATAAAGACATGGGTGAGCGGGTTTGGGTGGAGGAATTTGGGATGAATTAGAGTGGAGACTGCAAGCCAGGCCTTCTAATCCAACATCAGTGCCTAACCTTACAAATGCCCTTTTGGAAGAATGGTCAAACAACCCCTATAGACACACTCCTAAACCATGTGGACAACCTTCCCAAAAGAGTTGAAGCAGTTATAGGGTGGGCAAATGCAATATTGAACCCTACAAACTAAGACTGGGATGCCATTAAAGTTCATGTACATTTAAAGGCAGGTGTCCCAATACTTTTGACAATATTGTGTACATATCAAAACTATCAAAACTACATAATAGGAGTACACACCTATCTATTCAAACAGGAAGACCCTTGCACTACATCACTGATGGTAGATTGTACAATCAGATTATATAGTGTATGGGGTGCTTTTCTGACTTCCAGGGGAAGACTTCTAATTTTACTAGTACTGCCTGCACGCCAGAGGTGGGTGGGAACAATCTCCTGGATGGGGAGGGCAGGTGCAGGGTGTATGCTAATGAGGTTATTATTGTAGTAATTTGTTTGTTTTCCGAAGAGTCTTCTTCCGGGGCTGAAGTGGTTAAAATAACAAACATGTTATTTTTACCTGCTCTGTGTAATGGTTTTGCACAGAGCAGCCCCAATCTTGGGTTCCTGATCGGTGCTCCTGCCCCAGCCGAGTGCCCCCATAGCAGGCCAATTGATATTTGTTTGGCGCCCCCCCCCCCCCCAAATAAATAAATGAATAAATACTGAGCACCAGTCGCCACTGGTTTGGAGTTGCATTTTACTGTCACATACCTCCCAACATTTTGAGATGGGAATGAGGGACACCTACTAACAAACATATGTAGACATAGGATACGCCCCCCTGCCACACCCCTTTAAAGGAGAATTAACAAAAAAAATGTTAATTAAATACATAAGGACTTTTTTTTTACCACTACCATTTTGGCTTTTAAAATGTACAACTGCAGCAATTTAGAAATTGTATGAAAGGTTTAGCACTGGCAAACACTTTTTGATAAAATGTGCATTTTATATACAACTATATAGATCAGATCAAAATGAGGAGGGACAGAGGGACAGAGGGACATTGCCCCAAATCAGGGACAGTCCCCCAAATCAGGGACAGTTGGGAGCTATGCTGTCAGGAAGGAGTCGTTTCAGGCAAGAAGGGACACAAAATAGTTTTGCATTGGAGCTGTCGAGTAGAAATGGTTTTGATTCTAATACAAAAACAATAACAACCATCCTTATAATGTACAGCAAGTTCTGAATTATTGGGGCATTTATGTTAAAAGATTTAATCTGAAAAAATAACTACAGATGGACAAACTGATAGCGCTGGAATATAAACAAATATTTGGAATTAATTTAAACTCTTGCCGTGGCCGGGCATCAAATGACTATTTATCGCATTGTTACCAGACAAGGTTGTTGAAGCAGGAGACTCTTCGGTAAACAAACAGATGACTACAATAATGGGAAATAGAGCACTAAACTAAATGAGGCTTGATGAGCCAAATGGACTCGACACACTCCCCTAAAACTGTGTTATGATCATATTTCCTTATTTCTGCTGCGTAAATCAGGAGGCACAATGGCCCTAATAAGACTAAGCGACGTGTTTAATAGGAAACGGCTACAGAAATTCATTGCGCTGTTCAGGTCCGGCTTTAGCTTGCTTGAGTTCTCTAATAATTCAGGAAAAATTCAATTATCTCATATTGTATTAAGCAGGTTTCCAGCAGCACATGTCTGCATAAAAAGATCACAATGAGTTTATGAAATATCATTTCCATGAACACAGGTCTGGTAAATGTTTCTTGGCATTCAATACCACGATTCAACACATGGCAACACAAAGCTCTATATGTGGCGTGTTGCAATCCATTGTAAATGGATACCTAAATACTTTCAGAAAGGGCGCTACGCTAAAGTTTGTAGGGTGAGAGACTTACTTGCTCTCACCCAGTTTGATTTGTTCAAATTCGGCGGCTGTCAGTCCTGAGTTGACCTGTGGGTCATTCTGCGCTCCAGAGATGTGGTCCCATCTCTGGGTGGCAGGTGACATCAGAGGGGTTCAGGCAGAGCCACTTTTCCTCAGCAGCCAATTGGAGGAGCGTTTCCCTCGTGAGGCATGCTGGGGAGGGTATATCTGTGGCGGACGCCATATTTCGGGGTTTCGCAGGTTCCTGATTCGGCACCCACCTTCAGGGTGTGCACACATCACGGGCCCCACCACTATGGCCTACCAGGCCGGGGCCCATGCCACGCAGAGTTCTCGACTCTGGGCCCTCATGGTTCAGAGACACTGAAGCAACTGGGGAACCCCAGTGATTTACTGGGGTTCCATATTTCAAGAGGACAGGATTGAGAGGATATGCTCTACTGCTCTTAAGTACCGGGCCTGAGGCAGAGGCCTCTACTAATCTTCTAGAGCCAAGTCGGTGGCAGCGACTTGTTCCTTCTCAGCTTTCTTGGTGATGTTCTGGCTGCCAGGTCTGTGTGAGAGGCCTGTCCAGGTGCACTGCACCCACTCCGGCTGGAGGCGACGTGATTGACTTAATTACTGAAGGCGGGACTGCTTTCTCTATCCAAGCCTGACTCTGTGAAGTTACTCTACTTTCTTCAATCTTTTTCCTATCTACCTCAAGTTGATGTGTTGGTCGTGTTGGACCAGGAAAATAAAGCATTCAGAAAACTTTAGCTACAGGTTGGACATTCGTTACTGCTCTGCTCACTACATCTACCCCTAGACACCACACAGAGATAACTTAATCTGCCGATCCCAATCTAATCAGCGGCTCCTGAATGAGGTAGCGCTACACCTAACACCTAAAATAAATATGCAATATGTTAAGGCAGCATATCCGATATGGGCAATGGGCCGCCAATGCATGACCCTTTTCATTACAACGGAGTGCATCAAAGTGAATGGTATGAGCCTTGTGGTGCTCTGTGGTACGTGGTTTGTTGGAGGAGAATGCAGAGTTTTAAGTCAAGTGCATAAGTGCATCATATTACATATAGCTCTCCGACACAATAGAAGGAGCCCCATTTTTAAACCTTACTGGATGCAGCACTTCTGGTGATGGGAATTGATTTTCATTCAGTTTAAAATAGAACTGAAAGGCAAAACATTTGTGTTTGGATATACTAAAGATGGACTTCCCACCGTGCAGCTATACCACTTGCGATATTCAGGAAATGGGAGCCCAGTAGATCACTGAGTCCCCGTCGCTGTTTCAATGTTCCGGACCAACATAGTCCTGGAACCAGGAACACCTCGTGTCCAGGTAAGCCATAACGCCAGGGCGCCGTGATGTAGCCACCCTAAAGGTGGGTGCCACACTGGATGAAGAAGACCCAGACTCAATGGCGTCTGCCCCATAAAAACCCTCTCCCAGCATGCCCAGCGATGAAACCCTCCAGGCTTCCACTTTTCCTCTGTTCTCAGCTGTATAAGAGCTGGGGGAGATACAGCAACACACTGAGCTTCAATGTGAAAGGCGATGGGGGTGTGCGTGACTGGGCAAGTCTGATTATTGGAGGAGAGAACGCTGAGTTCCCAGCACAGCTAGAAGCTAAATACTCTTGCCTGACAGGGAAGAAAAGGGGGCGGAGCCGGGGAGCGCACAATGAGGTTCTTTTGAATGCGAGCTGTCATCTGAATCTGACCAATGATCAAGGCCCGGGCTAGGTAATTGGTCACAAGCCCTACACTGCTTGCTATCTGGTATTCTTGAAATCTATGTGGTGGAGGGATTTGCTGTGTTTGTGAGTCGCTGACATCAATAGAGGACTCTGAAAAGCGATTCATTCACTTTAAAGAGTGATTTACAGATTTGTAAGGTCGGGCACTAATGTTGGACGAGAAGGCCTGGCTCGCAGTCTCCAGTGTTTTTGCTCACTATGTAATTTCCTTTTTTTCTTTATTTTGGTATTTAGGTTCACCATTATAAAGTCTCATCAGCAGTATATAGCACCCTTGTGACTTATATCAGTTCCTAGTAAAGCTTGTAGGAGGAGTTTTTATTCTCCCCTGATCCTCTGTCTGGACAGTGCTGATTGGCCTTCTGTTGATCACATGCTACTCACTAAGGGAAAAAAAAAACCTCTAGTAATACGCACCAAACTGAGCATGTGCTGCCCGTCCCTTCGCTCTGTAAATATCAGGTTATTTTCAGGAGACAGTGAAAGAAGAGGCGGATCAGAGGAGTCAGGATCAAACAGCCTTTATACACAATGCAACAGATTAACCCCTTAGGTTTCACAGTGAGTAAAACAAGCATGCTTTACTGCATATACAGAAGGGTTTTACCATTGCGCATCCTAACTTTCTGAGATGGGAATGAGGGACTCCTATTATCAAAAGTATGCAGGTATAGGACACAACTCTTGCCACGCTCCTTTAAAAGAGAATTATGTTTACCACTGTTATTCTTTTATATTGGCTTCTGGAATTTACAAATGCAACTATTTAGAATATGGATTAAAGATTTAGCTCTGTAAAATGTTTAATAGATAATTAGTGCATTTTATATACAACTATATAGATTAGACCCAAATGAGGGGGGAAGAGGGACAGTCCCTCCAAATCAGGGACAGTTGGGAGGTATGCTGTTGCGGGTTTAGTAACACTTTAAAGGAGTTGTAAAAGAAATTATTTTTTTTCCCCTAAAATGAATGTCTGCAAGGTAGACAGACAGAATAGTGTAATGATTCTGTTAACAAACAAGTAAATACCTATTAAATTCCTTCATCTATATCACCTCCAGCGTTCTAGTTTCTGTTCTCTCATTCACTTCCTGATTTACATCACTTGTTCATGTAAGAACTACATTTCCCAGTATGCAGTGCGGCATGCCCAGTAATTCACACCTCCTTAAAGTCTCTAACACGTAGAGAGCGTCCTACCGCACAGATGTAGTTCCCAGGAGGAGGTGAGCATGTCATTGACCACCGCAGCAAAGTCTCCCTTCACGGTGGTCAGTAAAATCAGACAAGCAGGAAGTGAACAGAACAATGTAAAAATGAACAATGAGGAAGTGAAAAGAGGAATGTCTGAAGGTAAAGGATGCTTATTATGAAAAAAAAAATGTTTTCCTTTACATTTTTACAACCCCTTTAAGCACTTTGCACTTTAATAACTTATTATATATATATATTATATTTATTTAATTTAATTAACATTATTTATTTAAAGAGACAACACATCCAATTTCGATTTATCTTTGGGTATATTGTGTACAAAAATTGTATAATCAGATTGTAAATTGAATGGTAAACTTTAGATGCTCTTGGGACCATTCACTTTTTATTGACAGGTGCCTTTGGCCTGCAGTTAATCTCTATGCTGCATCAATCTTCTTTTCTGTTCACATTGACTTTTATGGGGAGAAGGAGTTCTGACATGAACAAACAGCCAATCAACAGACCCAAAAATAGACCAAAAAATATGAAACCTTTAGAGGAAAAAATGAAATATGGCAATGCTCTTATTTCTTTTTGAAGGTGCCGAGTCACATCCAGCAGCCAAAATGGCAGTATTCCCATACCGGTCATCTCCTGTGTCTGCGCACACATAGAGCTCGCTGATTTGTCTTCATATTATGTGTGATCTAGCATCAATGTACTTTCTTGGGCTCGCTCTATAATCTGGCACATCTGTCATTCCGCGGAGCGTACAGGGCAAGCTCTGACTTGAATGCAGATCATTTCTTATTCCACCTCATAAAAGTCCATTATAGTAGAAAACACAAGGGACAAGACAATACATGCCTAATTTCTGATTGTCTGGCTAGCTGTCGATATGAAATCTGTGTTCTCAAAAGTGTAAAATGTAATGGCTTTTGAAACTTGCATTTTGAATTGTTATCATTTTTTCCAAACACTGACTGCATACGTATTTTACATAGGGGCAGATGTGAAAATACAGATTATTAAAGAGACCCTGTCACCTAAGTAAACTGCATGAGCAAAACACCTACATGTAAAAAGGAGACTGAATCCTCTACTCCTGACGTCAGTGCCACTGAACTCCACTCACTTGTTGGGAAATGGATCCTCAAGTCTGATGGGAAATCAACACTTCTTGGAGTGTTGATCTTTGTGGCCCCCTGCGGTCTTCATTGGTCCCTTTGGCTGGCCTTTATGTCATCACAATACACAACAGTCATGTAGAATTCAGCAGGAGGAAACGGTGTGAGCTGTGGAGGACCACAAAGTTTGCCACCCACAGGATCATTGGTTTCTCGGTTTACTGGCAGGTGCCAACTGTTAGGCTTAAGTTTATTATGTATGTTAAAGCGGAGGTCCGCCTAAAAAAAAATATTAAAAGCCAGCAGCTACAAATACTGCAGCTGCTGACTTTTATTAAATGGGCACTTACCTGACCAGGGTGCTCGAGAAGTCGGCAGCCGAAGCCGATCAATCACTGGGCTGCCCCACCGCCATCCTCGGTTAGAGAATCAGGAAATTAAGGCACTTCCCAGTTCACTACTGTGCATGTGCGAGTGGCGCTGCGTGTCCTTACTGGTCCCCGCCATTTTCTGGGACCTGTGTGTTTCCTAGAAGACAGTGGGGGAGGACAGTGTAGGCGCCGGACATGACGTAGGTCACCGTGATCACCACAGTGAAGTGTCGGGAAGTGGGAGCAAATACCTGTATTAGACAGGGGGAATCCAAAAAGGTGGAAGTTCCATTTTTGGGTGGAACTTCACTTTGATGCCTGGGAACATGGGGGTTAACAGCATGCATTGGTGCGTCAACTTTCATCCTGTTATAGGATATACAGGTGCATCTCAAAAAATGTCAATATCATCAAAAAGTTTTTTTTCTTATTTATTTATTTTATTATATCAAAAAGTATCAAAAGTGTACATTAAAAAGCACATTTCTGTATTTAGATTTCTTGTTACATCCATCAATTTTTAATCCTCATATCTCCAGTTCCCTCCAAAACAAAATACAAAAAACAAAAACAAAAAAACACTCCCACATCCTAGTCACTCTCTCCCCCTCTCCCCTCTGATCAAAAAGTTCATTTATTGTATCCACCATCAAAAAAAAGGGGGACACCACATGCAACTGAGGGTAAGACCGCATTCACCAACTCACTAGCTGCCAATGTAGCAAGTCATGCATTAGGAATTATCTATCTCAGCTTCTACTCTATGGAAATCCAGCTTCATCCATTCCCCTGAAATCCTCTAACTGTAGTAGCAGCAGCGCACCACCGGGGGGGTTTGGCTAAGCCCACAACGTGAACCAGATGGGAAAAAAGCGCTTATGCAAGAAGCCAAACACGAAAACAAGCTATAGTGTAGTCATTTAATACTAATGCAAAATAATCACATAAAAACAATAAACATCCAGAAGTTGAGTAAAAAAAACATGTACAGCAGTGCACTTACTCAGATGGCCTCTAGTTCCAGGACCAGAGTGTGCCAATGCACGTCATTAGGGGACAATAATAAGTGGGTGCATAGTGTGGTTCCTCCATGCTAGATCCTCTGCCAATAACAAGTAGACTTCAGGGACCATTTATCAGCAACTGAGCAGTGATGAGCAGTGAGGGTAGTAGAAGAGGTAAGCATTAAGACTTTTGTTGATTTGCTTATGTGGTTTACTTATGTAAACAGGGTCACATTAAAGGAAGTTTGTACTAAACAAAGTATTGTATGATGGCTGCTATTTCTTTCTTTCCTTTTTTTGGCTGCTTTTTCTGACCTTTCCACTTGCTGACCAGCCGCCGTCATTATATAGCAACAGGTTGGCTCATTTACGAATTGTATGTTGTCCCTTTAAACAGCTATAGCAGGCACGCATGTGCTGCACGGCAGGGGGAGCTGATGTGCGTGGCCAGCGGCCGCGATCGCTCCATAGAGAGGCAGATGGGTAGAGAGTGGTTGTCTCCTCCTAGTGATTAGAAACAGCGATCTCTCTCCTCCTCAAGTCAGTACACCCCCCAAAGTTAGAAACACCTCCCAGGGAACACATTTAGCCCTTTGATTGCCCCTAGTGTTCCCCTTCCCCTTCCCTGCCAGTGTCATTTATACAGTAATCCCTGCATTTTTATAGCACTGATCGCTATATAAATGTCAATGGTCCCAAAAAAGTGTACGCTCTGTTCACCGCAGTTGTTGCAGTCCTGCTAAAAATTGCTGATCACTGCCATTACTAGTAAAAAAATAAAAAAAAAAAAAAAAATGACAAATCTATTCCTATTTTGTAGACGCTATAACTTTTGCGCAAACCAATTAATATACGCTTATTGCATTTTTTTTTTTACCAAAAAGATTTAGAAGAATACAACTAAACTGGTGAAGACATTTTATTTATTTATTTTTTTATAGGAAAAAGTAAAAAATATAGTTATTTTTTTGTTTATAGCACAAAAAAAAAAAAAAACTGCAGAGGCAATCAAATACCACAAAAAGAAAGCTCTATTTGTGGGAAAAATAGAATGTCAATTTTGTTTGGGTACAGCATCATACGAGCGCACAATTTTTAGTTAAAGCGAGGCAGTGCCGTATTGCAAAAAATGGCCTGGTCATTAAGGGGGAAAATCTTCAGATTCTTAAGTTACAAAATGCTTTGGGCCACATTCTCAAAGAAGTTACGTAGTTGCGTATCTTGAGATAAGCTGCGTAACTTCTAGGATGCGCCGGCGTATCTTTTTCTGTATTCAGAAAGCAAGATATGCCAAATTTTGCTTAGATCCGACCGGCGTAAGTCACTTACGCCGTCGTATCTTAGTTGCATATTTACGCTGGCCGCTAGGTGGCCCTTCCGTCAATTTACGAGTCGAATATGCAAATGAGCTAGATACGCCGATTCACGAACGCACTTGCACCCGGCGCATTTTTTTTACGTCATTTGCGTAAGCGTAAGTCCAGTGTAAAGTTACCCCTGCTATATGAGGCGAAGTTAAGTATGGACGTTGGGACAGCGTAACATTTTCCGTTGTTTGCGTAAAACGTTCCGAATAGGGCTTTGCGTAAGTTACATTCACGTCGAAACCAATGAGTATTTGCAGCGTTATTTTGAGCATGCGCACTGGGATACGTCCACGGACGGTGCATGCGCCGTTCGTAAAGAGCGTCAATTACGTGGGGTCACGATTCATTTACATTGATCACGCCCCCTACCTGCCTATTTTGAATTTGGCGCGGTTACGCCGGACCATTTACGCTACGCCATCGTAACTTTGGGCGCAACTTCTTTGTGAGTACGGCACCTGCCTCTCAAAGTTACGGCGGCATAGCGTAAATGATATACGCTACGCCCACACAAAGATACGTGGCTGTACGTGAATCTGGCCCTACTTGTCTGGTTGTCTATATTGGTAGTCACTGAACAAGCATGCACAACAGGTGTTGTAGCTTGACTTGCTAAATTTTTTATTCAGATTAGTGATATTGAAAATAAATATAGCCAGCCTACGTTATGTGCATCAGTTAAAAATAAATAAATAAGCATTTCCATTTCAGAATAAATCATTTACTTGTTTGCAGATTAGCAATATATAGAAGCCATTACACATCTGAGTTCTACTTACAGGAATGTGGATTGCCTCCAATTTCCTTTTGGATGAATTGTAGGTATTGAGTGTCACCAATGAAGCACTTGGCTTTCATCCCTTCATAGTGCAATTTAAATACCCATAAATTACAAAGGTGTTAAGATTTGTATATTCTCCTATTTCCTTTTTGAAAAATACTGTAGATCATCTTAAAGTAAATCATCTTATCAATGTGTTAAATTTTAAAACACGTGAACCAAAGGGTCAGAGCTCCCTTTAAGCAATATATGATAAAAGTATGACTAAACCAAAAACGATATATCATATTTATTGGCGTATAACACGCACTTTGGGCCAGATTCACATACACTTAATATTGCGCTGCGTAATCGAAATACTCTACGCTGCCGTATTTTACCAGGCTCTACACCGAATTCTGGTAGATTTTTGCCCGTACGCTACGGCAGCGTAGTCTACTTCTCGCCGCGTAATCGAAATACGCGATTAGAGGGCGTGAAGCATTTAAATTAAGCGCGTCCCCGCGGCGATCGAACTGCGCATGCTCCGTTCAGAAATGTCCCGCCGTGCATTGCGCAAAATCACGTCGTTACGTCATTCTTTGTTTGAGTAGTGTCGTTTACGAACATTCCTATTCCCGGACGACTTACGTAAAAAATAATAAAAGACGTCGGAAAACGTAGAAATTCGACGCGGGAACGACGGCCATACTTAACATGGGCTGTCTAATATTAGAGCAGCAAAAAGCTGGTATAGTGTTACGCAAATAAAAGATGACTAAAGGTGCCGTAAGAGATTGCGATTGAAGATCGTAATTTCGGGGATCGCCGGCAAAGGCTCATTTGCATACCCCGATGCGGAAAACGACGGGAAGTCCACCCAGTGGCCGCAATTTTATTGCAGCGTAGATCCGAAGGTGTACGAACACGTAATCCAGTCGAATTGAAGCCCTATTCATGGTTTGAGGTTTTCGACTAGCTAGAAAACGTGCGTAATTTGAAATTACTCCAGTCTAACACCAGTTAGACAGGCGTAATGGCTCTCTGAATCTGGGCCTTTGATTTTAAGAGGAAAGTTTCAGGAAAAAAAACATACATTTTAAATAAAGAACTTTAAAAGCATAATAAGGGTCAGTGCCCATCAATGCAGCATTAACCATTGCACATCTGCAGCCTCGCAGTCGCAGTTTGATCCATGCCCATCTGCAGCTTCACCATTGCAGTATGATCAGTGCCCATCTGCAGCATTGCCAATGCTGAGAAAAGGAGGATCTGAGCAGCTCTGTGCAAAACCACTGCAACAGAGCAGGTAAGTATAATGCCGCGTACACACGACCGTTTTTCGGGTTGTAAAAAATAAAAATTTTAATGGTCTAGAAAAAAACAACGTGTTTTTTTTAACCCGATCGTTAAACCGGCCTTTCACGATCTTGAAAAAAAAAAAGGGCGGTGACGTACAACACTTACAACGGCACTATAAAGGGGAAGTTCCATTCGGATGACACCACCCTTTGGGCTGCTTTAGCTGATTCCCTGTTAGTAAAAGATGATTAACGCTTGTCTGTCTGTTACAGTGTGATGAATGTGCTATCTCTATTACGAACGCTAGTTTTACCAGAATGAGCGCTCCCGTCTCATAACTTGCTTCTGAGCATGCACGTTTTTTTCACGTCGTTAAAGCCCACACACGACCATTTTTTACGACGTTAAAAATTATAACGTTAAAAACGTTGTGAAAAATTAGAGCATGTTCTAAATTTTTAATGCCTTTTTTTTACTTCGCGAAAAATGCTCTGGAGCCCACACACGATGACATAAAAAAACAGCATTTTTTACCAGAAAAATGGTCCTGTGTACGCAGCATAACACCTAGAAGCTAATTGGTTTCCATGCAAGCCTGCACTAGACTTTGCACTTAAAGTTTTAGTAAACCAACCCCTGTGTCTTTAAGAGTGATCCACTGTGCCACAACTGATGTACTCTCACCTTTTGAGTTGGACCCCATGATCTCTCTGGTGTGGGCAGCCGGTGTGTGTGTGAGAACAACGGAGGGGAGGGGCGGTGCAGAGCATACAACGGCTATTGGAAAAGCTCTTGGCACGGGATACTGAGAATCGGCTGGGTGTCGGGAACAGTACCCAGTGCTAGGGAGAGCCCTGCTCCAATAGATTTTCATGGAGGCCACGGTGAGGTGAGCAAAATCAACCAATCTACACTGTTCATGTAGGGGGTGTAGTGCAGGAATCAGGTAGGTCAGTGTAGTGTTCAGTATAGGAATCAGGTAGGTCAATGTAGTGTAAAGTATAGGAATCAGGTAGGTCATATAGTGGTCAGTGTAGGGATCCTGTAGATCAGTGTGGAAATCAGGTAGGTTAGTGTAGTGGTCAGTGTAGGAATATGGTAGGTCAGTGTATGGATAAGGTAGGTCAGTGTAGTGGTCAGTGTAGGAATCAGGTAGTTCAGTGTAGTGGTCAGTGTTGAAATCAGGTAGGTCAGTGTAGGAATCAAGTTGGTCAGTACTATTTTACTAATAGAAGGGACTAAAAGTCTGGTGGTGGGTGCAAATTGCTTGCCTTGTCCTGGGCGCTGACAACCCACGCTACACCACTGACTGCATATACAATTTGAGGAAAATATGTGTATTAAACAGTTTACCATTTGCCAATAAAAAAAATATGTCCCCGGATTTCATTTGAAAAATCTGGTCACCTTATCCCACCTCTCTATATACATGACTCCAATGCATGCCATGTCATAGGTATAGTCAAAACCCTATATTGTGTGAAACTGTTAAAAAAAATGTTATTCGACAAAAATAAAAATGCACTCACAATATCATAGGAGATCGAGGGCATATAATAGCACAGATTTCTCAGCAAACAAGTTGGCGCCTCTGGTACTTCTGATGTGATGACGTCACATAGGCTCCTCGCATCTGATGCCCTGCGTCCCTCCAGACTTCCAGAAAGATCCACCTATGGACTTTCTTTGATTTTTTAGATTTTTGTTTAACCAGCGATCGGCGGTTTAGTAAAGGCAATCCGGCTCTGCAGATGCCCAATCACTTTTACTGTAGTGAGAAGACCAGGCCCCACTCCTCTGCTGCTGTCCTTGGTAGTTCTAAACTCTCCCATTCCTCTGGGGAGCTAGGGACCATGGAAAACTGCTCCATCAGTTATAGCAGGAGGAGATCGAGGAACATCCACGCCATCATCTTCTCTGTAAGTAATAAACTCAGAAGCGACAAGCATTTTGTCACTTCCGCTTTCAGTACATTCGTTCCCTGGCTACTGTGGTTCAGAAAACAGTTAATCAAGCATGATCTGTAATTGATTAGCTACAGTGGAAAGCAACGGAAGCATTGACGGTCTATTAGACCCCTTATGCCTCCATATTGAGAGCCGGTCCCCTGCCCATGCTATCCCATAGGTGCTTGTTAGCCCCCTTGTGATAAGTTAATAGAAAAGAGATGTAAAAAAGTAGTCGTAGTATCAGGGGTCAAGTCCTGGGGAAAAAAGTGTGGGAACTCCCACCCAAGATCCACTCCCCCCATGATACGCTCATATGCATAATTACTAAACCGCGTGTTCATAAGTAATCCTTTATGTTACTGGCCGCTTTAAGCAAGTTCTTTCTAAATCCCGCGATAACTCACGGCAGACCTCCGCAATGTCTCCTGGGAACAATGACAAAAGCTCCCAGGAGACATTGCGGCATCGAGGAAGTGACGGAATACCCGCACACTACTTGATGAATCCATATACAGGAAGTGGACAGTAACATAAAGGATTACTGAGGTTCGCCTGCCCCTGACAGTGACCCGAGCTGGGCATCACCGCTTAGTGAAGGATTGGCTCAGGCGGCTCGGCTGCTCTAGTCTTGCAAAGGGAACTGCGTTCCTGCTGTGAAAAAAGTGCAGGAACTCCGTTCCCACGTGTTGCCGCAGGACTTGTGCCCTGGTAGTTGTGGTAAAACAAATTAGTAGAGGTAAAATTAATACTGTAACAAAATAAAAAAAAACAAAATGTATTTGATAAACAGCTATGCAAATATTGTACAGCAAACTGCAGATATTTTATTCCACAGGGCCTCTGCTTCCAGAAAATCTGTATGTATTGGGGTCTAAAGTAATTTTCTACTAAAACAAGTGATTTTAACATGTGTGTGATTTTTTTTAAAAATGCCCTAGTCTTGAAGTGGTTACACAGAGTTATTGCAGCAGGTACTCCACCCTGCTTCTAGTGGCTGAGCTAAAAATTTCTGCATTTAATACTATAAAAAAAAAACACACAAATAAAATATAATAAAATATAAAAGTAGCATCAAAAGGACTAACTCCAAACTCTGCATTCACAATAATGCCCTCGGTCTTCCCAGCGTCACTCAACCTGGACGTCTGAGGACGTCTTGTGGCAGAATAGAAGTACTGCAGGGGATAGCTCAGGATTGAAGGTGAGTATTTCAGTTTTGCTTCTTTAATTTTTGATATGGCTGGGGCGAAAATTTGTTTTAATTAGTGCCAGAGTTGGGCTTTAGGAAAAACACCAGTAGCTAAAAATACGTATTTCCTGAAACAACATTATTGTTTCCCTTTCAGACAAACTTTACCTCTGCCTTTGTGATTTATGTTCTGTGCTTTATAAAATCCAGAAGCAGCAAGGAACTTGTGGCATCGCCATGAACTTTTTATTCGGCTTAGAGATTGTAAACTGTCCACTTGGTTTTAAATCTCTCTCAGGACCATTTGAGGGAATTTGGGGGCCCCAAGCTTAATGGGGGCCCCCAAGCACCCCCCCTGCACGCAAAGCCTATGTTAGCGCTACACTAATTTTTTACTCCCATGTTCTTACTCCTCCCCCTCCCTAGTCCCTCTGTTTTTCTATTCTCACCTCCCCTTCTTCCCTGTAGGCTGCCGCTGTAGCATGGCCGAGCTCCTCTTCCTCCTGTCAGTCCGGTGTTCTATCATTATGGGTACCCAATCCCCTATGAGATAGTACACGGGCCTGGTACCGCGCGGTTCAGGAGATTCAGTTTCCTGTGTTCCCGGCCGGACTGAAAGGAAGTGAGCACTCAGTGTGCACTTCCTGTCAGTCTGGCCAGGAACAGGAAACTGAATCTCCTGTACCATGCGTGGTACCCGGCCGGATTGACAGACTCCAAGAGGAAGGAAGAGGAGCTCGGCCACACTACCGCCTGGGAAGGGGAAGTTGGGGGCCCCTGGTCAGCTCGGGGCCCCAAGCAATTGTTTGTTTTGCCTGTCCTGTAGCAACGGGCATCATCTCTCTAGTCCTATGAGCTTGTGCTCTTTGCTTATCTTCTACCACATCTATCACCCAGTATGATAAACATGTTCAAAATATTACACCTCACATTACTGTGCAAATTATAAGACACTTGTGTGAACTATTACAACCATCGCCATGACAACAAACAGTTGTGATCAGTTCGTAGTGATAAAATAGAAAATGAAGGCTGGAAGCTGGTTTGCTGTGCCTTAGCATAAACGTCTAGCTATAATATATCTGGAATCTATGGGAGTAAAGGTCATGTTTAATTGAGCTGGGAAGAATTCCCTAATAACACAAAAAATGGAAATGTCTGAGAGTAGCAATCTGTTTAATATTACTTATTCTATTCTGATTCACCTGAATAATTGTCTTCAATTAATAGGGTTAACATGAAGAATAATTTTTAATTCAGTGTTCATTTTAGAAGGCAATCTGAGATAGAAATTGGATGGAACGCAAAATAGATATGCTGGATCTTGGTGGATGTAGGTAGGTTGTCCTTTTTCTTGAAGACCCATATACAGGCCTTTTTTTCTCAGATACTCCCCTTTCCGAGTCACCCCTTTTCTCCGCCCCTAGTCACCTTCGAGCACCTTTCCTTGGTTCCACTCTCTACCCACCTCCCAGTATTGCCCATTTAAACACTACAGGTGTAATAGATCCCCTAACAATGTACTACCCGCAGCAACCCCCCCCCCCCTCCCCAGCAACAATAGACTCCCTGTAGCAACAACAGATTCCCCCACAGCCAGCATCAATAGACTTTACAGCAAAAGTAGACCCCTCCCTCAACAGTTACATAGTTACATCCAGTCCAACCACAAAAAAATAAACAAACAAAATAAAAAACATAGTACAATCCCATACACCCAACTCCATACCCACAGTTGATCCAGAGGAAGGAAAAAACCCCAGCAGAGCATGATCCAACAGCAGGGGAAAAAATTCCTTCATGATCCCCCGAGATTTACCCTGGATCAACTTTACCTACAAATCTTAGTACTCAATTATATTATGTACATTTAGGAAAGTATCCAGGCCATTATTTAAAGCAATCTACTGAGCTGGCCAGAACCACCTCTGGAGGGAGTCTATTCCACATTTTCACAGCTCTTACTGTGATGAAACCTTTCCGTATTTGGGGATGAAATCTCTTTTCCTCTAGACGTAAAGAGTTCCCCCTTGTCCTCAGTGCTGACCGTAAAGTGAATAACTCAACGCCAAGTTCACTTTATGGTCCCCTTATATATTTGTACATGTGGATCATATCCCCCCTGTTCTCTTCTCCAGTAGATCAGTAGATCTCTCCCAGCAACATAAGACCCACCCTAGCAACAATAGGTCCCCCACCAGCAACAATAGACATCCTCAGCAACAATAGACCCCCCTGCAAAAATAGATCCCCTCCAGCTAGAATAGATCCCCCAACATCCAGCATCAATAGACCCTGCAGCACACCCTAGCACCCCTTGCCATTACATACATTCATTTCTGGAGGTGCCACGTTCCCGCTAAAAAAAGTCTTACCCATATGATTTCAGAGCTGAAGTTTCAGCTCCATTTACCTGTCACTCAATGGCAGGATATCCAATACTGTAGTGGCATTGTCATGGCTGCTGATAGGGGGGACCACCGGTTACAGGGGGGCCCAGAAAGCAGTAGGATCGGTGGAGCAGAGAACGAAGGATGACAGCACCTCTTACCCAGAAATTCAAAGCTGGTTTCTCCCCCTCTACCTCCCACCAGATTACAGGTTGGGTGCTGGGGTGGGATGATATCTCTTCTGCCCCCATGACTGTCCGTCGCTGAGCTCCTTCCACCGCCACCGCCTGCACTTACAGCCAGGATGAGGAGATGGCAGCCTGGAGGCTGGAGCAGTGAGAGATGAAGAGCCAGGAGGAGGTGCTCTGAATTCTGCTCTCCCCGCCTGCCAGAAGAGCGCTGGTCTATACAGTACATGAGACCGGATCGCTCTTAATGGATTTAGGCTGCTTTCACACTGCTGCACTGTGATATTTTGGGAATTTGATCTGCTTTTTGTCCTGTGTGAGGTGAAATCAGGTTAATGTCTGACGTAAAAAAGAGATGTTAACTTCCTGTTTTTTGTGGAGAGTAGTGTGGTGGTGTGTTGGTAGAGTCATGTGGTGTGTTGGTCAACATGTTTCAGCCTTCTATGCCCTTCGTTATGGCAGCAGTTGCTACTGCTACTTCTACAGTCATGATGTAAAGGGAGGAAAATAGGTTATGCATCATCATCTCCGTGCACACGAAGAGACTTTCTTTAACTACACACAAATGTCAGTGAACAGGTGAGTAAATATGAGAGAGGGAGTACATCTTACTTTCCACTCTGTCTCAATCCCTCTTTCCTACTCCCCATCACCCTCTCCTCCTAGGGGTAAGAGGGATTAGAGGAGTTAGGGATAGCCAACATAGGGATTAGAGGTGTCTGGATAGGGGATTAGAGGAGTTAGGGTTAGCTAATATAGGGATTAGAGGATTTAGGGTTGGCTAATATCAGCAGTCAGAATGTAGTTATCCCAAACCCCTCTTCTATTCTCTAGTGCAAACCCTGACTGAACACAACACTTTGTATCTAATACACTCCTGAACTCTACATTCTGTACAGAACACACTCCTGAACTTTGTACATAATGCACTCCTGAATTTTGCACTCTTTACATAACGTGCACCTGAACCTTGCACTCTGTACATAACACACGCCTTAAAAGTGTTGTAAAGGTAAAAAAATGTTTCACTAAATAGCTTCCTTTACCTTAGTGCAGTCCTCCTTCACTTACCTCATCCTTCCATTTTGCTTTTAAATGTCCTTATTTCTTGTGAGAAATCCTCACTTCCTGTTCTTCTGTCTTTAACTACATGCAGTAATGCGAGGCTTACTCCCTGGTGTGTAGAAAGCCTCTTGAGCATTTCTCAGAAGAAATAAGGACATTTAAAAGCAAAATAGAAGGATGAGGTAAGTGAAGGAGGACTGCACTAAGGTAAAGGAAGCTATTTAGGGGGGGGGGGGGGAATCCTTTACAACCCCTTTAATCCTGCTCTCTGTATGTAGCCCACTTGAACTCTGCACTTTGTAAGTAGCACACTTCTGAACTTAGGACTATGCATTAATGAAATTAACTGAATTTATTTCCCTACAGGTACCAACTAGATTTTCAGGACCTGATCTGATGATGATAAATGGCTAAAGAACAGGGCCACTACTTCTTAGTAAGATGATACAAGTTAATACATAAGGCAGAACATAAGTGAGTCTTCATTAACCCAACTTTTGACTTTAAAATTTCTGGAAATGTTGAAACAATGCTGCATTTTTTGTACTTTCTTTTGTTGCCTTTTAATGTCAAGCTGTATCTTTGCCCATGTTTGCCTTCCACTGTAACATATCACTTAATAATGCCAGCACACAGTAAGGTCATCACAAGCCTCAAATGTGTCCCATTAGCAAGCAGAGTGTTACAAGAGGCAAAATCTGCAGTATTTCCCAAGTGGAACTGCAAATGGCCTGACCCTGATACCACCACATGTTGTGCCTACACCTGTCATAAGAGAAGACTCCTATATTGAAGGAATCTGTAATAGAAAGAGATCAGCGCTATATGGAATTACCAAGCTGCTGGCAAAAACAAAATATTATTGCTGCTTATAACCTTGCTGCTGTGATACCTTGCGGGAATGTTGTAGTTAAAGGACACAGCGCACTTTCTTAGCTGATGCACATTACTTGATGTTGTTCTAGACACAAGTGAGGGAAAAGAAAAACCAAAAGGACATCTTAGACAGCACTGGAGTGCCCGCCTCATTTGACAGAAAACAACACAATTGTAGAAAAGTGAAGAAAAATTGGGTAAAGTAAAAACAAGACCAAAAACAAACATACAAAGGGTTTGCATTTTTATCAGAAAACTAGAAAAAAAAACCTTTTCCAGGACTTGAACCCTTTTGCTGCACGAGCCATGTTTGCATTTTTTGCACATGTTTCAAAAACCAGTTAAGGCCTGAAGATTGCGTAAACCCCACAAACCCAAGGCCGGATTCCTGACAAGGCCACTGAGGCCAGGCCTCGGGCGGCAGTGGGTGCAGGGGGTGAAAAAATCCTGTCGTCCCAGCGGGCAGCAAGTCTCCATGTTCCGACCCGTTGCCGATCTTTGTGGGGCGTGTTTAAACAAATGAGGGGACGGATTTGCAAAGATGTGTAGTATATTGATAAAATCATGGCCAAGCTGTGCACACCAATAGAAAACTCGGTACTGCAATAGGATTTGACAGAAATACACGGTTTATCCCAGAAGCTACAGAAATGGATTCTGAAGGAAGATACCTGTTTATTAAAGGGTTTATATCTAATATAAAATATACATTAGCAAATGTGTACTGTCGTATTTGTAAGGCCAGCAGCGTTCCTGAAGAAAAAACTGAATAAGCTAAAAGGATTTAGAGATTGTAGGGTGATCCTAACAGGGGACTTCAACTTTGTTTTTGACCCACTGTTGGACACCCTACCGATATCATTGAGATCAGAGGGAAAGTGTGTGAAGGAAATCAAACACAAATTATACCAGATGCAATTAGTAGAAGCTTGGAGAATTCTTCATCCAAGGGAGAAAGATTTTACATATTTTTCCTCGGTTCATAGATCATATTCTAGAATTGACCATATCATTCTAGATCATCGGCTTTTGGAGGGATTGAGAAGTGTAGATATAAAATCTATGACTCTGTGAGACCATGCCCCGGTGGTGATGGACCTAGATATGGGGGAGGTCCCGGTGGGACAGAGAACATGGAAATTGGATGAATCACTCCTGAGCAACATCAGGATAGCCGATGACCTGGAAAAGGATATGTGCCTGTTCTTTCTGGAAAATGATATAGAAAACGTGGCTCCCTAAACGTTATGGGAGACACACAAAGTGTACATGAGAGGGAGGTTGATAGCTGAAAATGCTAAAAGAAGGAAAATCAGGTCAGCTCAGAAGCTAAGGCTACTGGAAGAGATTTGGAGCTTAGAACAGTCACATAAAAAAATTCAGAAAGAGGATGTTTTAAAGACCTTAACAAGGAAGAGAGATGATCTGTGTAACCTATTAGAACAGGAAACTAAATGGGTGTTTAACAAAATGAACAATAATTTTTATGCAATGGGAAATAAACCAGGGAGATTTCTGGCAAGGACTATTAAACCTAGAAACTCGCAAAACTTTATTTCTAAAATAAAAGATAAAAAGGGAAACCTGAGACACTCTACTAAGGAAATAACTAAAATATTCCAGGAGTATTATCAAAACTTATATAAGGTAAATAAAGAACAAGGTATACTAGAAACCCAGAACAGGAGAAAGAATATTAAAAAATATCTAGAAAAGATAAAGATCCCGGGCTTATCGGAGGAAGTAATAAGTAACCTGGAAAGGGAAATCACAAAAGAGGAAATAAGTCAAACTATAAAAAATATTAAGATGGGAAAGAGTCCTGGCCCAGATGGGTATACCTCAGCCTATTATAAAAGATTTGGAGAGATTTTAGTGCCCTTTTTTCAGAATTATATGAACTCCATTGGGGGAGGTATGAAAATACGGGAAGAGGCACTTGGAGCCCACATAACCCTGATAGGGAAGGAAGATAAGGATCCCTCGCTATGCGCAAGCTATAGACCTATATCCCTGATCAATGTGGACATAAAGATCTACTCAAAAATCCTGGGGGAGAGAATAAGACCTCTCTTGCCGGGATTGATTGAGAACGATCAGGCAGGGTTTATACCTGGGAGAGAAACTAGGGAGAATATCTTAAGAGCTTTATTCCTGATACAAAAGGCCAAAAAAGGTAAGAAGCCGGTACTGTTCCTGTCATTGGATGCCGAGAAGGCCTTTGACAGGCTGGACTGGGGCTTTATGTTAGCAACTTTAGTACATGTTGGACTAGGCCCAAATATGCTCAGGTGGATAAGCGCTTTATATTCTAAACCTTCGGCCCAGGTGAGGGTGAACGGCACCCTGTCAGATAGATTCCCACTACACAATGGGACTCGCCAGGGATGTCGCTCTCCCCCCTTCTGTTTGTCCTGACACAAGAGCCGTTGTTGGAGACTATTAGGATGACCCAGGAAATAAAAGGGATAAAGGTGGGTGGAAGGGAGCACAAGATCTCTGCGTTCGCAGACGATATGATGCTATATGTATCTAATCCGAGACAGACACTTCCGAGGATAATAGCGGAATATGAGAAGTATGGCGAGATCTCAAATTTAAAAATCAATCAAGAAAAAAACGAGATCTTGAGTATCTCGGTAAGTCGGGATGAACGCAAGGATCTTGAAGCTCTATATCCATTTAAATGGAAGCAGAGGAGGATGAGATATTTAGGTGCTTTTTTGTCTACAACAGAAAGATACATATATGAAGATAATTATATACTTCTATTAAACAAATTAAAGGCAGACCTAAAGGGGTATAACGTAAACAGAGTCTCCTGGCTAGGAAGGATAAACACCATAAAGATGATGATATTACCCAAAGCCTTATATATTTTTCAAACACTCCCGATAAAAATACCAGAAACCTTTTTTACAATTCTGGGCAAGATAATCAGGGGCTTTATATGGAAAGAAAGAAAATCTCGTATAGCGGCAGGAACCCTGACTAGATCTAGACAGGAAGGTGGACTCCAATTGCCTGATTTTAAAAGGTATTACGAGGCATCAGTATTGAGGAGAATAATAGACTGGTTCCAAACAGAGGGAGGGGGAGGAAGGAAAAAAAAGTGGGTAGAAGTAGAAGAGAGTTTAAGTGTTCAAGATCTGGGAAACAGAATATGGGTCCCGATGCAACATAGAGGATTACCCCAAGATATCCCTACAATGACAAAAGAAACGTATAAAACCTGGGACAGAATATGTAAAAAGAAGGAATGGCCCTATAATAGTCCGTTAATGCCTCTTACGGGTACAGAGTACTTCCCACCTGGAGGGGCATTCCGGAGATGGTCAACTTCAGAAATATTAAAACTGAGGGATTTAATGAAGGGTGATGTCCTGTGTTCTGTTCAGGAATTACAAGAAAGATATGGAGTATATCCAGGAGATGCATGGAGATATAGACAAGTTCAACATTTTATAAGTACCCTACCGAAGCCACTGCGAGCCCCCAATGACCTAAACCAATGGGAAAGATACATACTCCGGGGTGGAACAGGACAACAGGGACTCTCCAATATATACAAGATATTGACACCTACCGGGAAGGTAGAGGCAGATAAAATAGTGGAAAGTTGGGAATTAGAGTTGAACCAAACTATAGGTATGGAAAAAAAAAGGAAAGTACTAGAATATGTTCATACTACCTCAATGGATGCAAAGGTAAAAGAGATGAACTACAAGCTTCTCATCAAATGGTACTATGTCCCAATGAAAATGCATAGAATAGATAGGGAGGTATCGCCTTTGTGCTGGAGAGAATGTGGGATGGAAGGAACTCATGCCCACATCTGGTGGCAATGCCCCCGGATACACATATATTGGAAAGACATATTAGACCAGATAAAGAAGATAAGTGGGTATGAGGTGAAGCAGGACCCCTGGGAATGTTTATTTCATAATACGGGGATGTCAAGGAAAAAATATAGAGGATCATTGGTCCCACATCTACTGAATGGAGCTAAGGCACTTATTCCTAGAAATTGGAAGAAAAAGGAAGCACCTTCGATAGAGGAGTGGATTAGGGAGATGGATAGAATTAAAGTGATGGAGGAACTGTGGGCATTCCACGGTAACTCCAGGCTGAGACAGGAGGGGATCTGGGAGGGATGGGGGAGGTTCAGGGAGATGGAGAGGAGAGGGGAGGGGAGGACTGAGGAGGTGGGAACGTGAGAAGCCTCCCCTCTTCACTTGCTTTACAATTGCTTATTTTTTATCTTATTTACTTTTTCCCCTTTTTTTTTTTGTCCACCTGGGGGATTTTTAGGATAGATACATGCACTTTTAGTAGCTGGTTAGCTACCCCCCCTTTTTCTTTTTCTTTTTTTATTCTTTTTTTTTCTGTGTTGGTTGATAGGTACATACACATAAGTAGGTGAATCATATGGAAGAGGGTTTAAGATTGTTCACCAACATTCTTTTTTTTTTTCTCTCTTCTTTGCCTCTCCTCGCACTAAGAAGGGACAGGGACAATATAGTCCCCTTAAACTCACAATGCTTTAAAATTCCCATTATATAGGGTAAGCAAGAATAGTCACATATACAGTATATATCACACACGTTTACACTCCTATTGGAATGTGGGAGTCAGACTGACCCCATCACACAAACAAAAAGGGGAGTTCTCCCCTTTTTTTTTCTCCTCTTCTTCTCTCCGTTTTATATTTATCTAATTTTGTTTAGAGGAGAGATATGGGGCAGTAGGGCCCCCCTAATAATCACAGGGAAAGTTAGACCAGACAATGTTATTTTTTTTTTTTTTCGTTGGTAGGTATATACACATAAGTAGGTGAATCATATGGAATCATATGGAAGAGGGTTTAAGATTGTTCACAAAAATTTTTTTTTTTTTGTGCCTCTCCTCGCACTAAGAAGATGAGGACAGTGACAATATAGACCCTTTAAACTCACAATTTTTTTTTTTTTCTGTGCCTCTCCTCGCACTAAGAAGATGAGGACAGTGACAATATAGTCCCTTTAAACTCACAATTTTTTTTTTCTCTCTTCTTCTCTCTCTCTCCCTTTACCTTACCTCTCCCAGACCTGGAGCTTATTTTGGAGATCTAATAAAGTTAATTAAGGGAATGGGTTTAAGGTAGGGGTACGCTAGGCATATAGCCGGTGCCATTATAGACTAATAGATAAGGGGACCACAAGAAGACCATGTATATGTAGAAGTTTGTATATTATTGTACTAATGTTCATGTTTGTTATTGTCTGTATGTTATTGTACCAACGTTTATGTTTTTTTATATATATGTATGTTGTGGAAAAATGTTTAATAAAAAAATTCTTAAAAAAAAAAAGAAAACTCGGCCTCTTCTGTAGCTATCCACCCCTTAGACGATATTACAGTAATGCACCCTCTCCCTTGCAGAGTAGCACGAGCATCGGGAGCGTGCGCCAGCATCGGGAGCGTGCGCCAGCATCTGTCAGCTGTGAGGAGCATGCTGACCCACCACTACTTAAGCTCCCACACCTCGGTCTGAGTCCCGGATATGAAGGCGTTACCACCAATTTGGATATGGGCAGCTTTACCTAACTTTATAAATCTTTGCCAAATGTCTTTAATAACTTTTAGACAAAGGATTAATACATTAATTCAAAAGGTTTTAAAACCTTATATTTCTCAACTAAAATCCAACAGAATAAGCAGAATAAACGAGAGAGTAAAAAAGAAAGAAAAAAGAAAAAAAAACTTTTAATAGCATGACAAATTCATCCAATTCGTTGCTGCACTGATAAAGGTTTCAACAATATAGTGAATATTGAGACATATCATGCGTATGTAAATTATATGTGTACATTATCACCCATCTTTCTGATAAGATGAAATTCATATGAAAATTTGTGAAAAAAATGCATGAAAAAAAATATATATAGGTGAAATATATGAAAAATGTATTCAATATTTAATATTCAATTAAATCATAATAATGTGATAATATATATAATATATTCAAATAAAGTGAAAAACTATTACGTGAAAAATCTATGCATATCATTTGTAAACCAATATGCTAAGAAATTAAGTGATGAAATAATATTACCAATTACGTGATTAATTAGAAAACTGTATTGTGCAATATTCAAAATATGATGTAAATAAAAGTTCCTGGGTAACAACAACATCAAAAATTTCATCAATTTACTCAATCTTATATTGCTTTAAATCTAGAAGCAATATTAATAGTGACAAAAGTATTGTTATAGAAAAATATTTTTTATATATTTAATATACATTTTATGCATAAAAAATATATATAATATATATAAAGTATGCAATATATATATATATATATATATATATATATATATTAGGGATGTTACTGATTAAAAATGTTGTGTTCGATTAATCGACTATTTTCAATTAATTATAACGCACATACAGATCCAACTACTTTTAGCTGATCTCCTTGCAGGCTGATTCCCAGTGCAGCTACCAACCACTGGAAAAATAAATAGCAGGATACAAAAAACACACAAAGGCAGCGCTCGATGGGAATAGCATTAAAACCTTTATAGTCTTCAAGTAGGTAACAAAATAAATATTGCACTGGGGATAAAATCGATGTAGCTACATAAACTGTAAATGTGTGAGTAATACCAAACGGTAGCAAAAGCAGTCATAAAAACATGTAGCCAAGCATGATACTGGTATAAAAATGTGTACAACGATGCCACTGCTGAATCCAGATGAGGAGGGGTTAACATCAGTCCGTCGGCATTTAGATATCCCATGAGGGAACTATCACAACTCCCTGTGGATGGCTGTAGAATCCCAGGTTGATAGAGGGAAGTGATAGAGGGAAGTGTAACATCCCTTGCATGTGGCAGATAGTAAGGTCCCGCCGGCATGCAGATATGAAGGCACAGCAAAGGAGCCCTTCAGAGGGATACAGCAAGCCCCACTGGTGTCTGTGACGTCACGGGATCTCCGACGAAACTCCCTGAAGACCCGGAAGCCGGCGGAGAGGTGAATTCCAATCAAAAAAATGTTGATCGATCAAAAAAATTTTGATTGATCAAAAAAAAATTAAGATTAATCAATGAATTAATAGTTAATTTTCACAGCCCTAATATATATATATATAAAGAATCTAATAGAATCAATAATATTAATTAATTAAATGATACATATCAAATAGAATACATGTCATGTAAAAAATGTATATTTAAAATTAAAAATTATAATTAATTTTTGCAGTTTGTTTAAGGGCGGAGCTCCCCTTTTACTCACACAAAGTGACAACGGGGGAGATTTACTAAAACTGGTGGACGCAGCCAATCAGCTTCCAGGTTTTATTGCCAAAGCTTAATTAAACGAGTTAGAAGCTGATTGGTTACTATCCACAGCTTCACCAGTTGTAGTAAATCATCCCCAGTGTATCTTTGAATCAAGTACATTTTTCCTTTTTTATAAGACAGAATTTAGAGGAACTGTGCAGTGCTTATGGGGTATTTTTATAAACGATCATTATTTGCTATTTTATTTTTATTTTTTACTGTTTGCAATTACTTTTTTAATTCACTAATGGTTTTATGCAAAAATCTGGGGAATTTATTTATACTGAATAAACATAACTCCACACCTATGCAATATTTATACACGTAAATAGAACATTTTGATGAGAAAATTATTGTAATATAACCAAGCAAACGTAGCTAGGAATCTTAGTCATTTGACCCTAATACGTTCCCTATCACACATTGCCTCCATTTAAGGGAAACCTAATAAATTGAATTTTTAAAGATGTAAATGCAACTTGCATAAAAACATTCCATTATCATAAACTAATGTAAATGTAAGCTGTAAACAATGACTCTTCTCAGACTACACATATGTGGGAGGGAGGGAGGTCACACACCTTTACACGATATATTGATGCTCTGCACAACTCACATATAAGTAGAGCAATGTGAGACCTTTACAGGGGTTAGTTTCAGCCCAGTTATTCAGCTGATGTGTATATTCATGCATAAATACATTTTAAATTAAATAAAATGTTGCTGCATTATCAGTTTTTTTTTACATGTCATTGTTTTACATTTTACCTTAAAGTTATTTTTATGTGGGTTTCATCTTCTCATGAGGGTATGTTCTATAATGACAAGCAGATTTGCAAGTTGCCTATGATTAATTCTACTGTAGAATGCAATGGAGGTAAGTTGCACTCTTCCTGCTGCAACAGAAGAAGCGAGATTTAAGAGGTTGCCTAAGGCCGCGTACACACGATCGGTTAAACCGATGAGAACGGAACGGTCTGATGGACCGTTTTCAACGGTCCAAACCGATCGTGTGTGGGTGCCCTCAGTTATTTATCCATCGGCAAAAAAAAAGCAAACTTGTTTTAAATTTAACCGATGGATTCCTAACCGATAGCAAAAAAACGATCGTTTGTAGGCACGACCATCGGTTAAAAATCCACGCATGCTCAGAATCAAGTCGACGCATGCTTGGAAGCATTGAACTTCATTTTTTTCTGTAAGTTGTTGTGTTTTACGTCACCGCGTTCTGACACGATCGTTTTTTTAACCGATGGTGTGTTGGCACGACGGACCATCAGTCAGCTTTATCGATTAACCGATAAAAACAGTCCATCAGACCGTTCTCATCGGATGGACCGATAGTGTGTACAGGGCTTAAGGCAATCAATCCAAAGAGACAACCTTGTAATGGTCATGGCAGGTGTGCAGAGCTCGGAACTCAGTCACGGAGATGTCATCACTACAGTTCCTGTAAGATAGACAAGTCCTGCTAGTCCTTTCAGTCTTTTGCCATTTTTACAAAACAGAGATATCATTTGCAGGAGATGTTCCCTTTAAATGACTGGTTTTCCATTTACCTTCTTGCTGTGCATCTGTTTCAAACGGCAAACTTCTCTTTTAAATAAAATAATTTATTTGTCAGGTTCCACTGGGATGATGTGCTATTGATTTTCCTAGTTTTCTCCTCGGAATGTGCCAGGACAGGATGACAAGCTCACGAGAAACACTGCAGCATTTGTGAACTGATTAAAAGCCATTCATAACAACCCAGATGCAAAATCAATTGTACAGCAATGCTCTGGACAGTAATATGTCAAATTCTATTTAACAATGCATTGAAATAGTGATTTGCATGATGGGACCATGCTGAGCCTTAACGCAAATGTGCTGTAACATTCATTTATGATAAGGCATATAGTAAACATTCATAGCATTAAACTGAAATAGTACAGCTTGTGGGGAAAATACACTGATACATGATAGGCTATAAAAAGAGTCTAATGTTTATGAGCTTCTTTGCAGAACGAGTCCAAAAATGACAACTACACATCTCACAGGCGGTCACAGAGTGTAGAGTAGATGTAAACCCTCACTAAATTATAATTTGGATATTACATTTTTTACTATTCGGCAATGTGCTACATTAACTGGCATTTACACGGTCATGCCACACTGTACACAAATAACATTGATATAATTTTTTTTCACACAAATATCTATTTGATCTCCACTGGGTCTTCAGATTTTTTTTATATATAAATGAAAATAGACCAAAAATTTGGGAAAAGACAAACAAGCAATATTTTCTACTTTCTGTTATAAAAATATATATATATATATATATATAAAAAATCTAATTACTTTATAAATTTAGGCCACAATGTATTTTGCTAAATGTTTTGGGTAAAAAAAAAAACTGCTTTTGCAGAGTGTAATTGCACTTTGTAAAGTGCACAATATATTTGCCTTTAGAGAATCAACCTCACAGTGTCTACAAGCTAGTGGCGGTGTGTCGATAGTGGGCGCAGGAGGGCCGCCCCCCTCTCTCCTGCACCACCACTGACATACAATACATAGATTCATGCATTGCATGAATCTATGTATTGTTGCCGCTGCCCACTATTCAGATGACCAGCCCCCTGGTGAGCGCCGGCCATCTGAATAACAGCAGTTAGTTTGTTTTTTGAAGTGTCTATCAGAGCCAGCGGCTTCCCGATTACAGCCTGTGGGCTTCCAAGCAGTTAACCAGGGGACGCAGGGGGGGTGCGTTCCCTGGTTAACACTGACAGACATCTCAGCCAATCAGGTTCACCGGGTCTGGTTACCGGTAACCTGATTGGCTGAAGCATCATTGAGGGTGGGCGAAGACATCGAGGGACAGTGGAAGGATGGTGGCTGACCCCAAAAAGGTAAGTGCCGGGTGGGGGGGGGGAGGGGGCAATATGGCAGAATTATAAAGGGCACAGTGGCGACAATTAATGGGCACAGTGGCAACAATTGATGGCATGGCACAGTGGCAAAAATGTATGGGCACAGTGGCGATAATTGATGGGCACACTGATGGCACAGTGGCTGCGTTTGGCATAGCACAGTGGTGACAATTTATGGGCACAGTGGTGACAATTATTGGGCACAGTGGTGATAAATGATGGCACAGTGGCTGCATTTGATGGCATGGCACAATGGCGACAATTGATGGCACAGTTGCTGCGTTTGATGGCATGGCACAGTCCTGACAATTGATGGGCACAGTGGCGATAAATGATGGCACAGTGGCTGCGCTTGATGGCAGGGCACAGTGGCTGTATTTGATGGTATGGCACAGTGGCTGCATTTGATGGCATGGCACAGTGGCGACAATTGATGGCACAGTGGCTGCGTTTAATGGCATGGGACAGTCGTGACAATTGATGGGCACAGTGGCGATAAATGATGGTACAGTGGCTGCGTTTGATGGCACGGCACAGTGGCTGCATTTGATGGCATGGCACAGTGGCTGCATTTGATGGCATGGCACAGTGGCGACAATTGATGGCACAGTGGCTGCAATTGATGGGAACAGTGGCAGCCAGATTGCTGTTCCCTGTACACAGAGTTCTGTGTTTTTGTAAACACAGAATTCTGTGTATGATTGGACACTGAGCCAATGATCAGGTTTCAGCTGAAATCACTTGCTGAAATCTGCTGCCAAAGTGGTGGTGTGTCCAATTACAGCACTGGTCAGCAGAGGGTGCATGCATACACACCCCAACCCTTGCATGTACGTTACCGTGCCTGCACCTGCTGCCCGCTCACTGTCAGCAGGTGGTTAAAGCACTGTATTTTAATAAACAAGTGTAATTTTTTTTTTAATATGTGGCTCCTGCACCGAAGCACTCACTCTTTCATATGCCTTAGTTATTGGGGCTCAGTCCTTCACAGCTCCAGTGCTGTCACAGGAAAACATTTACAATGAGAGGCCAATTTGTATCTCTAGGCTACTGCCTTGGGGTAAACCTGCTACACCAGGTATCATTGAGAAGCCAAACCCTAGGTCAAATTACTAATTTCAGAAAGGAAACAAAGTTGCTACATAAAGCAGCAATAGCGACCCAGAGGCAGTTCACATATTCTTCACTCTAGGGATAAACATAACCACTAACTCCATAGGAGAAAGGAGATAATCATTACAACATCGTTTTAATTTAGAGTTTACTTTTACATATTCATTCATTCCATCTTTAAACATTTCCCCTCCAGGGGGAATCTGGGCTGTTGGCTAATGGCTACTCACATATGCTCTAATAGACAGGTTGCTCTACTAATAAAATAAGGTCCACCATACTGGGTTCACTTCATCTGGTCTCACTTCAAAGCCTCCTCTCCCTACCACCTTTATACCCTCCCAGTCCCAACAAAAGGGTCTTGAATGGCATTGGCAACTCTCAGCAACCATGGGAATGGGCCCACACTTTGCCCCCGTTCACACGGGTGAGACTTGTCATGTGATTTGACAGATCGTATGACAAATCGCACCCTATTGTCAGCAATGAAACTGTTTAATTCGGTGTAAAGCCAACTTTGCAGTGCCAAATCCATTTGAAAAAGAAGTTCCTGCACTATTTTTGGAAATTTCAGGTGTGACTTGCATAGACAATCATACATGAAGTCCCCTCGGCTTATACTCGAGTCACCTTTTTGTGCCTGGTCTCCCGGATTTGGGGACCTGGTACTGGCCAGCCGTAGGTCCCCTGGACCCCAAACTTGGCACACATGTAGCCAAGTGTGCAAAGTTTGTTGTCTAGGGGACCTACGGCTGGGGAGCACCGATTTTTCAAGCCCGGGCACACCTTCCATAGACTCCCATGTTAAATGTCAGTCTAGGCATGGGCACTGTGAGGCATGGACACTGTAAAGGGATGGACACTGTGAGGCAAAGTGAGGCACAGTGATGGTCACCCTAGGCTTATACTCAAGTAAATACAGTTTCCCAGTTTTTTGTGGTAAAATTAGGTGCCTTGGATTAAATTGAGGTCAGCCTATACTCGAGTATATACAGTAGTTTCTTTCTTACCTACCGTTCTACATCACAAATGTATTTCTACTAATATATTACAAGTATGTTATAAAAGAGAACTCCATATTAACCACTTGCTTACTGGGCACATAAACCCCCTTCGTGCCCAGGCGAAATTTCAGCTTCCGGCACTGCGTCGCTTTAACTGACAATTGCGCGGTCGTGCGACGTGGCACCCAAACAAAATTGGCGTCCTTTTTTTCCCCACAAATAGAGCTTTCTTTTGGTGGTATTTGATCGCCCGTGTGGTTTTTATTTTTTCAAATCACAATAAGTGACTGCTTTGCGCAAAAGTTATAGCACCTACAAAAATAGGGGACAGAATTATGATTTTTTTTTTTATATTTTTTTTTTACTAGTAATGGCGGCGATCTGCGATTTTTATTGGGACTGCGATATTGCGGCGGACACATCGGACACTTTTGACACATTTTTGGCGCCATTCACATTTATACAGCGACCAGTGCTATAAATATGCACTAATTACTGTATAAATGTGACTGGCATTGAAGGGGTTAACACTAGGGGGTGAGGAAGGGGTTAAATGTATTGCCTGGGTGTGTTCTAACTGTGTGGGGGGAGGGGGGTGACTGGGGGAGGTGATCAATGCTGTCTCCCTATGTACAAGGGAAACAGCATCTGTCTCCTTTCCCTGACAGGACGTGGAGCTGTGTGTTTACACACACAGCTCCACGTCCCTGCTCTGTCACCGCCGATCGTGTGTACCTGACGGACATCGCGGCCGCCGGGTACACGCATCGAATCCTCGGTGATGCGTCGGGACTGTTTTTCCCCGCCGCGCGCCACAGGGTGGGGAATTACAAGTAAATCACGTCCAAAGACGTGACCCCGGCGCCTCAGGTCCGCGCTGTTGACGTATTCTGTCAATGGTGCGGACCCGAAGTGGTTAATAGATTATATGCAATAACATCTATTTTTATTTTCAACAACAACTAAAGTCCTAAATCCAAAAATACCTGTAATTTTGAAGTTCAACATCTCTAATAAAATGGCGTTTCTAGTAATGCTCATACTATTTGCCTGCTATGTGTACAGAAATAGTGTTGCTCGCGAATATTCGAATCGCGAATATTCGCTACGAATATTGCATATTCGAGTATTCGCGATATAACTCGAATATAGCGGCGAATATTCGCTATTTCGAATATTGTTATTTTTTTCAAATTTATTTTTAAAACAGATCACATCCTAGTGATCAATGATCGCCTTCAAGGTCTAAAAGCATGCTGGTATGATTACAGAGAGACCCTGGGCCGAGTAGCTGATGCAATTCTTTTATTTTCCGAAAAATCGCATTGCGTTTTTTCGGCCGAAAAAACGCATTGCGCTTTTTCGGCAACATAAAATAATTGCATCAGCTACTCGGCCCTTCTTTTGCATCAGAGCCAATCAGAAATCTCGAATATCGCGCAATATTGCTATTGCCGAATATTCGAGATTTTCTGATTGGCTCTGATGCGCCAATCAGAATTCTCGAATATCGCGCAATATTGCTATTGCCGAATATTCGAGATTTTCTGATTGGCGCATCAGAGCCAATCAGAAAATCTCGAATATTCGGCAATAGCAATATTGCGCGATATTCGAGATTTCTGATTGGCTCTGATGCAAAAGAAGGGCCGAGTAGCTGATGCAATTATTTTATGTTGCCGAAAAAGCGCAATGCGTTTTTTCGGCCCGAAAAACGCAATGCGATTTTAATCGCAATCAAAATATCGCAATTAGCGAAAAATCGCACTTATGATACTTCGCAAAAATACCGCGAATATTCGAAATTAGCGAATATTTCTCGAATATTCGGAAAAATATTCGTGATATATCGCGAAATCGAATATGGTGTATTCCGCTCAACACTATACAGAAACAGGATGTTGTCTGAGGTTTAATTTTTTGCTGCAGGAAGTAATCCTTATGGAGCATTCGTTTGCCTTCCAAACAGAGCATCAAAACACATAGCACACCCTGAAATAGCTGTTTACTTTACATACTTCACACTTATTTTAGTGTTTTTTCAGGAGTTCTCCTTTAAGCACATCTTTTTGGATTTAAGAAAAACTCGCAAACTTGGGTTTTTGAGGAATGGCATTTAGTAATGACTCCAATTAAGTGTATTCACTGAGCCCAAACTGTCAGGCTAATCTATCATTAGACATGCTTGTAAATTCAGCATATTTCTCTATTGCATTGCGAAATATGTAATAACTTTGGTATAGGTGATTGTAAAACCCACAAAGAAGAAAAGGAAGGACGGCACAAAACCCCCGTTGGACTTTTATAAAGCTCCTGTATTTGCAAAATGCAAAAGGATTACCCAGTGTACAAATGAGAGAATAACAGGAAGAAAAGAACATAATTAAACCTCCATAGTAACAACATTGACATATTAATGTTTTCCTGCATTTGGCGTGCATTTTTCAGCAACCTGCACCTTTAATGACTGTTCAGTGATGGTGCGTTGCCTTGCTTTGCGTTGCCCTTCTTTAGGGATGAGCCGAACACCCCCGCGTTCGGTTCGCACCAGAACCGACGAACAGACCGACCGTTCGCGCGAACATTTAGAACCCCATTGAAGTCTATGGGACTCGAACGTTCGAATTCAAAAACGATCATTTTAAAGACCAATATTCAAGTTATTGTTGGAAAACGTATTTGAGAACCTGTGTCTTGCCCCAGGGAACATGTATCAATGGAAAAAGTTTAAAAAACGGTTGTTTTTTCAGGAGCAGGACTCCTGAAAAAACAACCGTTTTTAAAACTTTTTTCCATTGATACATGTTCCCTCGGGCAAGACCCGGGTTCTCAAAGATGTCTTCACAGGCAAACTATAGACACCCAGCAGGTACAATATTTAAAGGATTTTTTTATTTTTATTTAAGCATCATTAAAATCACTGCTCCAGGAGCAGCACCCTTATGCTCCTGCTCACAACCACGGCCCAGATTCACCACACTCTGTGAATCTGGGCCTAGATCTGTGACTAGGATTTTATGCCAGAGCTTCAAGATGTCCATATGCATAAGGCATAATGCACCAAAACACACCAAAAAATATCAATATCAATTAATATCATCGATGTTGTAACACTGATCCTCCTCTCGGCCAATCAGGAAGCTGGTTTTGACACTGGTCACCCAATTGGCTAAAAGGACAGGAGGAGAAGGGAGGAGCCTCACTGTGGAAGCCACTGTGATGCAGAGGGGACACAGGAGCCCTCAACCTGCCACCTGTAGGAGCCTGCAACCTGCCCATAGGATCCCGTAACCTGGCCGCTGCCCATTGCCCTTAGGAGCCCACCAGTCTGCAACCGATGGGGTAAGTCTCGGGGTATGGGGGGTGCCGCTGACCGAGGGGGGGTGATTGTCTGCTGCTATCCACAAAAAAAACACCATCTGCCACTGCATCCTAACGGGCAATGATATCATCGGTTGATAAGGATAACTTCTGGAACATCTGCACAACATCCTTGTTTGCTCCTCGCTTGCCTCTCACCATTAGCACTGGTGTCACGTTAACTAAGTTAGGAAAACTGAGGAAGAAGAGCAAAGCAGGAATACTAGTCAGTACCAGTGTGCAAAGGTGTATTTGCCTCGTAAGAATAAATCGCCTCTAATATTAATTGTCCTATGTGTCTGGATGATGCTGCAATATCTTACATATGCAATGTGTAAAACTATTAGTTCCGTTTTTTAAATGTTTGAATGGGGTGCCCCAAGCTTGTGCAAAATGTTATAGGGTGCCATGATGGAAAAAAAGGTTGAGAAACACTGGCATAGACCTATCCTGAACATAAATCTGAATAAAATAAAGATAACATCAAAATAAATAAGACATTGAATATATAAAGTGCTAAATAGATTAAAAACACTTAAACCTCAGTCACAAATTAAAAAAATAAACCAAAACATAATAATAAAATGCAAAGACCCAATTTAGCTGCACTTACAAAGCCTTATCAGTCTATAAACACAATGGCAATGCTTTTTCATGCTTTTTTAATTCTGGTGGCTTATCATTCAAACGTATAAGGCATAAAAACTCATAAGCTTTTATTTCCCAAAAAAATCGATTAAAAAAAAGGGACCTGTGGGTCCTACTTTATACTCTAGACGCCTTAGAACTCACACATGCCTTATCCCCGTCTGTAATTGCACCTCTAGAAACATGACAGTGGTAACAGTTTAAATTAGAACACGACTTTGTATCTTATCACCATAGCAACACCAATCTACCTTTTCATTTAACTGTCAAAGATGGCTGGAGAATTCATTTTGAAATACGCAGTCTATTAAGGTGTTATTATTGCAATCAATGCTGGCAGACACTTCTCGGTCACAGCTTGTAGTGCAAGTGCTATACATGCATTTAGTTGCATAATAGAAAGAGTCTCGGACTGTGGATTAAGAGAGAGAACAGGAAAGTAGTGTCGGGCTCTTGAAGTGATGACTCAAACGAATATGGATTTATAATGCTCCTGTAGACTTAGGTTCATGTCTGGCTTAAGTGGATTCAGTTCCTAAAAAGCTTGCGTCTTTCTGCAATCATCATTGTTCTATGACAGAATCGTAATGGAGTTGTTCTTTGGAAACCCAGCTGAATTATTTTTTTGTAAAAACACAACATTGAAAAATAAATAGAGCAATTTATTACATTAAAAATTATCAAGGTATAACAAGTAAGAAGATAGTAATCTACAAATTTATTATACAAAGGTGGAAAAGGAAAAGGGTTCCGCTGGGTTCACACTGATCCGACAAACGCTCTGACATTGGGAGCTCATGTCACATGACGTGAGAAAATCAATGTTTCCCTATGAAAGCCGTCTTAACTGGTCCGACACAAGTCAGTCCGACTTTGAAAATGCTCCCTGTACTACTTTGGTCCGACATTGATCCTACTTCAGCCCATTGAATATCATTGAAGTTTTCAGCAGAGCACTTGCCATTCATTCACTGTCCAGTGTAGTTGAAGCTGCAGTGAAAGGGACTAGGGATTCCCTGCCGTTTCTCTGTCTAAAAAGTGAGACATCAGGGGTCTGTTTAGATCCTTGACATTTCCCTAAAGCCCCCACCCTTACGGGGCTCCTAAACAAATTTTCAGAAAATAATATAAAATATTATTGTTAAAAACTAATAAAAATAATAAACAAAATAATACAAATAAAAAACTGCTGACACCATCCACTGCCCTACTCAGGGCTGGCCCTACCATGGGCCCTGGTGGAACTTTAAGGCCGCGTACACACAATCGAACATGTCCGCTGAAACTGCTGACCAGTTTCAGCGGACATGTTCGATCGTGTGTACGGCCTATCGGACCGTTTTCTAGCGGACAAAAGTTTCAAAACATGCTTAGAAACCTGTCCGCTGGAAACCTGTCCGTCGGACAGGTTCGATGGTTAGTACACGAAATCATCAGACCAAAATCCTGCTCATGCTCAGAATCAAGTCGACGCATGCTTGGAAGCATTGAACATCGTTGTGTTCTACGTCACCGTGTTCTGGTCCGAGGGGATTTTGGTCCAATGGTGTGTACGCACATCAGACCAACAGACCACTTCAGCCTGGTCCAATGAAAACGGTCCGGACATGTTTCTTCGGACATGTTGATCGTGTGTACGCGGCCTAAAAGGGGCAGCAATAGCCAACTGCCCAAGGACCCGAGGCTCCCTCCCTCTATTTTGCAGTCATCCTTGCATCATGCTCCACGGGGTGGGGCTGGAGAGTATAAGTTGTACTGCTGGGGAGTGGAGCAGGCCGGGGGGGTGGAGCAGCTCTACCGGTCCCGGAACACCACAGGCTTCGATAACAGGAGCACTCTGCTGAATTGCTGAATTTATGGGGATGTCTTTTTGCTAGCTGGGCATGTTTTTTTTTCCCTTCTGGTACCCAGGCAGCACAATGTCTTGGGCCAGCACTGGCCCTACTGATACCAATATTTGCTCTACTGACACGGTCCCCTGCTCTGCTGATATATATACGCATATGTGTTTGAGCTCTGGGGTGCACACCTTAATGCAATAGGCTACGCACACCAATGCAAAGCATCCTCTCCAAAATGTTGCTAGCACCCGGGGACTATTAACCCTCACTACAGTACTTATAATCTGAAAAAAAAAAAATGCTAAGTATTGTATATAAAGCCTGAATGAAGGAGGCAAATTGCATTATCAAAATGACAGCAAGACAATTGCTGCCAGTCTATTTTTTTGTACACATTTTCTATAGGATGCTACAATGCAGTAGATGATTTAGCTCTTGAACTACTATTTATGACGGAGTAACAGGATTACATGAACTTGTTAATTAAAAACTGGGTGAAGAATTGGTGACCCTGAGACTTGGCACATATGCCCAACATCTAAGTTCAGAGATCACAGACAGTACTAACGACTGTGTGCATGCCTGCTCCTTCGCCTTCTTTGCCCGCCATGTGCTTAAAATACATTCAAAAATGTATGAGGTGTGAAGGGCATCTGTTCAGATTTTGCTCTGGGGCTCCAAAACCTTTTAATTATACTTTTGTTTCTGATGTATATAAAAACTCTGGTTTTCACGGTCAAATCTTGAGAGTTCCCAGGTATTCTTACAAGAAGGTTGTAAATGCAGAAATCTTTTATTCCCCAGTAAATGTTTCCATTGTGTTAGTTCACAATATCATATGTTATTGTTTGATAATTCAATTTATTTGCTCCTGTCAGGGATAATTCTGCAAAACAGCTAGAAATAGCAGATGGTACTTTTCCTTGAGCTTTTTTGTTACTATGACTCATGTTTTATACATAAACCAAGGAAAGAATAATTTGATTAGCGTTAGGGGTATTACATTAGTATACTGGTATTCATCCTACTCTGTTCCTTAGGGTGCAGAATTCCACAAAATTATTTTTATCAGTTTAATTTTAAAGGTTTAGTAGAACGTGCTGATGGCACCCACAGTAGGGGCATTGTAGAGCTGCATGATTCTGGGAAAAATGAGAATCATAATTTTTTTGCTTAGAATAAAGATCACGATTCTCATGGCATAGCATCATCTTTCATATTATACAAAAAAAATTGGGCTAACTTTACTGTTTAGTTTTTGGGCAAATACAATGTGACATAAAATATTGCAACAACTATCATTTTATTCTCTAGGGTCTAAAAATATATACTGTATATATTTGAGTATAAGCTGATTCATATATAAGCCGAGCCACCTAATTTTACCACAAACAACTGGGAAAACGTATGGACTCGAGTATAAGCCTAGGGTGAGAAATGCAACAGCTACTGTAAGTGGAAAAAATAGTCAACAATGCCCATCTGCAGCCTCACCGTGCCCATTTGCAGCCTCACTGTGCCAATTTGCAGCCTCACTGTGCCTCACTGTGCCATTTGCAGCTTCACTGTCCCCATCTGCAGCCTCACTGTGTCCATTTGCAACTTCACTGTGTCCATTTGAAGCCTCACTGTGCCCATTTGCAGCCTCACTGTGTCCATCTGCATGCCTCACTGTGATCATCTGCATGCCTCATGTACCTGTTCTCCATAACACCGAAGCTGTGACATGCAGTCTAGTCTAGTCCAGTGTAAAAAAGCCCCGCCTCCTTCTCGTCTTCATCCATGACGGAAGCAGTGAGTTAGTGTTCCACCTATCACAGACGAGGACAAGGACGAGGAGAAGATGGTGCTTTGTTACATTGAATGGGCACAGATGGGTACAGATGGGCACAGTGAGGCAGGGAGACTCGAGTATAAACCAAGGTTTTTTTTTTTCAGCACAAATAAATGTGCTTGTAAACTTTCTAAACAAAGGGCCGGTTTACCGTCCTTCAGACTATAGGAGGGCCGGATCGATGGCCAGCGGGAGTGGACATTTTTTCTGGCATCAGCAGGAGTAAACATCACCACATTTGGTATAAGTATGGGAGAAATAGTGCCCCATCTTTGGTAATATAGTAATTGTGCTCTATTATTAGTGTCCATAGAAGAAATGGTACCCCATTGTTGGTGTTAGATGTCAGAATAGTGTCTCATATCAGTTGGAGGATTAATGCACCAAGGGCCGGATAAAGGCAAGGAAAGGGCTGCATTCGGGCCCCTGGGCCGCAGTTTGGAGATCCCTGGCTTATACTCAAGTATATACAGTATATAATATTTGGTTCTAAGTAATTTTCTAGCAAAAAAAATAATATTTTAACTTTAAACCAACAAGTGTTAGTCTTTAAGTGGTTAAACTGCCCTCAACTACAGATCAAAGTTAATTTCTTTGATCTAAAGAAAAAAAATGTCCCCATGTTTATAGTTAGCTCTGAGGAATGTTGTGAAACTTGGCAGACTGCCTGTTTTTTATGTTTTGTTTTGACAGCTGTCGGCTTGAGCAGAGAACTCTGCATAGAATCGGGAAAATGCTTTGTTAAGATCGCGAGGGCGAAAGAATTGCGATATCGATCCTTAAAAAATATTCATGTAGCTCTAGTGCATCGCTGGATCTGAAACAGTTTTATTGATTTCTGCTTTGAATGTATTAGGCCCATGTTATGTATGTCCAAAACCTTCAACCACTTCAGCTCCAGAAAGTTTACCCCCCTTCCTGTTCCTGACCATGCCATGTTTTGAGATACGGCACTGAGTTAGTATAACTGAATATTTTGCGACACTGTATCCAAATATAATTTGAAATGTTTTCCCTCACAAATAGAGCTTTCTTTTGGTGGTATTTGAACACCTCTGCATTTTATTATACATTTTTTTGAGCTGTAGACAAAGAAAGTCCAACAATTTTGAAAAAACAACAATATTTTTTACTTTCTGCTATAAAACACATCTGATAAAAAAATTTAAAGAATCAAATTTCTTCATAAATGTAGGCCAATATGTGTTTTTCTACGTGTTTTTGGTAAAAAAAAATATGTGTAATGTGACCATTATAGCGTCTACAAACTATAGAATATATTTATGGAATTTTTATTTATTTATTTGGCTTAGAACTGCATAACACTTATAGCAAGAACACAAGATCAATGGTACCGATCAGCCCCGCTCAATGATGACCAAAGGCTACCAGCGCTAGATACCCAACTATACGTCTGAAAAGGAAAGTTGTAGATAATAAGATATTCAGTAGACATGTAATTTCGTTTTTGTCCAAAAAAAAAAAAATGTTGTTGCATGCAAATGCATTTGTCCAAAAATCAGAATTAATTAAGGTTGAATCTGTCATGGAAGGCTTATGGTGTCTGTCAAATGTTCTAAGAAAATTTGACAAGCAGCTAAACTGTACGACGCCACAATCAATCATTTCCGGTCTAATATTCCGCCTACAAGATATAGAAGAATTCTAATGTTGTATAAAACTAGTAATAATTATATTTATTAATTATTATTACTAGTCAACTAACATTCAAATTCTTCTATAGCCTATGGGCAGAGAATTTGACCGGAAATGTACGATTGCGGCGTCGTACAGTTTAGCTGCTTGTCGAATCTTCTTAGAACTTTCGACAGACACCATAAGCGTTCAATGACAGATTCAACGTTTGTATGTTTTTCTCTGCTTCGTCGAATCTTAGTTGCTTATGTCGAATGGTCTACCCCAACACTGTCTCTATAATGTCAAATCTTTTCTCTCTATGTCGAATCTTTCCTCTCTATATAGAATAATCTTGGACTAAAAGAGTTAAGGTTAGGAACATTCGATCGCAGGTTGGATAGACCCAGATCGTTATTGTCAGCATCATGTAGAATATTCTATCTATATCGAACTGTTGTAGCAACGAAAATTAAAATAAAGCATTTTGTCAGATCTTTCGGATTTTGGATTCTGCGCTTTTGTTTTCGTTTGTTACCTGAAATTCAGATGAAAATGCATTTGGTCGAAAGCGAATGCAGATGTCGAATATTCAGTAATTCTAAAGATAAGCTACAACTGGAAGTTCAGTTGGATTCCAGTTGTAACTTAGACAGAACTAAGGATTATCTCGCTCCCCACCATGTGACAAGGCAGGGTCAATCAGTAAACATTAGTACTGTCACAGGGAAGGAAGGGGGTCCGTTACAAGATTTTCAAGGCAGGAGGATTGGAATTAAAGTGTTCCTATTGCTTTTCCCTGCATAGACACAACACAGCTTCTCTTAGAGACTTTTTGATCTATCTGCTTACTTGACTATTTCAGTAGTAAAGCCAAGTGGGATGACAGCTTTGTTGCCTGTGCCTTAGAACACAAGCCAGCAATGGCAAACACCTTTATTCTGTTCTCCCAGGTTAACTTAAGATACACAAAATAAAATAGTACTATATAAGCTTCCATATTTCCCCAGATGTCTGTTATGGCAGAGTATGTTTTATACTGAATAAAGCAACATAAATTGCCGTCAGGCTTTATTTTCAGCGTTTACTTCGCTCCTCATTAATCCACGCCCTGCCCGTCCAGCAGAATGAATTCTGGCTTGCTTGACTCACTTTGAGAAAGTGACATATAAACAATCTGAAAAATGTATATTTAGCTTTCCAAATGAAATTATTGAATGGAGTACATGCAGGGGAGTGCATCAATGTTTTCAATTATGTAAATTACAGAGATGCAACTCGAAGTAGAATTACCATTAAAGGATAGACCGAGGTTATTTACTATATCACATATGTCAAATCTAAGTATCCTGTATTAAAAGCTTTAACTCATCACATTTCTAGCCTTTGCAGCAAATTATTGAGCACCACTGCACTGTCCTAGAAGACATACTACTGCATAGCCAGTAGATATGTGAATGGCACTGGCATTCTTAAGGCCCGAACACACGATCGGATTGTCTGATGGACGTGTTGTGTCAGATAATCCGACCGTCTGTATGTTCCATCGGACAATTGTTAGCGGAATTAACGACAACAACCAACTCTCTGACAATAAATCTGTTACGTCGGATCATCAGATCATGTGTACACAAATCCGTCCAACTAAAATCCAAAGTACAAACATGCATGCTCGGAACAAATGCTAAACATCAGACAACAATAGCAGAAGTTTCCCAAAGGGTGGCTCGTTACAGCAGTATATATTCAGTATCTATATACTGCTGTAACAAGCTTCTGACAGGTATTATCAATCAGCTACATCTGTTCCCACTGCATTCTTAAGCCTCGTACACACGATCGGACTTCCATCTGATGTTTCTGTGGATTTTTGTTTGAAGGGCGTTGTCCGTGAACTTGTTCTGCATACATACGGCAGAACATTTATGTGTTAATTGATAGTTTTGATGCCTTCAGTGTGACTCTACAATTTTCATAGTCATGAAAATAAAGAAAACTCTTGGAATGAGAGGGTGTGTCCAAACTTTTGGTCTGTACTGTATATAGAGGAATAAGGACCTCCTTCCTCCTGCTGGTGATCCCTCTAGTGAGGCATCCTTGAATTCTATTCAATGTTTTCCACTGCCTGGTCACGTTTGCTCATTTTGAAAGCATCTGAAATAAGTACAAGAAAACTGTTGGAATGAGAAGGCGTGTCCAAACTTTTGGTCTGTACCGTGTATATATATATATATATATATATATATATATATATATACAGTGCTCAGTATAAATGAGTACATCCCTTTTGAAAACTAAGATTTGAATCAATATCTCAATGAGCACAAGAACAATTTGTAAAATTCTGACAAAACTGATTTTTTTAGAACATTTGTTTAGCTCCATTACATAAAAGAAAGGATAATAATATAACTTGGATTCCAAAATCTTCAGTTTTTCTCAAAAATGAACACACCCTACAACATAAGCAACTAGAATTGTGTATGACCTCCATGATTTGTAAGGACAGCACCAAGTCTTCTAGGCATGGAATGAACAAGTTGACAACATATTGCAACATCTATCTTTTTTCATTCTTCAAGAATTAACTCTTTTAGGCCCTGTACACACGATCAGACCGGTCTGATAAAACTTGTCTGATGGACCGTTTTCATCAGACAACTCTGAACTTGTCTGATGGTCTGATGTGTGTACACACCATCGGACCAAAATCCGATCAGACCAGAACGTGGTGACGTAGAACACAACGACGTGATGAAAAAATGAAGTTCAATGCTTCCAAGCATGCATCGACTTGATTCTGAGCATGCGCGGGTTTTTGGTCCGATGCTTTTGTGTACTGGACATGTTCCATCAGACAGGTTTTAAAGCATGTTGTAAAACTTTGGTCCGACGGACAACGGTCTGATGGGCCGTACACACCATCAAACTGGTCCGATGAAACTGGTCTGCAGACCAGTTTCATCGGACCTGTCTGATCGTGTGTACGCGGCCTCAGTGCCTGGATGATGGATGGAGAGTGATGCTCAACTTGTCTCTTCTGAATTACCCATAGGTGTTCGATTGGTTCAGTATACAGTATATATGTTACTATACAGTATGTGAGCATATTTTCTGAATATTTACATTTCTGACTGACCACCACCTCCCCTGAAGAAGATTTGTTTAAATCGAAACGTGTTGGCAATCTTATGTAAAATTGTATTAAAGTTTCACTTTTGTGATAGTCTCTTTGTAACATATGTATGTGAGGTGGTTTTGATTGCATAAACACCAATGGGCCATTTTTGACTAAATACATTTATCAGCCAAAATGCTTTTATGACAAGCTCTTTTTCTTAATGTTCATAAAAAAATATTATTGCGATTCAAATATTTGTGTCTAATTGGTGCCTAAAAAATTTCCAGTCTGGGCTTTTTACTTCTTTCTTTGGGTACCATTAGGCGCCTGCCAATGGCTGCTTCTAAACTATCTGTCTCGGATATGCAATAAAGTCTGGCAGCTTACCTGTCTCCATGTGTTCATTAGAGGCCTGACCTTCTTTCTGGCTCTTTTATCATCTTCCTCGCTGTATGGCTCCACCTCAGGCCATCCCAGGAAGCTTATATTAACCACTGCACTGCTAGCCTGCTTTGCTGTTCAACCTTGTTGTTAGCTTAAGTTCCTGTCTGCAGTCTGCTATGTTTACCTTCCTGTGTACCGTTTTTGGCTCGTCCCTGACTTCTCCTGTTTGCTTGAGACCCTGATCTTTTGCCTGTCCCTCGGTTACCCTTGTCTGCCTGTTGCCCTGACCTTGGCTTACCCATCATTATCGCTTGTCCTGGTTGCTGCTTCCCCTCTCGCCCTGCGGAGCGTGACCTAGGGGATCCCAGGGGTCGCGACCTAGATCCAGCTGCAGCGAAGGCCATCCTCACCACTAGAGGCTCTGGTGAAGAACACAAAGCTGGGTCTTAGACTCCGCGCCCTGGGGAATCTTGGGTTGGCCATAGGGTTCACTACCCTGTGGTGCATCCCTGACCCCAACGGGGTGCACTTGTCACCTGGCCACAGGTGACCTGACACTATCCAATCAGTGGACAGGGGTGGAAAGAGGACATCTGTAAATGTCATAACTATAACAGAGAACGTGGTGTCAGAAAACTTCAGAATATACCAGAATGGACAGACCCACAGAGCCAAACATCCCTCTACCGCTTGGACAACATCACTTGTCCTGAACAGTGGAGGATCAAGTAGTTTCCCAGAGTCCATATAACAGACAGCCTTACATTGGACACCTTCTCTTCTGACCCCAAATACCGCCATGAACCACACAAAAAATAACCTCTGAGAAAACGTCCTTAGAGAAACATGTAAGCCACCCTGATAAAGTGACTGCAAATAGGAAATATCACCTCTTTACAGCAATGCAAGGAGACTCAGCCTTCAGAACCCAAAAGCAGCCATAGATCTAGACCAGATGAAGGCAACCTGGAACCCTCCAGCTGTTGTGAAACTACATTTCCCATGAGGCATTGCTAGGCTGGCAGTTACAATTACTCCCAGAGGCATGATGGAACATTGGAGGGCCCAATGTTTCCTACCCCTGATCTAGATCATGAAACATTTTAAGAAATGTCAGAATGACTTAAAGCTGAACTCTGAGAATTAGACAAGCTCTGCCTCCCCTCCTCAAATGCAGTCCTTTTAACGCATTGTACGTAAAGAGGAAAGCTTGCGACAAAAGCCTGAAGCACCTAAGAAAGCTGGACTTATAGCATGGTCGGAGGGAGCTAGTAATAAGGTAAGTATTACACCTTATCCTTGCACCCCTAGGAGGCACCGGCACCCATCGATCGTCAGTCAGAGACTCAGAACAGAGCTCTGCCTATGTAAACAAGGCAGTGTTACGTTCTGACAGGGGGGAGGGATGAATTCTATGTTTCTGCAAAGCAGCACACATTGTAAACTCAAACAATGGCTAGGCACACAGTTAACCCTTTGATCGCCCCAGTTGTTTATACCCTTCCAAGCCAGTGTCATGAGTACAGTGACAGTGCATATTTTTAGCACTGATCACTGTATTAGTGTCAATGGTTATGGCAAAGTGTCAAAAGTGTCAGTTATTGTCCTATTCTGATTTGGCCAGTGGCTTGGTCACTGTGGCTTTGGTGGTGGGGTGTAGGGGTAAAGGGAGGTAAATCTACCGGAGATCAGATTAACAATATATATATATAATATATATTTATTTATATTTATTTATTTATATTTATATATCCTTTTTAATTTATTTCACATTAATATAGTGGCGAGGTCTCAAATGCTATTTGTTTAAAATCCATTTTAAATGTAATGGAAACCAAAATATATGTTCCTTTTTACTTTCAATATAATATCAGGAAATGCATCAGAAACATCAGAATAAATGAAAAGGGGTTGTCATTTGAAGGGTCTCTCTATATTAAATTGCATTGTTTTGAAAATACATCAAATTCATCAATTTCAGTGGCATGTTCTGCCTGTAAATAGCAGCTGCTGGTTATTTTGAAAAGGGAAATATAAATTACCCCTTGTGTGCTCTATGGTGGATGGCATTGACAATTTCAGAGTAATAATAATAACAGCACAGCAAGACCTCTCCTGACATGATAATGTAACCTTTACAGTCTGCAATGCTTTGGCCATCGCACTTCCATCTCTCTCTATCTATCTATCTATCTATCTATCTATCTATCTATCTATCTATCTATCTATCTATCTATCTATCTATCTATCTATCTATCTATCTATCTATCTATCTATCTATCTATCTATCTATCTATCTATATCTATCTATCTATCTATCTATCTATCTATCTCTCGATATCTATCTATCTATTTCTCTATCTATCTATCTATCTATCTATCTATCTATCTATCTATCTATCTATCTATCTATCTATCTATCTATATCTATCTATCTATCTATCTATCTATCTATCTATCTATCTATCTATATCTATCTATCTATCTATCTATCTATCTATCTATCTATCTATCTATCTATCTATCTATCTATCTATCTATTTATCTATCTATCTATCTATCTATCTATCTATCTATCTATCTATCTATCTATCTATCTATCTATCTATCTATCTATCTATCTATCTATTTATCTATCTATCTATCTATCTATCTATCTATCTATCTATCTATCTATCTATCTATCTATCTATCTCTCTATATCTATCTATCTATCTATCTATCTATCTATCTATCTATCTATCTATCTATCTATCTATCTATCTATCTATCTATCTATCTATCTATATCTATCTATCTATCTATCTATCTATCTATCTCTCGATATCTATCTATCTATTTCTCTATCTATCTATCTATCTATCTATCTATCTATCTATCTATCTATCTATATCTATCTATCTATCTATCTATCTATCTATCTATCTATCTATATATCTATATCTATCTATCTATCTATCTATCTATCTATCTATCTATCTATCTATCTATCTATCTATCTATTTATCTATCTATCTATCTATCTATCTATCTATCTATCTATCTATCTATCTATCTATCTATCTCTCTATATCTATCTATCTATCTATCTATCTATCTATCTATCTATCTATCTATCTATCTATCTATCTATCTATCTCTCTATCTCTCTATATCTATCTCTCTCTATCTATCTATCTATCTATCTATCTATCTATCTATCTATCTATCTATCTATCTATCTATCTATCTATCTATATCTATCTCTATCTATCTATCTATCTATCTATCTATCTATCTATCTATCTATCTATCTATCTATCTATCTATCTCTCTATATCTATCTCTATCTATCTATCTATCTATCTATCTATCTATCTATCTATCTATCTATCTATCTATCTATCTATCTATCTATCTATCTATCTATATATCTATCTCTCTATATCTATCTCTATCTATCTATCTATCTATCTATCTATCTATCTATCTATCTATCTATCTATCTATCTATCTATCTATCTATCTATCTATCTATCTATCTATCTATCTATCTATCTATCTATCTATCTCTCTATATCTATCTCTCTCTATCTATCTATCTATCTATCTATCTATCTATCTATCTATCTATCTATCTATCTATCTATCTATCTATCTATTCGATCTATCCGATCTATCTAGCTGTCTATTTCTCTCAATATTTATTTATTCATCTATCTATCCAATGAATTTACAGCACATTCAATTTAGTGATGAGCCAATGTTAGCAGATCCACTCTGTTGGAGATGGAGAAAACATTGACATTTGCTTTTCCGACAAATATTTACAATCTGCCCCACGCTTGGATAATTTATAAATGAATTATTATAAAAAACTTTAAATAACTGCATTTTACTTATCATCCTCTTATAATCCCTTGTGCATCAGAGCTTGAATTGCGAAAAGAAGAAGCATACCTCCCAACATTTTGAGATGGGAATGAGGGACACCTACTAGCAAACGTATGTAGGCATGGGACACACCCCCTGCCACACCCCCTTAAAGGAGAATTGACCCCAAAAAAGTTTAAGTTCTTTTTTTTACTACTACTATTCCTTTATATTGGATCTTAAAATTTATAAATGCAGCTATTTAGAATTTTGATGAAAGGTTTCGCCCTGGGAAACACTTTTTGAAAAATAAAACGTGCATTTTATATACAACTATATAGATCAGACCGAAATGAGGGTCAAATGAGGAGGACAGAGGGACATTTCTCCAAATCAGGGACAGTCCCTCAAAATCAGGGACAGTTGGGAGCTATGGAAGAAGCAGTACAAGGAAGTAGTCATCGTGCTAACAAGGAGCATGCCAATAGAAGTAGAGAGCAGAAATATTACCTCATCAGTCTGCTGCTTCTCTTTTCACTGTCCAGTCAAAGGCTGTGGGGAGAGGAGAAGAGTTGCAAGTGTAATTCAAGAACAAAATCCCATCTTTTATCCTGCCAGACAGAGATGTTGCAATCTAAAAACAAAAATAGCAATCATTTGGGAGATAAAATATCTCCTATATACCGTATTTATCTTCATATAACGCCCCCCGGCGTATAGCGCGCACACCACCAACCTAGAAGGAAAATTCCTGGAAAAAAAAGAAATACTTACAGTTTGGATGCCCCTCGTTGTTGTCTTGCCCGGCGTCCATCGGCGGCCATGTCCGGTCCGGCGTCCTTCTGCGGCCATCGTGGTGTCCTCCCCGTTGTGTTTTCCAGCCGATCCCCGCTTCCCGCGCTGTGTTTGAATCATTTCGCCGACATTTACCGAGCGAAGTACACTCAGGCACGCTCGGCTCCTCTCGCGTAAAGGACATACAGGACGTGACCGCTAGTGGAGCCGAGCCTGGCCAAGTGTACCCGAGTTTACTGCGCTCGGTATATGTCGGCGGAGTGGTTCAAACACAGTGCGGGAAGCGGGGATCGCGTATAACGCGCACCCACGTTTTCCCCCTGAATTTCAGGGGAAAAAAGTGTGCGTTATACACCGATAAATACGGTATGTATTTTCTGTGTATAAAGCTGTTTTCCCAGAGCTCTCTTTATCCGTCCAGTTGTATGTATTATCTTCCACAATTATAAGGATTTATTGACCCAGGTCTGCAGCTCCTGGGGGGGACGGGGACGTGTTTCTCCCCCTCTGGGATCCTTTATTATTCTTGTTTTTCGATTGTGAATAAAGTAATTTTGCCTTTGAGGCTAAATTGGCTGTTGCTACGTTTTATAAAGGGTTGCTTGGTTTGCAGTTTGAATTGCATTGTTTGTTTCAATAGGAGTCACATCTCTGTTATTATATAGCAGTGCATGTCTTCTCTCTCTATCATTACAATCAATAATATAGAGTGCGAGTGTCTCTACTATAATAATGGTGTATTGGATGGAAATTTTCCAAAGTGAAATTTCAAAGTGACTGTCCTTGTGGCCTCTGTAACTGACGTGGGATGATCAGAGCTATAAAAACAGAGAGAACAGATTGCTCCCAGAGCAGAATCTTTAGTAACTAAATTATATTCACAATATCCTTAAAGTTAGAGCTCCTCTTTAGTAAATATGAATGTGATCACTGAGTCACTGCTAAATTAAGAAGAATCTGGGAAGTCCTCACAATGAAGCCGTCCGGTATCTTAACCACTTCAGCCCCGGAGGATTTGGCTGCCCAATGACAGGGCCATTTTTTGCAATTCGGCACTGCATCGCTTTAACTGACTATTGCATGGTCGTGTGACTGTAATGTAGTGTAGAATAGTATAGTGTAGTGTAGTGTAGTGTAGTGTAGAGTAGTATAGTGTAGGGTAGTGTAAAATAGTATAGTATAGTGTAGTGTAGTGTAGTATAGTGTAGGATAGTGTAGGGTAGTGTAGAGTAGTATAGTATAGTGTAGTGTAGAGTAGTACAGTGTAGAGTAGTATAGTGTAGTTTAGTGTAGAGTAGAATAGTGTAGAATAGTATAGAGTAGTATAGTGTAGAGTAGTATAGTGTAGAGTAGTGTAGTGTAGTGTAGAGTAGTATAGCGTAGTATAGTGTAGAGTAGTATAGTGTAGAGTAGTATAGAGTAGTATAGTGTAGTGTAGTGTAGAGTAGTATAGTGTAGTGTAGTATAGAGTAGTATAGTGTAGAGTAGTATAGTGTAGAGTAGTGTAGTGTAGAGTAGTATAGTGTAGTGTAGTGTAGAGTAGTACAGTATAGTGTAGAGTAGTATAGTATAGTGTAGTGTAGAGTAGTATAGTGTAGAGTAGTATAGTGTAATGTAGTGTAGAGTAGTATAGTGTAGTGTAGAGTAGTATAGTGTAGTGTAGAGTAGTGTAATGTAGTGTAACCACACAAAATTTACGTCCTTTTTCCCCACAAATAGAGCTTTCTTTTGGTGGTATTTGATCACCGCTGCGGTTTTTATTTTTTTGCGCTATAAACAAAAGAAGAGGGACAATTTTGAAAAAAATTCAATATTTTTTACTTTTTGCTATAATAAATATCCCCAAAAATATATATCAATTAAAATGTCTTTCTCAATTTAGGCCGATACGTATTCTTCTACATATTTTTGTTAAAAAAATCGCAATAAGCGTATATTTATTGGTTTGCGCAAAAGTTATAGGGCTAGATTCAGGTAGGAGCGGTGTAATTCTAAACGTGCCTAGCGTATGGTATTTACACTACGCCGCCGCAACTTTTTCAGGCAAGTGCTTTATTCACAAAGCACTTGCCTGTAAAGTTGCGGCGGCGTAACGTAAATGGCCCGTCGTAAGTCATATTGGGCGGGTAGGGAGAGTGTATTATTTAAGTAACACGCAATCCCGCGCCGAACGTACTGCGCATGCGCCAGCCGTGAATTGATCCCAGTGCGCATGCTCCAAATAACGTCGTCAATACGCAATGTAAACGACATGAACGACACTTACGAAAAGCCCTATTCCCGAACGTTTTACGTAAACGACGTAAACGACGTGAAAAAAAACGCTGGCACGTCGTCCATACTTAACATTGGCTGCGCCTTATACAGCAGGGTTAACATTACGACGGACCTACGTTAACGTAAACGACATAAAAAAATAGCGCCGGTCGGGCGTACGTTCGGGAATTGGCGTATAGGCTCATTTGCATATTTTAGAAGGGAACGCCACCTAGTGTCCAGCCTAAATATGAAAATAAGATTCAACGGCGTAAGAGACTTACGCAAGTCGGATCTAATGGAAATCTATGTGTAACTGAAAATGGTCTGGTCAGGAAGGGGGTAAAACCTTCCGGGGCTGAAGTGGTTAACCACGTCCTGTCCGGCCTATATGTCATATTACGTCCAGCAGGATAACATCCGTTGCACACCCGTGGGGGGTGCGCATCGCGAGGGGTGCGCTACACCGATCTCGGTAAAGAGGCTCCGATGGAGGCTCTTTACCACGTGATCAGCCGTGTCCAATCACGGCTGATCACGATGTAAACAGGAAAAGACGCTGGTCGGCTTTTCCTCACTCGTGTCCGGGTGGAGGAGTGCCGATCGGCTGCTCTCCTGACAGGGGGGGTCTGTGCTGATTGTTTATCAGTGCAGCCCCCCTCGGATGCCCGCCCAGGACTACCAGGTTGCTGCCAAGACCACCAGAGAAGGCTACAATGCTGGACCACCAGGTATGCCACCTTAGACCACAATGGAAATTCCAATCAGTACCCAGGCAACTGTCAATCTGTGTCCATCCAAATGCCTGCCAGTGCGATCAGTGATGCTTATCAGTGCCATTTATGAGTGCTGCATATCAGTGCCCATTAGTGCCATGTATCAGTGCCCACCAGTGCCCAGCAGTGACGCCTATCAGTGGCCATCAGTGCCCAGCAGTGGCACCTATCAGTGCCACTCATCAGTGCAGCCGTTCAGTGCCCATCAGTGTTGCCTATCAGTGCCCATCAGTGCCACATATGAGTGCCCATTAGTGCCGCCTATTAATGGCCATCAGTTCTGCATTAAAGTGCCAACCATCAGTCCTGCCTACCAGTGCCCATCAGTGCTGCCTATCAGTGCCCGTCAGTGCCACCTCATCAGTGCCAATTTATCAGTGCTCGTCAGTGACGCCTTATCAGTGCCCACCAGTGAAGGAGAAACCGTACTTATTTACAACATTTTATAAGAGAAACAAAATAAAATCTTTTTTTTCTTCAAAATTTTCGGTCTTTTTTTTTTATTTGTTTAGCAAAAAATTAAAACCGCAGAGGTGATCAAGTACCACCAAAATAAAGCTCTATTTGTGGGAACAAAATGATAAAAATCCTGTTTGGGTACAGTGTAGCATGACCGCACAATTGTCATTTAACCACTTAAGGACCGGACCAATATGCTGCTAAATGCCCAGAGGCGTTTTTACAATTCGGCACTGCGTCGCTTTAACAGACAATTGCACGGTGGTGCGACGTGGCTCCCAAACAAAATTTGCGTCCTTTTCTTCCCACAAATAGAGCTTTCTTTTGATGGTATTTGATCGCCTCTGCGATTTTTATTTTTTGCGCTATAAACAAAAATAGAGCAACATTTTTGGAAAAAAAAATGATATTTTTAACTTTTTGTTAGAGAAATCGAATAAACTAAATTTTAGTCAAACATTTAGGCCAAATCTATTCAGCCACATGTCTTTAGTAAAAAAAAAATCGCAATAAAAAAAAATTAGCTACCTAGCGGCTACAGTGACACTAATACAGCGATCAGAAAAATGATCGCTTAGTGACACTGGCAATAGGGGGTGAAAGGGTTAACTAGGGCGGTGATCAAGGGGTTAAAACTTTATTAGGGGTGGTAGGGGGCTACCCTGGACCTAACACTAACTGCCTGATACACTAACTGTCACACTGACACTAAATGCAGTGACCAGTAAATATATGATCACTGCATTCAGTGACAGTGTGACAGCATGACCCACGTCTAGGCAGGGACGTACAGGTACGCCAATGTGCCTGTACATGCCATTCTGCCGACGTAAATGTACATGCGGCGATCCATAAGCGGTTAAACAGCGACAGCGCTAAAATCTGAAAATTGGCCTAGGCAGGAAGGGGGGTAAGTGCCTGGTATTGAAGTGGTTAAGCAAGAGTTGGCACTATTTGTAGATAAGGTGATTTTTTTGGACTTGCAGTAAAACAGGGAGAAGACATTTATCTGAGCTCTGCTGAGGAGAGAGCATTTAACATCTGAGGATTGTTCCTCGCTGACTTGAAAGGCAAAGCAATGGACTTGTCAGTGTTTGAAAGCAGAGCAGAGTGTCCAAGGAATTGGGCTGGCAGCTTGATATCTAATCCCTACGTGTTCCCTCCGTGCCTGCATGACCTTTTTCTAGCACATTCAGCATAATAATCGTCATCTCTCTTCTTATGAAAAACGCTCGCAAGAACGGTGAGACAATTCGGTATTTCTCTGCAGCGCAATTGATAACAATTTATAATTAAAAGGGCTAACCAAAATAATGGCTTATTGTCGCTAAATGTCATCGTCACACCAGGAAAGGACGCGGTGTAAGTAATAATGAAAACAAATTCCTCCAACGATGACAATAAACAACAAGTGTTTACTGTTGTAGGGCTTTGTTATTGCTTTTCTGCGTTTTTTGCATAAGGTACGAATGAACGATTTAATGAACAGGCAGAGACACACATGCCCAGATAAAATAAAAGGAAAACTTTTATTGATAAATTATTAAAGCATATTAACCACTTCAGCCCCAGAAGAATTTATCCCCTTTCTGTCCAGAACACTTTTTGCGATTCGGCACTGCGTCGCTTTAACTGACAATTGCGCGGTCGTGCGACGTGGCTCCCAAACAAAATTGATGTGCTTTTTTCCCCACAAATAGATCCTTTTTCTGCCTCTGTGGACGCGCAACAGCTCCCCCACCATGCAGCAGATGGGCGCCCCTTATTGCTGTTAAACCCCTTTCACAATTAAGCGTTTTTACAGAGTTTTATCGTTAAAAATAGCGCTATTAAAACGCTCATAAAACGCTCTACATGCATCTCAATGGACCCTTTCGCACTGAGTCCTGCAAGCAGCATCTTTGGAGCAGTTTTTGGGCGCTGAAAAAAACGCTCCAAAAACGCCCCTTTCCATTGAAATGAATTGAAAGCGCTGTAAAAACGCCTTGCCCTTTCACACTGAGGCACTGCAAAAATGCCCTAAAACGTTAGGGTCTTAGTGGTGCTTTACCAGCACATCAGGATTGCAGATGAAGCTTCGCTCGAATAACGCTCAAATGACGCTCGAAAAAACACTCGAATAATGCTCGAAAAACGCTCGAATAACGCTTGAAAAGCGGCCCAGTGTGAAAGGGGCCTTAAAAGGACCGACATATAGCTATGGCGATTCATGGGATCGAGCCGACCTGCCGCAGTATGACAACGGCTGGTCAGCAAGCAGTTAAAACAATAATCCTGACCAAAACATAGTGACCCTGACTTTTGACCCTTACGTGACCCAAACACTAAAGCCCTGTACACACGATCGGATATCTGATAGAATCTAATCTGATGGATTTTTTCGTCGGATATCCGATGAAGCTGGCTTTCATCAGTCTTGCCTACACACCATCGGTCAAAAATCCGACCGCCAAAACGCGGTGACGTAAAACACTACGACGTGCTGAGAAAAATTAAGTTCAATGCTTCCGAGCATGCGTTGACTTGAAAAATGTAAAACATGTTCTATTTTTGGGGCCCACACACGATCAGTTTGTCAGATGAAAACGGTGTGTTTTTATCGTAAAAAAAAAACGGTCGTGTGTACAGGGCTTAACCCTGTCCCTGACCTAGATCAAACCTTGATCTAGGTTATTTTTTTCATTTTTTAATTACATAATTATTCATAATAATAAAATAAAATACACAAGTTTTTCCTCTCTGCAAGGAAAGAGAAAGATACACTGTATCTTTCCTCTCCATCCACAGAGAAAAAAAAACAGGGGCGGGCTTCACAGTGACTGATCACTTTTGAAGGCAATCAGAGGCTACCTCTGGGGGAAATGGGGGAAAATGTCTCTGCGTCTTATTGAGCGAATACTGACCAGCCCCCAAATCGCTGCAGCAGCTGCCTTGTTACAATACCGGTCCAGCGGTGTCTCCAGCGAGTGCAGGGTGATCTCCCACTTGGCCTGTCACTCAGCCACAGACAGAAGACAGAGCAGCCCGAGTGGCTGTATAGAGTGCGGCCACGGCGGCCGCTCTGTCTTCTGAGTGACAGGTGGATGCATACATGAATGTCAGTCAATTGGCACTGGTCAGGCTGCATTTCATGGGCATTGGTCAGGCTGCATTTAATTGGCACTGTTCAGGCTGCATTTTATGGGCATTGGTCAGGCTGCATTTTATGGACACAGGTCAGGCTGCATTTAATTGGCACTGGTCAGGCTGCATTTAATTGGCACTGGTCAGGCTGCATTTAATTGGCACTGGTCAGGCTGCATTTAATTGGCACTGGTCAGGCTGCATTTTATGGGCACAGGTCAGGCTGCATTTAATCGACACTGGTAAGGCTGTATTTAATTGGCACAGGTCAGGCTGCATTTCATGGGCACTGGCAAATAGTTAAGTACGCCATTTGGTTCAGAATATTTTTTTTCTTGTTTTCCTCCTCTAAAACCTAGGTGCATCTTATGGAGCGAAAAATACGGTAATCTGCTCTCTTATTAGAGTAACCAAATAATGGAAGAGCAAGCTAATAAAAAATGTGAAAGTCCCCAAAAACGCATTGCAGTAATAATTTAAAATTTGCTAATTTTACTTTCTTTTTAAAGCTCAGATTTCCGCCTAGCAATAAAATATTTGCTGAGTAAATTTAAATATATAAAAAAATGGGAAATGGAGTGTAATGTTTACATTGTACAGAGGGAGCTTTTAGTAATGATTGAATCAGCAATTTGCCTCAATATTTGCATGCAGATCTTTCTTATGCGCAAAAGACCATTCCATCACAAATCAAAGCAAGTGTAATACAATTCTTTACATTTTACACAATTCACTAAGGGCTCATTCACACTTGCAGCAGCCCTATGGTGGCACGCGGCTGGGAAACAATATATCATCTCCTTGCCACCTTTTTTAACCACTTCAGCTTCGGAAGATTTTGCCCTCTTCATGACCAGGGCATTTTTTGCTATACTTTTTTTACTTTAACTGGCAATTGCCCGGTCATGCAACGCTGTACGCAATTTTTTTCACATATATAGAGCTCTCTTAATACATTTATGCCAAAATGCATTCTGCTTCATGTCTTTGGTAAAATCCCAAAACGTGTATATTGATTGGTTTGCATGAAAGTTATAGCGTCTACAAATAATGTTATAGATACTGGAATTTTTATTTATTCATTTTTTAATACTCGTAATGGTGGTGATCAGCGACTTATAGTGGAACTGCTATAATGTGACAAGCAATCTGACACTAACTGATGCTGAGTGGAAACTAACTGACACTGACATTACCAGTGACACTAATACAGTGATCTAGGGGCGGCTGGTGGATGATGGATCAGCTGGTCAGGGGACACATTGCAGAGTGCTCCGCTCGGGCTGACTGTGCATTTCATGGAGCTGCTGAAATCACTTCCGGTTTATCTTTGGCACAGGGAAAACCAGAAGTGATGTTGTAACTTTGATAGAAAGCACCACCCATGTCCTAGGGCAGTGCAAAGAATCAAAGCACCCAGCTATAGGGCGGAATTTTTCGGCGCAATGGAATGTGCCGAAGGGCAGGTCAAAATCCTGCAAATGAAGCGCCTTGTCTGCAATCTCGAGATTGCATAGACATGGCGCTTCCCATAGACACTGTGTCTGGCGCCCAAGCGCAGTGCACTTAAAGCGGAGTTTCACCCTAAAAAACAACTATGTACCATGCCATCCTGCATATTAGCGTCAGCTACAGTATGCCTATATTTTATTTTTTTGCGCTGTACTTACAGATTAATCTATTTGTCTGTTTCAGGCTACCGCGGGGTAATAGGCGTTCCTATCAAGAGGGGAACATGATTGACGGCCGGCTATGGCGCGTCACGCATTCCGAAAATAGCCGGAGTAGACTCGGCTCTTCACGGCGCCTGCGCACAGACTAGGAGCTGACTGCGCAGGTGCCCGTGTAGGACTCGGCTCTTCACGGGGCCTGCGCAGTCAGCTCCTAGTCTGTGCGCAGGCGCCATGAAGAGCCGAGTCCTACTCCGGCTATTTTCGGAACGCGTGACGTGCCATAGCCGGCCGTCAATCATGTTCCCCTCTTGATAGGAACGCCTATTTCCTGCCCGGAGTCTGAAACGAAAAAAACAGATTAAACTGTAAGTACAGCACAGAAAAAATAAATAAAGGCATACTGTAGCTCACGCTAGTATGCTGAATGTCAGTGGAGACAAAGATTTTTTATTTTTTTAGGGTGAACCCCCTCTTTAAGGATCTAGGAAGAAGTTAACTGTGTGCCTAACAAGTGTAATGTGTGTAATATGTGCTTTTACTAATAGATGTGGCTCAGCCACATCTATGCTCCATGTACAGAGCCATGTGTTGTTAAAGAAGTTGTAAAGGCAGAAGGTTTTTATATCTTAAAACATGATGTGTGAAGTCACCACACGTGAGCATTGGGAGACAGGGAGCTTTCATTTTTTTTTTTTTTTATTTTATAACTTCTTGATTTTTACACTTTTCCTTGAAAAAATTTTTTTTGATCATTTAGTACTGTCTCCTGTCCCATGTGGAGTGATGCTAACTGCTCCCCACCTCTTGTCCCGGATAGAGGTCTCCAGAATGGTGCCAGCAGCAGGAAAGAAGAGATCTCCAGGTCAGTGTGAAGAAATACATTAATGTGAAAGCAGCCTAATAGTATCACATTAATGCGCTGTGGTTTACCCACACCACAGGTGCAGTGTACCTGTAGCTTTCCTGTGGGTTTGCTACACTTAGCCATAGCCTGGTGATCTTTGACTACTCCCAGGTTGTTCAGGTAAATCTCCCCCTCTTTAAGGTTGCCTACTCCTATCCTAGACCATAGACATGAGCAGAGGTCATCTTTCTCTGTTACCCATAGCTTCAAACTGTCCCTGATTTTGAGGGACTGTCCCTGATTTGGAACAAAGTCCCTCTGTCCTCCTAATTTGTCCCTCGTTTTGGTCCGGTCTTTATAGTTGTATATAAAATGCACTTTTTATCTTTCAAAAATTGTTGACTAGTGCTAAACCCTCCAACCAATTTCTACATTGCTGCATTTGTAAATTCCATTAGCCAGTATAAAGGAATAGTGGTGGCATAAAAAGCACTTGTGGGTTTAACTAATCTTGTTTTTGTGTATTTTTTTTATATAATTCTCCTTTAAGGGGTCCGGGCAGAAAGTCCTATGGCTACATACTTTTGCTAATAGGTGTCCCTCGTTCCCATCTCAAAAAGTTGGGAGGTATACCGTTACCAGCAGCCGTAACCATCGGATTCTTACCAATAATAGTAGTCCCAGTGGCGGACTTACTGCTGGAACACTTTTAGAAGCGGTAGGAGGCGTCGCCCCTCCTGCTGCTTCCCGGTGGTTCCCTGGTTGGCCAGGAAGCCCGAGCACCACCAGGAAAATGAAAACCGCAGGCGGGACCACTTTTATCGGTTAAAGAATTACTAGCTGAAGAGCTACAGAGGTTAAGACATATTGCTACAACCATTAACCCCAGTATTCCGAACGAGGATGTCAATTGTCAATGGCCCGGTCGGAAAGTAATTAAGCAAAACTGAACTCTAGAAGTTGTGGCCAAATAAGTCAAGCAGAGAGCAAAGGACTATTCAAAAGTATTACTTGTGGTCTCCAGCTAGTGATCTTCTCTCCACAACTGACTTACCACACGTTGTTCTGCACTGCATCTGTGTAGGTTCAGTCATCTTAGTAGAGGAAGAGCATTGCTTTCTACTGTCATAGCCTCAAGCACGGAGAACAGTAGGCAGCACAGTAGCAGCATCATTAAACCTCTCTCCAAATCTCCTGATATTAGTTAGAGGCAACAGTGCTTTAGATCTCAAACAGAAGATATATAGCTATAAGACTATAGGTACCGGAGTGCCTGTATACTACAGTCCTTACATACTAAGAGGTGCACCATTATTTTCAGGAGGAATTCCAGGCAAAATATACATTTAACATTTTTAGACATGGGCCATTTTAAAGAAAACTTGTTCGGGATAATCGTAAGAAGATTTCTAGACATGGAACATTTTAAAGAAAACCAGTTCATAGGGAGATCTTACAATTTTCATGAGCAGTTTTAAATCTGGTTACCACTTTATTTTTTCCTTCCTTTTGACTTCAATGTATTTTGCCAGATTGGCAACATTTTGCCAAAATCTCTAGAATTTGAAAAAAAAAAAAATTCTCAATTTCTTTCACTCATTCCACAGTATTCCCCTAATTGCATCTGACAAAGGGAAAATGCTTACCCAAAATATGTAAAACCACATTGTACAGCACTCCACGTTAAATAAAAGGACAGGACCTTATTCCATATACAAAGCAATGACTCTTGCCATTCATGATTTTTAGGGACGATGTGGAGTGACTTATACTTAAAGAATATGTACACCCAACATTTCAAATTGATATGTGCCTGCTATACAATGCACTTGTATGAAAAAATATCCTGTTCTACAGTGGGAACTTGGATTACAAGCATAATCTATTCTAGGAGAATGCTTGTAATCCTAAGTACTCACATATCAAAGCGACTTCAATGGAAACTAAGATAATTTATTCCGCATTGACCTCTATTGCATGCAATACCGCATGTGGCCAGAGGTGAGGGTGCACCAAAGAAACCCAGAAAGACTCAAAATACTCGGAGACCGTTCTGATGCAGTCGCAAACTCTCGGAAAGGCTTGGAGTATATCTGAATGGCTGCAATTAGCTCTGAGCGACTCCGAGTGTCACCAGCGACCCCGCACCTCTGACCAAATGCGGTACTGCACACTGCAGAGCCTTAAATCCTGCTTGTTTTGCGAGACAACACTCGCAAACCGAGTCAGGATTAAAAAAAAAAAAAAAAAGCTTGTATTGTGAAATAATTGTTAACCGCGTTAGTCGCAATCCAAGATCCACTGTATTTGCATTGCTTACTTTGTGTGAAATCCATGGTGATCCTGCCAGCCCTTCTGCTTTTCTATTAAAAACTGACCACACAAAGTCTTTGGGCTATCCTGGGAACTTTGTGCTCTCTTCTAAAAATCAAACACCCCCCACCTCCCCCACATCTATTTACTGGGAAGTTCAGTGTATTGCTGTTTCTCCTCCCCCAGCTGTTATGCAGCTGAGAACAAAGGAAATTTGGTTACTTATTAAAAAAAAAGGGAAAAAAGGTATTTATATATATTTTTTATATCTATAAACAACAGTTTTGCCTTCCATTACTATTTTAAACTGAATGGGTTGTTTTACATGGTAAGTGTTTACAATTACTTTGTCACTTTGACTTAATCTACTATATACCACAATGCTTCAAATTTTCCTGTCAGCCCTTCTCCTAAGTCAGGGGTCTCCAAACTTTTCAAACAAAGGGCCACTTTATTGCCCTTCAGACTTTAGGATGGCCGAATTGTGACCAGCAGGTGAAGAAAATGTCACGGGCCCAGCATCAGTGAGAACAAATATGGCCTCAGGGTTGGTGGTCAATAGGAGGAGGAGTATTCCCCCTATTAGTAGGAAGAATAGTATCCCATCATTGGTATTGGTGGACGATATAGTGCCCCATTGTTGGTGTCAGTGGGAGGAATTGTGCCCCAAGGGCCAGATAAAGGCTGGCAAAGGGCCACACCTGGCCCTCAGGCCGCAGTTTGGAGACCCCTGTCCTAAGTGACAAGAATCCAAGTTACAAAGATAAATTAAAGCTATATTAAAGTCTCGTTTTTTTTTCTTTTGAAATAACAAACGTGTTATACTTATCAGGCTGTTAGAAGAGGAAAGGTCTGGACAGCCGCACTCCAATAAAAACGCCTTTATTCTTACGCAGGATGACACGCAAATTCGTGAAGCGTTCCATATAAAAAAAAAAGCCTTTATTGTCCAAAATAACAAAAGTACAAACCACAGCAGGGTACAGGATAAAAAACTGATGTGTTTCACTCTCTCAACAGTGCTTAGTCATGTGCTTACACCAGGCTGCCCGGATCCTCCTCTCCTTTTCCCTCCACTCCTGTTCCCTCCCTCCTGCCAAGTGGGGGAACCCAAGCAGGAGCGCTCCCAACCCTCGGCTATGTGTGTCTACTTAAGCATGGAGAAGTGGCTTGGCTCTTCCCCCTCCGTCTCTTGATTGGTTTACTGGCCAATGCTACCAAAAGCCAATCAGGAAAGCGAGTCCCTGGAGAGCTAAATCTCCAGTGGACATCGCTGGATCAAGAGGGGGCTAAGATAAGTACGGGGGGGGCTGCTGCACACAGAAGGTTTTTTACCTTCATGCATACAATGCATGAAGGTAAATAAAACTTGTGCCTTAACAACCGCTTTAAAACCCTATGCCAGAAGTTGGATCAGTTTTATTTTTTATTTTTTTATCCATGGCGTTCAAAATAAATATTGCCTTTAAACTGAAATGAAAAGAACCTGTAGAAGTAATTCAGTAAAGATCGTGGGTACGTTTAATGCAATACGCAAAATTCTAAAAAAAATTACAACCATAGATGTCATATTTGGACGCTGCTTGACTCTGGCCTTTTCTGTCCTGCATAACCATGTGTATTTTTGTACTGTGCACCTTTGGTATTGAATTTTCTCCTGTTCTAATAAAACATAACATAACATAGAACATAGCAGGCTTGTCCTCTTTGTAAGGTCTCGCTATTGATTATTCTCTTTCATTTGACGATGAAAAACAACTCCTAAGGCTCAACTGTGTTCGTGAGCTTAGCCCTTTAGTCACATATCATAGAACAAACAGCCCAACGTTTCGAATCTATAGCCTTTGTCAGGTGCAATCCCAGGAGCTACTTTTCATTGCTGGATGATATACTTTGACTGTGGATCCAGAGATACCCGTTGTACTCCTCCTTTAGTAGGCATTGTATTGAATTAGATGAAAGGGCTATCTGTAATAAATGAACCCTTTCTTTCATTTGGAAGTAAAAAAAAAATGATTTCACTGACTTGACTGATTTCTACACACTGATTCACTTTGTTTTAGGGCCAATTCACACTGATGTGCTAAAATGCATGTACATTTCCATCCATTTTAGCCGCGTTATAACACATGCCGACGTTCGTTGACATACATTTTGACTTCCATTGACATAAATTTTGCATTTTATCACAACGCAACATTACGTGAATTGGCCCTTAAAAAAGAACTCCATCCTTTAGGCCAACTGTCACTCTCTGCCTTGACAACGCGGGTCTTTCATCTTCTATTCTGGGTAGTCCTTCTGAACTGAGCAGCCCTCATGTAATGATGCATAAGCACCATTCAGTCCAGGAGTACTAAGATTCCAGGCTGTGTGGGGACTTCCCTGCAGGAGGCAATTCAGATGGAGTGGGTTGAAAACAGGCAACATCATGTTAGAAGAAGTACTGTGGGGGACAGCTAGTATAATAGCATATAATAGGGAAAAATTATTGTGACAGTCCCAACCAGGACAGATTTTTTTGAGGGGGCTGCCTACTGACTATGGGCCCTAGCTTTTGAGGGGGCTCTATTCTTTGGGAGGTATGTGCCTGGGGAACCTTTGGAGTGGTTTTGTTTTGGATTCAGGTCCATGTCTACCCGAAACACACAGACTCTGGTAACCTAGGACCTGGATACAGATTTGGGGCCTCTATGCCCAAACCAGAATTGACTGATGGCTTCACCCCCCCCCCCCTTCACAGATTTAGAGACTCAAAGCAGATGTTAACATAATCAGCGCAAAACAATTTGATGCTGGGGTCTCCTGCTATATTCTATTTCTCATAGTATGATTTCCTCATTGTGTGTCTCCTAGGTGTGAATTTCCATTGTTAATTGGGTCACCTATTGTTTCTGTCTGTCTGACACTCCTCTTGGAGATGTGACTAGCATTCTGTCCACTTTACCTTATTACCAAACTATTGTGGGATGGTTATATGTTTATGGTAGCTGTTCATTAGATAAACTAATATTACTGTGTACAGTTTATATTGTTTAGGATAGTGTGATCAAGCTCTTATCTGATTTTGTGTGACATTTACAATAAAGTCAATTAACGTTTGCACCTAAGCTAGTGTTGTCTAGTTGAGTGTTTCTCAACCTTTTTCAATTGCGTCATCAGTTTAACATTTTGCACAATCTTGGGGCACCCCATTCAAACATTTAAAAAACTGAACTAATAGTTTTAAATATTGCAGCATTATCCACACACATAGGATAATCGATATTAGAGGTGATTTATTCTTAGGCCGCGTACACACACGGGGGGATATGTCCGCTGAAAACGGTCCGATGGACCGTTTCAGCAGACATCTCCGCTCGTGTGTATGGGCTAGCGGACAGATTTCTCCACCCGACAGATTTCAAAGCATGCTTTGAAATCTATCCGGTGGGAATCTGTCCGCCCGACATGTCTGCTGGTTAGTACACTTACCAGCAGACATGTCGGCCCCCACCGCCGCCGCGCTGCTGCCGAATGGATTCGGCGCATGCGCGGAAGTGTTTTACTTCCTGGTGCGGTGACGTGGCGGTGACGCGGCGGCGTCAACGTCACCGCCGCGTCACCACTACGTCACCGCGCCGTCCGGCGGCGGGGAATTTGATCCGATGGTGTGTACACGCCATCGGATCAAACTCCCGATCGGACATATCCGATCGTGTGTACGCCGCCTTAGAGGGCAAATACACCTCTGTACACTGGTACTGACTAGTATTTTAGCTTTTCTCTTCTTCCTCACTTTTCCTCACTTTAAGTTAACGTGACCCCAGTGCTAATGGTGAGGGGCAAACAAGGATGTTCTGCAGAAGTTCTCCTTATCAATTAATGGCATCATCGCTTATTAGGATGCCAGCCCACATGGTGCCCAAGGTTATAATGCTGCACAATAAAAACGCAATGCCTTTTGTAGCAAAAATGGCCAGCTTGACCCTTGATCCACCCACTGGCTTGTTGATAATTTAAGGCCGCTTTTAGGCATTTTGCCAAGGCACCCCTGAGGAACCCATAAGGACCCCCAGAGTGCCTGGTCACCCTGGTTGGAAAAGGCTGGTCTAGTTCTTGTGTGCAATATTCAGCTACAATAGGTGGTTTCAGAGTGGAGGAAGCTGTATCTTGGGGGAGGCACCCAATCTGGGTGCCAAGCGGTCTGTCAAAATTATGTTTTTCACTAATTATGTAGCAGTGCTATTTTCTTTATTTTGTTACCATGGATTTAAATATCACTGATGCTGATACTTTTTTTTTTAACTGAATGAAGTTAGATTTGTTATTCTGGTACAAAACTAAACAAAAAAATATCCAAAGGATAGTCTGATAGGTACATTACTAGCACCTATCTGTACAGTTCTATATTTCTTATGCAACAAAGTGAGACTTTCATGTTGTTACATACCACAGAGGGTATCAGAACCTGCCCTCCCCACCTCACTGTTTAAGGTATATGCTAATGAAATGGCATATTTCCCAACTTCCCCTGATTTGGAACAATGTCCCTCTGTCCCTCATTGCTTCTCATTTGTCCCTCATTTCGCTCTGATCTATATAGATGTACATAAAATGCAATTTTTATCTATCAAAAAGTGTTTCCCAGGGCGAAACTTTTCATCTGATTTCTAAATTGCTGCATTTGTAAATTCAAAAAAAAAAAAACAATATAAAGGAATAGTAGTGCTAAAAAAAAGCACTTGTGGGTTAAACCAATCTTGTTTTTGTGTACAATTCTCCTTTAAAGGGGCGTGACAAGAGGTGTGTCCTATTCCTGCATGCTTTTGCTGATAGGTGTCCCTCATTCCCATCTCAAAAAATTGGGAGGTATAAAATGGTATGAAAAATAAAAAAACTACAAACATACACTTTATGATCAAAGCTTGTTAAAACCTGACCATCAGACCTAATTTTGGGACAACTCCAAACCATTAGCCCCCTTTGAAGCTATAACATTCACTAGACTTTGATGAATGTCTGTAGAAATTTGCATCCTTGTAAGGTTAGGTTTCTATGCTGGATAAGAAAACCTGGCTCACATTCTAATTTATCCCAAAGTTGTGAAGTTCTTCACACCAAACTCATCAAACATTAATGCTTGAACAGTGAAGGGTCTTCTCAAAAAAGACCACGATTGTCTACAATGTCTCTGCATGCTGTAGCCCTTACTAAAAAGTCAAGGTAGGTGTGATGCTCAGGTGTCCACAATCTTTATATATTAACCATATGCTGACTGTCCCATAGCAGATTGACTGTGGCCACGCTGTGCAGGATCATGTATTATATGTGATTCTGCACTTCCGGGTATCGGGCACGAGTGTGCGTGGCTGGAGGCTGTGTAAAATCACAGCGGGATCATTCTGTACACAGATAGAATGGCAGTCTGGTTCTGTAAACAAGGCAGATTGCCGTTCTGTCAGTACAGAAGGCATGGATCGTGTGTTCCTGTAGAGCAGAAACACAGATAATATGCCATTCACTAGTAAAAGCCCCCCCCCCCCCCCCACTACACTGAAACATTAGCTAGGCATAGAGTTAATCCTTTGATCGCCCCTGATGTTAACCCCTTCTCAGCCAGTGTCATTAGCACAGTGACAGTGCGTATTTTTTGCACTGATCACTGTAATAATGTCACTGGCTCCCAAAAAAGTGGCAAAAGTGACAGTTAAGTGTCTGATTAGCCCAATATTTCAGTCACGCTATAAGTCTCTGATCTCCGCCATTGCTAGTAAAAAATAAATAAATAAAAATATCCCAAATTCGATTTTTTTTTATTCAATATGTTTTAGAACAGAAACCTGCAAAATTCATTAAATGCACCCGTTTCATGTAAAGACTCACTAGTTCTACGCTTATGCCCTGTACACAGGAACGGTTGGTCTGATGAAAACAGTCATCGTTTTTTTTCCCATCGGTGAAGAAACTTAGAACCTGTTTTAACCTCCCTGGCGGAATGATTCTTTAAGATTTTAGGTGCTGAAAGCGGTACCATTATTTGCAAGGGAATTTGGCGTTTTATACTGTAGGCTTGTAATTCTTAGGAATAACTCACTTAAATCTATCCAAATAGGCATCCCGGGTATGATTTTTTTTTTTTTTATTAAAAATTATAATATAATAAATAATTATAAAAAATTATAACAAATAATAATATAATTATAGTAAAAATTATTTAATAATGTAATCAAATCAAAATCACTGAAATTTGCTCAGTTGCAGAATTGTCGCTGTCATTATTATTATTTTTTTATGATGAATTTCCCCACAAAACGCTATCGCTAAATTCTGCAAGTGATTATAATTTATTATCGCTGTTTTCTAAAACCATTTTTTACATAAAGGGACATTTTTGGTTGCTATGGGCAATCTACAGTTTCCAGGTAGAAAGAACAGTTTTTATTATATAAAAGAACATGTAGGACACTGGACAGACCACTAGGGACATGGAGGGTGTGTATTTTTTACATACAGTACTGTAATCTATAAGATTACAGTATACTGTATGTAAAGTGTTTGTTTACTTTTTAGAATTTGGCGCCGTTCTCTGCTCCCGTGCGTCGTAACGTCGCAGGGAACGGAGCTCGGCGGCACACGGGGACGCGGTGTGAATCGAGCGAGCACCCGCTCGCTCACACAGCGTGGATGCATCGCTGGATCCAGGAAGAAGGTAAGACAGCGCGCGCTGCAGGCTCTGCATGTCTACCCCGAGCGTGACTCGGGGATACCGTTCTTAGCAAGAAAAAAACACCCCGAGTCACGCTCGGGAACACCGCCAGGGAGGTTAAAATGATCTGATGGTTAAAAAACCAATAGAAAAAAAACGATCGTCTGTGTGGAAATCCATCGGTCAAAAATCCCTGCATGCTTAGAATCAAGCCGACGCATCTTCATTTTTCTTTGGTCGTCGTTGTGTTTTACGTCACCGCGTTGGACACAATCGTATATTTAACTGATGGATTGTAGGCAAGACTGATGAAAGTCAGCTTCATCGGATATCTGATGAAAAAATCCATCGTTTTCATCGGATGAACCGATCTTGCGTACGTGGCATTAAGGTTTTTCATTTAGCGCTTTTTCCATGCTGTTTTGTTCCCTTTGTTTAAACCTCTAAATCTTCAACCACTGTTCAAATATTTAATTGTAAAGTCTCCATAATTACATAGAATGTCAGCCAATTGATTCCTATCAACTCTTTCTACAACCTCAGTGTATTTTTTGAGCATCAACCTAAAACGTCTATTTTGTGTTACTGCTGTGGTGAATCAAATATGATATAATCAATTGCGCTATTTTTCAAAATGACATGTTTTTAATTGCAGGAAATGGAGTGTTAAGGTAAAAATCCTATAGATTCTCTAGCACTGGAGAAAATAATTTCAAACAAGCTTAAAAACATCACTTGGCTTCTATTTGTTTATCTATGAATAATCAAATACCTTTTTTCCTTTTTTCTATTTTTTCTTTCTTTCTTTTTTTTTTTTCTTTCTTTCTTGTTCTTTCTAATATCTATTTGCTCTATATGACCAAACGTATAATAAAATTCATTTTTTTCCTTTTTTTTTTTCCTTATATTTATTTTCTCTATATGACAAAACTTTTGTGGATACCGGGCCATCATATTGACACTATATGGCCAGACGTATGTGGACAATCCTCCAATCGTTGTGTTCAGGTGCCATTGATGGGTAAGCCCTTTTCTATTGCAGCATCACCATACCTCTGTGTGCAAAGTCAGTTTAATAAATACATGGCTTGATAAGTTTGATGTGAAGAAACTTGAGTGGATGCACATAGCCCTGATCTCAACTCTATTGAACACATTTGGGTTGAACTGGAATTGTAGCCAGGTCTTCTGATGCAATATCAATAACTAACGTCACAGGTGATATTTTCGTCCAAAAAAAATACCGTATATACTCGAGTATAAGCAACGTTTTTCAGCCCTTTTTTTAGGGCTTAAAATACACCCCTGTGCTTATACTTGAGTCAGTGTACCTGAAGGGCTGCAAGGGTCCATTGTTTAAAAGTTGCAGCTTCCCCTTGGTGCCTTCCGTGATTGGCGTTTCCCAGCAGACACTGGGGCAGATTCACAAAGACGTAATATTCCGCTGCGTAATCGAAATACGGTACGCTGCCGTATTTCACCAGACTCTACACCGAATTCAGGTAGTTTTTTTGCGCGTACGCTATTGTGTCGTATTTTTTTTCCGCCGCGCAATCGAAATACGTGATTAGGGGGCGTGAAGCATTTAAATTAAGCGCGTCCCCGCGACGATCGAACTGCGCATGCTCTGTTCAGGAATTTCCCGCCGTGCATTGCGCGAAATCACGTCGTGACGTCATTCGTTGTTTGAGTAGCGGCGTTTACGAACATTCCTATTCCCGGACGACTTACGTTAAAAATAATAAAAGACATCGGAAAACGTTGAAATTCGACGCGGGAACGACGGCCATACTTAACATGGGCTGTCTAATATTAGACCAGCAAAAAGCAGGTATAGTGAAACGGAAAAAAAAGATGACTAAAGGTGCCGTAAGAGATTGCGTTGAAAGTGCGAAATTTTGTGGATTGCAGGCAAAAGCTCATTAGCATACCCTGACGGCGAAAAACAACAGGAAGTCCGCCCAGTGGCCGCAATTTTCTGGCAGCGTAGATCTGAAGGCGTACTAACACGTAATACAGTCGAAATGAAGCCCGCAGGTGTCTTTTCATGGTTTGAGGATTTCGACTAGCGTAAAAACGCCCGTAAGTCGAAATTACTCCAGTCTAACAACATTTACACAGGCGTAATCGCTTTGTGAATCTAGGCCACTGTGTTCAGTGTTCTGCCTATCACAGACGTTCTCTTGTCCGAGGATGAAAAGACGTCCGTGATTGGCAGAACACTGAACACAGTGGGCCGGATTCTGAAAGGCTTTACGCCAGCGTATCTATTGATACGCCGCGTAAGTTAACCACTTTAGCCCCGGACCATATTGCTGTCCAATGACCAGAGCACCTTTTGTGATTCGGCACTGCGTAGCTTTAACTGACAAATGTGCGGTCGTGCGACGTGGCTCCAAAACAAAATTGGCGTCCTTTTTTTCCCACAAATAGATATTTTTTTTGCTGGTATTTGATCATCTCTGCGGTTTTTATTTTTTGCGCTATAAACAAAAATAGAGCGACAATTTTGAAAAAAATGAAATATTTTTTACTTTTTGCTACAATAAATATCCCCCAAAAATATACAAAAAAACATTTTTTTCCTCAGTTTAGGCCGATACGTATTCTTCTACATATTTTTCGTTAAAAAATTTGCAATGAGCGTTTATTGATTGGTTTACGCAAAAGTTATAGCGTTTAAAAAATAGGGGGTCGTTTTATGGCATTTTTATTAATATTTTTTTTTACTAGTAATGGCAGTGATCAGCATTTTTTTTCAGTACTGCGACATTATGGCGGACACATCAGACACTTTTGACCAATTTTTGGGGCCATTGGCATTTTTATAGCGATCAATGCTATAAAAATGCATTGTATTACTATAAAAATGCCATTGGCAGTGAAGGGGTTAACACTAGGGGGCAGGGAAGGGGTTAAGTGTGTTCCTGGGTGTGTTCTAACTGTGTGGGGGGGTGGCCCCACTAGGGGAAATCACTGATCTTCTGTTCATACATTGTATGAACAGAAGATCAGCGTTTCCCCCACTGACAGGACTGGGAGCGATGTAATGAACGATCTGTAATGAACGATCGCGTGTGCCCGGCGGCGATCGTACCCGTCGGGCACACACGCGGGACTCGGGGGCGAGCGGGGACACGCGCGTGGCCTCCGGCGCCGCGCACGCGCCCCCTAGCGGCCGCTTTATTGCGGACTAATAGCTACGGGCTCTCGCCCAGCAGTGCCACCGTCCCGCAGTAATATGACGGCGGGTGGTCGGCAAGTAGTTAAAAGATGCGCCGTCGTATCTATGCCCTGTATTCAGGAACCTAGAATAGCCTGAAATAAGGCTTCAGCCGACCGACGTAAGTTCCCGTACACCGTCGTAACTTAGTTGCATATTTACGCTGGCCGCTAGGGGCGCTTCCGTAGATTTACACGTAGAATATGCAAATAAGCTAGATACGCCGACTCACGAATGTACTTGCGCCCTGCGCATTGATATACGTCGTTTACGTAAGGTGTATGACCGGCGTAAAATTACCCCTGCTATATGAGGCACAGGCAATGTTAAATATGGATGTCAGAACAGTGTCGAATTTTCCGTTGTTTACGCCGTTTGCGTAGGTCGTACGCAAATAGGGCTGTGCGTAAGTTACGTTCATGTCAAAAGCATTGAGTATTTGCGACGTGATTCTGAGCATGCGCACTGGGATACGTCCACGGACGGCGCATGTGCCGGTCGTTAGACGCTTCATTTACATGGGGTCACGATTCATTTCCATATAACACGCCCACTATCAGCCTAATTTGAATTACGCGGGCTTACGCCGGCCCATTTACACTACGCCACCGTAACTTACAGCGCAAGCTTTCTGAATACGGTACATGCCTCTCTAAGTTACCGCGGCGTAGTGTATATGAGATATGCTACGCCTGGCGAAAATTACGCCATTCTTTCTGATACCGGCCCAGTGTCTGCTGGGAAACCGAGTCAGAGGATGAGAAGACGTCCGTGATAGGCTGCTGGGGAACGCCTATCACGGAACGGGACCAAGAGAAGACCGCAACTTTTAAATAATGAATAGACACCCGCAGCCTGTCAAGAATTTCAGGTACACTGACTAGGGTATGGGAAGGCTGCAATGGGCACAGTGAGGTGGCAATGGGCACAGTGAGGTTGGGCACAGTGAGGTGGCAATGGACACAGTGAGGTTGGGCACAGTGAGGTGGCAATGGGCACTGTAAGGTGGCAATGGGCACAGTGAGGTTGGGCACAGTGAGGTTGCAATGGGCACAGTGAGGTTGGGCACAGTGAGGTTGCAATGGGCACAGTGAGGCGTTCAATTGGGCACAGTGAGGCGTGCAAATGGGCACAGTGAGGCATGCAAATGGGAATGATTGACCCTCTTTTCCACTTACAGTAGCTGCTGTATTCTCACCCTAGGCATTTACTTAAGTCAATACGTTTTCTCAATTTTTTTGGGGTAAAATTAGGTACCTCAGCTTATACTCGGGTCGGATTATACTTGAGTATACAGTATATGTTAGAGATTGTAGACAGCACAAGTCACAAAAAAAATAAAATAATGTGCTATGCTAAACAAAGTAACTATGGTGCAAACATTTGTAAAATACCAAATAAGCTATTTAACATAAAAAAATACAAAACATATAAATGTGAGAAAATGTCCATTTATAACTCAAAGTCCATGTCATGATCCCATTCTCTGCTATATAAGCACATTGACATAAAGGACACATCCAGATCATGATGATGTCACATGCATGGCCTGATGCGTTTCATTAAAATAGTATATTCCCAAAAGTCGTATTTTTCCTCATATTTGACGAAACATTTCAGGGCGGGCCATGCACATGATGTCATTGTGATCTGGATGTGTCCTTTATGTTGATGTGATTTTACAGCGCTGCATCTGCCTTTTTTTCTATGTAAGTGCAGTGTTTAGTTTTTAATAAAATTGTGGTTTCTGGTTTATACTATGGGAAGCATGTGTCTTTTTCAATGTTTTTTTTTTGAGTGACAAGTGCAAGAGAGACTGGCACCGAAGGAAGTCCTATCAACTGGCCCTGGAGGCTCTCTTTACCCTTAATGTGACAAGAATCTAACCTCTTTGGGTGGTTCTGCATACTATCAAGTTGTGTGTGCCAATGAGCTTCTATTCATGCTAGTTATGACCTTTCTATTCATTTAGGAGGTCATGGAACTCTGGTAACCCTCCATACTGTACATTTATTTTTTGCAACGGTTTGTTACACTGGTGGGGGATGAGTTATTACATTTCTCAGTGATGAATGGACTCATCACACGGACTTTGAGTTACAAGTGGAAATTTTCACACTTTTTTTGTATTTTTTTTATGTTAAATAGCTTCTTTGTCATTTCGCTCATTTTTGCACCATAATTACTTTGTTTAGTGCAGCACAGTATTTATAGTTTGATATTTTGCCCAAATTGGACAGGACTGATGACACTGTTTGGGATTTAAGTGCTGCAGAGGAAGTGTTGTCAGCTCACTAAAGGAAGTCTGCGACAATATCGCAATCCCGCTATAAGTTGCCGATCGCCGCCATTACTAGTAAAATAAAAAAATAAATAAAAATATCCCATATTTTGCAGACATTATACCCTTTATGCAAACCAATCAATAAATGCTTATTGGGATTTTTTTTACCAAAAATATGCAGCCATATTGGTCTAAATTGATGAAGGATGTGTTTTATAGCGGTAAGTAAAAAATATATTTTTTTTTTCTAAATTTACATTTTTTTTATAGTGCAAAAAATAAACCACCAAAGAAAGCTCTATTTGTAGGAAAAAAAATGACATTTTTTTTGGGTACAACATCGCACAACCACGCAAAATAACGCAGTGCCATATGGCAAAAAGGTCATGAAATCTTCGTAAATCTTCCGGAGTGCAAGTGGTAATTTTGCCCAGACATTGACTTAAAGAGTGAATGATAGTGTTTCTATTATTCAGACATGTATAGTGTTTTTATGAAAATGTAATCATTCATTATTTCATAAATTTTTAGCACCATTCTCTGTGTATTATGTTCCAATTTAGCATTACAAGAGAAGCGAAAATATTGCCAACAAAATCTTTACTGTTTTATTTAATCTGCAATATTAAAGCATATTATAAAAAGGCGCTTGTGATCCACACCATTAATGGATGAAAAATATTCTACATAAACATGAATCCCTTCAAGATATGAAACAGGGAACCTAATTTAAGAATGCTTGAGGGGTAAACAAAATAATGTGATTAGATATTCACTAATGTACTTGTTGTGCTTAAGCATATTTTTTTTTCTATTAATGCTTTAAGAAACGAGAAAGTAACATTAATTGGTTAGTAATGTGAGTCTAGACTATACGTCAAAGCATACATTGTCAGGAAACTTTCCTTAAAGGAAACTCATGTTGAAATTCAGTGTTGAGTGTATGTAAACCCAACATCTACGGTATTTTACAGTATGTCTGGCATCATGTCTCACTGTTTTCTTATGTAAATGCTTTTTTTGTGAATTTTTGTCTCACCTGGAGATCCTGCCAGTAACAGCACTTCCTGTTTCAGGCTGACAACACTAAGCGTGGCCTCCCACTTGGCAGCTGTGTTGTCAGCCTCACCCACTTTTTTAGTTGGCCCTAGGCTGCCTATCCAATTAACCCAGACCAAGACCCAGCTGCAACATGAAGAGATGTTACCGTTAGGGTCTCTAAGGTGGTGGTGGGGGGGGGGGGGGTTATCAGGATTGCTATTGAGCACCAATGCAAAAAGGAGAAACCACTGTGTGGGGTTGATATGAAAAAACCTCTTATGCTATGTACACACGATCGGTAACCAATGAGAACGGTGTGATGGATTTTCCCATCAGTTAACAGATGAAGGTGACAGTCGTGCCTACACACCATTGGTTAAAAAACGATCATGTTAGAACGCAGTGACGTAAAACACAACTACGTGCTGAAAAAAATTAAGTCTAATGCTTCCAAGCATGCGTCGACTTCATTCTGAGCAAACGTGGATTTTTAACCGATGGTAGCGCCTACAAACGATCATTTTTTTTCTATCGGTTAGGTATCCATTGGTTAAATTTAAAACAAGTTAGATTTTTTTAACCAATGGATAAATAACCGATGGAGCTCACACACGTTCGGTTTGGTCTGATGAAAGCGGTCCGTCAGACCGTTTTCATCGGTTTGACCGATCGTGTGTACGCGGCCTAAGCGTGGCCTCCCACTTGGCAGCTGTGTTGTCAGACTGACACTGTTTTAGTTGGCCCTAGGCTGCCTATCCAATTAACCAAATAGGCAGACCAAGACCCAGCTGCAACAGGAAGAGATGTTACTGTGATGCTGCGTACACACAATCATTTTTTGGGTTGTAAAAAACAAAATTTTTCACGCTCTAGAAAAAACAAAATTTTTTTCAACTTCATCATTAAAACGGCGTTGCCTACACACGATCGTGAAAAAAATATATAAAGGGGAAGTTCCATTCGGGTGACGCCACCCTTGGGGCTGCTTTAGCTGATTCCGTGTTAGTGAAAAACGATTCATGCTTTTCTGTCTGTTATAGAGTGATGAATGTGCTTACTCCATTATGAATGGTAGTTTTTCTCATAACTTGCTTCTGAGCGTGTGCGGATTTTTCACGTCCACACACGACCATTTTTTACAACCCAAAAAACGACAACATTTAAAACGTTGTGAAAAAATAGAGCATGTTCGAAAAAAAATTGGTAGTTTTTAAGAACCTGAAAAATGCTCTGAAGCCCACACACAATCGTTTTAAATTACATTTTTTTAAAACATAATTTTTTACAACCCGAAAAATGATCGTGTGTACACGGCATTAGGTTTTCTAAGGTGGGGGGGGGGGAGTAATCAGCATTGCTACTGAGCACATGACAAAAAGGAGACATCGCTGTGTGGGGTTGAGATGAGAAAACCTCTTAGGCAACGAAAACAAAATATAAAAAATATAAATTTATTTATACAAAAGTTGTAGAAAAAATTATACATAAGAGATATATTTTATTGATCAATAAAACCATAACATAGCTGAATGAACAAGGATATAATGGCTAAAATTCAGACCCTCCAAAATTACTTAAAATTACCAAACACGTATATATTTTGTGAAAACAGAGACCCTAAACATTTTTTTATTGTTTGGGCTCTCTGTTTTCACAAATTATATACTTGTTTGGGAATTCTAAGTAATTTTTTTTGCCAAAATACAGATTTTTTAACATGTGTGTTCAAAAATCCTGGATGAAGGAGTGCATGGAGGTGCCTGTAGTGGATAATAGGAGATGATGATGTGCAGAGCAGAGGCATTGGTTGGGATGGCATCTATAGCTAAGCATTGGAATGTAAGGAACAGCAAACAAGGATTGATCATCCCTTCTTGGCAGTTGCAATTATTTACTGTTGCACGATATTTGCACATATTTTTTAGGAAATAAATAAAGTAAAAAACTTCACTTAAACACAATATAATGCTGCATACACACGATCATTTTTCGGGTTGTAAAAAATTAAATTTTTTTTAATGTCATTAAAAATTATCATGTGTGGGCTTTAGAGCATTTTTCGGGTTCTGAAAAACGAGCAAAAAAAATAAATCGAACATTCTCTATTTTTTCACAACGTTTTTTACGTTGTCGTTTTTTGGGTTGTAAAAAATGGTCTTGTGTGGGCTTTAACGACGTGAAAAATCCATGCATGCTCAGAAGCAAGTTATGAGACAATCATCCTGGTAAAACTATCGTTTTAATGGAGTAAGCACACTCATCACGTGGTAACAGACAGAAAAGCACGAATCGTCTTTTACTAACATGGAATCAGCCCAAAGGGTGGCGTCATCCGAATGGAACTTCTCCTTTATAGTGCCGTTGTACGTGTTGTACATCACCGCGCTTTGCTAGAGCATTTTTTTTTCACGATCGTGTGTAGACAACGCCGTTTTAATGATCGGGTTGAAAAAAAAGTTGTTTTTTTCTAGAGCCTAAAAAAACATAATTTTGTACAGCCTGAAAAATGGTCGCATGTACATGGCATAATACCTATATTTTGGATAAAATATAAAAGATGGGGTTGTGTTGAGTAAACAGTTACTAAACATGTCCAGCCTTAAAATTGCATGTGTCTGTGAAATGGTAAGAAAAACTACCGTACCCCAAATTGTCCACTGGCAATTAATTAAAATCAATTTAGGCCTTGAATGATGGGGGTGCATTTAAATTGTTTCTTTTTTATCTTACATTTATTTTATCTTTATTTAATTTTAAACACTTTTTTTCATGTAACTTTATTTCTATCAACAATCCCCCCACTCTCAAACCCCTGAAGCTTTAAACAACCTTAAGATATCCCTTTTCAGAAAAGCAAGTTATACTGTATTTGTTGTAAATTAACCAGAACTGCTTCCTTCTCAACTATATGACAAGCAAGGCACATATTGTCACCCATGAATAGCTTACTTATTGCCCTTAGTCATTGTTCCCACCCTTCATGCTTCTAAATTGCAAGCTTGTATGAAGAGGGATCGCTGTCCTGTTTTATCTTACTATTACTTCATTTTTTTTGCTATACAATTTATGTACTTGTCAGTGGAAATGTTTTATGTATTATATTATCTGTATAGCCCACCCTTGTTATATGTAGAGTACCGCTGGAGATGATGGTGCTGTATAAATCAGTAATAAAAATTAGTGTGGTAGACAGAACTTAATTTGCATGGGAGATAGAGCTTTAAATCACCCGTCCAAAATACCCAAAAAGCCTTCATTAAAATAAAAGAATATCTTCATAAAAAGGGCGACGCCTGTCTCCTCTATCTGTCTCCTTTATGGCATACAGGTTTTTAATGGCCTACATGTCTGCATTAAAGCAAAATTCAAACATTTACCACATTTTCCCTGATGCCATTTAAAATTCTCTGGTGTTTTAAATGGGGACAGATCCTCCTAATTTTTTTATTTGTCAAGTGATTTAAAGAAATTTTGCAATCATGAGAAGAGAATTTGAGTGGGCCAGGTAGAGATTAAGAAAAGGAACTCTCAAAGCTGTGCCCAAACATATAGACAGGCAGAGGGTAAAGGGTTAGTCACCAACGCTTCCTATGGTTCCCTGCCCATTACTCATACCTCATACACACGAGCGAGATTCCCGACGGGAAAAGATCCGTCGGAGATCCCGGCGGGGAAAACCGAGAACCTGCTCGGTAACTTTTCCCCCGTACACATGAGGGGTTTTCCTGTCGTGAAAACTCAGATGAGAGCTTTGGTCAGGACATTCTGACAACAAAACCATGGCATTTTTTTCCGATGGATGTTGGCTCAAACATGTCTTGCATACACACGGTTACACAAAGTTTGTCAGAAATTCCGATCGTCAAGAGCGCGCGCCGGTCACGTACAACACGTACAACAGCACTATAAAAGGGAAGTTCAATACCAATTGCGCCACCCTTTGGGCTCCTTCTGCTAATCTCGTGTTAGTAAAAGTTTAGTGAGAGACAATTTGCACTTTTCAGCCTCGTGCCTTTCAGTCCGTTACATTGTGACAAATGTGCTATTTCCATTACGAATGCTAGTTTTACCAGACCGAGTGCTTCCATCTTGTACTTGATTCAGAGCATACGTGGAATTTTGTTGTCGGAAAATTTGAGAACCAATTCTCTAATTTTTGTTGTCGGAAATTCTGACAGCAAATGTCCAATGGAGCCTACACACAGTTGGAATTTCCAACAACAAGCTCCAGTTGAACATTTGTTGTCGGAAATTCCGAGCGTGTGTATGCGGCATAAGTGCGGATGTTCTTCTCTTCGGGTGTGGATGTTCTTCTCTTTGGGTGTGGATGTTCTTCTCTTTGGCATGGTTTTGCTTCCTCGTGTCAAAGCCTCCAGCAAGGAAAACAGTAAGCAGCAGAGCTGCTCAATCCTCAAATCGTTGAGTGCTAGCAAGATAGTCTAACCAGACCAGTTATGGCACTATTGCAATGTTTTAATCCATGATGCTAATTGTGCTCACTTATGTCCCTTAAGAGGGAATATTATTGAATGTATTTGTTGCAAGTTGGTGCCACTCATTCCCTTTTCTGTTGAGTAAAGTGAACAAGCATGTCACTGTACAGTGCCATATTCGGGTGCTGGTCAGACAGAAAATTGTGGCCAGTCCTGTTGAAATGTTAATGTGATCAAAGACAAGAAGAATTATTACTCCTTATCATTCTCAATGAGATAGCTTTAGATATATCAAATTATTTTTGTACTTTATCATATAAGACACAACAAAGAACAGTATAAGGATTTACAAGCAGACACTCTTCGATCCTGCTTCGGCAAATGTTAACCATGATAGATGAACCAGGTGTAGCTGTTTCACAGAACTCCTGTCACAGAGAGCTTTTAGCTCAATCAATGCTCTCAAACCAAGTGAATTAAAAAGATTTACGTGAAGAGGCACCTGACCCTCACCATACACAGTGGGCTGCGCTGATAGCTCTAATTTACAGCTTCTAATTGACAGAAAACCTGATGACACCCTGAGAACAGTTTTACAACTTGTCAGTTAATTTGAATGTGTTCTGCATGTGAAAATGTGATATTCGTTAAACTGGGGTCAAATGGATTATAGAGCACTAAAAAGCCACTTAGAGCAGCTTTAAGAATACGACTTTTTATTGAACAAATTTGCTGTCTGGAAAATGTTGTTCTTCGAGTAGGCTCGCCTGTTGTCAAGAGTTTTGTACATTCTGGTATTTTACTTGAGAAAACATTTATTGTTATAGTGAAAGTAAAAGTAATCTCCAAACCACAGTGAGAATTTGGGGTTCCGATAAATAGGATAAGTTGGCTTTGCATGTGACCATGTTACGTGCTCAAGATGTTGCTGATTGGAGAGCTCTAGCTGTAGGTCAGCATGAGGCATGTAGGGCCATTTCAGAGAGGTTGCTTACTCTCACACCAAGGGTTCTTCTTCACAGAATGCTGACGTGCCATAGATTTTGGGCTGCTGTTTTGGAGCAATCACTGCTTATGACAATAAGATAAGACATAGATGGTTCTAATCTCGGCTGGTTCAGCAGAAACCGGCCAGGATTTGAACCGTGTGTGGGCAGACTGAATGTACAAAGTTGATCGATTGTTCAACTCGGGTATAACCAGCCTGCTGGATTTTCTATACCTACCACCAAAAACCACTGTCTTCTCCCGGTGGGGAGTACAAATGTCTCGAAACGAGAGAATCCCCTGTCAGTACTGTCTGTGTTGATGGGGCAATCGTGTAAATTTCTTTCTTCCAACCTGAGGTTGGAGTAAAGAAATTCACACTGTCTATGGCCTGCCTTAGGGCTCATTTACACTTGCTTCAAAACATGGCTTTGGACATGCTTTTTTAAAAGCTCTCTGACTGACAGTCAAAGCCCCATCACTAAATAATATGATTAGCTTATAGTTCTGTTTACACCTTGCTTTTGCTTTGCTTTGGCATGGCTTCAAAAATTATTCTCCATGTCGCTTTAGTGGTGCTTAAAAGCTTGGTTGAAGTACCTACAGCTAAGTGGCTTTAATTGAGCTTTAGCTTCCCTTTGTTTGGGAGAAATTGCAGGTATGAGATATCCACTCACAAACAAGGCATCTGCCAAGCTTCATTAAAGCTTCAAAAAAGCACCACCAAAGCATCATCGAAGCCCCACCCAAGCATGGCAGAATCATCGAACACATAAAAAAACTACCGTATTTATCGGCGTATACCGCGCACTTTTTTCCCCTTAAAATGAGGGGAAAATTGTGGGTGCGCGATATACGCTGATACCCACTTCCCGCGCTCAGTTTGAACTGAGCCGCCTACATATACCTAGTGCAGTACACTCGGGTACATTCGGCCAGGCTCGGCTTCACCCGTGCTCACGCATAAACGTCACAGAGCGTGAGCACGAACGAAGCCGAGCCTGGCCGAATGTACCCATGTGTACTGCACTCGGTATATGTCGGCGGAGGCATTCAAACTGAGCGCGGGAAGCAGGGATTCGACTCGAGGCGCACGCTGGAGAAGCCGGGAGGACACCGAAGATAGACGCCGGACCGGGCAAGGCCGCCGATGGACGCCACGCAAGACACCAAAACTGTAAGTACTAAAAGTACTAAAAAATTTTTTTACAGGTCCACATTAGGGGTGCGTGCTATACGCCGGAGCATGCAATACCCCGATAAATACGGTATGTTTTAAGTGGTAGGTGCTTTAACGCGTGTTGAAGCAAGTGTAAATGAGTCCTGTGTCTATAAATTTTAACTTTTTACAGACTGGAATGGATCAAACTGCTTTTTTCCTAAAGTGGCTCTGTCACTATAGGGTATAAAAAAAGAAGACTATCTAAACATACCCTTCCGTCCATGTCTACAAATGCTGCTGCTTCACTGTTCTCTGCTGCCAATATTTCACACTTCCAGGAATACCTCCTTCCCCTGCTGCACACTGTATTTTCTTTCAATAGCTCCTACTTCACTATAAGACGTATGAACCAGAGGGAAGAACTACTGTGTGCAGCAGGGGGAGCCGTTATTGGGCCAAAGGGCCAGTTATCTGCAGAAACGAGCTATCAGCAAAGAGTCACTATTTGAAAACGGGTCAGAAAGGTCGGTATAGATGTCTTTGCTTACCAATTAGTGAGTTATTTATCAAGAACAAATGCACATATTAGGTGTTTTGACACTCAATAGTCCCTTGAAAGCCCATACCTCTTACTCTGCTCTCACCAAATATCCTAAGAGTCAAGGTATGGTAGACATGTGATTTCTTCCCAGGATGCAGTGCTTGGGCTGGAGTGTCCAATCATCAAGCCTGAACTGATTACATGAGAGAAAGGATGACATAATCAACCCTGTGTAAACTTTGACAACAAAACAACAAGAACAGAAGGTGCACCAGCCTTGCAGCCGTATGCATTACCTTTATAAATCTTTTAATGAAGAAATTCAACAGTTGTATACTCACAAACAACACTCCTAGGCTCTGAGGAAGAGGGGATCAACCCTTGAAGAGTGTCAACCATTTGAAGTGCCTTCCCTATGCTGGGATTGGAGCAGTGGAGCAAGGGATGTAGGACACTGTGAACATTTTTATGAGCTTTATATTCCATGCTGCTTGAGAGTATACAATAGTGGCGGCTGTTGTTTGTTTTGGAGATGGGGTGGCAAACACCCACCCACCACCCAACTGTTTGCCAGTCGGTCCAGCACTTACCCCACCGTAGTGGGTGGCAGGCAGCATTGTGCAGCGGCTTGGCTCCAAGTCCTCTGCTTCATGGCAGTTTCCAGCTCCTCCCCTTTTCATTCTTGGTGTCCAATAGGATCACCTGTCCTCTCAGCCAATCGGGTGTCTGGTGTCAAAACCTGCTTCCTGATTGGCCGGAAGAGGGATCAGTGTAACAACAGTGAATAATAATTTGCTGTTGTAACACACCTGGATGGGCTCGGTGCGCACTTTCTATGACCCAAGCCTACCCAATATTGAAGCCTATTCTGTGCTTCAAAAAACAGCCCCTCCACATTGGAATCTATGCACCAGCATCCTGAAAGGGTCTGGATACATGACTAAGGGCAGTTGGCGATGGATGGGGGAATGGCAAACGTGTGCCCTTAATGGGCCGCCCCTGGTATACCACTTTTTTTCCTCATTAAAAGATTTATAAAGGTAATGAGCTAGGCTGGTGTACCCTCTATTCATGTCTTTTAATGTTCCTTTTGAACACCTGTAGGGGGCAGCAAGATCTTGTATAGAGTCAAGGTGCTGAAGATCAAAGGGTCGCCATTGCCAGAGCAGCTATCTTGAGCATAGGAGGTTTTTAGTTTTGTTTGTAAGCTATAAAACCATCCATAGGTGTACACAGCCTATAGCATTAGGGTGTGTACCCCAAAGCTCAAACACATATGCGTGTGCATGTGTATACAGTATATACTGCCGGTGTCAGTAAGGCAGTGGACGATGTCAGTAGGACAGAGTTTGGTGTCAGTGGGGCAGTGGACGGCGTCAATAGTTTTTATTTTTACAACTTTATTTTTTATTGCTCTTTACAATTTTTTTTTATTATTATTTTATTTTGACACATTTTTTTATTTTTATAAATATTTAAAAAAACATATTAGTTTTTACATTTTTGGTGAAATATCACAGGTCTAAACAGGGGGTATCTGCAGCACACAAGGTGATTAGTGTGTGCCCAGGCACACTTGGCACACCCTGTGCGTATGCCTTTTGACACATAGTTTGACTCGGATTAAACATGGACTGGAGGGGGAGATCAACAAAGGCAAGTGAAATGGGTCAGGGGGAGAACTTTTAAGAGTCTTATTTACAAAAGTTAAATCCAGATCCTGCAAGAAGTAGCGCCTTTATTTTTTACCATTTACAAAAAACATAACGGGAGTAGGCAATTCCCTTAATATATATTTAATCATAGTGTTCTGATTTAGGGAATTCCTTTAGCCATAAATCCCTGTGTCCAAGACATTCTGAATAATAGATTCCATGCCTGTGCATTCCCGTATTGCTAGAAACTAGTTTATATAAGACACGTTTATGTTCTTTTTGGTCCCATTAGTAATATTCCTGACATTGGCTGCCACACACAATTGTATCAGTGTCAACTACACAATGTGAACGGCTAAACTAAACAATTTTAGTCTTCCACCCCAAGAGTTAATTCGCAAATGCTATTTTCCGATTTTTCCCTCATAAATAATTCTCCCGAGGGCAACTTAAACGGCTAAAGTATGGAAATTGATAGAAGCATGTTTTGTAAACCTTAGGCCTTTAAAACATATGTAAGGCGACATTGGTGTCAGCAAGACTTTCACATCTCAGAGCCCCTGGCGCCAATCATCCTTTGTCACCTGGCACCGTTTCCATTCTTTCAATTTTCTTTATGACACTTTCTCTGCCATGGTCTATTAAACGCTTTCACTCTCTTTTTAAATACATCATTTGACTATCTCTCACATTGTTTATTGTGTTGCGAACACTCTGGTGGTTTGTGGATTTCTGTTGTGGGAGATATCAGATGGCATCAGGATGACAGGCCCTTTCCCGATAACAATAGAATTGTTTGTTTCTCTTTTTTTTCCGAGCTGGGTGGTGGATTCATCTAGTTAAAATAGTAATGTGTGAAAATGGATGAGAGATAGGAACAGATATGTCCAGATGGGCTCTGGAGAGGCTTAAAGTGAATCTATTAGAAACAAAAGGAAATATATACAGTGGTTGTGGTCAACTTTCTTGCTATAGCAGGCCTCAAATGTGGCCGTTGGCATCACTCAAGGAATATGCATTATATTCAGTACATTTAATGCAACAGAAAGCTGTCAGACGCTATAGACATACAACAACAGGTGGTAAAATACTATGGCCGGGATTCAGAAAGAACTTACGCCGACGTATCCACGGAATGCGCCGTCGTATCTATGTGCCGTACCCACATAACTAGATACGCCTGAAAATAGGCTTCTTCCGACCAACGTAAGTCTCCTACGCTGTCGGATCTTGGGCGCATATTTACGCTGGCCGCCAGGGGCGCTTCCATAGATTTACGTGTCGAATATCTAAATGAGCAAGATACGCTGTTTTACGAACGTAGATGCGCCCGTCGCTGTAATCTACGCCATTTGCGTAAGGCGTACGTCCAGCGTAAAGTTACCCCTGCTATATGAGGCGCAAGTAATGCAAAGGTATGGGCCAGGGAACAACGCTGTCGAATTTTACGTCGCGTACGCCGTTTACGTAGTACTACGTGAATAGGGCTGTGCGTAGGTTACGTTCACGTCGTAGGCATATCTTAGGCAGCTATTTCGACGTAACTGTGAGCATGCGCACTGGGATGCGTCCAAGATACGACGCATGCGCAGTTTGTTTTTTGAAGTTCGGCCCATCATTTGCATGGGGTCACGCTTCATTGTAATATATCACGCCCACTTCCAGCCCACTTTCACCTACTTTCACTTAAGTTGGCGTACGCCGACAACTATACGCTACGCCGGCGCAACGTTGAGCGCGTTTGCTTTGTGAATACTGTGCTTGCTTCTCAACGTTGCAGCGGTGTAGCGTAAAGAAGATAAGCTACGCCCACATAAATACGTGCCAATGTATCTGAATCCCAGCCTATGGGCATGATACAAGAGATGTCAGAGACTGCGAACATGCAAGAGGAGATGATCAGAGACATGCTATATTTTTTTTTTTTTTCTTAAAGTACATACATATTTACTCACAGACAAAGAGCCTGTTCCGGCCCCAGAAAAATATAAGAAAACCCCAACCCTAACACAACCCCCCCCGCCCTATCCGCCCTACCCGCCCTCTTCTCTCCGACCAACTGTCTCCCTGTCATGTCTCCCTTTGCCTATTGCCCTACCCGCTCTATACCATCATGTCTGCAAATCTCTGTGTCAGCTTAGATTTTACCCAATCTTACTATTTCAGTTTAAATCCCCCTTCTCCTTCCTCCCCCATAAACCTTATCTCTTCTGTATAATAAATATCATTTATTTTACATAGCCAGTTCCTCCCCGTAGGGCTCTTAGGATCCTTCCACTGTCTGGGAATCAAACTTTTCGCTGTGTTTAGGAAATTGCGAAGTAAGGTTCTGTTTCTGTTTCTGCATTTTTTGTTCCATGAAACAAGCATACCCACGGATCAGCTGGTGTTTTAGTTCCTGTAATTTCCTCTATTGCTAATATAACTTTGTTTCAGTATGTTTTTGGACAAGTCCACCATAAGTGTGAGACATAGTTCCCGGTTCCAAACAGCCCCTCCAACAAAATGTAGAGGTTTCCCTTTGATAGTGGTGTGCTATGTCCGGGGTTATATACCAGCGTGCTAGGCATTTGAAATTAATTTCTATCAAACCACAATTAGTTGATGTGATATGCGTCATCTTTAATATTTTCCCAACATCTATCTCAGTTTCACCTGTTTCCAACTCCTCTTCCCATTTTTTAATATACGGAAATTTTTAACCCTGTCCAAATTTTATAAATTTTATAAATCGGGGAAATCCCACCCTTTCCGTTTGGCGCTGAGCACAAGCACTCTAATGGGAGCAAATTACCTATAGAGTAGAGACATGCTATAATGAATTGTTGGAGACATATCACATGACCAATGTATTCAGGATACCCCTATTTCCACATACCTCTTTCCCCATCCCCTTCTTCTTTCCCCAACTTAAAGGATCACTAAAGGAATTTTTTTTTTTTTTAGCTAAATAGCTTCCTTTACCTTAATGCAGTGTTTTTTTATGTTCTCATTGTTCGTTTTTGCTTTGAAATAGCTGTAATACTTCTCTGATCTCCACACTTCCTGGTTGTCTGGCTCCTTATGAAAAATCTCATGGCAGATTTTCACTGTGGTCTAAGCTGTCATTACTGTGAGTCTAAAACTCCTCAGATTAATTTAAAAAACAAAACACTGCCCTGGATTTGTTTGTTTTAAGTTCTGTGTGTCTTCTCTACTTCACAGAAACATGAAACCATTTTAAAACGAAAGTGAAACTAGAGGCACATTATATGATTGATTTTTATCTATTTTTAATCATTTTTAAAAGGAATCAGTTAACTTTTATGTCTCTATACCCTGTAAACAGTTATTTCAGCAAAAAAATGTTTCCTTTAGTGACCCTTTAATCACATAACCATAATAATGATAATAATGTTAATAAAAATACCTGAGTTTGGAGTATAAATGGCCAACAGCCTTTTTATTATTACAAAAAAGAATTAATTAAATAAATTAATTAAATCATTTCCAAATAAACATTTTAACGACAACTTTTTAAACATACACACCCAGCCTGTTGGTCTTTGACGGCACCCCGAACCTAAAAACATTACCACCACCACACTGCGGGACAATTGTACCATACCAGGCCTCCAGCCGTATACAGCTCGGAGACAACCCCCTTTTTCCCGCCGTGCCGCCATACCCGTATTCAAGCGGACACAGTTCCACTAGAATACCCCAGAGGGGCCCATACCACATATTAACCCCCCCAAACTTCCATCAGATCTGTTATCTTCCACCATCAAAGACAAAGGAACCCGCCGTTCCATTGCTGTTATGACGACCTGCATCCAGAATCCTGAAAGACAAGAAAAGAAACAGACAACCACACAACAATACAAACATAGGGAGGGTGGGTGGGAAAAACTGCCTCCTTCGTTCTACCTGCTTCCCGATTGTGCCTGCTGGCTCTGCCTCCCCTCTTATACCGCTCCTCCCCTCCCCTCCTTTTTGCCAGTCAGCCCCTCCTTTCCACACCTCCCCAAAACTTAACCCTGTGCAGATTTCCTTGCACACCGTCATGCCCCGGCCCTCCGTTATCTTTTCCCTCCAGTCATTTTTCCTCCGGGCCTCACTTTTCAAGAAACAGTGAAGGCTAAAAACTGGGCATCAATGAAAGACACAAATTTATGTAGCTCTGTAATCATAAACAAACATCATGATATTTTATTTTTAATAGAAGCAATTTAAGTACAGTGGAACCTCGGATTACGAGCATAATCTTATCCAGGAGAATTCTCATAATCCAAAGGACTTGTATATCAAAGCAAGTTTCCCCATTGAAGTGAATGGAAATGAAAATAATTTGTTACGCATTGACTTCAATGGCATGCAACACTGCATGTGGCCATAGGCAGAGGGGGCTGGAGAGCCTCGGAAACAGCCGGAAAGACCCGAGGACAGTTCGGCTGACCTCAGCAAACCTTGGAATGGCTAGAGGACGGATTATTTCCGTGTCTTTCCTAGTCTTTTTCGGGGATTTCCGAACGTTGCCGATCTGCGCCGTTTGGCTCCGGCGCGCCCCACCTCAAATCAAACGCGGTACTGCACACCGCTTAGGCAACACTCGCTAATCGAGTTAGGATTTTTTTTAAATACAGTGATTGTATTGCAACACTCGCTAACTGCTTTACTCGCAGTCCGAGGATCCACATATGCATTTTACCTGGGGGATTATTTACGAAAGGCAAATTCACTTTGCACTACAAGTGCAAACTACAAGTGTAAAGTACACTTGAAATAGCACTCAAAGTGCACTTGGAAGTGCAGTCGCTGTGAATCGGAGGGGTAGATCTAAAATGAGGGTAAGCTCTGCTGATTTTTATTATATAATCATGTGCATGCTAAAATGCTGTTTTTTATTACCCTTGGATCTACAGCGACTGCACTTCCAAGTTTCAGTACAATTTCAAGTGCACTTTGCACTTGTAGTTTGCACTTGTAGTGCAAAGTGGATTTGCCTTTAGTAAATAACCCCCTTGATGTCTGCCTTTTGCAGTCTCTGTACAGTAGAGTCAAAGTCTGATAGGAAGTAGCTGCAAAAGGAGCAGTTCATGTGCTAATAAGAAACCTGCTGATAGGAGGAGAAGACAGAATTACCAAAAGATGAACTTATTATTGTTCTACCTCTCCTTTGACTGTCGGGTGACAGGCAGGGGTGGGACCAGGTCAATCTTGGCTTACAGCAGTGCTTCTCAAATAGTGGGGCGCGAGGCTCCTTAAAGGGGGGCTAGTTCCGGACCGCGGCGATCGCGCCATTTAGTATCTGCTGTCCCCAGCCTCCTCCGCTAGTTAGAGGAGCGGACGGCGGGAGGCGGGACATTTTTAAACTGGGGGACGGGACCAGAGAGGTAGCAGCCTGTCATGTTGGACGGCAGGTAATTGGCTGCTAGGAGGCAGTCCTAGCAGCCAATCACCAGTTCGCCCAAAAGTCTCCCCGTCCCGCCCAGTGCTGCTGCGGCTTCACTTGACGAATGTCCTGCCTCCTGCTCTCCGCGCTGAAAAGTTACAGGTAGGTGTGGAGAGGGAAGGGAGAAAAAATATATGGAAATGTTAAGGACGAGGAGTGAGGGCTGTGCTGTGGGGGAAAAAGGGGGGCTGTGTGATGGGGCAAAACTGTGTGCAGGATATGTGATGGGGTCATATAAAGGGGGCAATACTGTGTGGCGGGGTATGTGATGGGGCAATAGTGTGTGGTGGGGGTATGTTATGGGGCAATACTGTGTGGTGGGGGTATGTGATGCGGAAATACTGTGTGGGGGGGATATGTGATGGGGGTCATGTAAAGGGGGCAATACTGTGTGTGGGGGGATATGTGAAGAAGGACAATACTGTGTGGGGGGATATGTGGATACAGTGTTATGCAGAGGTGTACTTATAACAATTTTATAGACAAATAATACTATTTACAGTCGCGCGGGGGGGAGGGGGGCGCGAAATGTTTTCTTCTTCCTAGGGGGGGCATGACAGAAAATAATTGAGAAGCACTGGCTTACAGGAATGAGTTGAATGATGTTGGCCATAAGACTGAGGATATTTAGTAGGGGGAAAAATCTCTGGATCGGACAGAATATTGCAGCAAAAGCTGGTTTTGCTGTTCTATCTTTTAAGGGGCTATTCTCTTTTAGCTTCTGTATTAAACCCTGAAAACATATTACACAAGACTGCTGGATATCACTGCTACTACTGCCTCTTTGCACTTCGCAGTGCTTGCGCGCCTTCCAGGGTGTCCCTGGGACATGGCGGATCACCGATCTCAGTGAAGAGCCATTGATGAGCCTCTTTACCCATGTGATCAGCTGTGTTCACTTACAGCTGATCACATGTAAACAAGGAAATTACAGTTATCGAGAGCCAATCAGGGCACTGGTTATCAGTGCAGCCCCAACAATGCCCATCACCGATGCCAGCCACTGCCCATCAGTGATGCCAGTCAGTGCCCATCAGTGATGCCAATCATCCCATCAGTGATGCCTGTCAGTGCTGCCTTTCAGTTCCCAACAATGCCTGCTCATCAGTGCCCATCAGTGCCGCTAATCAGTGCCCATCAGTGCCGCCAATCAGTGCCCATCAGGGCCACCTATCTATGCCCCCTATCACTGCCCATCAGTGCTAGTAACAGAAACTAGGAAAAGGTTTCTGTCTTTTCCTTTTTTCTATTTAAAAAAAAAATAGTGGTGATTAACCTCCCTGGCGGTGTTCCCGAGTCTGACTCGCGGTAAGATTTCTGTGCTACGATCGGTAACCCTGAGTCAGACCCGGGCTCGCCTCGCAGCATCCACAGAGACTGTTTACTTACCTTCTCCGTGGATCCAGCGATGCATCCGCGCTGTGTGAGTGAGCGGGTGCTCGCTCGATTCACACAGCGTCCCCGTGTGCCGCCGAGCTCCGTTCCCTGCGACGTTACGACGCACGGGGGCGGAGAAACGGCACCATATTCAAAAATGTAAACAAACACATTACATACAGTACAATGTAATCTTATAGATTACAGTACTGTATGTAAAAAATTCACACCCCCCATGTCCCTAGTGGTCTGCCCTGTGCACTACATGTCCTTTTATATAATAAAAACTGTTCTTTCTCCCTGCAAACTGTAGATTGCCCATAGCAACCAAAAGTGTCCCTTTATAGCAAAAATTGTTTTAGAGCAGCTAAAAAACAGCGATAATAAATCAGAATCACTTGCAGAATTTAGCAATAGCGATTTGTGGGAAAATACGTCATAAAAAAAATAAAATAATGATAGCAAAAATTCTGCAACTGAGCAAATTTCAGTGATTTTGATTTGATTACACTATTGAATAATTTTTACTATAATTATATTATTATTTGTTATAATTTTTTATAATTATTTATTATATTATAATTTTTTATAAAAAAAAAAAAATCATACCCGGGATGCCTATTAGACTCTTGTTTGGACAGATTTAAGTGAGTTATTCCTAAGAATTACAAGCCTACAGTATAAAACGCCAAATTTCCTTGCAAATAATGGTACCGCTTTCAGCACCTAAAATCTGAAAGAATCATACCGCCAGGGAGGTTAAATACCACCAAAAGAACACTCTATTGGTCTCCAAAAAATGATGAAAACTTTGTTTTGGTACAGTGTTGCATGATAACGCAATTATCATTCAAAGTGCGACAACGCTGAAAGCTGAAAATTAGTCTGGGCAGGAAGGGGGTAAAAGTGCCCTGTAGGCAGGTAAAGTAAAAAAAAAACTATAAACAAAAGAAAAGGGACTGACAGCAGAAAATCACATGAAAGAAATATACCAGTAGGTTTTACCTTCACTGACCTGAGTAAGCATCTTAATGTGGTTGCACGAGTGCCCCCAATAACAAGCAGCTTTCTATTAGGGGCACTCATGCATGCTCGCTCCTGAGGTACGTACAGGGCTGCCATGAGGAATTTTGGGGCCCCTTACACAGCTTCAGGCATGGGGGGTGCCGCAAATTAAGAACCAGGGGGTGAATTGAGGTGGGAGGGGGGCTTGGGGCGCTGACAAAAAAAAGGGGGGAGGTCCAGCCAGGTCCCTGGGGGCCATTGGGCCCCTTACAGGTGTACTGCCTGTACCCCCCTCATAGCGGCCATGGGTACGTATTTTGGGGGGCTGCAGGGGGAGCTGCATACTAAAGGCTTTCTACCTTCATGTATAGAATGCATGAAGGTAAAAACCTTTCAACCATTGGACCCCTTTCACACTGGAGCATATTGCAGGCGCTATAGTGTTAAAAATAGCCCCTGCAATCCACCCTAAAACAGCTGTCACATTCACTCCAGTGTGAAAGCCCGCCTCGCTAGCAGCCGAAATGCGCCGCAAATCCACCCATAGCGTCGGTGGTAAAAATAGCGGCTCAGTGTGAAAGGGGTCTTAGAACCCTGCACAGAGCAGGTAAGTATAAGATGTTTGTTTAAAAAAAAAAATGTTAACTTCTTGGAGCCCGGACCATTGTGAAATGACTGCCACAAGGTGGCTCTACAAGTCCGGGAGGCCGCCTTTTTACGGCCCTAGCAAAAAGTTTTTTTTAATTGTCGCTCAGGTAATCAAGTGCCACCAAAAGAAAGCTCTAATTGTGGGAAAAAAGGACGTCAACATTGTTTGGGAGCCACGTCGCACGGCCGCGCAATTTTCATTCAAAGTGTGACAGTGCCGAAAGCTGAAATTTGGCCTGGGCATGAAACGGGTAATATGTGCCCAGTAAGCAAGTGGTTAAATCACTTTAACAAAGAAAAGTGTTATATGCAGGGGCCTTGAGGGCTGCACAGTAGGTCCCAAAAGGCCACAGGCTGGACACCAGCAATATATAATATTTAACAAATATTTAACAAATATGTCAAATTTATTTTTATTTTTATTTTTTGCATTTAAGTCTAAATATGAGATCTGAGGTATTTTTGACCCCAGATCTCATATTTAAGAGGACCCGTCATGCTTTTTTTCTATTACAAGGGATGTTTACATTCCTTGTAATAGGAATAAAAGTGACAAATTTTTTTGGTGTAAAAATTAACAAAATAAATATAAATAAATAAGAAAACAAAAAAAATGTTTTAAAGCGCCCCGTTCTGACGAGCTTGCATGCAGAAGCGAGCGCATACGTGAGTAGCACCTGCATATGAAAATGGTGAGGTATCAAGTGAGGTATCACCGCGATCGTTAGAGCGAGAGCAATAATTCTAGCCCTAGACCTCCTCTGTAACTCAAAAGATGCAACCTATAGATATTTTTAAACGTCGCCTATGGAGATTTTTAAGGGTAAAAGTTTGACGCCATTCCATGAGCGGGCGAAATTTTGAAGCGTGACATTGTTGGGTATCATTTTACTCGGTGTAACATTATCTTTTACAATAAAAAAAATGATTGTGCTAACTTTACTGTTATCTTATTTTTTAATTCAAAAAAGTGATTTTTTTCCAAAAAACATTATATATTTTTTTCTAACACCCTAGAGAATAAAATGACGGTCATTGCAAATACGGTGTGACAAATAGTATTGCAATGGCCGTCATTTTATTCTCTAGGGTGTTAGAAAAAAATATATAATGTTTGGGGGTTTTAAGTACTTTTCTAGCAAAAGAAAATGTTTTAATCTTGTAAACACCAAATCTGAAAAACAGGCAAGGTTCTTAAATGGTTAATCACAGTTGAAGGCAATTTTTTGTTATTTGCTCAGCTCTACTAGAGTTAAAACCCAAGAGAGAGAAAAATGATACAACAAAGCAAAAATGATTGTATATTCACAATATAAATTCATTTTATAATTTCGAAGATTATGGAAGAGAGAGATGTAGTATAAAAATAATACAATTTCTAGAGCCTTTTATTAATAGCAATATATGATAGCTAAAGTCATTCAGGTGAGTTGGGAGCCATTTTTTTTTTTTAAGTGTCATCTGGAATAGATAATCTTTGTACATGGCTTCGTATGCAAAAATCTTCTCCTTGGAATTCCAATTAAGGGGCAGCTGAAATATTACATCAATAATTACCAATATTAAAATATTGCTTACATAAAGGTGGGAATATATTGGAAGTCGTGTGACTTAAAAAATGAAATTATGCATGACTACTGTGATTAAAATATCTCCGAGACCCAAAGCACATTATGTGCAGATTTTTCATTAGATTGAACATTATTACCCTTGATTAAAAATATGACTTCACTAATAAAAGCTATAATACAGCTATATTTAAATTCTCTGGCTTCACAATTAGGTTTTTAGACATTTGACTACATCTAATCTCTTAGTTTTAAAGGAAAAGTTCACCTTTTAAAGCATGTTAAATGTTGCACCCATATTTAGATAATGTAATGTGAAAAAAACTTGACCAGTCCCACCCCCCCTGCAACACCTCTATCACCCCTCCGGGGGTTCCTCCCCCTGCACCTGCTGTCACTGTTTGAAAACAGCTCATCTGTGCAGGGCCCTGCCCACACATCCTTGCCATTCATTCACAGTGATCTGTAAATGAGAGAACTACAAGTTCAGCCTCAATGAACGGCAAGAGCGCTGAATGAGTGATCTTGAAGTTCATTCCCAACCCTTGCTTGTCTGCAGGAGCCTGGCATTGCACCCATAATATACTGATCACAGGTGCAATGCTCTGCAGGCTCCTGCAGAAAAATATAATAAATGCACTTTTTTTTTCGTGCAAAATATGTAGGTAGTCAGAATGGTGGTCCTGTGTCAGTGGTCAGAAGGGTGCTGCTGTGTCAGTGGTCAGAATTCTGCGCCTGAGTCCGTGGTCAAGATGGTGCTTCTGATTCGGTGGTTAAATATAATTATTACTAGTCATAAAACATTAGAATTCTACTATAGTTTGTGGGCGGAGCATTCGACCGGAAATGTACGGTTGCGGTGTCGTACAGTTTAGCTGCTTCGTCGAATCTTCTTAGAACATTCGACGGACACCATAAGCCATTAATGACAGATTCGACCTTAATTAATTCGGATTTTCTGACAAAAAAGGTACATTTCCACGGGCCCCCCACCTTTAGCAACTCGCGGCAGGGGTCCGCCTCCCCCTTTTTTTATTTTGTATTTATTTATTTTTTCATCGGACTTTAGCAACTCACTACAGGAGAGAGGAGAGAAGACTTGACCTTGTTTTGTTTGTCAGCACCAACACCCCGTCCCGCTTCTCTCGTGGCAGGAGAGAGAAGAGAATATATGACTTTCGTTACCACAACCCCCCCCCCCCCCCCCGCACTTATCATCTCACGGCAGGAAAAGGAGGAGGCCCCCCAGTTCTCTGCTCCAGGGGGGCACTGCCTAAAGCTGTTTAAGGGGCAAAGTTGAAGTAGACCGCTCTGAGTTCTGTAAACTGAAAGTTGATGGGTTTCTATAGGTTAGTGCACTTTGCACATCATCAAAGCTCTTTGCATTTCTGTCCCGAATAAGCACAATGTCTAAATGATCAAGTCATTTTTTTTAAACAATGAAGCTATTACCTTGGAGCAGAATTCTCTCCCCGGTATCTGTGGTCTCTGAATCTCCTCTGAATGATGTGATTAAACTGGGAACAAAATGTTTGAGTACAATGAAAATGAAATATTCTGCCTTGAATAAGGATATTTGTTGAAACTATTAGCTCAAATAAGCTAAGAAGAAAGATCAAAGAACCCAATTCAATTTCACATTATAGCATGTTGGAGGAAAGACACAGAAAATAACCTGGTGGTGCCTTATAATTTGTCAGTGCCAGTCATGAACAGTTATAAACTGTAGAGTTAAGGTAAAATGTATTTCTGCAACATCCTACACTGGCACAATCGATTAAAAGGAAACTAATACATTCATTGTACTTCTCAAGGTAAAACAACATTCAGCATTAAAGGGGATTCCCAGTTTTAATAGAATCCTCTCTCTACTTGTCATTCCTCTATGTAATAAAACTGGACAACTTTATTGAGTTTATAGAGAGGATTTTCTAGAAACCTCGCCCCCCATTCCCGTAATAAGCTTACTAGGACTCATAGAGGTCTGTGCAGAACTTCAGGTCCAATCACAGCTAGTGAGCTAGGTGGAAGGTGGAATCCCAACATCACTTGCAAAGGACTTTAGGCAAACTGTATGAGAACTTTATAAATAGAGGTTACACATTTAAAGGGGTACAATTGTGTTTTTTTTTTTCTCTTTTTGGTCTCAACAGAATTATAGTTTGACTTTAAAGGGGAGTTCCAGGCTGTTTTTATGTTTATTAAAAGTCAGCAGCTACAAAAAGTGTAGCTGCTGGCTTTTAACAAACAGACACTCACCTGCCTCACGGTCCAGCCACTGAAGCCGGAGCTCCGCTTCTCTCCCCCCCTATCTGTCCGGTTTCACGGCCAGGCACTCACTGCGCATGCGCGGGTGGTGCTGCGCACTGTGATTGGTCAGACGATCGCCTGGGACCTGTCACGTCACTGTCATCATCTACAGGAAGGGGCCACCGTAATACCGTAAGAAATGCTGTTACTTTATCTAATGAGCAAAATGAAATATTCTGTTTAAAGCAATTCTGTCAGCCATCTAAAAAATGTAATGGCCAGTTCCCTGTAACAGAAGAGCTAATATACTCAGAATACAAAAAGCACCCAATTGCGTGACTTTTTTGGTACACATACAAAACCAGTGTATCAGCCTAAACAAATGGCTGACCATGCTAGGCAAATTAAAAGGGTTTCCTTTTTTTGCTCAATGTACATAAACATCTTTCATTCATACATTTTTATTGATAAAGAGTTAGGCCGCGTACACACGATGAGACATGTCCGCTCAAACATGTCCGACGGACCGTTTGCAGTGGACATGTCTCATCGGATTTTGGTCCGACGGCGTGTACACACTATCAGATGAAAATCCCCTCAGTCTGAGGACGCGGTGACGTGGCGGTGGTGTTGACGCCGCCACGTCACCACTCCATTCGACGCATGCGCGGAGATTCCTGTCCGCTGGTTAGTGTACTAACCAGCGGACATATCCGACGGACTTGTCTACAACTGTATAAACACAGTGTTATAATCAGTACATAAAACACTTTACATCGTTGCATCCAGTGGCGGCTGGTGAAGTTTTAGGATGGGGGGGCGCAAGACCACGCCCCTCCATGTTTGGTCCCTCCCACTTCTCATAAGCCACGCCCCTTATATAATCTACCCACTCCGTCCCCTGTATTCCACTTGCTTCCACTCGGTGTCAGGAGTATACAGCTCAGCATCACAGGACAGAGTATATAGCCCCAGCATCACAAATCATGGTATATAGTGCAGCCTTACAGATCGGTGCAAACAAACTAAAAAATTACACTGTTAGTAATAAAGGACTCTAAATGGGCATGAGATTATGAGAGACTGCGGACATACTGCACAAGATTACCAAAGACTGCGGACATACTGCACGAAATTACCAGAGACTGCGGACACATACTGCACGAAATGACCAGAGACTGTGGACACATACTGTACGAAATTACCAGAGACTGCGGACACATACTGCATGAAATTACCAGAGACTGCGGACACATACTCCCATTGAAATCAATTGGAAACCGCGGTAATACCGCCCGCAATGCACCTCTGCAGAGGCGCATTGCGGGTGATATTATCCCCTTTTACGGCCGCTAGCGGGGGTTAATACCGCACCGCTAGTGGCCAAATATCGCGGTAAATACGACGGTATGGCGGCGCTAAAAATCTCGCTGCTATATCGCCACCGCACCTCCACTGCCCCATGTGAAAGACTTCAGGTCTGTAAGAAAAGTAAAACTTTTGTCTATGAAGGTCAGGCAGTTATAAAAAAAAATTAGGAAATTTAACTTGCTTCTTCTGCAGTAATTGGAACCATGAGTTACTTTCACAAAATCAGACAAATAAGGATTTTGGTATCCACATCCTTCATTTTGCAAAAACATATGCCCAATGAATATGTCCAGATGCAAGGTCCTGTCAACGAGTGATAAAAATGGGACTGCAGACATGTATGTGTGCTGGAGAGGAAGGGGTGCTGGATGTAGTAAGGCAAACTTTTCATAAAAACGGATTGCCGTTGATGCCCGACATAAATGAGTCTAAATAAGTGGGGGGGGGGGGAATAGCCGAACGCCCGCTATGTTCGCTGACCTTTTTTTCATTTAATTATAGGCTGAGAAGTGTACTGCAGGGAGAGGGGGATCGCTGATGCTCCTGCAGGCTGCATAGTGCCGACGTCACTTCCTGTTGTCGGCACTATGCACAAGCACAGCATATACTGGGTGCCGTGCACCCGCCTGGTCACAGGTCTATCGCGTCGGAAGCTGTGGCGCGATGGCCATAGCCACAAAGGCATATTTTGCCAGCCAATGTAGCGCCTCGTCTGCAATCTTGCAATTGCACAGACGTGGTGCTACTCGTACTGCCCAGCGCCCGGGCACAGTGAACATAAGGACCTATTTTTGCTTTTTTTTTTTTTAAAGGGACATGTTTAAATATTTTTTTTTACTGACTTGGGGGGAGGGGGGGCGGCGCCCGGGTGCCCCCTATGGACGGACCGCCACTGGTTGTATCATAATGTATATATCACAGAGACATTGGGGTTGATTTACTAAAGACAGACTCTCGGCAAGCTGCACTCTGCAATGCCATTTGATCCAGAGCTTAATAAAATTGAGGAAATTCCTGCTCACTTCTATAATCCAATCCAATGCAAGCAAGCAAAAATTGTGTTTTTTATATTTCTTACATGGGATTGAGTATTCTTTGCAAAGTGAAGCTTCACCTCATTTACCAAGCTCTGGAGCAAATGGCTTTGCACAGGGCAGGTGCACTTGTCCAACTGCAGGATGGAGACCAAATCTGTTTCAAGCCTGTCAAGACCTTAGTGTTTGCAACACGTGCTTCAAGCACTCCATTTGTCTGCCTTGCTCCCGTGCCTTGACCTTTGCCTTAACCCTGATCCCCTCTCCGCCTGCTAGTTTGGATTTCCTTGTGATCAAACTTAGATTGGACTTTGTATTACTCTCTGAACTTGCCTGCTTTTTGACCATGGACTTGACCCTGACTACTCTCTGAATGTTGCGTGCCCTGAACCCGGACTGCCATTGGGCCACTCTGTCTGTCTGACAACTGCAAGTTTCTGTTTGCTGTGCTGAGCTCGCCCTTGCCTTGACATGGTGCCCAAGCACTATAGCATTGTGTATAAGACCAGGCGCCAACCAAGAACCCTTTAGGCCTGTTTGACTTATGGGAAAAAGAGCTGTTATAGGTGAAGAACACAGAGCCAGCTATAGTGACAATATTAGTGCCTGATCTCACAAATGTTCTTTTTGGCTGAATGGACACACATTCCAACATACACAACCCAAGGTGTTGTAGAAAGCCTTCTACAAGAAGGGTGGAGGTTGTTATAGTTGCAAAAGGGACAGGGTGCAACTTCATATTAATGTCAATGGTTTTGGAATAGTATGTTCAACAAGCTCATACAGGTGTGATGAATCCGTGTTGACAATTTTTTGACCATATAAAGTACTGTGTCTGTCTGTATTTGTGTTAACAAGAACCAGATCAAATCAAGCAATTAGGTGAATGACTGATTAAATAAAATAGTTCTGGCATTAGATACTACATACATGTCAACTCAGCTAAGTTAAAACTAGGAGGAGGAAAGCTTCTACTTCTACCACAAGTGAAGTAAGACAAAGTAATTATGGTTCTTACAGTTGTTTATCTGTCTGTGTATTACAAGTTCTTGATGAGCCCTAGGTGTTCAACAGATTTTTGATTGTGGGGAGTCTGGTCACAGTATGTGCCCATTGGGGGGTGATGGGCTCCAAGCCTCACTGACGGGGTCTTATAAGCATATGGAACTTGTGTTTACCTGATATGTTAAAGTGGAGTTCCGCCAATTTTTTTAATTAAAAGTCAGCAGCTACAAATACTGCAGAAGCTGACTTTTAATATTAGAACACTTACCTGTCCTGGACCCACTCGTTGTCGGCACTTGAAGCCGAGCGGTCCCTCGGCTCTCGGGTGGAGGCGCCCCCATCTTTGGTAAGGGTATCTGGAAGTGAAACCTTGCGCCCGCGCGATCACACTGGTCCATGCTGTCTTCCGGGGGATGTGTGTCTCCCAGAAGACAGTGTTGGGGGGCGGAGGATACACAGGTATCTGTTCCCTCCTCCCCCTGAAAGGTGCCAAATGTGACACTGCAGGGGGGGATGAATCTGAAAAGCGGAAGTTCCATTTTTTAGGTGAACTCCACTTTAATGTTTATGTTCATTTTTTTTCATTGTTATTATTATTGCTACAAGTACTATGTTAAGCTTGATTTTACTTCTTCTGTGGATCCCGTGGAATGTATACCAAGGAGTTTTTTCTACTTAGCATGGGCATGTATTTTATAGACACCATCGCAGCAAGTTGACCACAAATATAAAATTTGTCTCCCTGGGACTTACTACGTGACCTGTATACTGTATTATATATTTTTCACCTTTTGTATTCTGTTTTTAGATACAGTTTTCTATTTACATATCACAATTGTGATACATTAAAATTATTGTTATATTTTTTTATACGTGCCTACAAAGTAAATGTTTTCTATGGAAGAGCCCTGGGGCCATCATAAAAAAAATACAAAATTCTGAGATTACTCAGAATTCTGACATTTAATCTCAGAATTCTTAGATTAAATCTGACTTTGAAATTCTGAGTTTTTTTTAAATATAGTAATCTATATTAGGAGGATTTTAGGAGCAATTAGCAATCATGTAGTAGACCATCATTCTGCAGACATTCAAGTCTTGTGTTCTATATATGGATCTGTAAATCTATCTTAGTTACAGAACACAGTATGGGGAAGCAGGCAGTGCTGGGTTCTCTGATTCTTCTACTGCAGGGGTGGCCAACCAGTGGCCGGGGGCCACATGTGGCCCGCGGAGCCCTCTGATGTGGCCCGCGACTTCCTGCTCTGGAATGTGAGTTGGCAAGCCCAGATTGCAGGTTGCCGACCCGCCATACCACAGAATCAGTGTTGTGAATGAAGCTGGTGGTAGAGGAAGAAAGCGGTTGCGGAGCAGAGCCCCATAAGCCGATGCTTCCTCTACAGCGCCGGCTTTTGCCACAGGCGGAGTCTATGGCAAAGTTCAGCTAACCCACAGGATAGACACAGGTGCACTACGCTGCACCCTGTGAGCAAACCACAGGACATCAGTGTGAAAGCAGTCTTAGGCCCTTTTCACAAGATCAGCCCGGCCACATGGGACCCACAATTCACGCATATAGAGCAACAGATGTCCGTTTTTCTGTACAGAGGACCGATTTCCGGGTCTAAAAGTCACACGGGCGGGTTTGGCCAATCAGGATAGAGCATCATGTCTATCCAATTGGGTCTGTTGTCCTCGAAAGGGAGGAGCATGCGCAGTCACATGTACATAAACACAGGGATTAGCTTGTTATCCAATTCCTGGGTTAATATATTTTTTATTTCGCTTTTGATATCTTTTAAACAAGCCCCCCTTTACAGAGCCTAGTGGCCCCCCTGGGGGGCGCACCCCACTATTTGAGAAGCACTGCTCTAGCCATCGAGCTATTGGCCAAGTCATGAAACTGTAATGTTTTTTTAGGTTTAATATGAGGTTCATTCTCTGTAATTGCTATAATCAAGTAGTTCTGATCATAAAAACACATTGTCCTTCTGTCTTCTAGCCATTCACAATTCTCTCATGTTGGGGTAACAGTGCAATGTTTCCTAAAAGTTGGGGTGCATTGTCTTCTGTTATCTATGGAAGCTGTGTCACCCCCCTCCCCACTCACACACAGAATACACTCGTTTTCAGCGTGACTCGTTATGTTAAAGCAGATGACAGCAAACTGAGGAACTATTAATACAGTAGAGGAACTAGCAATGCCTGCTTCCCCATACTGTGTGCTGTAACTAAAATAGATTTACAGATCCATATACAGAGCAAAAGACTTGTATGTCTGCAGAATGATGGTCTATGGGTGTTACTACATTATTCTTAATTGTTCCATAAAATCCTCCTAATAGAGACTACTATATTTAGAAACTCAGAATTCTGACATTTATCTTAGAATTCTGACTTTGAAATGCAGAATTCTGACTTTAAAATGCAGAATTCTGACTTTTAATCTCAGAATTCTGACTTTGAAATTTAGAATTCTGACTTTAAAAAATCAGAAATCTGACTTTGAAACTCAGAATTCTGACTTTGAAACTCAGAATTCTGACTTTTAATCTCAGAATTCTGACTTTGAAACTCAGAATTCTGAATTTTAATCTCAGAATTCTCTTTTAATCTCAGAATTCTGACTTTGAAACTCTGAATTCTGACTTTTAATCTCAGAATTCTGACTTTGAAATTCAGAATTCTGACTTTGAAATTTAGAATTCTGACTTTAAAAAATCAGAATTCTGACTTTGAAACTCAGAGTTCTGACTTTAAAAAATCAGAAATCTGACTTTGAAACTCAGAATTCTGACTTTTAATCTCAGAATTCTGACTTTGAAACTCAGAATTCTGACATTTAATCTCAGAATTCTGACTTTGAAACTCAGAATTCTGACATTTAATCTCAGAATTCTGACTTTGAAACTCAGAATTCTGACTGAATTTTGTATTTTTTTTTTATGATGGCCCCAGGGCTCTTCCATAGTTTTCCACAATTTGTTCTCAATTTATTCATTACTAGGACATGACACATTTGTTATTAATGGTGTTGATTACCACCTAAGGGCAATTGTAATCAAACTATATTCTACGTGTGCTATGTTAGCCACTTATCATACTCTCTGCATATTGCAAATGATTGGTGTATCATTTACTTTTTACAAATAAAAATCATTGTTAAAAAAAAAAAAATACATACAAAACCTTTGTTTATACTGGGTCAAAAGATCCTTTTATATGTGGATTGTAGTTTATTTAAAACTTGGGTAGGTCAATTTCAAGCACATATCAGTTAAAATAAAAATAAAATAAACTCTAGCTATAAATCAAAACTGGGTTAAATAAATAGAATTACAAACAAACAAACATTTAAATTAGAGCAAAATAAGTAAATACATACTGTACTATAATACAAAATGTTTTAGCAAGAGCACCATCAATTATGTGTTTAGCCTTAATTGGTGTCACACAGTTCTAGAATAAATCCTTTGAATAGTTTAAAAAGTCAATGACAAAACATTGGATGGAATCTGCTCTAACTTTAAATATACACCAAGAACTGACTCAATGGAATGTTCTCAGTGCTGAATGGCACGCTGTATGTTTTCAGCAAATAAAAGGAAACTAAACTGTATTTATACATAGGGGTTATTTTGAGCCACAATACATACTAATCAGGCAAATAACTAGTAGAAGTGGAAAATAGAAGACAAAAAGGACCTTTGTTCTACAAGAGGTTATCCATTTTATAATAAAAATTGGTCTTTTAAAAAAAATGAGAGCACACAGAACAATTAATAAAGGTTTCAGAAATCTTCCTAAGGAAGTTTCCAGAGGGATCCGTTTTTACAGATTTTACAGGTCCACCTGAGTTTTTCTTTTAAAAAACAGCAGCTACAAATACTGCAGCTGCTGACTTTTAATATATGGACACTTACCTGTCCAGTGTGCCCACGATGTCGGCAGCCGAAGCCGAAGGCTCGTCTCTCGGCTGCCCCTGCCGCCATCAGGAAGTGAAGCGTTGCGGCGTGGGCACGGTCACGGAGCTCACGGCAGGGTCGTGATCACACGGTGGCAATTTAAAGGGGACGTATATATACGTCCATTTGCGCAGCCGTGACATTCTGCTGACGTATAAAGTCGCGTGGTGGTCGGCAAGCGGTTAAGGACACTTTATGGTGTGTCAGAAAGTGCCTCATCTACCGGAGGGGAAGGATGTCCATAGAAGACTATCACAGACTAGTCCACAGTCTGCTCAGAGACTATAAACTTATAGACATTAACCCCTTGACCATCTTGAAGATTTAGACCAGGCCATTCTTTGCAATACAAGACAGTTGCCTGGTCAGGCAATGTTGTACCACCAAAAAATTATGTAATTTTATGTGTAAGATAAGAGGCAAAAAAGTATAAGATCTTGGTGAAATCATGTGATTTATTGCCAGTTAAGCCTCGTACACGTGGACAAGAATCTCGCCAGGAAAAAAACCCTCGTTTTTCCTGACGAGATTCTTGGCAAGAATCTCCTGCCGCCCGAGTGTACAGACTCTCCTTTCAAAAGAAGTGCAGTTCTCTTGAAAGGCAAGAACAAGGTGACATCATGGCGTACGACAAGCTTGCGCTCGTCACATTCAATGCTATCGCCGCCATCTTGCTGCACCTTACCTATGCCTAGGAAGCTACCGCGCATGCGCCAAAGTCATTTAGAGCATGGCGGGTTTCCACGGCGTCAGGTAAGTGTACACACCCTCGGGTTTCTCGGCAGGAAAAACTGCAGAGAATCTCACAACAAGAAAAATAGAGAGCATGTTCTCTATTTTTCCCGTCTAGATTCTGGCCAGTTTTCCTGTCGAGAAACCTGAAAGCCTAGTACACACGCACTTGGTAAGAAAGCTCTGCCAGCAGTTTTCTTGCTGGTTCTTGCCGAGTAAACCGATCGTGTGTACGAGGCTTTATTGTTAGAGTATTATTTAATGCCCCAATAAGTATTGATCTAATGGGTTTACATATACCTTACTTTTCAGTTGGTATTCAAGGAATGATGAAAATTTTAGCATAAACAGGACTACAGGTCACCAGTACAGGCACTGATTATGCATAGAAATATACATTTAACGAATATATGAGAATCATTTTTGATGTTTCCCGAAGGTCTTTTCTAACTGTATATGATTATCCAAATATATATAAAAAAATAAATAAGAATGCTTCTGTTTTGAAATATCTTTTTCCTGTATAACATTTCTTTAGAATGAAAGATGTAATTTGTCCTGCTGGAATCATTATCCATATGTGCAGTGAGGATCTTAGGTTTACTGTGACTGTCAAACCTGTTGTTTATTTTTTAATATCCAGAGAAAAAACAATGTTAAGCCTTAATATTTTAAACGGTACACGGCAGATGTTAAATATATGTATATTTCTAGGGAAACTTGCTACATAATGTTTGTTTCTAACTGGTTTTATTCCAAATGGCTTGTTAAAGAAGGAGTTGATTTAAAGTCTAAGGGCTAGACTCACAAAGACTTACGACGGGCGTATCAGTAGATACACCGTCGTAAGTCCTAATCTCAGCATGCGCAAATTTAAATGTATGCTCATAATGAGATACGCTTAAATGTTGCTAAGATACGAGCGGCGTAAGGCACTTACACCGTCAGATCTTAGATGCATATTTACGCTGGCCGCTAGGTGGCGCTCCCGTTGTAAAATATGCAAATGAGCAAATACGCCGATTCCCAAACGTACGCCAGGCCGGCGTATCTGTTTAAGTCGTTTACGTAAGACTTATGCCCGGCGTAACATTACCCCTGCTATAGTGAGGCGCAGCCAATGTTAAGTATGGACGTCATGACAGACGTAATTTACGTTGTTTGCGTAAGTCGATTCACAATGGAACTGTGCGTTAGCAACGCTCACGTCGCTTTCATTGACAATTAGCGACGTGATTTGGAGCATGCGCACTGGGATTCAGTCACGGCCGGCACATGCGCAATACGTTCGGCGCGGGGACGCGCTTGATTCAAATACTACACGCCTCCTACCCGCCGAATTTGAATTCCGCTGGTTCATTTACGCTACGCCGCCTCAACTTTACAGGCAAGTGCTTTGTGAATAGAGCACTTGCCTGAAAAAGTTGCGGCGGCGTAACGTAAATGACATACGTTACGCCCGCACAAAGATAAGACGGGCTACATGAATCTAGCCCTAAGTTTATAGATGTTTTGTTTTTCTATGGTTTTCTCATGTATATTTCAATATCTTGCTTGCTTCTTGATTTGTAGTATTTTTTTGGTCTCTCCTGCTTTTTTTAAATTTAGTTGCCATTAGTGAGATCCACACTTAGGATCTATGACAGAGGTGTAAAAATAAAAGAAAAGGATTTACCGTATTTATCGGTGTATACCGCGCACTTATTTACCCTTAAAATCAGGGGAAAATCGTGGGTACGCAATATACACTGATCCCCGCTTCCCGCGCTGTGTTTGAACGCCGCCGCCGACATATACTGAGCGCAGTACACTCGGCCAGGCTCGGCTCCCCTCGCGGTCATGCCCTGTGCCGCCTCCTAGCCTTCATGCGAGAGGAGCCGAGCGTGCCGAGCATGCCCGAGTGTACTGCGCTGGGTATATGTTGGCAGCGGTGTTCAAACACAGCGTGGATCGGCTCAGAGACAGTGAGGGGGAAGGGGGAGGACACCACCAAGGCCGCAGACGGACGCCGAACCGGACAAGGTCACTGATGGACGTCGGGCAAGACACAGACAAGGGGTATTCAAACTGTAAGTATTTTCTTTTTTTTGATAACATTTTCCTTCCAGGTTGGGTGTGCCCACTATACGCGGGTGCACGGAATATGAAGATAAATACGGTATATAGCGCCAACAGTTTACACAGCACTTTACAATATAAAAGGGAGACAATACAGTTACAATACAATAAAATACAAGAGGATTAAGAGGGCCCTGCTCAGAAGAGCTTACTATCTAATAGGGTGGGGCAGGTGGTACAAAAGGTTATAACTAGGGTTGTCCCGATACCACTTAGGACCGAGTACAAGTACGGATACCCCCACATATGCAGCCATGTCCCCCCACATATGCAGCCATGTCCCCCCATTTATGCAGCCATGTCCCCCACATATGCAGCCATGTCCCCCACATATGCAGCCATGTCCCCCCACATATGCAGCCATGTCTCCCCATACCTAGATGCCGCCGTCGCCGCCGCCGCCACCGCCACCGCCTAGTTAATCAGTGTGCAGGGAACATAACAGCTTTCATTTTAATAGCTGTAGTGTTCCCCGGCGCACAGCGTATAGACACTCCCCCTTGCTCGGGATTGGACAGATCACCTGTCCAATCCCGAGCAAGGGGGAGTGTCTATAAGCGGCGTGGCGGGGAACACTACAGCTATTCAAACGAAAGCTGTAATGTTCCCCGCACACAGTGGCCCCGATCCACGTCTTCTGGGGTCGCTTGGCAGCTGTCATGGCTCCCCCTCCGCAAGAGCTTTCCACCTTCATGCGAGCGATGGTGAAAAGCTCTTGCGGGCGCGCTCCCGTGATACAGCGGCAGTGATAGCTGACCGTATCACTTGGCCCCACCACCCGCCGCGGATGTGATTGACAGCAGCCAATCCAACTTAGCCAATCAATGGCCAATCAACGCCCAGGCTGGGAACCGAAGAGCATGACGGGGATGAGCGTGGGACACTTTCGAGGGGTGAGGTAAGTAAAACTGGGGCTTGTTATTTAAAAAAAATAAAAATAATTAACTTTACAACCTCTTTAAGTCTTTAATTTCAGTGGAGGGAAAGCGTAATGCGTGAGGGACCTTGATAAAACCAAGGGCGCTTTGCAAGAAAAAAATGGGTTAATGAAAAGCAGATGTATTAGATCAGCCATAGATGGGTTTTTTCATTTTTGACTGGAGTTGCCCTTTAATCTGATAGATCCCAAAAACATGTATTTAGCTAATTAATTTTAATTGGCATCCTTCTCACGGCTGAAAAGCACAGGGAAAAATGATGAGTCAGTTTGTTTTTCTTTATAATTACATGCGTATAAGATCTGCTATGCTGGAAACGGGGCTTACAATTTGCATATATTTCTGACAACCATTTGAGCCAGAGAATTTAATGTGAACCTATATCCTTTAACTAAACAGCTTCCATCTGATTTGCATTCCGCTATAAATCAAAGAGAGACGTGATTGTTTCTGAACATATACTACCACTTATTTATCATAAATAAATCGCTCAAGACCGTGGACTTAGAAAAAGATGATTTAATGAGGCTGGGCCAATCAGATTCCAATCTGAAATCCAATTAATTCTGCACTGCCAATCAAGAGTGAACAAGTGTAATAACTACATAAGAAGCAGCAGAGCTTCTAACGAGATATGTGCCGCTTTCTTTAAAATCCTCATTTGATATGCTGGCTTTCATAGCAAATTTAGAAATGATGTTTTTTTTACATAAGTGAACTGTTTTAAATTGTGCAAAGTTAAATAAAAAAAAAAAGAGTAAACTCCAGAAAAATTTATGTTATCGGTAATAAAATTGCCAAAAATAATTGACCTAGGAACAGGAGGGGCGCGTACACACGATCAAACATAACTGCTGAAACTGGTCCGCAGACCAGTTTCAGCGGACATATCCGATCGTGTGTACAGGCTAGCAGACAGGTTTCCAGCAGACAAAAGTTTTAAAGCATGCTTTAAAACTTGTCTGCTGGAAAGCTGTCTGTCGGATATGTCTGCTGGTTAGTACGCCTAACCAGCGGACCGAAATCTCCCGCATGCGTGGAATGGATTTGACGCATGCGCGGAATGGATTTGACGCATGCGTGGAATGGATTCGACGCATGCGTGGAAGTATTTTACTTCCTGGTTTGGTCACGTGGTGGCGTCAACGTCACCGCCACGTCACCGCGCTGTCTGTCCGCGGGGATTTCGGTTTGATGGTGTGTACACACATCAGACCAAAATCTCCCTGGAGACATGAATGAATGAATGAATGAGAACTTATATAGCGCGGCACATGCGAACTGAATCGCCTCTGGGCGCTTGTTGTTCCTGTCTCCTTTGATATCAAAAGAGAAAAGTCTTGACCTTTTTCCTAAATGCTAGGTGGTTCTCCTCCAACCGAATGCTGGTTGGTAAAGCGTTCCATAGTCTGGGACCTTGGATCGCAAATCTTCTTTCTCCTTTGGACTTGAAGTTGGCTTTCGGAACCTGGAGCAGGTTCTGATTCGTGGATCGCAAAACGCGATTTGGATTATGCGCTTTTATTAATTCGCATAAGTAAAGGGGGGCATTCTCATGGACACATCTATGCGTAAGACAGAGGGCTTTAAAAGCGATTCTGTCTTTAACTGGCAGCCAATGAAGGGCTCTCAGTGAAGGTGAGATGGATTCCCAGGGTTTTTTCCCAGTCACAAGTCTGGCGGCCGTATTCTGAACGACTTGCAGACGAGCGATTTGGTATTTGGGGAGACCGAGGTAAAGGGCATTTGCATAATCCAACCTGGAGTTTACAATAGCTCCCACCACGACCGCTAGATCTTCTTTAGGGATGAACGGAGTGAGTCTGCGTAGTAGGCGCAGTAGATGGTGAGATCCGCTGACCACTGACCCTATTTGTGCGTCCATTGTCATAAAGGAGTCAAAAATGACCCCTAGGCTTTTGACTTTGGCGCTAGGGGTGATGAGCTTGCCCAAAATAGGTGGGGGAGACCACGCTGTTGAGGGTTGATTCCTTCGCTTGGCGTGAAACAGAAGAAGTTCTGTTTTCGCTCCATTGAGTTTAAGATAACTCTTTGTCATCCAGTCCTCTATCAAAGAGAGACATGTCTCTAGATTGAGGTGGTGATCCTGTCTATTGCAGATGCGGAAATACAGTTGCGTGTCATCTGCATAAGAGTGATAAAGCAGATTTTGGCTGCTAATAATCTCAAAAAGAGGACGAAGGTAGATGTTGAATAGCACTGGTGACAGAGGCGATCGTTGAGGGACTCCGCATGTTACTGTGCGTTTTTCAGACGTAAAAGGTCCTAGCTTCACTGTTTGCGATCGGTTTTCCAAAAAAGAGGAGAACCAAGATAAATCGCCTTCTGCGACCCTGGCTACTTCAGAAAGCCGAGTCAGTAACAGATTGTGGTCTACAGTGTCAAAAGCTGCACTTAGGTCCAACAGAACCAGGAGACAAGATTCTCCTTCGTCTGCGGCCTTGAGAACATCGTCCCATACTTTCAGTAATGCTGTTTCCGTCCCATGTCCAGGACGGAAGCCTGATTGCAATGGGTCAAGTAGCTTGTAGGTATCTAGATGCAGTTGCAGCTGTTGTACCACTACTTTTTCCATTATCTTAGAGAATACGTTGAGGCTTGTTATGGGACGGCGGTGGAGTGGGTCCTTGGGGTCCAGGGAGGGTTTCTTCAGGATGGGTTGGATTACACCCTCTTTCAACTGTGAGGGCACTATGCCTTCCAAGAAAGACTGGTTGATAAGCTGCGTGATGGGAGGAGCCAGGATGTCGGCGCATTCCTTCAGCAGTTTTGTGGGGATAATGTCATTTGGCGCTGCGCCATTGCGCAGAGTACAAATGACATTCTTAGTGGACTCGATGGAGATGGGTTCCAGGGTGAACTTACCTGATATCGGAGAATTACTATGGGTGCTGTGTGAGAGGCTACAGGGGGGGCTGAGGGGAGAAAAATTTTGCTGAATGCTTTCACGGATTGCCTCGATTTTATTAACAAAATAATCCGATAGCTCATTGCAAAATTCTTGTGTGTCCGAACTGGGGGCTTCAATGCATCCTGGTTTCATGGTCTGGGTGACCATCTTGAAGAGTTCGCGGGGGCGGTTTTGGGCACCGTTGATAGCCTCCGAAAAATAATTCTTCTTGGCTTGGAAAATTCCTTTGTGGTATTTTCTTGTTGTCGCCTTGTAGATGGATAGGTTTAGCTCAGAAGAACATCTTTTCCAGGCAGATTCTGCCCTTCTGCGTTCTTGCTTCAGTAACGACAGCTGGTTGTTAAACCAGCTGCGGTTGTTTTTCCGAATGCGGGTTATTCGTTTCGGCGCTACCAAGTCGGCTGACTGTAGCATGGCCGAGTTTATGGCTTTCAATGTTTCAACGGCCGTTTGCTGCGGCTGGGTTGTTTCTATTTTTTTCCTTAAAGTCGTTTTGAAGAGTTCCGAGTGGAGCTTCTTCTGACATCTAGTCCAGTGTGTTGCCACTGGATTCGATGTTTTTGTTGCGGGGGGGATGGTGGAAATACTGAATATAATTGCCTGGTGGTCTGTCCATGGCAATTTTTCATTTTCCCTAATTTTTATTTCCAGAGCTTGTCTGAAAATAAGATCAAGTGTGTGACCTGAAGCATGTGTAGGCCCACATACTAGTTGCTGCAATCCTAATCCTTCCAGGTGGTCGATACAGGCGTCGGCAATGGGGTCTTGTGAGGAATTGGCCCAGAGATTGAAATCCCCTAACAGCAACAGGTGTTTGCTGTTGAGGGTATAAGTGGAGAAGAAATCCGTCCATGATGAGAGCAGCTGCGATTTTGGGCCGGGTGGCCTATAGCAGAGCAGAATGTGGACGGTCTCCTTTGAACTTGCTTGCAGTTGCAGAGTAAGGGTTTCCATGAATGGAAGAGGGTTTTGGCGGACTGGTTTGGTGATCGTAAGATGAGTCTTGTGGATCACCGCTAGGCCGCCTCCTCTTTGCCCTATTCTGTTTTCCGTTATGATACGGTAATTTTCTGGCACCAATTCTCCTAGAATGGTGTTACAGTCGGCTGTGAGCCAGCTCTCTGTAATAAAAAGACAGTCTAGATCCTTTTGTTGAATGAAGTCGCGGATTTCTAGTCGGTGTTTTACTGCCGATCTAGTATTGATCAGAGCACATGATATGTGCTTGACCTGGGGTAAATGTCTGAAATGTCTAACCGTCGATCTATGATTGGTTCTCCATAGTCGCTCAGTTCTTAGGGCCTTTCTGGTGATGGCTGGCAGTATTGCGGCGCATTGCCTCAAACTCCAAATGGTCTCGGCAGAATATTGCCTACATGCCATGTTCGCCAATACACCAGGGGGGGGGAGGGGGGGATTTTAGGGCAGTGGGGAGAGGAATTGGCTAAACTCCTCTCTCCTGGCTTGGTCCAGAGGAAGGCAAAAAACCCTGGCGGCGCTCGGCCAATATGCTCCGGCAGGGAAAAAATTCCTTCCTGACCCCTGTAAGAGGCGATCGGGTAACCCCTGGATCAAGTTGTAGTGGTGATTAAGATTTGGGGCTGGGTGCAGCAAAAATGGCCTGCCGATCGGTAGCAGGATCCAGACTGGTAAAGCTTCCAGATTGGGTGGATCGGTGCTACTATTTGGGGCCAGGATTACTAGACCGGGGTGTGAGGTAACTTTCCTGGGGGTATGGGGTGGGGTTCAAGTCCGTTTTCGGACTTTGGTGGCGGTTGGAGGGGGTGAGAAGCGGCGCGCCACTAGGCCGCGGGTGAAGCCGCGGCCTTTCCTAAATTGCGGCTGCCGCGATTGCTTCCAGGCCGGCGCGGATGTATCGAAAAACGCCGGCCTGGAAGCCAGAAATGCCAGAAATGGCTGAAAATTGCCAAGGATTGCAGGGCAGGTGGCGGATGGGTAGTGAGGGGGTATAGGAGGGGAGATGTGGATAGGGAGATAGCAGGGGCTTTTAAGTGGCAGAAGCTGCTGTCCTCAAAAGGACGGCCATCTGCAGCCTCAGTGAAAGGCTTACCTGCTGGAGAAGGGTGACGGAGGGAAGCCAGGGGGGTCAGGTGAAGCAGGGGGAAGCCAAGCGGTGGATTGCAGGAGGAATGGAGGGATAGTGCAGGCTTGCCTAGCAGTGTCTGTCACCGTCTGCCTGTCTGGTTTCTGGCAGGTGGGGGCTCCAGAGGGAGAGAGAAACCAGGGGATCCAGGGGCGGCTCGAGGTCGGAGCGGATCTGACAGTGGAGGCTGATGCTGGGGGAGGAAAACCCTGCCTATCTGGCTCCAGGAGGCGTACGTCCTACTCTTAGGACGCACGCCGATTACTACTGGAGTCAGTTCAAGCCCTGGGGAGGAGTCACTCTTTCAGACTCAATCCTGGAGAGTCCGAACGGACCGTTTTCATCGGATATATCTCCTCGTGTGTATGCGGCCTTACTTAACACGCAGTAACATGAGATTACCAAAAGCAGCTCCAAGGGTGGCGCCATGAAATCGAACTTCCCCTTTATAGTGCACTGATGTGCGCTAATGAGGCTGCACTGATAGGCACTGGTGAGGCAGCACTTATGGGCACTGATAGGCTGCAATCATGAACACCAATGAGGCGGCACTGGTGGGCACTGATGAGGAGGCACTGATAGGTGGCACTTATATGTGACACTAATGAGGAGGCACTGATTGGCAGCACTGGTGGGCACTGATTAAGAGCACTGGTGGGCACTGATTGACAGCACTGGTGGGAACTGTTTGGACTGCACTGATCAGTGGCCTGAATATCAGTGTAGAGAAACCAGTTATTGGCCGTTATATGCTGAAGGAACCCGAACGTCGGTGCGCAGGCGCCGTATAGGGCCGCGCCAACGTTCGGGTTTCTTCGGCATCTCGTGACGCGCTGTATGCGCCGGGCTGAGGGACGTCAATCACGGCCTGTGATTGGAAAGAGCACCCGTAAAAAGGTAAGTACAAAAAAAAAAAAAAACACGGTCGGGGTGGTGTTGTCCGTAGTATACTAGAAATTTTTGGGAGGGTGAACCTCCACTTTAAAGTAAAATCATTTCCTTGCCCCTAGACCTAAACAAGCAGTTATTCTTTGCAGTGCAGGCCCATTTTTCAAGTTTTCTAGAGTTGGACTTTAAAGAGACCCTTTCAGGTCTCTATGATTAAAAAAATGCCAATATTCTGCAAAATGCAATAGTATACTCACCTCTTCAGCAACCTTAGTATTGCTGTGCTGCAGCCTCCATAAAGCTCACATACATTCAACATTTCCTGCCTGTGTTCTTCACTGCGCACTTTGGTTCCATTCGCTGACCCGTATCAGGCCTGATGAAGAGGCACGCATGCCTCGAACGCGTGCACCGCCCCGTGACCTAACCCGGGAAGTGACGCCCTGCTGTTTGCGCTCCACGGCCGCTTTCCACTGCTGCTATACGGCTCCCCTGTTTTCTCACTGCCTCTACCAGTGCTGGAAGACCATCCAGGGATCCCCACAGTGGTTGAAGATCGTACCACCCGGACCAACCACCGATCGTGTGTCTCTCTGCTATGAGAGTCGTGAACACCGGCCCATCCGTTCAGCAGAGCTCACTGACCAGGGAAGCAAGCCACGGATGACATCCTATCTTTACATGCATGTACCTCCTGCAGTCTTGTGAGTAACCATCTCATAAGAATTTATTTGTCATTTTATTCTAATAAATTAACTACTACGCTTAGAGGGCGCCGCTTTTTCTGTCTTTTGTATTGTTTCTAGAATCGCTTCTTCTTGGCAAGCTGGCAGCCCCCTCAGCACTAGTATAATCTTCTCCATCAGTCATATGAACGAGATCCATTGGACTGAACTATTTCATATAAACTGCTTCTACTAGTCGTGGAACTTGTTATTCCCCCCTCCCCCCAGTTCCCATATCCATTTATTCAACCCCCCTCTCTATATGTATTTGATATACATATAACTTCCCCACTTCATTTTTAATTTATTTCTCTTACTTCACTTGGTGAGCGCTTGATTCTAATGTTTGTTTTTGCGACGGACCGTTTCCATCGGACATGTCTCCTGAGATATTTTGGTCTGATGTGTGTACACACGATCAAACCAAAATCCAGACAGGCAAAGCGGTGACGTGGCGGTGACGTTGACGCCGCGATGTCCGCAAACCAGGAAGTAAAATGCTTCCACGCGTGTGTCGAATCCATTCGACGCATGCGGGGGATTTCGGTCCGCTGGTTAGGCGTACTAACCAGCGGACATGTCCGACGGGCAGGTTTCCATCGGACAAGTTTTAAAGCATGTTTTAAAACTTTTGTCCGCTGGAAACCTGTCCGCTAGGCCGTACACGCGATCGGATATGTTCGCTGAAACTGGTCTGCGGACCAGTTTCAGCAGACATGTTCGATCGTGTATACGCAGCCTAAGGGGTTAATTTTTTTACTGTGGGACAGTGAAAGTAAAATTAACAGTAGCGATTTGCTATTTGTACTATAATGGTATAATTTTAGTTTTTTAACCCCATTATGTTACTGGCCGATTAATCGATTATAAAAATTGTAATCGATTAGTTGTCGATTAATCAATTAGTTTTTCGGCCCTAGTGGCCACACCGCCACTCAAATTGCAGGTGACTGCAACCAAATGAATAAACATTATAAAGGGAAATTTATGTTTTGTGTTCCCAAAAACTGGGGAATAATAATTCAAGTGCAATCACCTATCCACCTTCTCACTCTACATGACTTTTTGATGTCAACGAATTTGACCTTTTCGTTTTCATATAACAGCATGGTAACTTATGACTTCTCTAATCTGACTGCAAATAGACACACAGTAACTCACTGATCTTCTCTAATCAAAGTACAAGCCAGGAGAGATTTAGAAGGATTCTTGTTGGCTCTTCAATTAATTTAATTGCTAGCATACCGAGAATTTACAGGAAGACGTGAAGACACCGGGATCTAGGGAGGAAATAATCATTTAAGAAAGTGACACGCTTAAAACAGAGAGAATAAAGAATAATGAATACATAAATATCAATTGTATAAAAGATGTTTTGCAAGGCGCTGAAAGCATTAATTTGATGTCACCTCCTTGTTGCCTGGTCACTGGTGACATACGGAATGGGGAATTCATTACAGAGACAATGGAAACAGAGTTCCCAATCTGTTATCTGTAATTTTATGTCTTCATTTTATTGTGGGAAATGTGGAATTGTAAACATATATTACGAAAAATGTTTCTTGAGTCAGAGATTACAGCTGTAAAAACCTATAATATTTTTTTACGCTAATAAAAACTCAATTAAAACCAAGCATCTATTAATAAAAAAATGTGAGCATGGTCTTTTATAATGTTTAAAAGATGAAATTTGTGCCTGATGCCGCGTACAGACGATCGGAAATTCCGACAACAAAACCGTAGATTTTTTTCCGACAGAATGTTGGTTCAAACTTGACTTGCATACACACGGTCACACAATGTTGTCGTGAATTCCGATCGTCAAGAACGCGTCACGTACAAAATTACGACAAACCAAGAAAAATTAAGTTCAATGATTCCGAGCATGCGTCGAATTGATTCCGAGCATGCGTAGGATTTTTGTGTGTCGGAATTGCATACAGACGATTGAAATTTCTGAAAGGAACTTTTGCCGTCGGAAAAATAGAGAACCAGCTCTTAAAGATTTGTTGTCGGAAATTCTCGACAGCAAATGCCCGATGGAGCGTACACACGGTCGGAATATCCGACCAAAAGCTCACACATCACATATTTCAGCTGTAATTTCCTGCCGAGCAAGACTGGGAGATCAACAGTTTGAAGCACTCGGGGGACAGGGGGTTTAAATAAAGGAAAACCTAAACTAAAATAAAAGGGAAGCTATTGCTGAACTCCATTTGGAAATATTAGATGCCTGGCTGGTTATGGGTTTAATACTTTGGGTAACTGACCTGCAAGTTACAGTTCAGAAAAGTAAAAACTCCTCATGTTCAAAAAAGCGTATAACTTGTAAAGTTCTGAAGCCTTTGGACTATTGTGAGGAACTGACAACTGGCATTTTTTAAAAGAAGAGGTCAGAATAGGCAACCTTAAGGCCCCATACACACGAGCAGACAGATTTGTTCAAATCGGTCGGACAGACCGATTTGAACAAATCTGTCTGCTGGGGACGTATTGATTTGATCGTGTACACACGATCAAACCAAAATCCCCGCCGCCAGACGGCGCGCTGACGTGGCAGTGACGTTGACGCGGCCACGTCACCGCACCAGGAAGTAAAACACTTCCGCGCATGCGTCGAAACCATTCGACGCGTGTGCGAGAAGACATGTCTGCTGGTTAGCGTACTAACCAGCAGACATGTCGGGTGGACGGGTTCCCAGCCGACAGATTTGAAAGCAGGCTTTCAAATCTGTCGAATGGCCAAATCCGTCGGCTCGCCCGTACACACGATCGAATCTGTCTGCTGGGACGGTCTGGCAGACCGTTTCCAGCAGACAGATTTGATTGTGTGTACGCGGCCTAAAGGGTCACTAAAGGATTTTTTTTTTTAGCTAAATAGCTTCCTTTACCCTAATGCAGTCCTGGTTTCATGTCCTCATTGTTTGTTTTTGCTGTAATCCTTCTCTGTTCTGCACACTTCCTGGTTGTCTGTTTCCTTATGAAAAAAGTACTGGGAGCTTCTCTCTGTGCTCTCTAATCAAGAAGGTGCGATTCCTGTGTGTCTAAAACCCCTCAGAACCTATCAATTTCATTTTAAAAACAAACACTGCCCTGTATTGTCTCTGTCCTTTACAGAAGCATGAAACTAAATGAAAAACGAAACTGAAACTATAGGTACATTATATGATTTATTTTTATCTATTTTTAATCATTTTTAAAAGGAATCAGTTAACTATTATGTCTCTATACCCTGTAAACAGTCATTTCAGCAATAACATTTTTTTCCTTTACTACTCCTTTAACCCCTTCCATACAGGGCATTTTCACCCCCTTCCTGCCCAGACCAATTTTTAGTTTTCAGCGCTGTTGCACTTTGAATGACAATTGCGCGGTCAGGCAATACTGTACCCAAATTAAATCATTATGTTTTTTTCCCCACACAAATAGAGCTTTCGTTTGGTGGTATTTGATCATCTCTGCGGTTTTTATTTTTTGCGCTATAAACAAAAGAAGAGCGACAATTTTAAAAAAAACACAATATTTTTTCCTTTTTATTTAATACATCTCACAATATTTTTTTTAAAAAAAAACTTTTTTTCCCCTCAGTTTAGACCGATACGTATTTTACGTATTTTTGGTAAAAAAAAAATGCAATAATCGTATATTGATTGGTTTGCGCAAAAGTTATAGCGTCTACAAAATAGGTGATAGATTTATGGCATTTTTATTTAATTTTTTTTACTAGTAATGGCGGCGATCTGCGTTTTTTTTTTTGTGACCGTGACGTTGCGGCGGACATATCGGACACTTTTGACACGTTTTTGGGACCGTTCACATTTACACAGCGATTATTGCTATAAAACTGCACTAATTACTGTGTAAATGTGACTGGCAGGGAAGGGGTTAACACTAGGGGGCGCTGAAGGGGTTAAAATGTGTCCTAAAAGTATGTTCTAACTGTAGGGGGAGGGGGACTCACAGGGGGAGGAGATCGATGTGTGTTCCTCTGTACTGGGAACACACATCAGTCTCCTCACCGCTGACAGGAGGTGGATCTGTGTGTTTACACACACAGATCCACACTCCTGCCGTGATTTCCGGAAATCGCGGGTGCCCGGCGGCAATCACGGCCGTCGGGCACGCGCGCGGGATCGCGGGTGGTGCCGCGGGCGCGCGCGCGCGCGCGCGCCGGCGGCGCGCGCGGGCGCGCGCTAGAACGCCGTGAAGACAGGACGTTGTGCAACGTCCTGTCTCATCGGCAAGGGGATCACCATGACGTGATTCCCCTATACGGCGGTAGGGAAGGGGTTAAAGTAGAACTATAGGTATTTTTATTTATTTTTTCATTTTGGATAGAGCAAGGGAAGGCTATAACCCCTGCCTGATTTTTTTTTTCACCTTCTGTGTCCCATTGAGGAGATTTCCCTTCACTTCCTGTCCCATAGCCAAACAGGGAGTGGAAATCCCTGCACATTAGGGGAATTCCCCCAGGTCACTAGAACTAGTGCCCCCATTGGAAGATTTCCGCTTTATTACTTTTCTGGGGACAACTCAATAAGAGGGATTTTCTTTTGCTTTCACTTTCAGTGCTAATGGTAAACATGACAAATAGAGAGGGTGAATCTCCTTAAAGGGGTTGTAAAGGTGTGTTCTAAATAGGTTCCTTTAAGCTAGTGCATTGTGTTCACAGCGTCTCTCTGCAGGGATATAGTCCCAAGGGAGGGGGCAAGCGCGCTAAATAACCCCCAGCCAGAACGGCTTGGATGATGGGGGCAAGCTTACTGAGGAGGAACAGGAAGTGAGAAATTCAGACAAAGAAAAAAATATTTAGAAGGAAAATCGAAAGAAAAAGGTAAGAGAACCAACAATGCACTAGCTTAACCACTTAAGGACCCCTTCACGCCGATATACGTCCGTGGGACCCTCGGACCGGATCGCCACCGGTGTCCCGCGATCCGTCCTCCAGAGCTGAAGAACGGGGTGAGGTGTGTGTAAACACACCTTCCCTGTTCTTCGTTGTCATTGATCGTGTGTTCCCTGCTTTGGGAAACACGATCAATGACGTCACACGTCCAGCCCCGCCCCCCTACAGTTAGAAACACATAGGAGATCACACTTAACCCATTTCAGCGCCCCCTTGTGGTTAACTCCTAAACTGCAATTGTCATTTTCACAGTAATCAGTGCATTTTTATAGCATTTTTTGCTGTGAAAATGACAATGGTCCCAAAAATGTGTCAAAATTGTCCGATGTGTCCGCCATAATGTCACAGTCACGAAAAAAAATTACTGATCACCGCCATTAGTAGTAAAAAAAATATATTAATAAAAATGCAATAAAACTATCTCCTATTTTGTAAACGCCATAAATTTTGCGCAAACCAATCGATAAATGCTTATTGCGATTTTTTTTACCAAAAATAGGTAAAGGAATACGTATTGGCCTAAACTGAGAAAAAAATATATATATATATTTTTTGGGGATATTTATTATAGCAAAAAGTTAAAAATATTGATTTTTTTTTTGAAATTGTCGCTCTATTTTTGTTTATAGCGCAAAAAATAAAAACCCCAGAGGTGATCAAATACCACCAAAAGAAAGCTCTATTTGTGGGGAAAAAAGAACGCCAATTTTGTTTGGGAGCCACAGGGCACGACCGCGCAATTGTCAGTTAAAGCAACGCAGTGCCGAATCGCAAAAACTGGCCAGGTCCTTTACCTGCATAAAGGTCCGGGTCTTAAGTGGTTAAAGGAACCTATTTAGAAAATAAAAAAAAAACCTTTACAACACCTTTAATGGGGGCACAGACAGCAATAAAAACTGAAAGGCATTCTAACCCTTCTCCACTCTATCCGTAAAAAACGTTAAAAAAAAATGTTTGCCTTTAATTATACTTTAATATTTGATGCATATGGATCCTCATGTATAACTGTCGTTCACTAAAGAAGCATTACAAATACTGTATCGGCAAGACAGCCCAAAAATCAAGTTATTCATTGGTATTACAAGGCTAATACTCCCATACAATATAATAGAACTGCATTTACCAAAATGGCTCGCCTTGGCCATTGGCTTTCACATATATTTGCAGATACACACAGCTGAGACCTCTTTTTTGTATTAATATGTTAGTAACAGGTTTAAATCAGGTCCCCTCTGCAAGCTGAATGCTTAGGAATTTTGTGCTCTGCACTTAACACTCCCCTTTTCTCAATGTAAGTCTATTAAGGATCTCTGTAAATAGAATTTACATGAACGTTTAACAGAACAAAGGCTATATTGAATGACTATGAGAATGGATCACGAAAGTATAATGCATCAGGAATTTGAAAGGTAGAAAAAAAAATACATTTGAATTTGAGGTTAACTTGCAAACACACTTTGACGCAAAAATTAATTAAAATGGTAATAATAAAAACAGATTTTGAAGGCTTCAAAATTCTAAAAATTAGGCTTTTTAGATAGATAGACCCCATTACTATAAAGCAGAGCAGTCAAAAGGTTTTGGTTTACTAAAGGCAAATAGACTGAACATTCTGAAAGAACAGTCGCTCCAGAGCTTACTAAAGGAGCAGAAGCTCTGCTGACCTCCATCATCCAATCATGTGCAAGCAAAAATGCTGTTTTTTTGCTGCAAGACTTCTCTTTAAAGGGGTTGTAAAGGTAACAAATGTTTTCCCTACATAGCTTCCTTTACCTTAGACCCCTTTCACATTGAGGAGTTTTTCAGGCGGTACAGCGCTAAAAATAGCGGTGCTATACTGCCTGAAAAACTCCTTCACTGCATCCATCCTCAATGTGAAAGCCCGAGGGCTTTCACACTGAGGCGATGCGCTGGCGGGAGATTAAAAAATCTCCTGTCAGCAGTATCTTTGGAGCGGAGAGAGGAGCGGCGTGTATACCGCTCCTTCACCGCTCCTTCACCGCTCCTTCCCTTTGAAAACAATGGGAAATCGCGGCAATACCGCCCACAATGCGCCTCTATAGAGGTGCATTGTGGGCGGTATTAACCCTTTCACAGCAGGGGTTAATACCGCACCGCTAGCGGCCGCAACTCGCGGCAAATCCGTGCCGCTATTTTTAGCGGCGCTATACTGTCAGCGCGGCTCCAGCCCCAATGTGAAAGGGGCCTTAGTGCAGTCCTCCTTCACTTACCTCATTCTTCAATTTTGCTTTTAAATGTCCTTATTTCTTCTGATAAATCCTCACTTCCTGTTTTTCTGTCTGTAACTACACACAGTAATGCAAGGCTTTCTCCCTGGTGTGGAGAAAGCCTCTTGAGGGGGAGGGGTGAGCAGGAGTGTCAGGATGCCCACTTACACACAGCTCCTTTCTCTATCTGCAAGGTAGAGAGTGTCCTGACCCTCCTACTCGCCCCTCCCCCCTCAAGAGGCTTTCTCCACACCAGGGAGAAAGCCTTGCATTACTGTGTGGAGTTACAGACAGAAGAACAGGACATTAGGATTTCTCAGAAGAAATTAGGACATTTAAAAGCAAAATGGAAGGATGAGGTAAGTGAAGGAGGACTGCACTAAGGTAAAGGAAGCTATTTAGGGATTTTGATTTTTACCTTTACAACCCCTATAAGTTTGGAGCACTTAAAACGGAACATTAACTTGATACTGTCCATCTGTCCTTTAAGGTGCCTTTTGTTCACAGCACACAGCAGCATAATTAAAAAAATTAAAAACATTGTTTACACTCAAAGGGGTTGTAAACCCTTGTGTGTTTTCACCTAAATACATCCTATACATTAAGGTGAAAAAACACCTTGTTGAGCCCACATTTTACTTACCTGAGCCTCAAATTTCAGTGGGCGTGATCTCACGTCACTTTCCCCACAGCTGTTCGCTCTTCATTGGATAGATTGACAGCAGCGCAGCCATTGCAGCAAATCCCCCTACGCTAAAAAAAACGGCGTGGGGGGTCCCCCCAAAATCCATAACAGACCTAAGGCCCTGATATGCTCCTGGAGGGGAACTCATGCTGTTTTTTTATTTAAAATTTGGCCTGGAGTTTCCCCTCAGGATTCATATCAAACACAGTAGCTGGTATTGGCAGGGATCCAAGTCGGATCCCCATTGCGTCTTTCTCTCGCTCGCTGTAATGTGTTTTTCCTATTGCAGCCAGAGCAAGATTTACAGTACCCTGTCGCCGAGATGGGATCACGCTGGAAACACATTCTGCGGGCAAGTACTGTACACTTCCTTTTTTGCCAGTGCCAAGATTCCTGCACCTTTTTTTTTTTACAGTATTTTGCACAAGATTCACCAAAACCTTCCTGAAAATACTTTCTCCATGGGCAGCCTTATTGGCATGGCATGCTGGACATCCTTCTTTTGAAAAACGAAGGATCAGGTTGCTAAACTGTCAGCCAAGCAGCACCTGCATCAGATGCAGCACCAATCAGATGCAGCCACTGTTCAAACAGAAATTCAAACAATCTCTGCAGAGAAGATTTGTCCAATCACGCTGTTTAAAGTGTATGGAGGAATCTGCTTTATTTATTTAGTTCAGCCCACAGGCTGAATGAGCCAGGCCTTCTTATCCAACATCAGTGCCTGACCTCACAAATGTGCTTCTGGAAGAATGGTCAAAAATTCCCATAGACACACTCCTAAACCTTGTGAGCAGCCTTCCCAGAAGAGTTGAAGCTGTTATAGCTGCAAAGGGTGGGCCAACTCAATATTCAACCCCACAGACTAAGACTGGGATGCCATTAAAGTTCATGTGTGTGTAAGGCAGGTGTCCCAATACTTCTGACAATATTGTGTATGTGTATGGGCTGTCTAAGTGAATTCTACATGTATTAGCTTAGCTTGTCACAGCCATATCTCAGTGGGGAACGATTGCTAGACACCAGCAAGAACCAATCCATTTAATAATCTAAAATCAGCATGTGTCTACTTCAAATGGAACCACACTGTGAGCAATGACTACTTACACCAACATACTGTATATGCAAAATTATTTTATACAAGAAAAATAGACTGAATCAGGCAGCAATGCACTGTGGAAACTAGATTACAGAGAAGAGCCTCTGCTGTGGTGATCAAAAGCTTTTGAACTACACTACAGAGGAAGATTCCTGGGAAATGAAAGAGCTTCATTTTCCTGGACTGTACAGGAGATAACTTCCTCTTTCCACATGGGGGACCAGAGAATGAACACATCTCTGTCCAATGTGCACCATCAGTCCTGCAGATCAAAGACCTAAGTGGGATCCAAAGTCCTGAGTTCGGGGGTGTTGTCAGACAGAGTCATCTGGGTTTAGAGTAGAGAGTGGACTAATCGCTGTGTGTAACTGGATGGTGAGCTGCAATAATGCTGAGACTAGTGAGCTGCTGCTGCTGCTGCAGGGAGTTACTGACCATACAGCTATCATCCGACGGAACTTCGTAAGGTTACTGTCTTATTTTGCTTGCAGGTGAGACTGGGACTGTACTCATATGCACCAATGGTACAACTAGGACCCAATGTTAGCTGGCTGAAGAGTGAGGACCAAGGACTGCCCCTTTATAGCTGTTCCACCGAGCCCTTTAACTATTGCTTATGCTAAGAAGTCTACTCAGGGGACATTGCACTATACCTTAGCCCAGTGATGGCTAACCTTGGCACCCCAGATGTTTTGGAACTACATTTCCCATGATGCTCATGCACTCTGCAGTGTAGTTGAACATCATGGGAAATGTGGTTCCAAAACATCTGGAGTGCCGAGGTTCGCCATCACTGCCTGACTAGTTATACTGTAGTTATATTTATATTTTCGGTTAATGCATTTATGCACTGTTTATTGCTGACTTAATGAGTTCATTTCAGTCTATTGGTACAGAACTCGTTTCTAAGTTACTTTGGCATAATCATTGTACTGTATAGCAGACTGTTTGAGCCTAACTTATGCTATTTTATTAGCCCTTGGATGTGTAGGTATAATGTTTGGTGAGGTTATTCAGCAAGTAGGATTGACTGTATAACACTGTAAACATGGATTTATGATTTGTACTAATACTCACAAAGTTAATGTGAGCACACATTGGATGAGTTGCGTTTTTTTTTTATGGAATAAACAATATTTCACTTTCGAGTTTATATATATACACACACACACACACACACATATATATATATATGCTAGAGCGACGGAAATGCCTTACGTTGGCGTATAACTTAAATAGAATAGTCTGCAAAGAGTAGTAAAGGATGGTCTTCAATGCACAAATTGCACACACAACAACATTTTTGAAGTATGACGTGCTTGTCCGCATAGTTTCGATATCTAACTATCACTGGTCAAGTCTTGGAGCAGGTTTCTGATGGCTGACTGATACGATGATAACGTTCCACTAGGCAGGGAGTGCGCAGACCCAGTTGTTCCGGGATAGTGGCGGAGCAGATGGTGGTGAGCGCGGATTAGGAAGAGGATTCAGGGAGTCCTCTGATGGGGAGGTTGTTGCATCTGGAGCGATTTTCCAAGTCATCCACCTTTTCCTGAAGCTCCTTCTGCATGGTGGACAGCCTGGCTATAGCAGCAGCAGTATCATACTCTATAGAGAAGATTAGCTCCTCCGTGTGGTTGATTCTCTGGATTTCCTTGTGCAGGTGTTCTAGCCCTTTAAGAACCGCTTGGTGTTCTGCTTCAGTGAGGGCGTACAGGCATTACACCTGTAAGGGGCTCGATGGTCCCCAGAGGCCTGGCCACCCCCCGTTTTTTTTATTATTTGACCCCCCAACTTTAGAAACTCGCGGCAGGGCCCCCCTTTTTTTTGTCTGACCCCCCACCTTTAGCAACTCACGGCAGGACCCCGCCCAACCCCCCCCGTTTTTTTTCCATCTGACTTTAGAAACTCACAGCAGGAGAGAGAAGAGAAGACTTGACTTTGAGAGAGAAGGGCCCCCCCGCTTCTCTGCTCCAGGGGGGACCCTGCCTAAAGCTGTGGGGCCCCAAAATTTGTGATGGCTGCCCTGTCAGTGACCATGGGAGTTTGGAGGGTAACAACTGCCTGTGCTATGCTTGAAGAAGAGGCAGGGTCTATCTGTGTGGGTGCAGAGCTCGTCTGAGCGTTAGTGTGTGCCTGCACTGTACTGAGCTCATCAGAGAGTGCGGGCGCCATATTGGCTGCAGCATGTGCCCAGTGCCCTGTGTCTCCTGTGTCTGAGCAGGGAGCTGGGGCCGTTTGGGGCACGGATCACGCCACAAAAGATCCATGGTGGCTCCCCTGGCAGGAGGGAGGTAGGGGAAGGGGTTACCTCAGGCGCTGGCGGGCTTGTTTGAGAGGAGCGTGGCGGAAGCTGTAATCTCCTAGCTCCTCTCCATGCGGCGCCGGGACCGGAAGCCTTTTTAATCTATTTGTACCAGTGATTACTTAGAGCGGGATAGTGTAGGGGTGTAAGGAGAAAGGGTAGGGGGGCTGTATCTTTAACATGCTCTATGTCCTGGCATTGTCCACATTGTCCTCCAAACCTCCCTCTCCCTATCATATCCCAGTACATTTTTAACCTTGCTCCTGCACTAAGAAATATCTATTTTATTACCGCCTGTGACATCATCACCAGGCTTTTACAGTTCACATTATTGTAAAAAAAAAAAAATTAAATATATCATTTTGATTAAAGTGGGTAGGTATAAAAAGTTCAATTTGTTCGACACGAATGTAACTATGTTAAACATTCCTTTATTTGCACAACATTTTCAATGAATGTGTTGCTGTTTGAGTATCTATTAAGTGTCTCTGAGTGCTATTTTGAGTACAAATCTCATACATTTCTTTGTATAGCTTGCATAGCCCCATTGTGGCCAATTAAAATGACTGTTAAAGCTTTTCAGTAATAGCCAGGTACTCTTTAATGCCATGTGTAAGGTTGTTCTGCTTGGTTAAAGTGGTTCTTAAGTACAGTAAGTTCAGTGACCCGGTAAATACCTGTTTGTCACTGGGTTTATCTCTTCACAGTTACAAGCTTAGTACACTGTTCAGTAACTGTTTTCTATTTCACAATACATCTCGGCATAGCTGCAGGAGTCAAATACACAATATTTCTCATAAAATCATTGTGCAAACTCATGATTTCCACTTTAGATTATTCAGCTATTCTACATGTATCCTATTCCTTGATAAATATAGTATACAATAAAGTAAAATGTTTTGCTTGGTTAATTTAATTTGTGTGACTATAACAATAAACCTGTAGTATTTGGGCCAGATTCTCATATATTTTCGGCGGCGTAGCGTAAGCCATTTACACTACGCCGCCGCTGCGTACTAGAGCAAGTGCTTTATTCTCAAAGCACTTGCTCCATAGTTTTCGCCAGCGTCTCGTAAATCGCCAAGCGTAAACCTGCGCAATTCAAATGGGGCGGCTTGTATTTAAATTAAGCGCGCCCCCGCGTCGAACGAACTGCGCATGCGCCGGCCGGGGAAAAAGCCCAGTGCGCATGCTCCAGCTCACGTCGGGAAGCGTCGTTGAAACCGACGTCAAAACGACGTGAGCGTCATTTACGCAAGTCCCTATTCGCGAACGAGTTAGTAAAACGACGTAAGCGACGGAAAAAGCCGACGCTGACCCGACGCCATACTTAACATGGCGTCCGACGGCACCCGACGGCATCCGACGGAACTTCGTAAGGTTACTCCACATAGAAGCTGGGGTAACCTTACGAGTCCGTAAACGACGTACGCGACGACGGGGCGGCGTAAAAGCGTTCGGGAATCGCCGTACTAGCCTCATTTGCATATGCAAATGAAAAAAACAACGTGAAGGCCACCTAGTGGCCGGAGTTGTCATTACACCTACGATCCGAAAGTGTAATGCTTTTACACTTGTCGGATGTAGAAGCGTATCTATGCAAAAGTGATGCTAAGCATCACTCGCATAGATACGAGGACAAAAAAAAGGCGATACGACAGGGTATCTGAGATACTCCGTCGTAACGCCTCTGAGAATCTGGCCCTCAGTTTATATATTACATTTTTTTCTTTATTAGGTTTACAACAAAAATTATTTTTATTTATGTTTTTACCTTTTGTTTGGGTACATTTTTAAAGCAAAACGTTAGATGATATTAAAGGCAAGTTTAAAAAAAAAGTTGTTATACTTATCTGTTCTGTACAGCCCAGATCCTCCTCTTCTTAGGTCCCCCACCAGCGCTCCTGGCAAGTGCCCCTCAAGCAAACAGCTTGATTTGGGGGGCACTCAAGCAGGCTCGCTCCTGAGCTGCTGCTCTGTATGTTCATTCAGACACAAAGCTGGCCCCGCCCTCTCTCATTTCTCTTTGGCTCACTGGTTGTGTTTGACAGCAGCGGGAAACATAGGGGTTGATTTACTAAAGTCAAACAGAGTGTGCACTTTGCAAAGTGCAGTTGCTCCAGAGCTTAGTAAATGAAGTAAAGATTAATTTTGCAAAGAGTACCCAATCACGTGCAAGGAAAAAAAATATGAATTTTTGCTTGAACATGATTGGATGATGGATTCAGCAGAGCTTCTACTCATTTACTAAGCTCTGGGGCAACTGCTCCTGTAAAGTGCACAGTCCAGTTGCCTTAAATCAAGTAAACCAACCCCATTGTTTCAGCCAATGAGGAGGGAGAGTCCCTGGAGAGGTTTGGATCTTGTGCATAACATTGGACTTTTTTTTTATTTATTTATTTTGTTTTATTAACCACTTAAGCCCCGGACCAATATGCTGCTAAATGTCCAAAGGCGTTTTTACAATTCGGCACTGCGTCGCTTTAACAGACAATTGCGCGGTCGTGTGACCTGCAATTTTTATTTTTTTGCACTATAAACAAAAATAGAGCGACATTTTTGAAAAAAAAAACAATATTTTTTAATTTTTGTTATTAGAAAAATCGAATAAACAAAATTTTAGTCAATAGGCCAAAATGTATTTAGCCACATGTCTTTAGTAAAAAAAAAAATCGCAATATAAAAAAAAAAAATTAGCTACCTAGCGGCAATAGTGACACTAATACAGCGATCAGAATACCGATCGCTTAGTGACACTGGCAATAGGGGGTGAAAGGTTTAACTAGGGCGGTGATCAATGGGTTAAACTTTTATTGGGGTTGAGGGAAAAAAAGCTGACGTGGGACACTGGGACACATCACGTCAGCTTTTTCTCCCTCAAATTAATCAAACACCGTCTATCGGTGAGTATGTCTGACACATATACATGCATTTTCAGCCACTGTCTGGCCTATAACTTAGGCCTGTTTGTAAATGTAATATATTTAAATCTAATTTTTGTGTATATATATATCTGTTTTTTGATATTTAGAAGCTCCCGAAGAAGCGACGCAAGCAAAGTCGCGAAACATGTAGAGCTGTTTTTGTATCGTCCAAGAATCTACTCAATGTCTTCCTCTGAAATCATCCTTCTACCCAGCGCTTATACTGTTTGATTTACATATAGCCCTGTGGCTAATAAGTTTTTTTCAGAGTGATCAATGTGGTTCTTTTGCCTATGTCCTTTTTTTTTTGATGCATAGTACAGTGCAAATGTCATGTTATATGTTTTGTTCTTTCCTATTAAATACTAATTTTAATGAGGTGTGCCTACAAAGTCCAAATTCTTTTTGATAGAAACATGGGGGTAGATTCACATACACTTAATATTCCGCTGCGTAATCGAAATACTCTACGCTGCCGTATTTTACCAGGCTCTACACCGAATCCTGGTAGATTTTTGCCCGTACGCTACGGCGGCGTAGTCTATTTCTCGCCGCGTAATCGAAATACGCGATTGGGGGGCGTGAAGCATTTAAATTAAGCGCGTCCCCGCGGCGATCGAACTGCGCATGCTCCGTTCTGAAATTTCCCACCGTGCATTGCGCGAAATCACGTCGTTACGTCATTCGTTGTTTGAGTAGCGGCGTTTACGAACATTCCTATTCCCGGACGACTTACGTTAAAAATAATAAAAGACGTCGGAAAACGTAGAAATTCGACGCGGGAATGACGGCCATACTTAACATGGGCTGTCTAATATTAGAGCAGCAAAAAGCTGGTATAGTGATACGCAAATAAAAGATGACTAAAGGTGCCGTAAGAGATTGCGATTGAAGATCATAATTTCGGGGATCGTCGGCAAAAGCTCATTTGCATACCCCGACGCGGAAAATGACGGGAAGTCCACCCAGTGGCCGCAATTTTATTGCAGCGTAGATCCGAAGGCGTACAAACACTTAATCCAGTCGAATTGAAGCCCGCAGCCGTCTATTCATGGTTTGAGGTTTTCGACTAGCTAGAAAACGCGCGTAATTTGAAATTACTCCAGTCTAACACCAGTTAGACAGGCGTAATGGCTCTCTGAATCTGGCCCCATGGTTTCATGCTTCTTTCCACAAACCCCTGTTATCAATCTATCCAATCCAGCCAATCAATGGCCAGACTACGTGGAGAAGAGGATGCCGGGGGACGCGCACAGCGGGTGAACGGGCTCAGGTACAGTAAGTAAAACGAGAGGGGTGGGGGGGGGGGGGACCGTCATTGCCAGGTGTTTTTTCACCCAAGGTAAAAAAACACCAACCTTTACAATCCCTTTAAGAGAGACAGAGTGACAAAACATGGGTCGCCTCGCATGATGAATCATTGAGGGTTGCACCTGTGTGTACATCCATATGCGGGAAGGAGTTAAAAGTTCAAAATACATCTACTACAGTAAAGGAGACAAAAAACTGTTGTAATGTTTCCCTAGAAGTGCAACAAGTAATGATGAGAGTGGAGCCGGATTTCCTGGAATGACAATAATTAAAAGAGAGCCAAGAGCTTAAAGAAGAACAATTAGTGACTGGCATGCCTCCAGAACTTTCAAGCAGGTTATTGTCAGACAGACAGAGCACATCTGCATTACAAAATGGAAAATTAGCTTATCAAGGAAAACAGCTTGCAAGCAGGTGATTTATGATGACCAACGCTATGCAGAGTGACAGACTGTCCACCTCTATGAACAAAAGCAGCATAGCTGAGCAGAACCTGGAGAAGTCTATTATTATAGACCTGACCCCACATCAAACCATCCCTTGGTTATACTGACAGCACTTGACATGTCATTACTAGGATTCTGATGCTTATGGGCGGTGTGACACTTATTTTACAGGTTCTAAAATTTGCCCTGGACCCATCATTTCTTGCACATGTGTGATCACCATTTTACAGATGTGACTGGGTTATTGCCAACCCTCTTGGCTCTCGGATCATTTAAAAAGCAAGACAAAAGCAAGCAATGTCTTGTTCATGCTTGCACTGTTTGTTGATGTTTATTCTGAATTAATAAGGAAGGGTGGAAAGGGTGAAGAAAGAAGGGTGGAAATTAAAAAAAACATCTCTTTGTACAGCAATTCATAATTAAATAACTATTTGAAAATGGCAACAAAAGTAAAATTGTTGCCCATAGTGACCAATAAGCTTCCTCTAAAAGCCCTTAACTACTTGCCACCGGGAGGACATCTCCTCGGGTTTGAGTAGTCATACCAGGATAATGTCTGCATCTGCAGGCTTCCTCCCAGTATGGATCTTTTCAGTCCTCAATTCCCTTTGTAGCAGAAGTGATTTGAGTGGCTAAGTAGCCACGGTTCACTTTTGTGGGTGGCGGAAGGGGGTCCCACACCCAGTGGCGTATCTAGGGTATGGCAGCCATGGCAAAAAAGCCACCCTCCTGCATGAAAAAAAACCCCACCCGTTCTCCCACGGCCGCCTCCTGCACTAATGTAGCTCCAGGCGCCGCGCCCACTCTGCTGAAGAGCAACCACGGTACAACAATTGCTAATATTTTCTCCTTCTGCCTGGGGAGGGTAGTGACAGGTGCACCCAAGGCAACCGATGACTGGCCAGACCAGATCCACATAGGGTAGTGGCTGCGTTTGATGGGCACAGTGGCTTAAATTTATGTTGTGTTTGTTTTTTCAGTTTGTTTGCGCCCCCCCCCCAAAAAAAAATTTCAGTACCAGCCGCCAGTGGTCCCCAGTGTCCCTCTCTGTCCCCGCCGTGTGCCTGGTTATCTAAAAGATGGATTTAATTGCTTTGACAAGGGCGCAGTTTCAGTGCTTGCCATAGGCGCCATATTTCCTAAGCTTTACAATCCCACCGTGGAGCCCGGGAGCAATGCGGCCAGCGGCGATTGCTCTCTCTCTGCAAATCCCGGAAACCGGGAACGATGAGTAGTTTGTCACTTCCGGTTCTGCCTCTTTGTTTACCTGGCCACCAGCACCCAGGAAAGCAGCCAATTTAGAGTGATCTGTGTCTGATCGGCTGTATGGGAGGCTAGAGGAGAGATTTGGGGTCTAAAGGACTGCAAACCTCTCCATAAAGAGGACCTAAAGAGAATGTTGTTCATTCCTTGTGATAGCAATAAAGTTAAAACAGTTGTAAACCCGCTGGCAGAGCATACTAGCTCATTATGAAATATTTACCTTAGAACGAGGCGTCGATATCTCACCCCCCCACCCCGAGGGAGATGACATTTTGCTTTGTTGTGTCTTCCGGGTATGCTGGCACAGCATACAAACTCATTATGAAATACTTACCTTAGAACGAGGCGTCGGTATCTCACCCCGCCCACGCCGAGATAGGTGACATTTTGCTTTGGCATGTCTTCCAGGTATTGTGTCTGTCGGGCTTTCAGCCGAGAATCCCCAATGCGCATGCACCGCTGAAGTCAGCGGCTCATTGCAAGTAGAACATCTCCCAAACCGTATACAGGGAGTGCAGAATTATTAGGCAAATTAGTATTTTGACCACATCATCCTCTTTATGCATGTTGTCTTACTCCAAGCTGTATAGGCTCGAAAGCCTACTACCAATTAAGCATATTAGGTGATGTGTATTTCTGTAATGAGAAGGGGTGTGGTCTAATGACATCAACACCCTATATCAGGTGTGCATAATTATTGGGCAACTTCCTTTCCTTTGGCAAAATGGGTCAAAAGAAGGACTTGACAGGCTCAGAAAAGTCAAAAATAGTGAGATATCTTGCAGAGGGATGCAGCACTCTTAAAATTGCAAAGCTTCTGAAGCGTGATCATCGAACAATCAAGCGCTTCATTCAAAATAGTCAACAGGGTCGCAAGAAGCGTGTGGAAAAACCAAGGCGCAAAATAACTGCCCATGAACTGAGAAAAGTCAAGCGTGCAGCTGCCAAGATGCCACTTGCTACCAGTTTGGCCATATTTCAGAGCTGCAACATCACTGGAGTGCCCAAAAGCACAAGGTGTGCAATACTCAGAGACATGGCCAAGGTAAGAAAGGCTGAAAGACGACCACCACTGAACAAGACACACAAGCTGAAACGTCAAGAATGGGCCAAGAAATATCTCAAGACTGATTTTTCTAAGGTGTTATGGACTGATGAAATGAGAGTGAGTCTTGATGGGCCAGATGGATGGGCCCGTGGCTGGATTGGTAAAGGGCAGAGAGCTCCAGTCCGACTCAGACGCCAGCAAGGTGGAGGTGGAGTACTGGTTTGGGCTGGTATCATCAAAGATAAGCTTGTGGGGCCTTTTCGGGTTGAGGATGGAGTCAAGCTCAACTCCCAGTCCTACTGCCAGTTTCTGTAAGACACCTTCTTCAAGCAGTGGTACAGGAAGAAGTCTGCATCCTTCAAGAAAAACATGATTTTCATGCAGGACAATGCTCCATCACACGCGTCCAAGTACTCCACAGCGTAGCTGGCAAGAAAGGGTATAAAAGAAGAAAAACTAATGACCTGGCCTCCTTGTTCACCTGATCTGAACCCCATTGAGAACCTGTGGTCCATCATCAAATGTGAGATTTACAAGGAGGGAAAACAGTACACCTCTCTAAACAGTGTCTGGGAGGCTGTGGTTGCTGCTGCACGCAATGTTGATGGTGAACAGATCAAAACACTGACAGAATCCATGGATGGCAGGCTTTTGAGTGTCCTTGCAAACAAAGGTGGCTATATTGGTCACTGATTTGTTTTTGTTTTGTTTTTGAATGTCAGAAATGTATATTTGTGAATGTTGAGATGTTATATTGGTTTCACTGGTAAAAATAAATAATTGAAATGGGTATATATTTGTTTTTTGTTAAGTTGCCTAATAATTATGCACAGTAATAGTCACCTGCACACACAGATATCCCCCTAAAATAGCTAAAACTAAAAACAAACTAAAAACTACTTCCAAAAATATTCAGCTTTGATATTAATGAGTTTTTTGGGTTCATTGAGAACATGGTTGTTGTTCAATAATAAAATTAATCCTCAAAAATACAACTTGCCTAATAATTCTGCACTCCCTGTAGGTTTAGGAGATATTATTTTTACCTACAGGTAAGCCTTATTATAGACTTACCTGTAGGTAAAAGTTATAAAAATTACTATACAACCACTTTAATCCCCAAAAAAGTGTAAAAAAATAAAACTGTATAAGGTAAATATTTCATAATGTGATACATACTAGTATATTATGCCATTGCCTTTTTTTTTTTTTTTTTACTGCATTATTATTATCTCTTATTGCTGTAGTTTACTACCACTTTAAGGAAGCTTTATTGTAAATTGAACATAAAGATATACAAATGAATGCATTTCAGTGACAACATCCTACCTCTTTGCTGAATATTTGACAACGTACGTTGGTGATTATATGCAGAGATGGATTTATGAGTCTGTTTTTCTAAGTTGTTTCTCCTTATATGGAAGTATACTGATTGTCGTAATGTATCACAGCCTACGCCTTTGCTATACATCTATCTTTCTGTATTTGTACTAAACATTTAATTAAGATTTTATGCTTAAAAAAAAAAAAGTATCTTAGGCTATTTTACCTTTTAATGTAGAGCCTGCTTCTGTATAGCTGCCCTGGAACATGGTCACTGACATCTCCCGGTCTTTACCAGTGATTGTAAACTGGTCAGCATGGTTCCTAATTCCAAACACATGACTTTGTTTTTTACAAAGGTGTCACCCCAAACAGGGAACACTCACAAGATGTGACAGCAATGAGTAGGTGTGCTGACAGCTCCTATCTCAAGGGGCGATCTGCGGCCTGGCTGGTCCATCCATGTCCCTGCACTTTCCCTAATCACCTGAAACTTCTCCCTGACAGTAAATACTGTCTCTCTATTTCTGTTCTAGTACAACCTAACATTTTGGATAGTGACAGTGCCCACTGCATAACTGGCCCTTTGGGTGTGGTATGGATTTTGAAGGGAACCCCCCGTCAAAATGTAAAAAAAATGGCGCGGGGTCCCCACCAAAATCCATACCAGACCTTTATCCGAGCATGCAGCCCGGCAGGAAGAGGACAAGTGAGCCCCCCTTCCCCTCCTGAACCATACCAGGCCCCATGTCCTCGACAGGACAGCTCTCACCTTATGCCACCTCCCTCGTAAAAAATGGTCGTTTGTGGGCTTTAACAATGTGAAAAAAATGCTTATGCTCAGAAGCAAGTAATGGAACGTTTGCAATGGAGTAAGCACATTCATCACGCTGTAACAGACTGAAAAGTGCGAATCGTCTTTTACTAACACAAAATCAGCAAAAGCAGCCCCAAGGATGGCGTCATCCAAATGGAACTTCCCCTTTATAGTGCCGTCGTACGTGTTGTACGTCACCGCACTTTGCAAGATCGTGTGTAGGCAAGGCCGTTTTAACGATCGGGTTGAAAAAAACTTTTTTTCTAAGACAATTAAAAACGTCATTTTTTACAACCCAAAAAATGGTCGTGTGTACGCGGCATGAGACTCGGCAACCAGCATTACTCTATTCCAGGATATTTAACGAATGATTCATGTGTTTTATTTTCCAGTGTTTAACCGCTTGCCGAACAGCCGCCGTAAAATTTTACGACGGCAGGTCGGCTCTCCTTGGCGAGATCACCCGCTCATTACAGAGCGAGAACCGGGAGCTGTGTGTGTAAACACACAGCTCCCGGTACTGTCAGGGGGGGAAATTACCTATCATCTGTTCATACAATGTATGAGCAGCGATTTGTCATTTCCCCACGTCAGTCCCACCCCCCTTCAGTTAGAACACACCCAGGGAACATACTTAACCCCTTCCCCGCCCCCTAGTGTTAACCTCTTCACTGTCAGTGGCATTTTTACAGTAATCAATGCATTTGAATAGCACTGATAAAAATGCCAATGGTCCCAAAAATGTGTCAAAAGTGTCCCAAGTGTCCGCCATAATGTTGCAGTACCGAAAAAAATCGCTGATCGCCGCCATTACTAGTAAAAAAATAATAATTAATAAAAATGCCATAAAACTGTAATATATAGTATATACGCTATAATTTTCACGCAAACCAATCAATAAACGATTAAATAAACGATTATTGCGATGTTTTTTTTACTAAAAATATGTAGAAGAATACGTATCCTAAACTGTGGAAAAAATACATTTTGGGGGGGATATTTATTATAGCAAAAATCAATTATATTATTTTTTTTTCAAAATTGTCGCTCTATTTTTGTTTATAGCGCAAAAACTAAAAACCGCAGAGGTGATAAAATACCACCAAAAGAAATCTCTATTTGTGGGGAAAAAAGGACGCCAATTTTGTTTGGGAGCCAAGTCGCACAACCGCGCAATTGTGAGTTAAAGTGACACGTGCCGAATCGCAAAAAGTGGCCTGGTCTTTGACCAGCAATATGGTCCGGGGCTGAAGTGGTTAAAACCATTTTATACACCCCCGAAAGAAAATCACTCTGCAATGAAACAAAGCCCCTATGTAAGAAAATAAAAGAGTCCCTAATGTCATTTCTCCATATAAAAATTCTGCCACTCTACATTTGAACTACTTCCACTAAACACCTTGAGCTTTGCGGCAGGTAGACTTTGATAATAAATGCCTTTCATCTTTGACATTTACAATAATTTGATTTAACTTTCTGTCCAAGGCTAAGGCAGTCTCAAATTTCTCGAGGGATGAAGAGTTTACAAAATGTCTCTATCACAGCAATAGCCATCAAGGTGATAAGAACTTTTATCTATTGCTGTAGAATGACAGTAGAAAAAAAAAAATATATGATTCACCAGCATTGAGAGATCTAGGGATGAAATTTTTAATCAATAAATGTTGTGTGGTTAAAGAATAAATCACCTTCTTTTAACTTACAGTTCCACATCTTATATAACTTATGTACACTGACAGTACTGGGAATTGGAGCTCCTTCAAGGAATTTACCGGTTTGATTATTAAACACTTTGAAAAAATAATGTAAATTTCCTAGACTATATGTTTTAGTCCTGGTTCACACCAGTGCCGCTTTGAAGTCGCGTTTCTTAAGCGCACCTTCAAAGCTGAATAGCAGTGCGATTTCATGTGCCGCTTGCTGACATATGTGCAACTTTATTTAACTGAAATTGGCAGAAATAGCAGGAACCTTTTTCAAAATCAATGTGACTCAACGGTTCTATTGCCACGAATGAGGTGTGAGTTGTCATACGAGTTTGAACTGTCAAGTCCCATGACAAGTGTGAACCAGGGCTGAGGGCTTGATTGGATGGGCTTTTGTTTGAATCAGAATTGCTTCTCTCCCCAAACAAGTTTTTGGGCATTCAGAAGAGATGTGAAGCAGGTCAAATGCACCTGCAATGAATATGGAATGGTCTCAAAAGATCCTAAAATAATGTTTAAGGCTGGACCTTACCCAATCAATTAAATAGTTGCCGCCCGCCCACTGTCAAATGACGGCGGGGCGGTGCAACTCTCGTTCCGGGTGTTGCTAGGACACACCGCGACCCCGATCTCTGTAAAGAGCCGGCTCTTCAACAATGTGATCGGCTGTGTCCAATCACAACCGGTCACATGTAAACATGAGATGGCACTAATCGGCCCTCTTGTCTCACACTGACAGAGTGTGTGTTGAGGAGAGCCGATGCGCGGCATCTCCATGCAGGGGGACATCTAGAAATGTAATCAGGGCACTGATCATCAGTGCCCTGATTACAGTATAGCAATATAGTGTCACCAATCAATGCCCACCAATGCCCATCAGTGGCACCAATCAGTGCCCACCACTGCCCACAAGTTCCACCAATCAGTGCCCATTAGTGATGCCAGTCAGTGCTGGCTATCAGTGCCACCTATCAGTGTTGCACATCAATGCCCATCACTGCTATCGATCAATGCCCATCAGTGTCGCCCATCAGTGCCACCCATCAATGCCCATCAGTACCGCCTATCAGTGCCCACCAGTGCTGCCTATCAGTGCTGCCTATTAGTCCCCATCAGTGCCACCTAACAGTGTCCACCAGTGCTGCCTATCAGTGCCCACCAGTGCCGCCTATTAGTCCCCATCAGTGCCACCTATCAGTGCCACCTACATATATTTTTTCTCTTCCTCTTTCTTTCTTGCTATTCTTTTTTACCTAAGTTGGATGTGTCATTCGTATCAGTTTTTGGAATAGAATATTTTGGAATGTTTTATATGTATGTAGTTTCCTATATGATACTAGGTTTTATAACAATGGCTTGATATGTTGAACTTTAATTAAAAAGAAATCTGATAATAAAAAAAAAAACCTTTAAATATATAGAAAAAAAATGATAAATAATAGAATGTTCAGATAACACGGATCATTTTGTTGTTGTGCCCAACCAGCCCAATTAATGTTAGTATAGTTGGCAGTTAATTTTATTTCAACAAAGTAAAAGAAAATCTAGTACACAGTTTTCGGTGATTGTTGATATGTGTGATTCAATTAAACATTGCCACTAATTAGGATTAAAAGGTGAACAAAATACCAATTTAATTAATGGTAACAAAATAGTAATAAATCCTAGGGAGGAAAAAAAGAAAAAGTAAGCAAATTTGTCACTTTTAATATCTTGTAAACTAAATGCTTTTAATAGCCAGACATATTAACAGGGTAATTATTTTATACAGAGAACTTTTAACTTGTTAAAGATAATAAGCTATACTAACAACAAGGAAACACAATTGGGCTCATTAAAAAATAACTCACACTGTGTTTATTTTTATTGCAATAATTACACAAGTTATACATTTTTTTATTATTTTTCGGTACACATAGCTGTACAGCAACAGTGTTATATTATGGAATATATTGTGAAATCAGGTGTACTGTTCACAATGAAAACACTATGGGGGTAATTTACTAAAACTGGAGTGCAAAACCTGGTGCAGCTCTACATAGAAACCGATCAATTGTGAACAAAATAAAAATAAATAAACCCGATCAGCTTCCGTATTATTATTATTATTATTATCATCAAAGCTTAACTGTACAATCTAGTTAGGTTAGAAGCTAATTGGCTACCATGCATAACTGCACCAGATTCTGTGTGCACCAGTTTTAGTAAACATGCTCCAATGGGTGCCCAGGGAGTGCCCTAAGTTTTTGCCAGCCCAACAATGGACAAGTTGAATTTTTTATTTTTTTGCAGGTAAATAAACTTAAATTAGATTTCTTTAATATTTGACTAAAGGCTCCTGTATCACATCCTCAACGAGTCACAAATCCAATAACAGTCATGTGATGAAAAAGCCTTATAGAAAAAACAAAATAAAAAAAACAAAAAAACATTCCATTACCTTCATGTACTGATGCGTTTCGTCCTGCCCATCTGTTTTAGGAGAAGCATAGGCTGAAGTTGCTTCTTATTTCTATACAACTTGGGCTGGACATCTTTCTATTCACATGCTTGTTACTCTTGGAGTATAAGCACTGGCACCCTATCACCTGAGGTTCAAGGGGGGAGTTTCCTCTTTACCATAGAGCTCTCCAAGCCCTTCACACATTTGTAATACTTTGCACGGGGGGCAAAGAGAAAACTGTAAGTGCAGGTGCACTTATATCTTAACTGCTCCAACACATTTTTTTTAAAATAGAGTCCATAGCTCTCTTTTATCCACTTGCCATCCAGCTCTTGTACACAGATGGTCAGATGGCACAGCTAAGCGGATGGGTGACCGGCTTAAAGAAGAGTTCCATCCAAAAGTGGAACTTCCGCTTATCTGATTCCACAATTGGCAAACTTTTGGGGTAGGGGGGACAGGATACCTGTCTTTGACAGGTATCCTTACCCACTTCTGGGAGCCTCAGCCGCGGGTATTAACGGCACGGCTGGGGCTCCCTCCTCCTCCCTCCTTCTTCCCCTGTCGCCGGGACAGTAGGAGAGAGGAGCGGGCCTAGCACCTGCACGGTAGGGTTCCCGGCATGAACCAGAAAGGCTATACTGCCGGGTACCCTTACCCGCAATGGTGGCGGCGGCACCCAACAGCTGACGGAAACATCAACTGTGGTGCCGACATCGCTGGACCCCAGGACAGGTAAGTGTCCTATTATTAAAAGCCAGCAGCTGCAGTATGTGTAGCTGCTGTTTTTCTTTTTTTGGGGCGGACTTCCGCTTAAAGGTGACATCTCCATTTAGGTGCTCATTAATGCCCTCTAGCGAGCACATGAGTACTACAATGTCAGCACACTGTCCATTGGGCAATGCAGCTTAATGAATGAAAGTTTAGAGCCAATGATCACACATTGCCTACACTGCCTGTGGCTGGCAGCAGCTTTCACTTTCATCTCACTTATTGATCACTATATGAGATGAAATGAAAGTTCCTGATGACAACCAGCACACTGTGAAAAAATACTTTATCCTGCATATCTGCACATTAGCTTCTCCATCCTCCCACTGTATGTGACCTACACATCAACTCCTTCACTCCCTGATCCCTCTGTGCCATGAATCAATCACGGTAGCTGGTCTTTGTGTTTAGGTACACAGCCCTCAAACTGGCAGTGGGACTGATAGTGGCCAATCAACGGCCCCACACCGCTTTCCAAACTACTCAAATGGTTTAATAAGTAGGGGGAAAAGAAACAGGGAAGAAAAGAAAGAAGAAAGGGATGAAGAAAAAAAAGAGAGGAAAAGAGGCAGTGAGTCTCTCCTTAGGAACTATGAGGCTTGCCTCAGATCTGACAAGGCTGCCCCGTCAGATAGGTGATCCAGGGGTCCCATTTTTTTTCAAATCAAGGAAGCTTGTCCTGCAAAATGGTAGAGAGTCATCTATTTAACATTATCCATGACAATTTGTTCTTTAAGGCCGCATACACACGATCGGTCCAACCCGATGAGAATGGTCCGACGGACCGTTTTGAAAGGTGCAAACTGATTTGGTCTCTACATGTTTCACCGTTTCTTTTTTTTTTTTATCAATACATTTTTATTGGGTTTTATTGGGTTTATCAATTTACAACACTTGAGGTAGTTGCATTCAATATACAACTTAAGTAGTATAATCACCTTGTACAGGCAAACATTTAACAGAAAAAGAATACGGTACTCGCGACTGGGAGGTCACCAAGAAGATCAGTGGTACACCTATACAGCTAAAGTAAATACAAATAAAGGAGGGGGAGGGATGGAGAAAACTGAAATAAAGGCTGTCATTACTCGTTATCTATACCAAAGATTCAGTATTTTATACTGTTATTCTTCAGACTATAGGAAGATTATTAACCTCCCTGGCGGTATGATTCTTTCAGATTTTAGGTGCTGAAAGCGGTACCATTATTTGCAAGGGTATGACATTTTTTTTTTTTAATTATACATTATAATATAATAAATAATTATAAATAATTATAACAAATAATAATATAATTATAGTAAAAAATTATTCAATAATGTAATGAAATCAAAATCACTGAAATTTGCTCAGTTGCAGAAATGTCGCTGTCATTTTTATGATGATGAATTTCGCCACAAATCGCTGAATTTATTATCGCTGTTTTTTAGCTGATCTAAAACCATTTTTGACATAAAGGGACACTTTTGGTTGCTATGAGCAATCTACAGTTTGCAGGGAGAAAGAACACTTTTTATTATATAAAAGGACATGTAGGGCACTGGGCAGACCACTAGGGACAAGGGGGGTGTGTATTTTTTACATACAGTACTGTAATCTATAAGATTACATTGTACTGTATGTAATGCGTTTGTTTACTTTTTTGAATATGGCGCCGTTTCTCCGCCCCTGTGCGTCGTAACGTCGCAGGGAACGGAGATCGGCGGCACACGGGGACACTGTGTGAATCGTGCGAGCACCCACTCGCTCACACAGCGTGTTGGCATCGCTGGATCCAGGAACAAGGTAAGTAAACCCTGTCTGTGCACTCAGCGAGGCGAGCCCGAGTCTGACTCGGGGTTACCGATCGCAGTATGAAAATTTAACCCCGAGTCAGACTCGGGAATACCGCCAGGGGGGTTAAAGTAAGGAATCTTTTAAATATTTGGAAGCTTTAGGGTGGGTTAACCACATTTTCATGTTTCACCGTTTCAAAGGCTTCTTCAGGAGAACTCTAATATCAGGCACTATGTATAAGATCACTAAAATGAAAACATACAAATTAGAAAAAGTAAACAATTAAAAAATGTATATGTAAGACAAATACAAATTAATTTCAATCTTGCCTCCTGCTACAGCCAAATATTTAATATTTTGACTCATCAGTCCAGAGCACCTGCTGCCATTATTCTCTACCCCAGTTCCTATGTTGTCCTACATAAGATGTAGAAACAAGGCTAAGCAGCTCAACTATGCACAATCTTTTTAAGTTAATTGGATCGGATCAAAGTTATTTCTTCATTACTTATAATAAATATAATGGCATAAAGCTTTACATTCCATACGTAGTTCTAGATTTTCTTTTCTCATCTCACTTATGTACATCATTTCAATTGCTCCTTATTTTTCCAGGTCATTTAACAAATGCATTCTGTTTATTGCTGTCTAAATGCATTTATGTTGAGTCTTTGCAAACTCTGGGTCTTCTTGCTCTTTTCACTTTCCTATCATTTTCTGTCACGTACATATATTTTAACCGCACATTTTGACATTAATAATGTCCTCAGGAGTCCAAAAAAAAGAAGGAGGGGGGATGGTGAAGTTAAACAGGCTTGTTCACACTTTGCTTGGCTGAGCTTAGAATCCTCAGAAAATGCTTAATGATTTGGGAGAGCGCAGTCTTTTAAGATTATTGACACAAGCGCGGGACTGTTCTGAGCCAATGGATAGAATCAAATCTGATCTAATCAAGATGTTGCATTGATGCATGAGAGTTTAGAAAAGAGCCAAATAACTGGCACTGAGATGATGCACTTTCTCATTTATCATAATTACAAACCTTTTCTGCAAGAACACTTTTGCAGTCAGGTTTGGTAAAACTACTTAAAGTAAACAGTTAACACTTCTAAAAGTAACTGCTTTAATAACACAAACCTCTTGGTTTGAATGTTGAAGGGAAAATTGCTTACTTATTATCACATCATGCTGCTCTGCTTCAACTGGAACTCCAGCAATGTTTTTTTTTTTTAGTTATAGGGCTCCCTCCTGCAAAAAAGGGTCCAAATTTTACTCACCCCCTAATGCTGCACTGATATGCAATGCTGTATCCTGGCTTAGGCCAACAAGGCCCAGGCCTAGGGCAGCACTTTGCAGGGGGGCAGCACGGAAAAAGTGCCCTCAGCTTGCGCTACACTGCTAGTGTAACACAAACTGCTTCTAATTTTGACTGTCCTATCATCCTGGACCACAAACCTTCCTCACTGTGCTATGTTTACTGCTGCACCATTTGCATGGCTATATCTTCTTATTCCTTGTACACATGATAGGAATTTCTGATGAAAACAGTCTGATGGAATTTTTTCATCAGAAATTCCTATTGTGTGTGGGCCCATAGGATTTTTTTTCCATCAGAGTAAAACAAAAGAATATGTTTTAAATTATTATTATTATTAATAAAATCTTATGGGAAATTCCGATCGTCTGTGAAAAAATTCTGTGAAAAAATTCCTACGCATGCTCAGAATCAAGTTGACGCATGCTCGGAAGCACTGAACTTCATTTTTCTTGGCTCGTCGTAGTGTTTTGTACTGTCGAAATGTTGTCTGACAGTGTGTATGCAAGACTGATGGAAGACAGCTTGATCGGAATTCTGACAAAAAATTCCATCAGATTTTAGTCCATCAGAAATTCCAATCATGTGTACAAGGCATTGGTCCTCTCCATAAAATGTGTGCTTAAAGTAGAACTATAGGCAACACTTTTTTTCATTTTGGATTGAGTATAGGGACTCGGGAGGGTTATAGCCCCTGTCAGTTTATTTTTTACCATCCCTGTCCTATTGCATAGATTTCCCTTCACTTCCTGTCCCATAGCCAAACAGGAAGTGAGAGAAAAATCTATGGAAATTAAGAAAATCCAATGCCCCTCTGGCCCCAAGAACTAGTGTCCCCACTCGATTTTTAGGGTGGGTCTTAAACAGAAAGGAGTGTGGCCTTGTCATGAAGGGGTGGGTCATATTTAAATTGGGGGGGGGGTGCACAAGTTTAGTCAGGCCTAGGGCAGCACAAAACCTAGATACACTACTGCTGATGTCCCCTACTTTCTTATCCCTCCTGTACTGCTGTTCTTCTCTGATCTTCTCCTTTTACTCCTGGCAGAGGCTCATTGTGCAGCTTGCCCTCCATCATGCATGCAATTGTATAAGTGCGCCCTAAAAAAGAACTGGTTTGTTTTCGCCTGTCTCAGATTAAAAGTCTTTATGGTCTCACCAGTAATGAGCATGTAAGAGCAGGCAGGGAGGAACTAGAAGTTTATGCATATTTGCACATGTTTTCTAAGTTTTCACTGGCTACATGCACAGTGCTAACACCAGGTGTTCTAAGTCCTGACACCCACCTTCTATAGGTTCCCGGCTGTTATGAACATAATTAAGCATGCACAATACCTCTTCTTTAATACTGACATCACCAGACTGTGCAGGATATATAAATATATATACAGTATATATACAGTATATATATATATATATATATATATATATATATATATTGTAAGCGGTTAGCTCGGTAGCGGGTGTGTATGACCCCCTGGGTGGGTTCACTACACACTGAACTATACAGAGAGGCAGCCGAAGACGATTGAAAACAAAGATTATGGTTTATATCTATGGAGTCTGGCACAGCCTACTGCTGGGCAGACACTGCTGGTCATACAGCAGAAAAACAATAGTCTTTTTTATCACACAGAAAAATCAACACCACCTCACCTCTTCAGAAGTCTTTCTCAGCTCACTGCTCTCCTTAACTCAAAAAGCCTCAGGATGCAGTAATCAGTAGTCATCCTCTGGATAACTTATAGAGGCCTTAATTGCCTCATTCTGAACAGCTGAAGCTTTCCAACGCCCTTAAACCTCTTTGGCTATTTCTGCAGCCGACACCTAATAGTAATTGGTGAATTGTCTAAACAAGGCAGAAATGTATCTCCTGTCTGTGACAACACCCACAGATTTACCTGACTTCCTGGCACAATATATATATATATATATATGTATATATATATATATATATATATATATATATATATATATATATATATATATATATATATATATATATATATATATATACTTAAAGTAGTGGAGGATATGGCACCCTCAGGTGGAATAGACTAGATATATATTAAAAAGTTAAAAAGTATATATTGACATATATTTATACTGTGCATTTAGCAGCTTGCCTGGGCTTAAGCTTTACAGATTTTATACTCTTGTTGATCCTCTTTTAAAAATAGGACTAATATTTTGACCAGCATGCAATAAACCCATTATGTTGGAAACTCTGCATTGTGCCATTCTTTATTGAACTAAAAATCCTGACAGGCAGAGAGAGAAAGGGGAAGAAGACATGAAGACAGCAATAGACACATAGAGGCTTATTTAATAAAACAGTGCAAAGAGCAAAGATTATGTACAAAATGTTGTATCTTACAGCTACATATTTTATTTCATTTTACTTTAGGCAGGTCAAAACAGGTTTGCTTTTTATGGGTTAGTGCACATTGCAAATCATTGGTTTTATATTTTTGTAAGAGAGAAACAAAGAAGTAGGGAAGGAGAGATTTAAGCTGAAATAGAGAGATATAAAGAGAACAAGGGAGGGAGAGAGATAGAGGGGAAAAAAGAGACAGCGATACAGTGCCTTTATATTTTCCACATTTTGTCATGTTACATCCAAAAATGTAAATATATTCTATTGGGATTTGATGTGATAGACCAGGGGTCTCCAAACTTTACAAACAAAGGGCCAGTTTACTGTCTAACTTTATGGGGGCCAGACTGTGACCAGTGGGGCAAGAAAATGTCCTGGTGTCAGCAGGACTAAACAAAGCCCATCATTGGTATTAGGGGGAGAAATAGGGCCCTATTGTTGGTATCAGTGGGAGATATATTGCCTCATTAATGGTGTCAGTGGGAGGTATAGTGTCCCATCGATGGTGTCAGTGGGAGGAATAGTGTCCCATCGATGGTGTCAGTGGGAGGAATAGTGTCCCATCGATGGTGTCAGTGGGAGGAATAGTGTCCCATCGATGGCGTCAGTGGGAGGAATAGTGTCCCATCGATGGTGTCAGTGGGAGGAATAGTGTCCCATCGATGGTGTCAGTGAGAGGTATAGTGTCCCATCGATGGGAATGGATTCGACGCATGCGCGGAAGTGTTTTACTTCCTGGTGACAGTGACGTGGCGGCATCAACGTCACCGCCACGTCACCACGCTGTCTGCCGGCGGGGATTTTGGTTTGATCGTGTGTACACGATCAAACCAATATACCCCTGCAGACAAATCTGATCAAAACGGTCTGTCAGACCGATTTGATTGGATTTATTTGGTCGTGTGTACGTGGCCTCACATGTTTTGATTACACGGATCACCATCTTTCTCGGGGGATTGGAATCTGAGTTAACAACATTAAAATGTAACCCTGATTACAGTATGTGAAAATCCCAACCAGGACAGAGGCTAGCTTTTTACCCACTGATTATGACCCATGGAGAAGACTGGGACCTTTGTGCTCAAACCAGCAATGACTGCTTTAGACTGTGGGACTCAGAGTAGATGTTAATATAATCATCTCAAACCAGCCTGATCCTGGGGTCTCCTGCTATAATCTGATTACTAAGGTGATCTTTCTCCTATGGTATCATCTCCCCATTGTGTGGCTCCTAGGTGTGAATTCCCATTGTTAATTTAGTCACCTATTGTTTCTGTCTGTCTGCTCATCTCTTGGAGATGTGATTAATATTGTGTCCACTTTACCTTGTTATCGAACCATTGTGGGATGTTATGTGTTTATCGTTATGATAATGTGTAATGAACTCCGTGTATTCAGGGCTTGTTGCTGGACAGTCTGGGCATATAGACTTGTTTAAGTGACTAGTTATTAATTAGTTCATGTTGAGTAGATCACTGTCAGCTATTAGTTACTAGATGTGGATTAGCATACTGTTTATGTTGGCTGTTCCTTAGATGTGCTAATTCCTTAGGATAACGTTATCATGCTTTTATATGATTTTGTGTGGTATATTAATTCTGTATGAGTTTACAATAAAGCGAGTTCCAGTTTGCACCTAAGCTAGTGTTGTCTAGATCTTGGGTGCTCAGCTCTAGTACCTAGTTCCTGGGTCCAGACTGGAGGAAGCCATATTTTGACAGAGGCGTCCAAGCTGGGTGCTGTACGTACCATCACACAGTACATCACAATCACATACATAACTTCAATGTTATCTATCGAATACCATTACCATGAAAACAGGATAACTACACATAAACCAAAGCAATTCAAAATTCTTCCCTAGCTCATTATGCCTTTAATGCCCTGTACACACAACAGACCGTTTTCATCGGACGAACCGATCGCGTGTGGGCCCCATCAGTTTTTTTCCCCATAGGTAAAAAAATAGAACCTGTTTTAAAAATCTCGTATGGTTAAAAAAACGATAGAAAAAAACGATTGTCTGGGGGGAAATCCATCAGTCAATAATCCACTCATGCTCAGAATCAAGTCGAAGCATTGTACTTAATTTTTCTCTGCACGTCGTCGTGTTTTACGTCACCACGCTGGACACGATTGGATTTTTAACCGATGGTGTGTAGGCAAGACTGATGAAAGTCAGCTTAATCGGATATCTGATGAAAAAATTCATCGGTTCGTTTTCATCAGACGAACCGATCGTGTGTACAGGGCATTACTTTACAGGGTTAAAAAAAAAGAAAGTTCAGCGGGGTTTACTACCACTTTAATAACTTTGAGCTGAGTACTACTAAACTGTTTATGAAGTCAGTTGGAGCAATAACGATTTGGATTATTTTTTTAAACCAACGGGAGTCTTGGATTTAGATGGTCTATTATTTGCTTTCATAGAGAATTCTAGCTTCTAAAAGTTCAGTGCAAATCCAAACCCCGAGGGAGTGGGACACAAAGCACAAATGTCTTTACTGTACTTGTTATGTAGAAATATGATGTAGATTGTATGCTAACTGACTGCTGTATATCCTACAGACTGGAACTCAAATCGTAAAAAGACTGTATCCCAAAGGCATTATTTAAGCCGTTTAGATTTTGAAATGACATATATCCAGCCTCTCACAAGTGATTTATATTATGGGACGGCAGCAATGACAGAGTAGAAAAATGAAGTAAAATACCGATTTTTTTCAGTTGTTTGGTGTGCTTTGAGCAGTCAGATCTATTTGGTTAGTAAGGAGGTCAGTGAAGCAATCTAAATCAACCAATCAGCTTTCAGTTCGAAAAAATCAGGTCAGGAAATATGACTTTCAATGGCTACCAAATGTGTTAAAAGATTTATATAAGCATGACCAAAATGTACCCCCCCCCCCCAACCTCCCTCTCTTCCACTAGGCCACATGGGCTGAATCTTGCCCACCAGGCCATTTCTTACAGCTGCCACACACCCTCGTCTCTGCCCCCACCACATCTTATCAGTTGGCAGCATAGAAGAGGACACAACTCCTCCTACAGATCATGTGTCTCTCTGTGAAGTCCCAGTAGCACCTTGTCTCTGCCTCCCCTGGTCTCAACATTCCGTGGACTTTGGCAGTTGACTCCAGGCCTTCTCTGGTCCGTCTCAAGACCTTGAACTTTCTGTTTCCCAGCTTCTTTCTGACAGCAGCAGATGGTAGTAGTGTGCTATGATATAAGTGTGTGTGGGGGGCTCTTCACATCTGATGTTGGGGGGGGGGGCAGGGTGCAATGGACATCTAGTCTTACAGATTCAGTTTGACACCCCTTCTCTAGGCCATATCACAGCCTTCATTTTTGTCCCCTCTCTGTAGTGAGAAAAAGCTTTCATTACTCCCTGTGACATCATCACTGGGCTTGTAATATTCTTGCAGGGGTGATTACTGTGAGGAGGAATCAGAAGGGATCCCTATGCCTCCCACACTACATCTGTTCTTTAAAGGTGTGAAGGTTGTTTATCTTGCAAGGTTAATGTTATCACATAAGGTGAAGATTTACTAACATTCACTTACATTCACTTTAAAAAGTAAACTTTCCCTTTTCTAGGTAAACAGCCTCTACTTGTTTAGTTATTCAACTGGGTTGGTTCTACCAGGGCTTGGACAAGGAATGGGCAGAGGAAACAACTTCCCCGGGCATAGAGAAACAGAGGGGCAAAGAATAGACGCAGGGTGGTACACCCATTATACAGCATTTATTAACAGAAGGGCGCAATTTAGGATTCTTGCCCTGGGCTCTGGACAACCCTGTCCCGGTACTGGGTTCAACCCCAAAGTCAAGGCAGCAACATTGTTTTGCTGGAAAACCAATGTATGCATACAGAGAGGGACATAAAGGTGTGGAGGATAGATAGAGTTCTATAGCCTAGTAGGCAGGTCTGTCTATGCTGGTAGGGATTTCATAGAAGTAAAAGCTTTGTGTTGTCAGCTTAAACAATAACATTAAAGTACACTGGAATTCTGGCAGATCATCAGTTTGTAGCATTACCCCGAAGGAGCTGCTGGTTTGTTTTGGGTGGCATGTTACCTCTGTATCTCCGCCGTCTAGGGTACTTGATAAGAGTTGTAGTAAAGGGAATGTCAACACGACAGGTGTCTTTTTGTGCTTTTTATTACCCAGCCGGGTAAAAACGATCAAACAGTGGAAAGGTGAAGGGATAGCAAATAGAAGAGAGCAGACCAGGTGTAACTGCATACAGGGAAACAGTCCTGCTTCCAACAACACTTTACTTCGCCACTCCAGACGGAGTGGGTGTAGCGCACCTGGACAGGCCTCTCTCACAAGCCTGGCAGCCAGAGTGTCACAGACCCTCCCAAATGAATGGTGACAATTATGGTCCAGAATCCCCTCTCAGTAGATTCAGCACCCGGATCTCCTTCAGGTAGTTCTTTGCAAGTTAGCGACTGACAGGCGATCAACATCCAGCCTGTCAGATCCCAGGTAGTCCCAGATGAATGGACAGACCCCTCCTGGAACACCAGCCTCGTACTTGGTATCCTTCGGACAGGCTCCTCATCGTCCAATCTCCTCCAATTGGACGGACAAGTCAGGACCCCTCCAAGTTGGGGACCCAGTCAAACACTAGGCCCGCACAGCAGATCAGTTGCTCCGGGTCAATGTGGTCCTAAAACCAGGAACACTGCTACCCACGCACACCCTGGCCAGGAGGGCCATATGCGGGGGTATCGTGAAATGGCTACCCCAATTATGGGTGCCACACAAGGAAGAAGAAGACCTCGAGGCAATGGCGTCTGCCCCCTTTATACCCCCTCCCAGCATGCACAGCAGGGCAACCCACCCCCGACTGGCCGCCAAGGAGTGGTACTCGGAGCACATGACGCCACTGCTGCCACCTGCCGTCCAGAGGGTGACCTGAGTCCCCGGATGAAAGGTTAGTCCACAGTACAGCCAAGCTAGAGCAGAGACCCACATTTAAACATTCAAACTAATTCAGAGCCAACTATTTCTCTGAATTCTCCCCCTAAATTTAACATAGCACCGGCTCTGAAAATAGCCCGGCGCTATAAGTATATTGGTCAGATGAGCTTGTTCTTACTTTTCACTTTGTTGATCTAATAAACATTTTCAATACTGCACATAGAGGCCCCTTCTCCACTTTTTATCTGTAGGTTTCCTCTTACTTCTTGTTTGGGGGATAACTCTATAATTTTGGATTTCCCCTCACTTTGGTCACAAGCAAACACATACATTTTCACATGGGGACACAAACAACAATAAGCCCATTCTATCAAGTAAAAAAAAAAAAGGTTTTGCTTAGAGAAGCACTTTCAATTCTTTCTATCTTATTAAAAAAGCTCCTGTTTTATGAATAAAATATATAGCTAGTAGTAGTTATTCACATTCAACTTTACAACTTTTGTCAAGTGTCACATCAGCTTGGGTTGCTTCTACTCTCTAGAAGAGCTGCCCCGGAGTCAGTATAGCACCCCCATGTCTTCTTGGATGACACTACTTTCCCACATTTTAGGATTGATCTCCTGGACAGAAGTGGCCTATATTCCATGTTCATAGAAAGAGGGAATCTGACAACTGTCTAAGGGGGGGAATTCCCAATTTGCGAAATTTCCTCTATATTTGGGTTGAATTTCTAGGTTAGGAAGTTAAGGGAAATTTACCTAATGGTACACAGACAGCAAAAAACAAACTGCCCGGGGATTAAACCACTTGCCGACCAGCGCATGCACTTCTACGTTGACAGAATGGCATGGACAGGCAAATGGGCGCAGGGGTAGGTCCCTTTAAATTTGCCGCCGTGTGGGCGCGCACCCCTGCCGCGAACTCTGTGACCGTGCCATCGGGACCCGTGGACTCAATGTCCGCCAGTGTCCCGCAAGTCACAGATCGGCAGAACAGGGGGGATGCCTGTGTAAACAAGGCCCCTCCCTCTTCGGCATAGGGACAGGACATTGATCGTCTGCTCCCTCTCATCGAGAGCAGCGATCAGCAATCACAGTAATCCCCGCCCCCACACAGTTAGAATCACTCCCTAGGACAAACTTAACCCTCTTCCTAGCCCCCTAGTGGTTAACTCCTCACCTGACAGTCACATTTATATAGTAATTTAAATTGGCGTTTTAAATAAAATTGATAGCCAGAAAGTTAATTATAAACAACACCCAATTCAGTGATTTCAAGTCGAAAATAAAAAGCATCAAATCAAAGCATTACGAAAATGATTTGATTCAAACTGAAATCTCCAGACAATTAGAACTTGATTTGAACAGCACTAACATCTCAAAACATTATAATGAAATACAGTGGGATCAAAGAGTCAATAACACCAAGCGTGGAAAGCAAATGTGAACAAACACATGAAAAAGGAGCACAAGGGTCATAGAAGTTTTTTTTTTTAATCTTATTCATCTTCATGTTCTTGTTAAAAATATTTTAATACTACCCAATTGGAATTATTGATGCTTTCAAACAGACTACTATTTGTTAAATTTTGGAGATTTTATGCTCCTTCAACTCACATTATGAAGGCCTGGAGGACCTGAAGGAAATTTAAAGCAAATCCCCAGATCAGCAGTTAAACACAGTTGAAATACATACACTGTATATTTACTGTTTTACCTGGAAAAGCTTTGGCATTCTGTACTAGACATGTGTGATTTGTTCAGATAGGAAAATTCAGACTAAATTTTCCTCATTCAAAAATTCTGATATTTTCGATTCTCTGAATCACAATAGTAATACATTTCAACAAATAAAGCTATAATGAAAAACAATATATATATATTGTATTAATTTGTTTTCGACTTCAGTTGGTTTTGTAAGTTCAGTAATATGTGTCACATTCTGTATTGTTATGATTGACCAAATTTACTAGCAAATCGCATGAAAGTTGCAAGCAAATCGCATAGAAATCGCAATTAGCAAACAAGTCACATTGAGATAGCAATTCTTCCCTGACCTGAGGTTGTGTGCTCACCAGTGCTTGCTACTGCTTGTGACTTATATCAGTGTCTGGTTAACCACTTGCCGCCCGCCAGTGGTGACGGCTGGGCGGTGCAGCTCTAGTTCTGGGCAGGCGTCATATGACGTCCTCGGCTTCCCGGTCCTCTAGGGGAAGTGCGCGCCCGCCGCGTCACTCGGGAGCCAAAGCGTATGCCCGGTGGCCGCGATGTCCACCGGGCACCCACGATTGCCGGGTAGGAGAGCAGGACCTGTCAGGTGAGATGGTGTGTTCCCAGTACAGAGGAACACCGATCGGTCTCCTCCCCTTGTGAGTAAATCAAATTGATGACAGCAACCCTTATGCCGCATACACATGACCATTTTTCATGACGAGAAAAATGCAATTATTTTAATTGGTCATAAAATACAGTCACGTGTAGGCGCCAGAGCATTTTTCATGAGTAGGTTCCAGAGCATTTTTCTTGACGAGAAAAATGGGCATTCAAAATTTGGAACATGCTCTATTTTTTCTCGTCGTCATTTTTCTCGTCATGAAAAACAGTCGCGTGTACGCCTTAACGACGGGGAAAAAATTGCACATGCTCAGAAGCAAGTTATGAGACGGGAAATTAGCATAATCAGCCCAAAGTGTGGCACCATTCGAATGGAACTTCCCCTTACAAGTGCCATCTTACGTGTTGTACGTCACCGCGCTTTGCTCGAGCATTTTTTATCGCGATCGTGTGTATGCAAGGCAGGCTTGAGAGGAATCGCTAAAAACACATTTTTTTTCCTTGACATGAAAAATGGTTGTGTGTACCGGCATTAGACCACACAGGCAATACTGGTGACCAATTGTTTGCCATCAACTTGCTTTTTCAGGGCACAGTGTCCTGAGCTCAGGTTCTCTTTAAGTAAAGTAGACAGCAAAGTTCTGTAATGAAGCTTTGAACTTTTCAAAACAAAGCATGTATATAAAATGCAGCTGAAGTGCAGCAGAGTCCAATAATTCATGCACCATATTGTAAGGCAAGCCAGTATTATCCACAGGAATGCAATTTGTGAGCAATCTGTCAAGGTTGATTATCAAATGTTAACACTGAAAAGTCTATTGAACTTTATTGTGAAGAGTGATAACGCATTGCCGAGGTCTTTTTTTCTTCTATAATGCATGGATTTTATTCATTAAGGCGAGGTACTTGGGAATGTATGAAACGCGATCATCACGATTATGCAAATCTAAATGTGATTGCCCTTCACAGAAATCTGCCCAGGAACAATCAAATAATGCAGATTTAGAAGTCATGTCATCGGAGATAATAAGCTTTGAAGGTCATAGACCTCGTTAGCGATCCGTGTTTCCCAAACTGTTAGAGTGTTTGGATAACAAAACATCCTTCTAGTCCCAGACAAATGGCTCCGGGGAAGACTTGCCTTGTAAGTCAATGATGGAAAAGCAATGGGCTTAACAAGAGGTTAAAGGTACAGTACACTTCAAATGTAAAAGATTGAGCCTTGAGAGACATACAGGTAACACATTCTACTTGTCTAGGCCTTCTGTGTACTGCAGGTATAAAGTGTTAGGCCCGGATTCACGACGGACTTACGCCGACGTATCTAAAGATACTCCGTCGTAAGTACAAATGTGTGTCGTCGCATCTCTGCTCCGATTCACAAAGCTAGATACGTCAAAAAGCAAGGCTTCAGCCGCCCGACATAACTTGCCTACACCGGCGTATCGTGGGCGCATAGTTACGCTGGACGGATTCAGCGTACCCGTGTTAAATATGCAAATGAGTTAGATACACCGATTTACGAACGTAGATGTGCCAGGCGGAAAAGATATGCAGCGTGCGTAAGGCTTACGTCCGGTGTAAAGTTATTCCACATATAAGTGGTGCAACCCATGCAAAGGTATGGACCAGGGAACAGCCGTCGTATGTTACGTCATTTACGTAGTACTACGTGAATAGGGCTGTGCGTAGGTTACGTTCACGTCGTAGGCAGTGTATTGACGTATCTTAGGCAGCTATTTCGCTACGCCTCCACACTTTTTACGGGCAAGTGCTGTATTCTCAAAGCACTTGCTCCGTAATTTGCGGCGGCATAGCGTAAATGGGACGGCGTAAGGCAGCGTAATTCAAATAGGGAAGGAGGGGACGTGCTGTATTTAAATTAAGCGCGCCCCGCGCCCTGAACAAGCTGCGCATGTGCCGGCCGTAAATGTAGCCCACTGCGCATGCTCCATAGTATGCCGCAAATACATTGATTTAGACGGCAACGTAATTAACGTGCAGCCCTATTCGCGATGAGTTACGTAAACGGCGTAAACGACGGAAAAACACAACGCTGTCCCGACGTCCATACTTAACATGGCTTACGCCAGACCTATGCAAGGTTACCCCTCATATAGCAGGGGTAATCTTACGCTTACGCAAACTACGTATACTACGACGACAGGACGCAAATACGTTCGGGAATCAGAGTATCACGCCCATTTGCATATTTGACGCAGAAATCGACGGGAACGCCACCTAGCGGCCAGCATAACATTACAACATAGATCCGACGGTGTAAGTGACTTACGCAAGTCGGATCTAAGCAAAATCTATGCGTAACTGATTCTAAGAATCAGTCGCATAGATATCCAGGGCCAGATACAGAGATACGACGGTGTATCTGAGGATACACCGTCGTATCTCAGCTGAGAATCTGGCCCTTAGTTTCTACAGTTGGACCTTAGTGGTATAAGTGACAGGACATAATTGTGATGGGCATGGCTTTAACCACTTCAGCTCCAAAAGGATTTACCCCCTTCCTGACCAAGACCTTTTATGCGATTCCGCACTGCATTGCTTTAACTGACAATTGATGCTGTCGTGTGATGCTGTACCCAAACAAAATTAATGTCAAATAGAGCTTTCTTTTGGTGGCATTTGATCACCTCTTCGATTTAAATTTTTTGCGCTATAAACAAAAAAAGAGTGACAATTCTAAAAAAAAAGCAATATTTTTTACTTTTTGATATAATATATATACATATATATATATATATATATATATATATATATATACATATATACATATATATATATATATATATATATATATATATATATACATATATATATATATATATATATATATATATATATATATATATATATATATATATATATATATATATATATATATATATATATTGTGAGGATGGGACCCTGTCCGGGGTGAGAAATGGCTACTTTACGCCAGATTCTCTAAAGAAACACATGTTAATGGGTCAGCTGTGTTTTGGGCTTTTTAAGGCTCACCTGAACAGTATTCAGGGCCCCACCCACAGACACGAAGTCTGGTCCCTGGGAGCCAGGTGAGCTCCCAACACTCTGAAAGGAGTCAGAGAGAGGCTGCATGGATTGCAGCTAGTGTGTGCAGATCTGCAGGTTGCAGATGCTGCTTTATGTTTGAGCAGCAAGTCGCTGACTAGGAGAAAAGCAGGGATTGAGCTTATCTCTGGGAAACGCTGTGTGTTCTGAGGAACAGAACTTGGGCTTAGGCTAGAGGCCTGAAGCCGTCTGATGCCAGGATTGAAAGCCAGGAGGCTAAGCTCTTTAGTTTGTACAATGCAGTAGGGATGCTATTGCATATGTGAACCTTTTGTGAGTTTTTAAATAAAAGTGGGCTACCAAGCCCTTAAAAACGCACCTGCCACTGGAGTCTGATTCCCCAAAATCTTACAATATATATATATATATATATATATATATATATATATATATATATATAAGAATTTCTTCCTCAGTTTAGGCCAATATTTATTCTTCTATATATTTTTGGAAAAAAATTGCAATAAGTGTATATTTATTGGTTTGCACATACTGTAAGTTATCACATCTACAAAACAGGGGATAGATTTATGGCATTTTTATCATGATTTTTTTTGTTATTAGTAATGGTGTCGATCTGCGATTTTTAACCAGACTGCGACACAAATTGGACACTTTTGACACATTTTTGAGACCATCGACACTTATAGAGCGGTTAATGTTATAAAAATGCACTGATTACTGTGTAAATGTCCCTGGCAGGGAAGGGGTTGACACTAGGGGGCGATCAAGGGGTTAACTGTGTGTTCCCTCACTGTGTTCTAACTGTGTGGGGGAGGGGACTAACTAGGAGAAATAACAGATCATTGTTTTTACTTTGTAGAAACACACAATCTGTCTCCTCTCCTTAGACAGCACAGGGATTTGTGTTTACACACAATCGCTGGCCACACGCATTGGATCCCCCGCTGTGCAGCGTGTGCCCTCTGGCGGCTCTTAAAAGGCTGACGTATGAGTACATGATTTTGCTCACACATGCCGCTTTGCCAACGTATAACAGTGTAAGGCGGCGTACACACGTACGAGAACCTCGTCGAAATCGGCGACCCGCCCGTCGGGAATGGCAACCAGCCATTCATCCAGGCGGGCCATCGAGCAAATAGAGAGCCTGCTCTCTATTCGCTTGACGGGATTCCCGACGGGCGGGGCGAGCCAGGAGCGTACACACGGCCGAGGTTCTCGCTGGAATGCAGCTCCCAGCGAGGTTCTCGCTGGTTTCTAGCGAGAACCTCAGTCGTGTGTACGCCGCCTGAGCCGGTCGGCAAGTGCTTAAAGGGGTTGTAAAGGATCAGGGTTTAAAAAAATAAAAACGGGGGCGGGGCCGAGTCATGCAATCGGCGCCTATGGACGCCGATTGTATGACACAGGAGTGCGCCCACAAGGTAACCCCCTCGGGAGAGAACTTCCCAGAGGGGGTTAGTTATTGTGGGGAGGAGCCACGAGTGCCGTCGTGAGACCCCAGAAGAGAATAATCAAGACCACTCTGTGCAAAACGAACTGCACAGTGGAGGTAAGTATGATATGTTTGCTATTTTAAAAAATCTAAGCTTTAGTAACCCTTTAAAGAAATCCACAATATAAATGCAGCTTTCAAGTTTGTCTATGAAAAACCAAGGGAGACAAGAAAGAAAAATTACATAAACTTTGTGATACCCTTCCTAAGCGCTAGTGGATGCAAAACCAGGCCCCTTTTGGACAAGCCTCCATGTTTTGAATATTTTTTTAGATATGGCAAAGTAAGTAAGGCCTGTGAAAAGCCCTTTAACTTGAGGAATACAAAAAAATATTAAGTTTGCAAGTTGAATAAATAGAAGCTCAAGATAATGCTGTGTACAGCCATTTATTTTACAAAGTGTTCCTCAGACATCACTGGTAGATAAAGTCCAAAATGGAGACGAATGAGAAAAAGTAGGCATGCTGTGTTCGTGACCCTTTGGTTCTCTATCTACAAAACGTCTGTGTGTTTAAACCCTTAGGGATACTAACTAAATAATGATGACAAAAGATCAGTCGGTGTGCCAGTTACAGCACAGAAAGGAAGAGACCAAGCTGATTTTAATGTTCAATATAAAAGGCTGGCTTCTCACAGTAGGTCTTAAGGGATGTGCTGTAAATTTAAAACCTTTACTAATGGAACAACATAGACACAACAGAAAGATTGCTTTTGGAAATATGAGAGCTGAGCCATTGATCAATGAAATACTTATGTGTAAATGGATGGCTTTACGTTTTGATGGTTACATGCACAGAATGATATTAAAGCTGAACCCCAGGCAGATAAAATAAACAAATGAATACAGGTCTGTATTGTTTAATTGTATTTTTTTAAATGCAAGCAGTGTAAGTTATCACAGTTTTACTGCGTATTAGCATGTGAGCAGGACCAGGTGAGTGGTACACCCAATATACTAAAGGTACACAGAGAAAAGGCAGGTGGCACAATTGTTATTTTGGAAATGTAGCAGTAAATAAATAACACGTGGAGTCTGGGTCATCTTAATAGCATCATGGGCCCCTGGGCAAAGAAATGCGCTGGGGTCCCTACAACAATGACAGTGCAGGTAAACAGACATCAAGTAGGTAGGAGGCAGATTGCCTCCCCTATGTATCTATCACTCTCAGTGCCATCATGGGGCCCCCAATTTTGGGGAAGCATGGGCTCAAGGACCAGTTGCTTTGGGGAAAGTGCAGGGGTCCCCCATGCAGCTGGGGGCCCTGGGCAGTGTCCAGGTGTGCCCTCTCATTAAGACAGCCCTATGTGGAGGACAGTGCCAAGATGCTTACTAGACATGTGCACACTGAAATATTTTGTTTCGGAATTTCGTTTTCGTCCGAAAAATAAATGTATTTAGTTACTCCCGAAATTTGTTCTTATTTATTTAGTTTTGTTAAAAAATGCATTTGTCTGAAAATCTGAATTAATTTTGGTCAAATTTGTCATTGAAGGCTTATGGTGTCTGTTGAATGTTCTAAGAAGATTCGATGGAGCAGCTAAACTGTACGACGCCAAAATTGTACATTTCCGGTCAAAGGTTCTGCCTACAATCTATAGAAGAATTCTAATGTTGTATGACACTAGTAATAATTATATTTATACATTATTATTACCAGTCAACCAACATTCAAATTCTTCTATAGCCTATGGGCGGAGAATTTGACCGGAAATGTACGATTGCGGCGTCGTACAGTTTACCTGCTTGTCGAATCTTCTTAGAACTTTCAACAGGCACCATAAGCCTTCAATGACAGATTCAACGTTTGTATTTTTTTCTCTGCTTTGTCGAATCTTCATCATTCATGTCGAATGGTCTACCCCAAAACTGTCTCTATAATGTCGAATCTTTCCTCTCTATGTAGAACAATCTTAGACTAATAGAGTTAGGTTAGGCACATTCGACTGCAGATTTGATAGACACAGATTGTCAGCGTCATGACGAATCTCCTATCTATATCGAACTGTTGTAGTAACGAAAATGAAAATAAAGCATTTTTTTATGTCGGATCTTTCTGATTTCGGACTTTGTGTGTTTGTTTTTGTGTGTTAAAACGATAACGAAAATACCGGAAATTCGGACGAAAATGCATTTGGACGAAAACTAATGCACATGTCTAATGCTCACTTACAGTTACAGACAATATGGTAACAGAGCCTTAACATTACATGGCTCTTTACAACATTGGCGGTAACTCAATCTCTGCACTTGGTAGGACACATTAATAGGCTTACATTACAGCATCTGATGAAGGGGTGGCTGGTAGGCAGAACAGCAATTCAGATGCCTTCAGTAAACCGATAGGAAGGTTCTTGTCCCAACTCTCTAGCGTTCCCAGATGGTGGAGCCAGGCATAACATCACTTCACTTTCCCAACTCGACTGGAACCTCTTCCTAGCGCTGTCCCTAGCCAGTGGGGATCCTATCCCTACACTATCTACAGTATCTACTTTGCAAATGCTTGCCCACTGCAGGTGAGAGGTCTCTTGGCCAACTAAGTTTAGTGGGACAGTTCAATTTTTTTGCATTACCTTGAATAAAGATGGCAGTTGCTGTCAGCCAGGGCAGCAGCATTCAATCAGACTGCTACTTCCCTGATGACGCCTATGGAGGTTTCAGAGGAACACATTTCCTCTCATCCTACATTCTCCTATTCTCCTCTGCACAATAGCCAGCTGAACAGTTCTACTTACAGCGGGGAGGGTGAACTGCACCTGCCTACAAGCATATTGTAGAAGCCTGTACAGCAGAGCTCAGTCTCTAATTGAGCAACCTCAGTTTGAGAGGGTAACAAGTGTGGGCGCTAAGGCCTTCAAGGGGTTGACTTTGATCTGCACTTGTGGTGAGAGGTCTCTTGGCCAACTAAGTTTACTATACTTTGCTTCCATCGAGGTTGAGCACTCCAACAGGAGATCCTGAGTTCCAAGGCTGGCAGATAGTATTTGAGACCCCACTTGCTAATGATATAGACAGGACCTCTTGTTTTTAGATAAGCCAGTTAATACATCCATTAGTTAATACTGTCTTAAAAGCAATGTTTGTATCTGAACTATTGTTTTGTCATTCATTAATGTTGCACTTTCTTAAAGGAGAAGTAAAGGTTTGCAAAAAATCAAACTGGGGTGAGGAGGGCGTGTGTGGCTGGTTCAGTCTCCCAGAGGTCTGATGCTGCATCTTTTCCCTGCTGGCTTTAAGACTGAGAACTGAGTAATCAGCGGTTTTAGATCCATAAGTTCCATGAGCAGAGAGCTGGTGACTGTCAGTTACCGATCCCCGCTCTGCCCCTTCCTTGCTCATTGAAGCGCTGAGCTATGGAGGGGATGGGAGCAGCCAGATAAGGCAGCCAGATAAGGCTCTCAGCAGCTCGCTAAGAGCAAAACCATCTGCCAGTCCAGGTATATGGGTGGATCCCGACTGTAAACTGTGGATCTTTCCTGAGCCTGGACCAGCTGAGTGACATCAGACAACAGGTCACAGAAGTGCAGAACGAACTACACTCCTGTGACCCATAGGAAAAGAATAGCCAAAAGAGCTTTGACTATGCTACTACTTATTTTTATCTGTTTTTTTTTTTTTTTTAAAGTGTATTTTGTGCGTGAACTCGAGAGAGAGAAGCCGGACTGCAGGAGTTGGGAACAGGCAGACCCTCCCCCCGGAGGCAATCGCCATCCTTCTCCATGCCCCTGGTGGCAATGGCGGGTGTAAGGGGGGGCCTCCCACTCACCCCGCCCTACCTGCTCCTCTTGGGAGCCCAACTGGGGCCCAACAGGACCCCAACGGGGCAGAGGGACTCCCCCTATGAGGGAGTGAGGGGGCCTAGCCCACCCAGCCAGCCCCGTAGGTCCTTCGCCTCTCTTTACTTTAGGAGACCGCATGGCCAAAGTGCGTGTGTTAAACCAATTTCGCGTGCGTGCAAGTGTGGTGTTTTTTTGTGGGGGGGGGGGCGTACTAAGCACAGGCGTACCTTGCATAGCACACCCACCGGGAGCCGGGCTGAGACAACCAAACTCAATTCACATGTAGCCGAGACCGGGATCCGAACCCTTGGCTGCAGAGGTGAACGGCTTGTCAGCGCAGTGCCAATCACGTTGAGCCACCACAGCTCCCTATTTTTATCTGTTTTACGTTCCCATACTAGTGTGTTGGTAAGTTCTGGCATAGTTCAGGGTGGTTCATCACTGAGGGAATTTTCATTTTAATGGAATAGTTTTAAAGTGATTGTAAACATTTATATTTTAATAACAAACGTGTTATACTTATACTTGCCTGCTCTGTGTAATGGTTTTGCACAGAGCAGCCTCAATCTATTTCTTCTAGGGTCCCCTGCCTGTGCTCTAGGCTCTTCTCCCTTGGACTCGTGCATACTCGAATACTGAATCATGTAGGGTATGTCCATTGACACAGACAGCGCTGTACGACCTGCCCCCCAGCTTTCCTTTAACTGACTGTGATTGACAATAGCAGGAGACAATGGCTCCTGCAGTTGCCTCCATGTCCAGTGAGTAGAGAGAAAGCGGATAAAACCCTCTTGAGCAAAGTGCTGGATCAAGATGGGGCTCAGGTAAATATAAGGGGGGACTGGAAGGTCAAAGGCTGCACACAGAAGGTTTTTGACCTTAATGCAGAGAATGCATTAAAGGGGTTGTAAAGGTTCGTTTTTATTTTCTAAAAAGGTTCCTTTAAGCTAGTACATTGTTGGTTCACTTACATTTTCTTTTGATTTTCCTTCTAAGGCCCGGATTCACAGAGCACTTACGCCGACGTATAACAAGTTACGCCGACGTAAGTGCAAATGTGCGACGTTGTATCTGTGCGCCAGACCCACAAACAGAGATGTGCCTAAAACCAGGCTACACCCCGCCGTCGTGACTTGCTTACGCCGGCGTAGGGTGGGCGTACATTTAGGCTGGGTGCATGGTGCCGCTCCCATTGATTAGCCATTCAACCATGCAAATGAGGTAAATACGGCGATTTACGAACGTACGTGCGCCCGACGCAGGCTACGCTCGGTGCGCGTAAGTTGTATGTCCGCCGTAAAGTTATTCCTCATAAAGAAGGTGTAACTCAGCAACAGACATGCTCAGGTCTGCACCAGGGAACACAAGCCGGCGTATTTTACGTTGGACGTGTGTCTGGCTGGGCGTAGGTTACGTTAAAGGCGTACACAGTGATCCGGCATATCTTAGGCAGTTGTTCCGACGTGGTTGTGAGCATGCGCAGAGAGATGCGTTCACGTCATGGCGCATGCGCAGTCTGTTATACGTACTTGTCTGGCGCTCGGCCCATCATTTGCATGGGGTCACGCCTCATTTGCATGGATCACGCCCACTTCCACCTATGCCAGCCTGCGCCTTTGAAACCCACGCCACGCTGGTGCAATGTTGGGAGCAATGGCTTTATGAATTTCATGCTTGCCTCTCTGTGCTGCGTTGGCGTAGCATACAGGGGATATGCTACGGTGGCGTAATGTGCGCCTGCTGTCTGTGAATCTTTGTCTAAATTTTTATTTTCTTTATCTGAATGTTTATCCTGAGTAAACTTCACACCATCACCTGAGTGGTGTTTAGTCAGCCAGAACAGCTTACTGAGGAGGAAGTGAGAAATTCAGACAAAGAAAACAAAGAAGAAAAACATTTAGAAGGGAAATCGAAGGGAAAGGTAAGTGATCCAACAATGCACTAGCTTAAAGGAACCTATTTAGAAAATAAAAAACGAACACTTACAACCCCTTTATGGTCAAACACCCTCTATCTTTGCAACCACTTTAAAGCAGAGGTCCGCCATTTTTTTTAAATTCAGCAGCTACAAATACTGCAGCTTCTGACTTTTAAAATAAGGACACTTACCCGTCCAGCATGCCCTCGATGTCGACACCCGAAGCCGGTTTCTGTTTCGGTTCTCTGGTGCTGCCGCCGCCATCTTCGGTAAGGGAATCAGGAAGTGAAGCTTTACTTCCTGGTTCCCTACTACGCATGCACGACTCATGCTGCACATCGCCACTTGTCCCTGTTGTCTTCTGGGACCTGTGTGTCTCCCAGATGACAGTGGGGCGGGGGCACCGGACATGACATAGTCTCCCTCAGATACTGCGGGGGTCTATGCCCAGAAGTAGTTGGAAATACCTGTCTTAGTCTGGTATCTGCTCCCCCTTTCCCCTGAAAGGTTCCAAATGTGACACCAGAGAGGGGAGGAATCCGGACAGCGGAGGTTCCTTTTTTGTGTGGACCTTCGCTTTAAGTAAGGCCGCGTACACACGTACGAGAACCTCGACGGGCCAAACACATCGTTCCGCCCGTCGAGGTTCTCGCACGGCCGTCGAAATCGTCTACCAAGCTGTCGGGAAAGGCGCCGAGCCATGGTTTTCGATGGGCCATCGAGCAAATAGAGAACCTGCTCTCACTTTTGGCTCGACGGCTTTCTTGGCGGGACGTTTGGCGAAAACGTACACACGACCGAGTATCTCGGCAGAATATGGATCCCAGCGAGCTTCTCGCTGGATTCTGCCGAGGTTCTCGGTCGTGTGTATGGGCCCTTTAGGGTTTTGATGTCTCAATTATACAGTACAAGCTAAACTTTCATTCTCTTTTTTCTTGTGTTCTTTTTATCTTTTTTTCTATTCCTAACTGTATTCTACCTGTCTCTCTGAATTTACATTCTGACAGAGAGAGAGAGTTAGAAGAGACAAATAAGAAATGCATTGAAAAGCCAACACTATAAAAGTATTAAAAAAAAAAATTGCACAATGTGAGGGAATCTTTGAGGAAACTCAGAACAACAGATAGCAAGAAACCTTAATCAAAGCCAGCGAGTAGTGTACCCGGAGGCTAGCAAGAACACATATAGCGGATGGTATGAAAGACCTCGGGAATCTGAGGAGGAGAATAGAGAAGGAACAGGACAAACAGCAAGACAGAGAGCGAAGGAGAGAATATGAGATGAACGTTGATGAACTGGCAATAAGCTGCTCAGAATTCCAGATATGGAGTCTATAAGAAATTGTGTCAAGGAGCACCGAGCAATTCGAGCAAAGAGCACCCCAGAAATAGGCAGAGCTTATTAGAAAGCAAATGAAAGAAATATTTTGTGTTTATGTTCTGCTTAGTAATATGCCAGGGAGTTTCAATTACCAGCCTTTGCACGATAATAGATGTATACCGTATAAAAATCCAATGTATAAGACGAGGCATAGCATATTTATAAGCAGAATTAACATCATGTTTTTTTTCTAACTAATGTACAGTAAACCATGCAGGCATAAGTCACTCTATAAGGAAACTAATTTCTTTATATATTTGCATTTATTAACATGAATGGAGTTTAAACTGCCTTTCTCAGCTGGAACAAACTAAAGTATAACTCATAAGGCCTCATGCGGCATTTGTCCAAGTGGATATTTGCAGATAAAGGGACTCTAGACATAAATAACCTAATACCTCTCCCTCTCTCAGCACACAGCGATGGCGGCGCCGGGGACGAGTTTCGGGGCTCCAGTGGTTCTGAGGTTCTGAACTGCCCGGTGGTGAAGGTTTATCCGGTGGTCCTGGCCTCCATAGTGGACAGTTATGAGCGGTAGACATATGCATTCGTTTTCGTCCGAATGCATTTTCGTCCGAATTTCAGGTATTTTCGTTATCGTTTTAACAAACGATAACGAAAGCACAGAAAACGAAAACCAAAACATCCGACATAAACAAATGCTTTATTTTCGAAAGTGCCTAACCTTAACTATTAGTCCAATATTATTCTACATAGAGAGAAAAGATTTGACATAGAGAGAAAAGATTCGACATAGAGAGACGTGAAGAGTCAAATTTTTTCTTTATTTTTTAAGATTCTGTCAAATCTTTTTTTTCTTAGAACATTCGACAGAGACCATAAGCCTTCAATGACAGATTCGACATAGAGAGACATGAAGATTTGACATAGAGAGACATGAAGGTTCGACATAGAGAAGCATGAAGAGTCATTTTTTTTTTAAAGATTCTGTTGAATCTTCTTTTTTTTTTTTTTTCTTAGAACATTCGACAGACGCCATAAGCCTTCAATGACAGATTCAACCTTAATTTGGATTTTCGAATGAATGCATTTTTTTTACTGAAAAACAAAATAAATAAAAACGATTTTCGGGAGTAACTAAATAAATGTATTTTTCGGACAAAAATTAAATTACGAAACAAAATATTTCAGTGTCTAATGAGCGAAGGAACGACGGGCTGATCCGGGTGATCGGGACTCTGCTGGGAACGGCAGATAAACATTCTGTGGAAATCACCAACTCCTTCTTCCTCCCCCATAATGAGTCCGAGGATGAGGTTGCGGTGGACATGGAATTTGCCAAAAATATGTACGAGCTTCACAAGAAAGTCACCTCCACCGAGCAGATCATGGGCTGGTACACCACAGCAAACGACATCACAGAACATTCGGTACTCATCCACGAGTATTACAGCCGGGAGCCCACCAACCCCATCCACATGAACGTAGACACGAGCCTGCAGGGGGGCTGCATGAACATCAACGCCTATATCAGCACACCAATGGGAATTCCCGGCAAAAAGATGGGGGTGATGTTCACCCCGCTCACCGAACAGAACGTCTACTATGACACGGAGAGGATTGGAGTCGATCTGATTACCAAAACCTGCTTCAACCCCAACCGATCCATCGGCCTGACCACCGACCTCGAGCAAGTGGGGTCCGCAGGCAGCCGCCTACTGGATTTTCTGGCCACCGTGCTGCAGTATGCGCTGTCCAGTAAAATCACAGCGGACAACACAGTGGGAAGGTTCCTGATGGATCTGGTGAACCAAGTTTCCAAGATCGGCCCGGAGGACATGCTCAACAGCAACATTAATGATCTGCTCATGGTCACTTACCTGGCCAACCTCACCCAATCTCAGATCGCCCTCAATGAGAAGATCCTCAACCCGTGAGAGGGACCCTCCCCTGGACAGAAAGTTACAATCCCATTAAAATAAAAATAAAAATGTAAAAAAAAAAAAAAAACTAATACCAAATTGCAAGTGCTATAAATAGATTGTCATGGATAAGTAGTATGTCTGGCAGCTTGGCTTTCTCTCCATGTGTTCATTAGAGGCCAGACTCTCTTATCTGGCTGCCTTTATCATCTCTCCTCCCTGTATGGCTCTACCCCAGGCCATCCCAGGAACTCTATATTAACCAGTTCACTGCAGGTCTGCTTTGCTGATCAACGTTGTTTGCTAGCATTGTGTTCCTGCTTACTGTGTGCTACAATATCTCTGTGTACCGATTTTGGCTTGTCTCCGACTACTCCTGTTTGCCTGTGACCCTGACCCTTGGCCTGTCCCTTGGTTATTCTCGTCTGCCTGTTACTCCTCTGACCTCGGTTTACTTTCTCTGTGTCCCAAGTAGCTGCTTCCCCTCTCTCCCTATGGAGCGTGACCTGGGGGACTCCATGGGCCACGTCCTGGATCCAGTTGCAGCGAAGGCCATCCTCACCACTAGAGGCTCTGGTGAAAACCAGCTGGATCTTAGACTCCGTGCCCTGGGGAATCTTGGGTTCAAGCTTCCTGTAGGGTCCCTGTTTGTGCCCCAGTGAACCTCTCCTTCATATCCAGTCTGTGGTCCATCCGCTGCAGTCTGCTATAGGGTTCACTTCCTTGTGGTGCACCCCTCACTCCAACGGGGTGCACTTGTCATCTGGCCACAGATGACATAGATATTTTGGGACTTTTGGGACTTTTTCCTCAAATCTCAAATGTGCCAAATTAACCACTTCCAGTCCAGTACAATTCTGATGTTATGATATTACTTTTGGCTGGAAAAGTACTTAGAACCCCCAAACATTTTATATATACTGTGTATATATATATAAAATACAGTGGAACCTTGGATTACGAACATAATCCATTCCAGGAGAATGCATGTAATCCAAAGCACTCACATATCAAAAGCGAGTTTCCCCATAGAAGTTAATGGAAACAAAAATAATTTGTTCTGCATTGACTTCAATAGCATAAAATACCAGAGGTGGGGGGGGCTGTGCTCGTATTGCGAAATGCTCGTTAACCACGTTACTCGCAATCTGATTGGCTTGAATCTAAGTGACTCGGAATCCGTTGTGGCTTGAATCCTTCTTGTTTTGCGAGTCAACACTCGCAAACCAAGTCAGGATTTAAAAAACAGTGCTCGTTAACTGCGTTACTTGCAATCCGAGGTTCCACTGCATATATATATATATATATATATATATATATATATATATATATACATACATATGCATCGCATACTAGCCCATTATATGACACTTACCTGCAAAGGAAGATGGCGATGTCCCCGCTGGTGGCCACATCCATATTCGCCCCTCTTCCTTTTAGGGTCATGGCTCTGTGACTGGCCGGAGTTGCGTGGCGTCACTCCCGCACGTGAGCGTGGGAGTTGTCAGCTACGGCACTTGCATGCGCCGATTATATCGGTATATAGGCAAATATCGCCTAAACGGCACCTGTTTAGGAAGTATTTACAGTACCTATAGGTAAGCCTTACCTGTAGGTAAAAGTCACACAGAGAGGTTTACAACAACTTTAAAGGCTTTCATTTACAGATATACATTTAATGGAGGATGGTTCTATGGCAGTTTCTTTTCCGAACCTACTGGGCTTGCTAATAAGAAAGCCTATCAAACCTTGCTCATTTTTGAGTGCTTTTGGCTGGCCATACAAGACTAGATTTTTTTTTCTTTGTGAAAGAGAAAAAATCAATTGATTCCCCAATCCGTCACGAGAGTGTGGATGACTCTTCACAGCTGGCTATTGTATTTAAAAAGATGCAGCATTCAGGAGGAGTTGACTGAATATCTGAACACCTACAGTATTAGGATGCAGTCACTGTACTCCCGAGCTACCCTGCTCAATAGATTTTTAAATATACGTTTTCAATCTGGTTGGTACTTGCAGGGCCAATCATAGCTCACATTTTGTTCATTTTAGAAGGAATCTGTTGAAATTCATGCCACATACAACCAACTTTCATTGTGCCTGGATTGCCAGACTGGTTAAGCATAATTGAAAAATATTTTAGGTATAATACTGCGTAATCCCCCTGTCCTAGACAGGGACTATTATGACAATTTGGTTTTTGGCTGGGCTATAGTTAGCTCAGAATGATTGTATAGTTTTTCACCTGATTTTTCTCTAACCTTAAAGTGGATGTAAACCCACTCTCATCCTTTCTAGACTACTGCCATAGTGCTGATCTATAAGGATATAGATGCCTCCTGCATGTATCCTCACCTGTCAAATGTCACCCCTCTGTCTGTTATAAGAACTGAAAAACTTCAGATTCTGTGGGTGGGTCTGTTGTCTGGAGCTCGGTGGGTGGAGTCGTGATGTCAGTAGACTCCCCGCCCTCCTCTACACTCCCCTAGTCAACATGCATTTTTTCCTAAGTATTCCTTACACTAAATTCTGCTATGATCAGATCACTAACATCCAGTCAAAATCCAGTAACCACATGACTTCAGAAAAGGAGTGGGGGTGGGAATTAAAAAATAATGACTGTCTCCAGGCTAGTGCATGAGATATGTAAATAACCTGTCACTCACAGCAAGGGGGCGGAACGGACTAAGGTTTTTCTCTGTAAGCCCGTTTTATTTCACTGAACAATAAAAGAGGATTGCTCAGACCTGAATTAACTCTATGTGGCAAGACTGGGCACAGATGATAGGAAATCTTATACTGTACATTGTGACATCAAAAAAAATAAATAAATATTTTCGGGTTTACATCTACTTTAAAGCGGGGGTTCACCCAATTTTTTTTTTTTTAACATTACATGCAGGCGAGTTGTTAGAATGACAATCGGCTTTGTTTTTTTAAATCCTTGCCGTACATACCGTTTTAGATGTATATGTTCACCGCGGCTTCCGGGTATAATCTGCGGAACTGGGCATTCCTAATTGATTGACAGGCTTCCTACGGGCGCATACAGCGTGTCACGAGTTGCCGAAAAAAGCCGAACATCGGTGCGCAGGCGCCGTATAGAGCTGACTCTCAGTCTGGCTTCTTTCGGCAACTCGTGACACGCTGTATGCATCGGTCGAAAGCCTGTCAATCAATTAGAAACGCCCAGTACCGCAGATTATACCCAGAGGCCGCGGTGAACATATACATCTAAAACGGTATGTACGGCAAGGATTTAAAAAAAAAAAAAATCCGATTGTCATTCTAACAACTCGTCTGCATGTAATGTTAAAAAAAAAAATTTGGGTGAACCCCCGCTTTAAGTTGACTTGTGATTTCTCAGTGTCGCCAGTAGATGTCACTGCTATCATTGGTCATAGTATGAGATTTCAGAAACAAATAAAGTAATGAATATTTATAGTTTCCTCCAATCCAGTAGGAGGTTTATAACCCTGATGCATGCTAGGGGAGGAAGCTATGTGCTTGCTCCCCATCCCTGGGCTGAGGCCTAAGGAGGTGCAGCTGGATGGAGCTCTGCTGTTAGTCTCAATAGCCTGTTTGGGGCCTCACATGTGCTGAAGTGGCCCTGAAGCTATCCTGCCTGAGCTGAAGGAAGCTGTACCAAGAAGGAGACTAAAGAGGCCTATTGGTGAAGAGAGCCAGGAAGGAGACTGGTCTCTCAGAAGGGCCTGGTGACCCACTTGGATAATGTACTGAACATTGGGAACATGCTTACAGTGTTGCTGAGTTGGTTTAACTAGTTAAGGACCAGAAGGATTCATCCTCTTAATGACAAGGCCATTTTTTGCGATATGGCACTGTGTTGCTTTAACTGACAACTGCGCAGTCGTGCAATGCTGTACCCAAACAAAATGTATGTATTTTCATTCTACAAATAGAGCTTTCTTTTGGTGGTATTTGATCACCTCTGCATTATTTTATTTTTTTTGCGCTATAAACAATAACAATATTTTAAACTTTTTGCTATAATAAATATCCCAAAAAATAAATAAAAAATTCTTCATCAGTTTAGGCCAATATATAGTATTCTTCTACATATTTTTGGTCCAAAAATTGGAATAAGCGTATATTGATTGGTTTGCACAAAAGTTATAGCATCTACAAAATAAGTGATTATTTTATTGCATTTTTATTCAAAATTTTTTTTTTCTAGTAATGGCGGTGATCAGTGATTTTTAGTAGGACTGTGACATTGCAACGGACAGATCATAAACTTTTGACACTTTTTCTTAGGACCAGTGACATTTATACAATGGTCAGTGCTAAAAATAGCCACTAATTACTGTATAAATGTCACTGGCAGGGAAGGGGGTTATCACTAGGGGTGATGAAGGGTTTAAATGTTCCCTGGGATGTGTTTCTAACTGTGGGGGGAGTGTTGTGACTGGAGGAGGAGAGAAAGCGCTGTTCCTGAGCACTAGGAACAGCAGAGCTTTCTCTACTCCCCTGACAGAACAGATATCTCTATGTTTACATTAACAGACCCAAGGAATCTACACTATTTGCCTGTATGATCTCTTTCTGACAGGGATCCACCTTTCATGGTAAGGGGCCAGCTTGCCCGAATTTATCTTGTGTCTCTGCATGCGGATGTACATGTATTACCTGGAAGATTCAGCCACATCACCTGTGAAGCCAGCTATTTTATGTTTTTTATTGACTAGTGGACTTTCATGTCTCCAGCTATCAGCACTTGAGATTGCATTAGTTCCTTGATTGATATTACCATCTTTTTACAATCTCCTTATATAATTTATTTTTAATTTTAGTTTCATCATTTTTGATTTTCACCAATGTCCTTTGGTATCCACTATATATTTATATAGTTTTGGGAGTTGCGCTATTTTTTCACTGCTTTTCATCTCTATTTCATTGCTGCCTATTCCAGCAAATTCCAAAATTGCAGCACCTCTTCAGAGTTTTCTCTGTCCCAATTCTCACTTTATATATATTTTTTCATTTTTATGTTTTTTGTATGAGATAATATATTTTTATTTACTGATTGTGTTAATGAGAATTTGCAGGATTTGTCCTAAATTAACCCTTTCACTACCAGTTTTTCTTTTCACATTTACAAAAACCATTTTAGGGAAGCGCAAGTTCACCATTGCTTTACATACATTAACAGATCCCCGTTCTGTCTCTCTCAGGAGTGATCGCTGATGGCCGTTGGAAATCGCGGACACCGGCGTTGCACCCTAGAGATCTTAAAGCAGCCGACGTACAATGATGGTGATTCACTCAGGAGAGCCAACTGTGGCAGCTGGTGCTCAAGTGGTTAAAGGTTTCGACACTGTGAAGCTGGACATCTATACCTGGAGAGTCTGTAAGTGATCTGCTATGGTATTTGGGAACCTAACCCTTGCCTCCTTAACCAGTCTGCAATAAAACTTTAAAAAAGCAAAAGTGATTGGTGCCCAATATCCTTTTTCTGCACCCCCCCCCCCCATTTTAGATATGGACTCAGCTCTGGGGTAAATTGCTAGCCTCTGGAGGTGCTATCCTGCCATTGGGGTGTCAGAGGGGTGCTACAACTGTATGCACATGTACTCCTTATTTGTTACCTGGAGTCCATCTACTACCTATGTACTTTTGCACATCTTTGCTGATGTACTATATATTGCTAAAAACATTTGATAGTAACATAGCATTCCGTAAGTGTCACATTCCATAGCCAAGACTCCGGTGTGTCAAGACCTTGTGAAAGGAGACAGCAAATTAAATCAGGCCAGATCCTTAGACCTTTGGGATGCAATACAGCAGGAATAAAAACTGTTAACAGATAATTAGCTAGGGCTGTTAATGAAGTTTAACAGGTGCTGAGTAATGAAGCAAGACAGGGCATCTGCTGTGACCTGCCAGTCTATAATCTGGTTAAAAAATTCCTAATGCCAAGCTGTCTTTATTCCGCACCCGTGGTCTGGCATTGCTTGACTTGACATGCCTTTTTCATTGGTGTGCCTGGGGACATCTGACTTACCGTATTTGTTTTTAAACGAAGCTGCCACTTCAGTACCTGACATCTTTTTTTTTTTGTCTGTTAAAATAAATGTATTTTTTAAATACATGGATTATTTAAGTCCCCATAGAGAGTAATTTAAGTCAAAACCAAGTAGGTTATTTTGACAGGGTTTCAGGGCTTAGCAGTTGGTGTGATTCTTAAAAGGTGCTTTACATATTATTATTTTATTACTCTTTACAACTCTCCTTAACCACTTCCCGCTGGCTTATAGCAGAATGATGATTCAGTGGTTTAGTTATCCTGACTGGGCATCATATGACGTCCAGCAGGATAACAAGCCAGCACGCGCCCTTGGGGGCACGCAGAGATCGGTGGTGTAATGCGTCAGTCTGACACACCGCATCTCCAATCTTGATAAAGAGCCTCTGATACAGGCTCTTTACCATGTGATCAGCTGTGTCCAATCACAGCTGATCAGAGTGTAAATAGGAAGAGGCGTTTATCGTCTTTTTCTCTACTTGCACTGACAGATGTGAGTAGAGGAGAGCTGATCGGCTGCTCTCATGACAGGGGACAGGTCTGCGCTGATTGATTATCAATGCAGCCCCCCCAAGGATGCCCACCCAGGACCACCCGGGATGCCCACCCAGGACCACCCGGGAGGCCCACTCAGGACCACCCGGGATGCCCACACAGGACCACCTGGGATGCCCACTCAGGACCACCCGGGATGCCCATCAATTCCCAAAGGGGATGGCACTCAGTGCCCATCAGTGATGCCTGCCAGTGTCTCCTGATCAGTGCCACATATAAGTATCTCATCATCAGTGCACATCAGTGCCACCTCATCAGTGCCCATTAGTAAAGCAGAAAATGTACTTATTTACAAAATGTATAACAAAAACAAATATTTTCTAAATTTTCTGTCTTTTTTTATTTGTAGCACAAAAAATAAAAACCCTCGGTGGTGATCAAATAACACCAAAAGATGTGTTCTTTTTGTGGGAAGAATCATGACATGACATGTTCCTCTTGACTTTCTCTCCATATTCAATGTGCCACCTGCAGGGGACAAAGTAGGATGTAACCTTGTCATTCTACCACATTCATTACCACTGGAAACTACAGGTGGCCATTTCGCCATCAGGAAGCCGGATCTTTCATGTAGACAAAGAGCTACGGTAGCAAAGAGGCAGTGGGAGATCAGTACCACTAGCATTGAGATCTAACAGTATTTTTTAAATAAAACAACATGGAGCTGGTCTATAATACACTGTGTCATATTAGATGCCATTCATTTAGGGTGTGACAGAACCCACTGTCACTGTGTGTTTTGGAAGAGACTGTGGGTGGGCCTGTTACCCACAGATTATGGCCCAGAAAATACTGGAGACCTGAAGACATGCTGGCATTGAGATAATGTAATGTAATGCTACAGCCCTTCTCACCCATCCCCCCTTGTTGCTGTGCCTAATTGTGCCTAATTGTGTTGGTTCATGACACATAGACAATGGTCTGGACTGGAGACGTCTCTCCGCAGGGGATGTGTATTGAGAGGCTGCCTGCTTACCACAATCTCATGTTTATCTGTAGACTGTTTCAATGTACAAATGTTCAGTTACCATTGGTTGTTCCTTGTCCCCCTCCCCTCTTTGACAAGGCTAAGGGGAGTGTCCCTAACTGTGTGTAAAAGTGTATGTCTTGGATTTAATAAACAGTTTATGCTCTGCATGTTAAACCCTCAACACCTGTGTGGATTGTCTCGTGATTGAGGGGTTAAATGCTGGTTATGGCGAATCTGCAGGCTGCGGGTGCGTTTGGAGGACAGGAGGCACAGGTCTGGCAAATGTGCCCACCTGGGGTATCTAAGATCCATCACATAGGGTATACATCATCTATAGTAGGGTTTCTCAATTGGGTTCCTCCAAGGGTTTCTAGGAGTTCCTTGAGTAATGAGCAATTTCTACCTCTCAGATAAGTTCCCACTGACACCACTGATTTGTTTAGCTATCTGTAAAGGGGAAATTCTTCCCAATGTCCATAAATGTAAGGAGGATTCTTCTCACCAATGTATCATGAATTGTAGACATAGTAATTCCTAGCAGGGGTTTCCTGAGACTAGAAAGACATTTCAAGGGTTACTCTGTGTTGATAATACTGAGAAAGGCTAATCTGTAGGCTCAGATTTGATAGCCATTTTTAAGTTATTTACTGAATTTTCAAAATGGGAAAATTGGATGGAAGTAAAGTAGATAATGACCCCTCTCTGGATAATTTTTTTTTCTTAATAAATGTTCCATTTCCATTTGATCATTTTAAAAATTAAAAGGTAAACCAACAACACCTTCCCGACCCCTCTGGTCCTATGTACCTAATGTGATTCTTATCTTCTGCTGCCCTTTCCAGCTAGTAAAACTGTCTGGCATTTTAAAACCTCACTACACCACTGCAGGCTGTGTATTATTATTATTATACAGGAATTATATAGCGCCAACAGTTTGCGTAGTGCTTTAGGGCTCTTTCACACGTGCGTTCCGTTTTTCGGTCCGCTCCGTGTGTCCATCAGCTCAGTGGGGGGGTCTCCGCTGAGCTGTCGGGCGGACAGGGCGGTCCCCGCACACTGTGCAGGGACCGCCCTGTCTCTCCTCCACTATCCCCTATGGGGAATCGGATGGAAACGGACCGTCTGTCCGTTTGCATCCGATCCGTTTGGCCGGACGGAAGAAAAATAGGACATTCTTCCGTCCGAAAAAACGGATGCGGATCTGACGGACGTTAGCGGATGCATCATCCGCTAACGGATCCGCTCCCATAGGGAAGCATTGAGGTCCGTTACCGGACGTCCAAAAAACGGACGAACGGAACGGACGTGTGAAAGAGCCCTTACACATTAGGACAGACAGTACAGTTACAATACAATTTGATACAGGAAGAATTAGAGGGCCCTGCTTGTTAGAGATTACAATCTAGGAGGGTCAAGTGATACAAAAGGTAATAACTGTGGGGGATGAGCTGATGGAGAAAAAAGTACAGCTGTTAGGTGGGGGCAGGATAGGCTTGTCTGAAGAAAAGGGTTTTCAGAGATTGCCTAAAAGCAAACAGAGTAGGAGATAATTGGACAGACTGGGGTAGGGAGTCCAATAGGATCGGCGAGGCTCCAGAAAAGTCCCGGAGGCGGGCATGGGAGGAGGTGACGAGAGAGCTGGAGAGCAGGAGGTCTTGGGAGGTATGGAGAGAATAACAAGGTTAGTGTTTAGAGACCAGGTTAGTGATGTAGCTGGGAGAAGAGTTGTGGAAGGCCTTGTAAGTTGTTAGCATTTAGAATCTAATTCATTGGGTGATCATAAGCCAATGAAGGGATCGACAGAGAGGAGTAACAGACACTGAGCAGTTGGTATGGTGTAACAGCATAATAGGAGTATACATTTTGGCCTACATTTATGAAGATAGATTATGTATTTGCAACATTTTATAACATAATGAAAGTATTTTTTCACATGTTTTGCAACAAAAAAAAAACAGGGGTGGTAATATACCACCAAAATAAAGCTCTATCTGTGTGAAAAAAAAATTATAACAATTTCATTTGGATACAGTGTTGCATGACTGCGCAACTGTCATTCAAAGTGTGACAGCTCTTAAAGCTGAAAATTGGCCTGGGCAGGAATTGGGAAAAAGTGCACAGTATTGAAGTGGTTAAGCTTGCCATACACCATGAAATCTGAAAAAGTATCTTCTATTCAATCTCTTAGGCCACGTACACACGATCGGTCCAACCCGATGAGAATGGTCTGACGGACCGTTTTCATCGGTTCACAGACTGATGGTCTGATGTGCGTACACACCATCAGTCCAAAAACTGATTGTGTCAGTACGTGGTGACGTAAAACACAACGACGTGCTGAAAAAAATGAAGTTTAATGCTTCCAAGCATGCGTCGACTTGACTCTGAGCATGCGTGAGTTTTTGGACCAATGCTTTTGCATACTAACCATCGGTTTGGACCGATGGTCATGCATCCATAAGTCCGATTTTAAAGCAAGTTTTCAAACTTTAGTCCGAAGGACGACGGACTGATGGGCCGTACACACGGTCGGTTTGGACAGATCATGTGTACCCGGCCTTAGATTCACCAAAACCTAATTAGGCCACACAATTAGTAATTTGTCAAGTAAGCTCTCAGATCTACAGGGAGTGCAGAATTATTAGGCAAATTAGTATTTTTACCACATCATCCTCTTTATGCATGTTGTCTTACTCCAAGCTGTATAGGCTCGAAAGCCTACTACCAATTAAGCATATTAGGTGATGTGCATCTCTGTAATGAGAAGGGGTGTGGTCTAATGACATCAACACCCTATATCAGGTGTGCATAATTATTGGGCAACTTCCTTTCCTTTGGCAAAATGGGTCAAAAGAAGGACTTGACAGGCTCGGAAAAGTAAAAAATAGTGAGATATCTTGCAGAGGGACGCAGCACTCTTAAAATTGCAAAGCTTCTGAAGCGTGATCATCGAACAATCAAGCGTTTCATTCAAAATAGTCAACATGGTCGCAAGAAGCGTGTAGAAAAACCAAGGCGCAAAATAACTGCCCATGAACTGAGAAAAGTCAAGCGTGCAGCTGCCAAGATGCCACTTGCCACCAGTTTGGCCATATTTCAGAGCTGCAACATCACTGGAGTGCCCAAAAGCACAAGGTGTGCAATACTCAGAGACATGGCCAAGGTAAGAAAGGCTGAAAGACGACCACCACTGAACAAGACACACAAGCTGAAACGTCAAGACTGGGCCAAGAAATATCTCAAGACTGATTTTTCTAAGGTTTTATGGACTGATGAAATGAGAGTGAGTCTTGATGGGCCAGATGGATGGGCCCGTGGCTGGATTGGTAAAGGGCAGAGAGCTCCAGTCCGACTCAGACGCCAGCAAGGTGGAGGTGGAGTACTGGTTTGGGCTGGTATCATCAAAGATGAGCTTGTGGGGCCTTTTCGGGTTGAGGATGGAGTCAAGCTCAACTCCCAGTCCTACTGCCAGTTTCTGGAAGACACCTTGTTCAAGCAGTGGTACAGGAAGAAGTCTGCATCCTTCAAGAAAAACATGATTTTCATGCAGGACAATGCTCCATCACACGCGTCCAAGTACTCCACAGCGTGGCTGGCAAGAAAGGGTATAAAAGAAGAAAAACTAATGACATGGCCTCCTTGTTCACCTGATCTGAACCCCATTGAGAACCTGTGGTCCATCATCAAATGTGAGATTTACAAGGAGGGAAAACAGTACACCTCTCTGAACAGTGTCTGGGAGGCTGTGGTTGCTGCTGCACGCAATGTTGATGGTGAACAGATAAAAACACTGACAGAATCCATGGATGGCAGGCTTTTGAGTGTCCTTGCAAAGAAAGGTGGCTATATTGGTCACTGATTTGTTTTTGTTTTGTTTTTGAATGTCAGAAATGTATATTTGTGAAAGTTGAGATGTTATATTGGTTTCACTGGTAAAAATAAATAATTGAAATGGGTATATATTTGTTTTTTGTTAAGTTGCCTAATAATTATGCACAGTAATAGTCACCTGCACACACAGATATCCCCCTAAAATAGCTAAAACTAAAAACAAACTAAAAACTACTTCCAAAAATATTCAGCTTTGATATTAATGAGTTTTTTGGGTTCATTGAGAACATGGTTGTTGTTCAATAATACAATTAATCCTCAAAAATACAACTTGCCTAATAATTCTGCACTCCCTGTACATTGCTGGTAGAACTAAAGATGCTAAGAAAATTGTTCAAGGTGCAAGCTGTATGGCTATTTTTAAACAGAAGTCGCTAATATTCTGGAGAGAAAGTGAAGTCTAGCCAGTAGAACCACATTTTGTGGTGTTGTTACTCCTTGAATTTCTATGTTCAGGTCAAGTTTTCTGTAGTGACAATCTCCCTCATTTTTGAAAACCAAAGACCTAGACAGAGGTACGGTTGGTATCCAACAAAGGGGAGCATTAACATTGAGTACCATCAGGGGTCAAGTCCTGGAGAAAAAAGTGTGGGAACTCCCACCCAACAAAAAAAAAAAAAAAATGATACGCTCATATGAATAATTACTAAAATGCATGTTTTTTTTTTTCATTCCACTGTACCTTAGTAATCCTTTATGTTACTGGTTATGGATTCATGGGGTAGTGTGTGGTTATTCCGTCACTTCCTCGATGCCGCAATGTTTCCTGGGAGCTTTTGTCATTGTTCCCAGGAGACATTGAGGAGGTCTGCCGCGAGTTATCGCGGGATTTAGAAAGAACAAATTGCGGCATCAAGGAAGTGACGGAATACCCGCACACTACCAGATGAATCCATATACAGGAAGCGGCTAGTTAGATAAAGGTCATACTTCATATTCCCATTGCACACTTTCCTGGATCCGCTCGTTTGGGTGCTTGTAGCAACAACCAGCTGGATACTGGTACATGTTACAGTAGAAATATTTGCCAGCACACCATGGAACGACGTAAATAGCATCCAAACGGATGTTTTATTGCATGATCACAACACAAAGAAAGTGCTGCACTTTCTTTGTGTTGTGATCATGCAATAAAACATCCATTTGGACGCTATTTACGTTGTTCCATGGTGTGCTGGCAAATATTTCTACATTTACATAAAGGTTTACTAAGGTTCGCCTGCCCCTGACAGTGACTCGAGCTGAGCATCGCCGCTTAGTGAAGAATTGGCTCGGGCGGCTCGGCTTCGGCTCGGTTGCTCTAGTCCTGCAAAGGGAACTGCGTTCCTGCTGTGAAAAAAGTGCAGGGACGCCGTTCCTGCAGGACCTGAGCCCTGAGTACCATTTTTTTACTGTTGAGGGTGCTCTAGGAGGCCCAGGTCTTTTCAAATATTAGCAACTCCTATGCATTCATTGGTATTCTCTGCACAAATTCTGGTTAACATCAAATTCTTATATTCTTTAACAAGTTAATAAATGCCTCTTCCTCGGTTCAAAGATCTCTTTTTTCATCCTATTGTCTGAAATAAATGTGCAGAACATTCATTAAACATATACACATTTTTTTACGCAACTGAATATTAATTAAAGCTTTGTCTGAAAACAGCATGACACTCCAGCAAAGCAAAAATCTAATAATTCCACTTCTGCTCAGATTAGTCACACAAAGAGGGAGGATTTATCTTATAAGACTAAAATTAGTTCTTATTCATCTGCTGGTAAATGTATGTAAAATTAAACCAAATTATAAAATTCACATGCAAATATCTCTTATGTAACATGTGTGTGAGGATTATTTCATTAACTAGAAAATAAAAAATGTATGTAGATTTGTACTTAACATAATATAAGAATGGCCCTGCAATGATAATAAGATCAATGGAGAAAACCATAGCAGACGATCAGATTGCACTTTATGGCAGTCAGATCAGGATTAGTAAAAGGTGAGCTCTCATTGGGTGCTCTGCATTATTGCACTTGCCTGAAAAGCCTTTATAGCGTACACCCCCTTTACATTAGCGTGTTACAGTACAGCGCCGTAAAATACGCGTTCTACTGCAACACAGAGCAAGACGGGTACTGTGGTGCCTTAAGGTGTTACTCATTTAGAATTTTTTCTAGTAGAATACTTACCTTAATCCAGTGTTCTGCAGAAGCTGGTGCTCTGATCCTCTTCTTTCTAAAGCTGGAATGTGAGTGTTGACAGTTAGTCCTGCATTGTATGCAGTGACATCATTAAAGGGGTTGTGAAGGTTTTTTTTTTTTTTTTCAAAATAGGTTTCTTTAAGCTAGTGCATTGTTGGTTCACTTACCCTTTCCTTCGATTTCCCTTCTAAATGTTTTTTTTTCTTTGTCTAAATTCCTCACTTCATGTTCCTCCTTAGTCAGCTTACTGAGGAGGAACAGGAAGTTAGAAATTCAGACAAAGAAAACAAAGAAAAAAAACATTTAGAAGGGAAATCCAAGGAAAAGGTAAGTGAACCAACAATGCACTAGCTTAAAGGAACCTATTTAAAAAAAACAAAAAAACTTTTATAACCCCTTTAAGAGGAGCAGCAAGACTAGTAACAGGACAACGGATTAGGGAGACTGGTCGCCACAACTGGAAACTAACCTTTCATTGGTTTAGCAATATTCTTTTACTTCTATACTTTTACTCAACACTTTTTGTTGGGCGGGCTGCCGGTGGAGCTGCACTACCCCCCGGCACTAACACACTCCCCCACCTCCACCTGCTGTCCTTACCTTGGATGTGGGTTGTAAGAGTGTGGCAGGCTCGGGGAAAGCTGCTTCAGTGTCCTCTCCTTCTCCTCCTGGTTCTAGGCATCCAATAGGATCGCCAGACGTTTTGGTCAATCGGGAAACAGGTTTCATACCTGCTTCCCGATTGGCTGGGAGGAGGATCGGTGTTGCAACAGCAAATTTTAATTCGCTGTTGCAACACACCTGGGTGGGCTCCAGACACAATGCTCTGCATGCCGAGTCCACCCTATTTTGAAGAGCCTATGTGTCACGTACCTGGTTGAAAGCTGAAATGCCGAGAGGGCTCCCCTTGCGGCTGAGTGCAGTACACCTCTGAGGTTGGGTACAGAGGCTGTAGTGCCCAGAGAAGCACAGGTTGCCAGATAGATTCAAGAGAGAAGACTGCACGGACTGTAAAATTAGCATCAGTTGATATTCACGGCACAGAGCATTCTGAATCAGCACGGATTTTTATAATGTTTACCTTGTTTATAAGTTTTATTTTTATGGTTTAATATACGGTTTGATTTACATACCATAATCAGGTCACATGTGGACCTCACCACAGGGTTACATTGGTTAAGCACTTCATAATTATTACATTTTTTTCTATATACTGTTTTACTTTTTTTTCACATAAATTAAGAGGCGCCAACACCTACTACCTCACACCCATTTACATTCCATATTCCATTTCGGTGGAATTTCACGTAGGGGCAGCCACTTAATAACTAATATACTCTTATTAGAACCACTATAACACTTGAAAACATTAGGTCCGTAGCGCGGGTTCTACCTACCCCCTTTCTTCAAGAGCTGGCGAGTGCCTGAAGAATACTGGAGAATACAGGAAACATGGATCCAGGCAGGAGATGCAGGTTGCAGGAATGGAGACAAACCAAAGGTCTGGTATTGGAAAACAGGCAGGAACAGGTAACTGAAGCAAAGTCCATGAAACAAGCCGGGATCAGGTGCTGGAGAACGTAACAAGTCAGTAAAGCAAGCCAGGGGGTCAAACCAGGGGAACAAGCCGGGTCACAACAGGGAATCCAAACAGCAGTAGTACAGAGGCTTAGGAACTCAGGAAGGCTGACGGCAATCCAGCAATTTGGATCAGACAGTGGCAGCCTTTTATAGGCCAGCAGGAGAATCCACCTGTCACATGATGTGCCTGTGGAGCCCATTTCTTCTACGGGCAAGATTGCCAGTACTTCTTCTATGGACATTTCCCTGACAATAGGCCAGCAGGGGGAATCCACCTGTCACATTATGTGCCTATGGCGCCCATTTCTTCTACTGGCAAGATTGCCAGTACTTCTTCTATGGCCATTTCCCTGACACTATGGCTCTAATCAGGTTCTTAAAAATAAATAAATCTGCCAGCTAGCTCTAATTCATGACCCGAAAGGAGCTGGATACATGAATAGGGGGCAGTGGATAGATTCATTCTATGCATACATCTATCAATTATTCATATTGAGGGTGGTGTGGATAGGGGGTGGCGCCCAGGTACCCCTAATGGACCGGCCGCCCCAGTCTTTTAACAATTTTTTCCTGGTAAAAGACAAGAAATACATTTTTTAAAAATAAATAATTTTCCTTTAAAGTGGTTGTAAACCCACTTTTTGACTTTTACCTACAGGTAAGCCTATAATAAGGCTTACCTGTAAGTATAAAGAATATCTCCTAAACCTGTATGGTTTACAGTAGGAGATATTCCCCTCGCAATGCGCCGCTGATTGCAGCTGAAAGCCTTTTAATACAAAATCCAGTTACAAAAAAATAAATAGCAATGATTTATAATAAATTAGAAAAAAGGTCAACATAGTCCTTGAGTGCACCAGAAATATAAATCCAACCAGAGCGTTGTTTCTGAGGCCTACATTTTTTTATGTGATGGGCCTCCAGCCACATGAAACCACCTCAGACATGATACAAGGAACCCACTAGAAAATATACATCCATGCATCAATCCTTGGTCCCAACAACTAGATCACACTTAACCGCTTGCGGACCGCCGCACATACTTATTCATCGACAGAATGACACGGCTTAGAGCCTGCCCCACATTTAGAGACAAGTGAATGCCTTTAAAAATCCTCATACCACCAACCTGTTGCTATGACAGAAAAAGAAAACATGGTTTAAACATAAAAACAATCCGGGAGGGTGGAAAGCTCTTCAAAACTGTCCAACCTATGAATGCCACAGCCATGCCCCTCCCTAAAGAAAACCCCCCTCCCCAAAACCCCTTTACCAATCAGTTAAAAGCACTGCCTCTATTAATCTGTATATTTAACCCTCTAACTGCCTGGTTCCATTTAAACCATGTCATGTGGCCCCTTCACCTGTATTTGCCTTTTTTTTGCTGTAGTTAAAAATAAAAATAAAAATTTGCACATCTGAAAAAAAAAATTGGAAACCCATAAATCCCTTGTATTGCTGCTAAAATAGATATAGTACAATATAAAATATTTATACACGGAAGATAATAAATGTGCACACTAAGACAATCCAATACTTCCTAATAGAGTGCAGTAAGCTCACAGTCCTAGTATATTCGCCACAACAAAATACGTTTGCTGAAAAGAATAGGAATCCATGTTGTTTGCAGTGCTCTTTCTATAAATATTTACCCCAGTATTTCTAGATTAGTAATTAGATCCACAGAGATCATCTATCAGATTTCTGAACTAACAGAAGCCATAGAGAACTGGCTGAGGCATTCTCACCCTTGCAAAGAAAGAATTGTGCTCATACCTCATTGCATCCCTATGGAAAAAACGTGTTGTATAGCTGCAAGGTAAAGCGCATGCCAAATGGAAAGTATTATTGTAGACCAAACATGGGGTCCTGTCATAGTGGGAATTAGATGCACGGGTAACCTTGATATGCAAAACCTTGCTATTAAATGAGAATGTCGGCTAAAATTAAAACTGTTGGTAATTGTGCAAAGCATTAGGCTTTGTGCACTTGTTTGTTCTAGGAATATGGGCAAAATAAAAAATGAAAAATATTTTATGCAGTCTGTCAACTGTAGCATTAACACAGTAGTCAACCACGTATTCATTACATGTTGATCCAGTTGAGTCATGGGCATCCACTAAAAAAATTTCAGAGGGGGGCGCTTCGGCAGCGGCGATACCCAGTGGCATTTTACCCTTTGTCCCCTGCAGTGCACCCCCTCTCCACAACTGCATCACTGGACCCCTTTACATTACACAGCACCCTGCATCACTGGACCCCTTTACATTACACAACACCTTGCATCGGTTGACCCCTTTACATTACACAGCACCTCACAGCTCTGGACCCCTTTACATTACACAGCACCCTGCATCACTGGACCCCTTTACATTACACAGCACCCATTTCCCTAGACTGAAACACTACACTATATGGACAGTATATTTATTTCAGGTCTAAAAGAGGAACCTTTCGGAATGAGGGACAAATGGATTTGATTCCAGAAGAGGGACAGGCACTCTTAATAAGGGACAACTAGAGGGGAGGGGAGCGCTGCAGTCACCGCTTAAATTGTCCCCAGGGCCAGTTCGGCCCTGCTCCTGGCTCTCCCTGGCAATTTCAGGGGGGAAAACGACCCCCCTTGTCCTATGGAGGTGGACGCCCATGAGTAGAGTCGTAATTTTTCCACTGCCTGTAACAGGGTGACAATGCCGTTCATTCTGCAGTGAAATCACACAGCAGCGCTGTAACTCTGTGGACAGGGTAATCATAGATTTTTAGATTCGAATGGACTTTAAATAAGCAACATATTAAAGTCTGACCCCAGCTGACATATTTTAGGGCAGGGGTCGACAAGCTTTTGTTCGCATCAGAGTGGTTTTAGATTGCCATACAAGTCTACAGGGATGAAAAACCTGCATAAAGCAAGTCAAATGCAGATCAGAAGGTTGTCAACTGCAGGCCAATTTCAACTGTCAATGATCTTAGAAGCATCTCAAGCTAATGTCAAACTGAATCCGCTGACACAAGCCCAACACCTGTCAACACAGGCCCTTAGGGCTAGTTTACACTTGCTTCAAAACTAGGCTTCGGACACGCTTTGTTAAAGCTTTCTGAACGCCAGTCAAACCTCGACACTAAATAAAATGGTTAGCTTACAGTCCTGTTTACACTTTGCTTTTGCTTGGTGCTTTGATGAAGCTTCAGTGGAGCTTCGATTAAGCTTTGGTGGGACTTGAGGGGGGCTTCCGTGAGGCTTTGGTGGGGCTTCAAGCAAGCTTTGCCATAGACTTTTTTGGAGGCTTTGAAGACGCTTTGAAGCACCACTGTAGCTACATGGGGTATAATTTTTGAAGCAAATCAAAGCAAAAGCAAGGTGTAAACAGGACTGTAAGCTAACCATTTTATTTAGTGACAGCATTCAGAGAGCTTTAACAAAGCCTGCCCGAAGCCTTGTTTTGAAGCAAGTGTAAATTAGCCGTTAACCCCCCTGGCTGTATTCCCGAGTCTGAATCGGGGTTAAATTTTCATGCTGCAATCGGTAACCCCGAGTCAGACTCGGGCTCACCTCGCATTGTCCACAGGCAAGGTTTACTTACCTTGTCCCTGGATCCAGCGATGCCCCCGTGCTGTGTGAGCGAGCCATTGGTCTCCGTTCCCTGCGACGTTACGACGCACGGGGGCAGAGATCGGTGCCAAATTCAAAAAAGTAAACAAACACTATAGATACAGTATACTGTAATCTTATAGATTACAGTACTGTATGTAAAAAATACACACCCCCCTTGTCCCTAGTGGTCTGTCCAGTGCCCTACATGTTCTTTTATAAAATAAAAACGGTTCTTTCTGCCTGTAAACTGTAGATTGTCCATAGCAACCAAAAGTGTCCCTTTATGTAAAAAAATGGTTTTAGAGCAGCTAGAAAACAGGGATAATAAATTATAATCACTTGCAGAATTGAGCGATAGCGATTTGTGGGGAAATTCGTCATAAAAAAAAAAAGTAATGACAGCGACAATTCTGCAACTGAGCAAATTTCAGTGATTTTGAGTTGATTACATTATTGAATCATTTTTACAATTATATTATTATTTGTTATAATTATTTATTATATTATAATTTATAATTTTATTTAAAAAAAAATTCATACCCGGGATGCCTATTAGACTCCTGTTTGGTCAGATTTAAGTGAGTTATTCCTAAGAATTACAGGCCTACAGTATAAAATGCCCAATTTCCTTGCAAATAATTTCCTTGCAAATAATGGTACCTAAAATCAGAAAGAATCATACCGCAAGGGAGGTTAATATGTGTTGAAGCCGAAGCAAGTGTAAATGAGCCCTTAGGCAGTAACAACAGTTATTTTTTGTTTCTGTTGGAAAAAAGTTTTAAAATAAACCATATAAATTAAAGCTGACCATTGTAAGCACACTCAGCAGTTGTAGGCAGTTGTAGGCCTCATATACACTACAGAAGTTTGGGAGCAGTTGGGCGTGTTTTTTTTTTAGCAGTCCCTGAACTCTCCTCTAGGGGCCAGATTCAGGTAGATGAGAGCATCTTTGCTCCAGAGTAATGCTTCTCATTTACGTTACTCTGACGACCCTTTCAGCGCAAGTACTGTTATTCACATAGCAGTTGCGCGTAAACTTGCGCCAGAGTAACGATAATGCGCTGGCGTAACCCGACGCAAGGGGAAGTGGGTGTGATCATATGTAAATGATGGGCGGAGCCCAGCGCAGAGGCTTACGTTCAGCGCATCAACCACGGAGCATGCGCAGTGAGTGAGGCTCCACTCGCCCCCTTTGTGCGCATGCTCACAACTTCCGTCGGCACCACTTCACGGGAAACGTCGGCGCAATGCCTTCCGTTGGGCGTTTAAATGCGCCCGTAGAAGCGACATTCCAGCACTAAAGTATATCCTGCTCCCCCTCCCCGCAGTGATGTTACTTTTGTTCTGAGATGGCTGCTCCCGTTCCCCGCAAACACACAGGAGAAAGCTGAACTTTAATGGCCAGGAGCTGTCAGCCGTCATCACGGCTATGGAGACCTATGATGTCTTCCTCCATGGCTGTAAAATTTGACAGACAAGCATGGACAGAGGTGTTGTCCTGCAAGTGGGGGTGCTCAGCTAGCTCTTATCGTCGGTAACGCTGCTGTAGCTGCTCTCCTGCTGACCTGTGGCCATCTGGAGTAAAGATAAAGCAGCCTTTTGTAGAAATAACTTTGCGCCGGACGGACGAGATACGCGCGGCGCATGTAGCCAGCGTATGGTGCTAATCCGTTCGTGAATTGGGAAAAATCCCTCATTTGCATATTTGCAGGGGAAATCAATAGGCGCGACTGATGCGCCAAGCGAAATTAAGCGCTGACGATACTCTGGCGTCGGAACGTTCCGCCGGTCACAAATGGCCCGTTATTGGGCGCATCTAGTTTGGTGGGTACGGGCACATAGAAACGACGGCGCATCTTCACAGTTACGCGGCGCATGTCGAAATACTCCAGCGCAAGTGTTGCTGAATCTGGCCCTATGTTATCTTATGTGTCCATGTACACTCAGTTGTTTATAGTATTTTAGAGGCAGTTGAGGTTACAGGCCATTTTTTTGAAAGCAGAAAAATTGCGTTCAGGACTGTATTTTACCGGCATTTCAAATGCTTATAACCTTGTGTAACCGCAGTAAATCCTGTTTATGCACATTTGCGTTTATAAGCGTTTTTAAATGGGGACAAAACACAAATTTCACCACATGCATTAGCGAATAAGTCCATTAGCAATGAACTCTGGTCCTCTCACGCAATTTTCTATGTCTTCGGATTCTCAGCAACAGCAACATCAGGAGCATTTCCTCACACACGCTCATGATTGGATCCATAGTGAAAACACAAAAATAAGACAGCTATATACTGTAAAAGCACACTGCTTTCTCTCCTCTCACAGAATTACTGAAATAGTTAATAATGTACTTGTTTTTCATGCATTGTGGGCATTTAGGTGAATCTCTTGAAGTTATTTAAAAAAAATACTCCTAACCTCAAGTGCTTATAACTGCTGCTAAACTCACATTAAAGTGGTTGTAAAGGATATTTATTTTTTTAAAATAACAAACATGTAATACTTACCTTCACTGTGCCGTTCGTTTTGCAGAGAGTGGCCCCGATCCTGCTTTTCTGGGATCCCACTGCGGCTCTTGTGGCTCCTCCCTTCAATAGCTAACCCCCTCTGGGAAGCTCTCTCCTGAGGGCGTTACCTTGCAAACGCAATCCTGTGTCATACACTCGGCGTCTATGGACGCCGAGTGTATGACTCGAATCCCGCCCCCCGGCGGCCGTGTCATTGGATTTGCTTGACAGCAGCGGGAGTCAATGGCTGCACTGCTATCAATCTATTCGATCAACGCCAAGATTTTGTGGAGAAGAGGACACCGGGGGATGTGCAGAGCAGGTGAACTGGCTCAGGTAAGTAAAACTTGGGGGCTGGAGGGCCCGTGACAGCCAGGTGTTTTTTCACCCTAATGCATAGGATGCATTAAGGTGAAAAAACACAAACCTTTACAACCCCTTTAACTCACAGTTGGTTTCCAGCTGTCAAGTTTCCAGCATTTTCAACTGCCCTGTATACCAAACCCCTTAATGGTTTGTTTCGACTGACATTTTTGCTGAACAACTTGGCTTTAAGGCCACGTACACACGATCAGTCCATCCGATGAGAACGGTCCGAAGGAGGAGGCTGACTGATGGTTTGATATGCCTACACACCATCGGTTAAAACCGATCGTGTTAGAACGCGGTGACATTTACGTGTTTTATCACAACGACGTGCTGAAAAAAACGAAGTTCAATGCTTCCAAGCATGCGTCGACTTGATTCTGAGCATGCGTGGCCTTTTAACCGATGCTTTTGCATACTAACGATCGGTTTTGACCCATCGGTCAGGCGTCCATCGGTCAAAGTTCTCTTTTTTTTGACCGAAGGATAACTGACCCACACACGATCGTTTGGACCAATGAAACGGTCCTTCAGTCCGTTTTCATCGGTTTTGACAAATCGTGTGTACGCGGCCTTAGAGGAAGTGGAAAAATAATGGATCTACTAGCAAGAGGGGAGGGGAACTCAGAATAACAAAAAAATCCTCTGGTAGTGGCAGACGACATAATGTATGTCATTTTTTATTTTGCCCAAAGTTATATTTTAATTAAAACAGCAGAAGACCCTATTTTGAAGTCACTGGTTCACAGCATAGGTTCAAGTTTTCTAGATTTGTGTCAGGGTCAGTACCGGGGAATTGAACCCAGGACCGCTCTGTTCCTATTCCAACACCCTACCTCTGAGCCACTTTCTCAGTTGCTATTTCTGTCTGCTGTCCATCAAAGCCTGGTCCTGAAATATGTGCTGATTGCCTTCTCATTGCAATCTGCACCAGACTCCTGTTTCAGCTGAGGCAGGTTATCCAATTAACCAGGGTATAAAGCCCTGCCTCACTCTGACAGCCTTGTCAGTTCATTCTGATCAGATCATTCTGTCTGTGCCAACAGTGCCTGCATGTTGATCTTCTGCTGCAAGACTGACCCCCGGCTTTTGACCCTTGGCTCGTTTTTGGACTTCTGCTTTCCTGAACCCCTGACCCCGGCTTGGACTTTGGATACCCGATCTTCACCTGCCCTTTGACCCCGGATTGTATTTTTGGACTTTCCCTGTCTTCTCCAGCCCCGGACCACGGCTTGTCTCTTGGACCTGTTTTCAGCCCTGCCCTGACCAGTGAAATACTTTTGTGCCTGGACGATCTTCTGTTCATCTGCTGCAGCCTTCCAGTCGGTGATCCGCCTGTACCTGCTCCACGCACCTGACCATCGTCTTCCCGTTGGTACCGGTGCCTCCCGGTGCGTCCGTCCCTCTGTCCCAATCTCAGGGGGCGGATCGCATCAGGTCGCAAAGGTAGCTCACAAGTCTGCAAATGGATTCCACTCTAGGTAAGCCCTCACAATTTGGATGCCAAGATAGTTGGAGAGGCTACTGTTGGATCAAACTTTATTGTGTATTATAAATATTATAGATCGACTCAAAGGAAACACGAGTATAGTAAATAGCTATTCATAGTACCTTTTATTGTATGTTTTATGGTTTGTCTTTGGGTCCTATTTAATTGCAATAATTGCATTGGGCATTTCCAGTAAACTGTTTCTGTATAAGCAGTAAATTCTGACATCAGACCTTTCTGTTTATTTTCGAAACACTGTGACTGCAAATTGACTGTTATATACAGGGGTGCTATAGAGGTTTAAAAGCTCAAATGAACTCCCAATAAGAAACAGTAACAAAAAAATAAAAATAAATAAGGGATTGTGTACTTTTTTTTCCAATAGTTTTTATTGTTTTTCAAGATAATGATGTACAAGTATACAACAAAGCATGAAAACTTCCATATGATTCACTGTTTGCAATTGTTTACTACATGTTTGTCATTGTCAACAATATAGACATGTGTAAAAAGAGGGAGAAACTCATATTGCTATCCTAAATGGCTTTTCTTTGCCATAAAATTAAGCCTCCATAATCATGTGTCGAAGTTTGCCAAAGATGCGTATTACCAGATGGGTACATTAAGAGAAGACTAGGATAAAGTAGGAAGGAATTAAGAGTGTGAAGAAGAGAGAGGGAGAATACAAATTGATAGGAGATGCACTTGAAGTCCAGCATTTAGAGTCAATCATTGTTCACCTGAAAAGAAAGCTCGTAGCAAAAAAAAAAAAGAAAAAAAAATGAGCGCAGTGTGGCATGAGGAGGTACTCAGGCAGACTGGGGCAGTGAGGGTTAACATTATTGCCACACAGGAGAGTGAGGCGGTGAGGATTGGCTCAGGGAGGAAAGGGAGAGGCAGTAAAGGGGAGTAGGTCACATAGCCTCTACTTCCAGTCAGCACACGAAGAGAAGAAAAAGTTCCCTCCCGCCGCCCTAGACCTTCTGAGCTTGGGTATCGTATGTGTTGGTTGTATTTATTTACTGTTTTCCCTTCAGGATAAGCGGTTGGGTCTTTGGAGGCATTGGTAAATAAACAGCAGAAATTGAGGATGGGGACACATCTGAGGTATGGGTCACTGGTGAATGCCAGTTATGTGGAGTCAGGCGGCGTACACACGACCGGTTTTCTCGGCAGAATCCAGCAATAAACTCGATGGGAGACGTATTCTGCCGAGGAAACCAGTCGTGTGTATACTTTTCACCGAGAAACCCATCGGGAAACTCGTCGAGCCAAAAAGAGAGCATGTTCTCTATGGCGGCGTACACACAACCGGTTTTCTCGGCAGAATCCAGCAAGAAACTCGATGGGAGATGTATTCTGCCGAGGAAACCGGTCGTGTGTATACTTTTCACCGAGAAACCCGTCGAGGAACTCGTCGAGCCAAAAAGAGAGCATGTTCTCTATTTCCTCGATGGGCAATGGGAAAATTTGTCTCGACAAGTTTTTTGAGTGCCGAACAAGGAACTCGACGGGGAAAATGATGTGTTTCGCCCGACGAGTTTCTCGGTCGTGTGTACGCCGCCTATTTCCTCGTTGGGCAATGGGAAAATTTGGCTCGACGAGATTTTTGAGTGCCGAACTAGGAACTCGACGGGGAAAACGATGTGTTTCGCCCAACGAGTTTCTCAGTCGTGTGTACGCCACCTAACTGGTTATGTAATGGTGTATCTGCTGATGGTGTTCGTCCCCGAGTTGGTGCAATGCGCCAGGGACCATAAGAGAGTTAAGCAGATACAAGTTATACATTTTTGATGATAGTGCCTCCAAGGATCGGCAACCCTAAAAAAGATTATGCCTGGTTATTTTTGGTTTCTTTTATAAGTGTTAAATTATTTGTACCTGAATAAAGAGGCCGTTAACCGGACAGTTTATCCCAACCTTGGTGTCTGGCAAATTTTTGATAAGTTTAGCAAAGCGTCATAAGATGGGGGTACAGAATGGGGTTTCTTCAACAGGGCCAGTATACCTCTGGGTTACTTTTTCATGTAATGCATCCATGTATTCCTTATTTTTTTCAAATAAATGTATTTTATCATTCAAAATAGCTGTTTGTTTTTCTTCCACCGTTATTCAAGCCAGTTTAGCAAGTAACAATGCGAAGGAGACTGACACAGACTTCCAAGATTTGGCAATTGTTTTCCTAGCTGTTGGAAAAATAAATTAGACCAGTTTGTTGGCATCTCTTGGTGCTTCCCCTGATGTGCTGATTTAGAAGGATTTTTTAAGATTCATTTGTGTTAAAGAGTATATTCATTTGTAAACTGGGATCCAACATTTTTTGACCTTTGGACAAGCCCACTTTATATGACATCCCAACCCTTCTTGTCCGCATCTCCTGAAGCAATTAGGGGAAGCATCTTGGAAATAAGCATAGGTACCATGTATTATCTTAAAAGCACTTTGTAGTATAATTCTATGATTAAAGTACTGTATTTATTGGTGTATAACACGCAACTTTTCACCTTGAAAATCGAATGCAAATAGCGTGTGCGTGTTATACACCGATACTTACATTTTAGCTGCCTTGGAGGGGACAGGGAGGGGGCGTGACGAGCGTCATCAGATTACATACAGTGAGAGTCTCCAGTTTACTCTATGGACTCTGTAATAGGAAGGCTGTCTATCATTTATCATTGTATGTAATCTGTCGGCGCTCGTCCCGCCCCCCCTACATGTTGCCTCCAAGGCTAAAGGTGGGCATTGATCAGGCTGCACTGATAGCAATGTGGAGGCTTCTGCATTAAAGGCAATAGTGAGGCTGTTGTATTGATGGCAATGGTGAGGCTGCTGCATTGATGGCAATTGTGAGGCTGTTGTATTGATGGCAATGGTGAGGCTGCTGCATTGATGGCAATTGTGAGGCTGTTGTATTGATGGCAATGGTGAGGCTGCTGCATTGATGGCAATGATAAGTCTGCTGCATTGTTGGCACTTGTGACCCTGCATATGAGCATTGATCAGGCTGCATTGATGGCAATGGTGAGGCTTCAGATGGGCACTGACCCTTATTTTGCTTCAAATTTCTGTATTTAAAATAAAAATAAAAAAATCCTGAAACGTCCATCTTAAAATGAAGGTGGGTGTTATACACCAATTAATACAGTATTTATATTGGACTTGGAGGCATTGAGCTTATGCTATTCGCCTTGGTCAGATTCCTCGCCCAAGTCTCGTTCACATCAAGACAGTTTGTCAGAATTCAAGTTGAGCAAAACATACTGTATATTTCCGAGAAGTGGCCAGATGTCTTTTTGATATTTTTGAAGAGAACCTCCGTAGAAATTATAGTGGTTAAATCTGAGTGATGTCTCAAAGTTTTAAGACATGCTGAGTATACCAATAATTCTCCATAGAAGGCATGCTGTATTGTTCTTACTAGTCTTTACAAAATTCAACTATACGCAAAAAGCCTTAATTTATCTATCAAGTAAAACACTAGTAAAATGTTGTAGGAGGAGACCCGAAGTAAAAGCTGAATTATAAAGAATGGGGACTAGTGGAGTATGGTATGATTTCAATTTTTGGTTTGAACTCAAAGTCTCACAAGTTTAATGCGTACGACAAGGATGGGCATAGAATTAGGGGACTGTCTTTCATTAGCATCCACATAAGTTGGCTGACCAGTTTTGGAGCACAAGCAGAAGTTTCTATTTGCATCCAGGCAGGGATGGGTTGTTTTAAAGCGGAGTTCCACCCTTAAAATCACTTTTTTCATTACATCCAGCATACTGGCGTCAGCGCCAGTATGCTTTTTTTTTTTTTTTTTTTTTTTTTTTTTTAATGCTCGTACTTACTGTTTCTCCAAAATTTAATTTCCTGGCGCACCGCGGAGTGTCGCCGCTATAAGGCGTCACGCCTTCCGGAAACAGCCGATTAGCATTCGGCGCCTGCGCATAGACCCAGGAGCTGACTGCGCAGGCGCCGAAAATAGCCGGTCCTAGTTCGGGTTTTTTCGGAGGGCGTGACGCGCTATATACGGCGCCTGTGCAGTCAGCTCCTGGGGCTGTGCGCAGGCGCCAAGTAAAAGCCGAATGCTAATCGGCTGTTTCCGTAAGGCGTGACGCCTTATAGCGGCGACACTCCGCGGTGCGCCAGGAAATTAAATTTGGGAGAAACAGTAAGTACAAGCATTAAAAAAAAAAAAAAAAACAGCATACTGGCGCTGACGCCAGTATGCTGGATGTAATGAAAAAAGTGTTTTTAAGGGTGGAACTCCGCTTTAAGTGAAATTTAACAAGATGTGCCACCTGGAAGCATTTCAACAGATCTGGTATGTCCAAACCACCATTTTGCTTTGAAGTGTAGAGAGTTCACTTTTTCAACCTGGGTCTTTTTTCTCTGTATATATATTTAAGGAGTTTATTCTGAAAAACTGCAAGACAATAGCTGGGGATTTCTGTTGGTAATGTTGTAAATAATTATAATACTCTAGGAAGGATATTAACTTGTATCAAATATATCCAACCAAACCAAGAGGGGGTCCATGCTCTCCAAATTCCAAGTCCTCCGGATCTTGTACTTTTTTCTAAGACCCCTTTCACACTGAAGCGTATTTATAGCATTTTAGCATTAAAAACAGCGTTATTAAATGGCTCATAAACCGCTCTCCATGCATCTCAATGGACCCTTTCACACAGAGTCCTGCAAGCAGCATCTTTGGAGCAGCTTTTGGGCGCTGAAAAAAAACTCTCCAAAAACGCCCCTCTCCATTGAAATGAATTAAAAGCGCTGTAAAAACGCCTTACCGTTTCACACTGAGGCACTGCAAAAACGCCCTAAAACGTTAGGGTCTTAGTGGTGCTTTAGCAGCACATTGGGATTGCAGATGAGGCTTCACTCGAATAACGTTAGAAAAACACTCTAAGGCCGCATACATGCGATCGAATTTGTCCGCTGAAACTGGTCCGACGGACCAGTTCAGCGGACAAATCCGATCGTGTGTATGGGCTAGCGGACATGTCTGACCGGTGGACACATTTTAAAGCCTGCTTTAAAATTTGTCCGCCGGAGACATGTCCGTCGGATATGTCCGCTGGTTAGTACACTAACCAGTGGACATATCTGCCCGCACAAGCACCGAATGGATGCGACGCATGCGTGGACGTTTTTTACTTCCTGGCCGGCGGGGATTTTGATCCGATGGTGTGTATACACCGCCGGACGAAAATCCAGAGGAGACATGTCCGATGAAAACGTTCCGCGGACCGTTTCCATCGGACATGTCCCTCCGTGTGTACGCGGCCTTATAATGCCCCAGTGTGAAAGGGGCCTTAATGAAGTGTCTTTCCAGAGAAAGTCAGGACTACTTCACTACTCATTTTTCTTGTTGTCAGGTTTCATACGGTAGTGTATTTACATATTGAGGCAGAATGCAGCAGGTATGTAACATTTTCCTCCATATAAAGACCAGGGGCATGCAAATGTACCGAATATACTCGAGTATAATGCCGCGTACACACGATCACTTTTTGTGATGTAAAAACATGTCGTTTTAACTCGCGAAACAAAAAATTCAAGCATGTTCGAATTTTTTTTTGGTCGTTTATTTGAAGACATAAAACAACGTTTTGCCCACACACGATCATTTTAAATTACGTTTTTTAAAATGTCGTTTTATTTCATCACAAAAAACGACCGTGTGTACGCGGCATAAGCCAAGTTTTTCAGCACTTTTTTTATGCAGAAAATGCCCCCCCTTGGCTTATACTCGAGTCACCTTTTTGCGCCTGATCTCCCAGAATTTGGGGGCCCGGTACTGGCCGGCCGTATGTCCCCTGGCACACATATAGCCCCACTCTTCCTCTACAAATGTGCAAAGTTTGTTGTCCAGGGAACCTACGGCCGGGGAGCACCGATTTTTCAAAGCCAGGCACCCCTTTCATAGACTCCCATGTTAAACGGTAATTTCTCCAGTGATTTTGAGGACCTGGTACTGGCCGGTCGTAGGTCCATAGACTCCCATGTTAAACATCAGTCTAGTCATTGACACAGTGAGGCATGGGCGCAGTGAGGCATGGGCGCAGTGAGGCATGGGCGCAGTGAGGCATGGGCGCAGTGAGGCATGGGCGCAGTGAGGCATGGGCGCAGTGAGGCATGGGCGCAGTGAGGCATGGGCGCAGTAAGGCATGGACACAGTGAGGCATGGACACAGTGAGGCAAAGTGAGGCATGCACATGGACACCCTAGGCTTATACTCGAGTCAATACGTTTTCCCATTTTTTTGTGTCAAAATTAGGTGCCTCGGCTTATATTCAGGTCGGCTTATACTCGAGTATATACCGTATACTGTTTTTGACTAAATCTGGAGTTCTTTTTTAGCTTCATTATAGCCTAAATCAATTATGCTTATGAACATTTTAGTCTCAAAGGGATTTTGAGTAAATGTTTCTACACCTGAAAAAAATAACAGGGAAAAGTGAAAAGACTATTTTTGCACTTTCAAAATGGTCCCAAACCTCTTGAAAATATAAGTGAGAATAATTTTCAGTGATTATCAAAGGGGATATATTATAAAAAGACCTGTACCTGGCAAGTTATAATTTGTGGTTATTCTTTGTGGTGAGAAAGATTAGAATTACGTTTTGTATTTATCATTGTGAAAAGAGTATAGAGAGTTGCACAGTAAATTATAGGCCTACACCTATGGTACATAATGGTACCCTTAATGCACTGCTAATGTTCAATATGCGGTTCGGCATCTTTCAGCAGATTCTAGTGATTGGCTCTGCAGGCCAGAAGACTTTCCCCTTTGTGCTGCTTTAACCAGCTGTATAATGCAATCAAAAGAAAATTGCACAGATATTATGATAGTCCACTCCAGCTTGCTGCCATGGTGAAAAGCTTTATTGAATTCTACCTGGCTACTATAGGCTCTCTGGTGGAGTGCTAAACGCTCACTAAATAGCTGAAGGCTATCAGGAATGATGAGGTTTTCTAGGCTTTAATAGCTGTAAATGTGTGCGTGGTATACATGCGTGTTTGTGTAATTTAGACCTTTAGGATACAGTACATCTCTATATATGATGAGTACCTATGTCAGGTGATAAATGTGTAAAAAAGAGATGAGAGAAGTGTAGTGTGTTTTTTTGTAGCATTTAGAGTAGTTGAGTTGATTTTAATATTATGTTTTCTGCATTTTTTTATCAATATACATGTACTGTCACTTACATGTTTTATTTCACTTTTTATGTCTTTCTAGGAAATACAATTTGTAAAATTACACATGTCTGTTTTTGGCCTCAAGAACAGGTCCAGGAGAGTTAAAAGGAGCATCCCTAACCAATGGCGACCCTAGGGGGGCCAGAGGGGGCCCTGACCCCCCCCCCCAACATTATGCTGTGCCCCACCATCCTTCCCCTGCATCCTCATTGGCACAGAGAAGAGCGAGTTGCAGAAAGGACTTCATGAACACTGTGGGGTGGGGCAAGCCTTCATCTCAGTTACTGAAAAATCAGACTGATTTCTCCTGTCCTTAGGACAGGAGGACAGGAGAACCAGCCTGTAAATTCTGAGAGTGGTGACTGCAAGCTGAGCCGTCAGTCTATGAGGCCGCGTACACATGAGGAGACATGTCCGACGGACCGTTTTCATCGGACATGTCTCCTGGGATATTTTGGTCTGATGTGTGTACACACCATCAGACCAAAATTTTAGCGGACAGAGAACGCGGTGACGTAGAAGACACTGACGTGCTCAGACCAGGAAGTTCAATGCTTCCACGCATGCGCAAGATTTAAGGTCGGATGGTTAGGCGTACTAACCATCGGACATGTCCGACGAACAGGTTTCCAGCGGACAAGTTTCTAAGCACAGGGGAGCATGCTTAGAAACTTTTGTCTGCTGGAAACCTGTCCGCTAGGCCATACACACGATCGGACAAGTCCGCGGAAACTGGTCTGCGGACCAGTTTCAGCGGACATGTCTCCTCGTGTGTACGCGGCCTGACACTCTTTTACAGCCCAGTGAGTCCAGCCACCTCCCCCCCCATCACTCTCCTCACATACAAGCTGGGAGGAATACAGCTCCTCCTTCTCCTCCTTTCAGTCCCGCCTACATCTCTGTGTGCTGTATCTAATGAGACGGGATGTATGGGGGAAAAATATAAAAATTAGCAGCATTCATGGCTTTCTCCCTGGTGTGGAGTGTCGTGCTCGCCCCCTCCCTTGGACTACAGGAGAGTCAGGACGCTCTCTACGTTGCAGATAGAGAAAAGAGCTGTGGGAGAAAGCCTCGCATTACTGTGTGGAGTTACAAGCAGAAGAACAGGAAGTGAGGATTTCTCAGAAGAAATAAGGACATTTAAAAGCAAAATGGAAGGATGAGGTAAGTGAAGGAGGACTGCACTAAGGTAAAGGAAGATATTTAGGAAAAAAAACTGTACCTTTACAACCCCTGTAAGGCTGGTAGGCTGCAATATATTACATTTTTCTTTTGGGGATAGGTTCACTTTAAAAATGAATTTAAGATATTAGACTGTAAAATAAAATGTTTTGTTGAACAAAAAAATAAGTTTAACTGGTTGCCGACCAGCCGCCGGCAGGTCAGCTGTGCTGGGCGAAATCACGTAGCTATACGTCATCTCGCCGCCCAGCCAATAGGGGCACGCACGTGCGCCCCCTGCTCGCCCCTGACTCCCGCGCGCGTGCCCGGCGGGCGACATCGCTGACGGGCACCCGCAATGGCTCGTTTCAAAGCGAGGACCGGGAGCTGTGTGTGTAAAGCTCCCGGTCCTGTCAGTGAAGAAATGCCTGACCGTCTGTTCATACAATGTATGAACAGCAGTCAGTAATTTTTCTCAGTCAGTCCACCCCCCCTTCAGTTAGAACACACCCAGGGAACATACTTAACTCCTTCCCCGCCCCCTAGTGTTAACCCCTTCCCTGCCAGTGGCATTTTTATAGTAATCATTGCATTTTTATAGCACTGATCGCTATAAAAATGCCAATGGTCCCAAAAATGTGTCAAAAAGTGTCCGCCGTAATGTCGCAGTACCAAAAAAAAATCGCTGATCACCGCCATTACTAGTAAAATAAAAATTAATAAAAATGCCATAAAACTATGCCCTATTTTGGAGACGCTACAACTTTTGCGCAAACCAATCAATAAACGCTTTTTGCAATTTTTCTTTACCAAAAATATGTCGAAGAATACGTATCGTTCTAAACTGAGGGAAAAAAACTGTTTTTTTCATATATTTTTGAGCATATTTATTATAGCAAAAAGTAAAAAATATATATTTTTTCAAAATTGTCGCTCTATTTTTGTTTATAGCGCAAAAAATAAAAACCGCAGAGGTGATCAAATACCACCAAAAAATGGTGGGAAAAAAAGGCCGCCAATTTTGTTTGGGAGCCACGTCGCACGATCGCGCAATTGTCAGTTAAAGCGACGCAGTGCCGAATCGCAAAAAAGGGCCCGGTCATTGAGCAGCAATATGGTCCGGGGGTTAAGTGGTTAAACAAAATTAAATAAAAATTACCAAATTTTGTTACAATTTCCCTTTAAAATAAAAAATAGGCATAACAAATTAAATCCTTAATTTCGTGGAGCTGTGGTGGCTCAACGTGATTGGCACTGCGCTGACAAGCCATTCACCTCTGCAGCCAAGGGTTCGGATCCCGGTCTCGGCTACATGTGAATTGAGTTTGGTGGTCTCAGCCCGGCTCCCGGTGGGTGTGCTATGCAAGGTACGCCTGTGCTTAGTACGCCCACCCCCCCCCCCCCACAAAAAAAACCACCACACTTGCACGCACACAAAATTGGTTTAAAACACATGCACTTTGGCCATGTGGTCTCCTAAAATAAAGAGAGGCGAAGGACCTACGGGGCTGGCTGGGTGGGCTAGGCCCCCTCACTCCCTCATAGGGGGAGTCCCTCTGCCCCATTGGGGTCCCGTTGGGCCCCAGTTGGGCTCCCAAGAGGAGCAGGTAGGGTGGGGTGAGTGGGAGGCCCCCCTTCACACCCGCCATTGCCACCAGGGGCATGGAGAAGGATGGCGATTGCCTCCGGGGGGAGGGTCTGCCTACTCCCAACTCCTGCAGTCCGGCTCCTCTCTCTCGAGTTCACGCACAAAAATACACTTTAAAAAAAAAAAAAAAAAAATCCTTAATTTCATGTTAAACCGCTTGACCAATTCCATGTCATATATGTAAACACACCAGTCAATTAGTGATCAGGAACAGATCTCAGCCTTTGCCAGATTGAGCTGTATGGACAATCTGGAGTAACAGATGCCGGGGAGGCTCAAACGGAATTCTATATCCCCGGAACACTTCCTAATCACTATGTAAATATGGTTATGCTTGGATAAGATGTGTGTCAGTGTGAAGAGTGCAAGGTTTTGTTTCACATGAAGTTTGAGATAATACATATAATAGGAAGCCAGATTCCTCCACAGTTTCATTATGAAAGATGTTCGCTAAAATATGTTCCAGTTCTGCCATCCCAGTGACCCCAAAGTAATTCTCTGCTGCGGAGGTCACGTTAATATGAGCATTCGCACAGACAGGCTCCATTTCTGGCCTCAAAACTCAAATTAAAAATTCACATCCAGAACAAATGTCTTTTTATAGCAAGCTTGTATTTGGAGATGAAATACGGCACGGGGCTCTAAAAAAAAAGGATACATTAACAGCATGTGCCAAAATAGTGATGATTAACAAGAGTTAAAGGGTCATAAAGTATATGTAGTACATTGGAAAGGTATTATCTATAGACATTAAACCTGACTCTAGCCAGATTTTTTTTTTTTTTTTTTTTTTAAATAGAGTTAAAACCAAAGAATTAGCACAATTTAAACTAGATAATTGTTAAAGTGGATGTTAACCCAATTTTTTTTTATTTATTTTTATGTCACAATGTACAGTATAAGATTTCCTATCATCTGTGCCCAGTCTTGCCACACAGAGATAATCCATCTCTGAGCAATCCTCTTTTAATGTTCAGTGAAATAAAACAGACTAAAGGCCCATACACACGGTAGGACATCCAACAAAATTTCCCTTGGATTTTTGTCCTAATTGATTTGTCCGGTCACACCCATAGCATACACACAGTCAGACTTTTCTGCAAACTTTTCTAAAACTTTCCCATCATCACGTGGTTGTTCTGCTCTTTACTGCCACCCTTTGGTTAACTTCTGCTATTGTTGGTTGATTTTAACATTGGTTCTGAGCATGCGCATTTGTAATTTGTCCAAAAGTCCGATGGTTTGCTGTACACACGATCGGATTTTGCACCATCAGACTTTTGTTGCCTGAAAGTTGGTCCGTTCGCAGACCCAACTTTTTGTCCGATGAAAGCCAAAAAAGTTGGTCCGATGGAACGTACACACGGTCGGATAAATGCGAAAAGTGTCGGATTTTGATGTTGGTTGGGCAAAAGTCCGACCGTGTGTACGGGGCTTTACAGAGAAAAAGCATTAGTCCGTTCCGCCCCCTTGCTGTGAGTGACAGGTTATTTAAATATCTCATGCACTAGTTTCAGACAGGCATTATTTTTTATTTCCCACGACCACTCCCTTTTTTAAGGCATGTGATTACTTTTCTGAATTTTGACTGGATGTTAGTGATCATAGCAGAATTTAGTGTAAGGAATACACAGGAAAAAATGCATGTTGACAAGGGGAGTGTAGAGTAGGGCAGGGAGTCTACTGACATCACAACTCCACCCACTGAGCTCCAGACAACAGACCCGCCCACAGAATCTGCAGTTTTTCAGTTCTTATAACAGACAGAGGGGAGACATTTGACAGGTAAGGATACATGCAGGAGGCATCTATATCCTTATAGATCAGCACTATGGCAGTAGTTTAGAAAGGATGAGAGTGGGTTTACCTCCACTTTAAGGCTTTTATGAGATTTTAGGAATGAGGTTTACATGTACTTTAACTATACCTTTATGGTGGTATAAGAAGCTTGCTGTGTGAAATATATACAGTACATCATGTAGAAATGTGCACATATGCTTGTCTATTGTTTTTACTATTTTATACTTTTCTTGCTTAGTGATTAAAGTTATTGTAAAGGCAGGTTTTTTATCCTAATGCATTCTATGCATTAAGATAAAAATCCTTCTGTGTGCAGCAGCCCCCCTAATACTTACCTGAGGTCCCTCTAGATCCAACGATGTTACAGGAGTGTCTCAGCTGTCCAGGACTCCACTCCTCATTGGCTGAGACAGCAGCCCAACAAGACTGTTGAGCACTGCCATCTTGGATGTGATGTCAGCAGCCCAAGCAGACTCAGAGCATACCTCCCAACTTTTTGAGATGGGAACAAGGGACACCTACTAGCAAAAGTATGTAGGCATAGGACACACCCCATGCCACTCCCCCTTAAAGGAGAATAATTAAAAAAAAGTCATTTTTAAACCCCCAAGTGCTTTTTTTATCACTACTATTCCTTTATACCAGATTTTGATGTTAACAAATGCATCAATTTAGAAATTGGATGAAAGGTTTACATTGGTAAACACTTTTTGGATGATAAAAAGTGAATTTTATATACAACTACCGTATTTATCTGGCTATAAAGCGCCCTGGCGTATAGCGCGCACCTCCAACCTAGAAGGAAAATTCCTGTAAAAAAAAAAAAATACTTACAGTTTGGATGCCCCTCGTCGGTGTCTTGCCCGCCGTCCATCGCGTCAATCGGCGGCCTTGTCCGGTCTGGCGTCCTTCTGCGGCCATCGTGGTGTCCTCCCTGCTCAATCCCCGCTTCCCACGCTGTGTTTGAACCACTCCGCCGACATATACTGAGCGCAGTACACTCGGGTGTAGTCGGGTAGGCTTGGCTCCTCCGACGTAGAGGACGCACAGGATGTGACTACAAGTGGAGTCGAGCCTATTCCCGAGTGTACTGTGCTCGGTATATGTTGGCGGAAGTGGTTCAAACACAACGCGGGAAGCGAGTATCAGCGTATATCGCGCACCCACGATTTTGCCCTGATTTTCAGGGCAAAAAAAGTGCGCGGTATACGCCGATAAATACGGTATATAGATCAGACTAAAATGAGGGACAAATCAGGAGGAAAGAGGGCCCAGAAACTTGAGCACCTGTATACTTACCTGTCGCCGTGGAAACCCGTGCATGCTCAAAATGAGCTTCCAAGGCATAGGTAGGGTGTAGCAAGATGGTGGTGACGGCATCGAATGTGAGGAGCGCATGTTCGTCGTAGTCGATGACATCACTGCATTCGTGCCATTCAAAATAACGGGGCAAGAAAATCTTGCCAAGAATCTCGTCAGAAAGAAAAAAGTTTTTCTTGACGAGATTCTGGGCCGTGTGTACAGGGCTTTCGAGCGGAAAGGATGTGGAATTCCCTTCCACAGGCGGTGGTTTCAGCGGGGGGCATCGATACTTTCAAAAAACTATTAGATAAGCACCTGAATGACCACAACATACAGGGATATACAATGTAATACCGACATATAATCACACACATAGGTTGGATTTTATGGACTTTTTTTAACCTCACCTACTATGTAACTATGTAATGACTGTGAAGTGTGCACATGTTCAGTGACAGTTAATAGACCTACACCCACCTCACATGGGCGTTTCATCTTTACCAACTCCTCCCCTGTACAACTGTTTATATGGCAACGACTCAAACAGAGATGCTCCCCTAACACGGAAAAGGAGAACACGTCAGGCGCAGACCGCACCCCCCCCCAGCGACGTTACTCCATGGCTGGTCTCTCTCCACACAGACAGGTACTGCTTTGCTCTACTCCTCTGACAGGAGGAGGGAGGGAGGACAGGCTTGGGCAGGAAACACTGTGGCGGCGGCAGTGAACGGCGGAGAGGGCTGCCTCTGGACACGGACAAGGAGAGGAGGAGGAAGGTTGAGCACTCTGGTGCTTCAGTGCCTCCACCTCTGTGGCGCCTGGGTGCACTGCACCACACACACCTGCCTAGGATCAGCCCTGCCTACACCAGAGGAAAGAAAAAAAATTCTCCAGTCACACCACATCAGATAAGACCCATATTAACCAGTCACCAATTTTTGACATCAAATAAACAATAAAATCAAAAGGAGAGAAATGGAGAATGTTTTAAAGAGAGAAGAGAAAGGACAGAAATAAAGAAAACAACATTGTAGTAAATTGCTTTATATTTATTTTTCTTAATAGTTGAAATTGTTACACTCAAAAAAAAAAAGAAAACATTAGGCTATTATCTAAATGGGTGGTGTGGGCAGCATCTCTATTTGTAATTTGCATTTTAATTTATTCAAAATTTTCCTTCCGATTGTTTGTTTCAAATCGCTGTAGCTGTACCATTGTCTTAGCCAGATTTTTTTCATGTGTCAGTGGCTTACACAAACCTTGGAATAAAAATAATACTTATATTAATTAGTAAGCATAGTAAGCAAACAAAGGGGCCAGGTGGAATCAGTAAGCAGTTTATTTGCTCGGTAAAAAAACACAAAGCTGATCCAAGTAAAGTTTTATTCGCAAAAACATTACACTATGTTAAAGAAGGAAAGCGCACCAAGTATGGCACCTATTCCAGGCAAGTCTATGTTTTCTTTTTTTATATGAGGAGGTACACCTGTGCACAGGGCTGGTGCAAGGATTTGTGACACCCTATGTAAAACCTAATTTAGCCGCCCCCTGACTCCACCCCTAAACCCATCCCCTTTCCCCTGCCCATGTAAACCCCACCTTTTTAATGAATTGCCCATCAAGTGCAGCCTCACCAGCGCCCATCAGAGCTCTACCTGCAATCTACAATCTACCAGTGCCCATCAATGCAGAATAGCAGAGCCCATAAATGCAGCCTACAAGCGCCTATGAATGCAGCCTACCAGTGCCCATGAATGCAGCCTACCAGTGCCCATGAATGCAGCCTACCAGTGCCCATGAATGCAGTCTACCAGTGCCCATGAATGCAGAATAGCAGCGCCCATAAATGCAGCCTACAAGCGCCTATGAATGCAGCCTACCAATGCCCATGAATGCAGTCTACCAGTGCCCATTAATGCAGAATACCAGCGCCCATAAATGCAGCCTACAAGCGCCCAAAAGACCGCAGTAGTGGTAGGTACAATAATCAACTCTAGGCTCGACGATGCCAACTCCCTTTACCTCGGTCTCCCAAAATACCAGATCGCCCATCTACAAGTCATCCAGAACACGGTGGCATGACTGGTAACAGGGAAAAAAAACAGGAAATCAATTACCCCATCCCTGAGGTCCCTCCATTGGCTGGCCGTAAAGGACTGAGTCACATTTAAGGCTCTCTGCCAAATGCACAAATGTGTACAAGGAATCGCCCCCCAATATCTATGCAAGAAATTAAAACACTGCAACCCTAATCACGTTCTTCGGTCCACTAACCAAAATCTACTACAAATCTCCAAGGCCCTCTACAAGAGCAAAGGAGCACAAAGATTTGCAGTTCAAGGACCACGACTGTGGAACGCATTACCAACCGATATCCGAACAGAGGAGACCCATCTTTTCTGAAGGCTAAATAGAAGGAAATGGATACCAAGCACCTTAAGGCAATTTAGTTTGCATTTGTATCGCTATATAAGTTATTCACTCACTCACTCACTCACTGAATGAATGCAGCCTACCAGTGCCCATGAATGCAGAATACCAGCGCCCATCAATGCAGTCTACCTGCGCCCATGAATGCAGTTTACCAGTGCTCATTAATGCAGAATTCCAGTGCCCATAAATGCAGCCTACAAGCGCCCATGAATGCAGCCTACCAGTGCCCATCAATGCAGAATACCAGTGCCCATAAATGCGGCCTACTAGCGCCCATCAATGCAGCCTACCAGTGCCCATCAATGCAGCCTATTACCACCCATCATTGCAGCCTACCAGTGCCCATCAATGCAGCCTATTACCACCCATCATTGCAGCCTACCAGTGCCCATCAATGCAGCCTATCAGTGTCCATCATTGCAGCCTACCAGTGCCCATCAATGCAGCCTACTAGTGCCCATCAATGCATTCTTTTGGCACCCATCAATGCAGCCTACCAGTGCCCATCAATGAATGCTTGCTTCCATTAATTCGGGAGTCGGGACAGAGACACAGTCCTCCACCACCGCTGCACCTCTGACACTATGTACGAATGGAGTGGCGCTGCCTGCTGATGCTAAGACTTAGTTGCTTGCTGCAGATAGAATAGAGTAGGAACACCAGTAGCTGGGCACTCTAGTCAGCAGGACACCCTAGGCGGCTGCCTAGTTTGCCTAGTGGTAGCCCAGGCCCTGTCTGTGCACCCCCTCCACTCCTCCCTTGTTTTGTTTTTTCTTTCTCTATAGTAGATCAGGTGACATCATTTCCCAGTAACCGAATTTAGCACAGGGAGGAGGAGTATGTAAAGGATTCTATGTGACCTGAGGAGCCAGGATGGCCATTGTGGAGATCAGTCATCCAGTGCATAGCTAAATGGCTGGGGGGATTGGTCTCCTCAACAGGAAATTCTGCCACTACAATAGCCAACATTTCCCAATAATTTTAATATAAAATGAGTCCATGGTTGCATAAAGAGGTGTCTCAAAAATAAAGATGGGACACTTGCTTAATGCTATTTTATTTATCTATTCATTTTGGATATGCCTGGACAATAGTGACTGTAGAATAAACTTTCAGTTATGGATAGAGTGGATTAAGATTTATTTTTGTCTGTGACTGTGACCTCTTTGGAAAGCCATTTCCTCACTATCTATGCCAGTGCTGCTGAGGACAGAGCTAGAATGGTGCTGAGACTGCAATTTCCCCCATCTCATTACTTTATGTTTAGCTATAGTGACATCACATTTGCATTGGAATTATAGTGATGCTAAAGGCTTGCCTTTTGAACCTAAAATAACAAGATGTTGTACTTAACTGCTTTGGGCAATTCTATTGCACAGCATGGCCTTCAACATCCTTTTCTGGGGTGTCCACTGGTGCTTTTGATTTCTCTTCTTCTATGTCTGCCCCAATAGCAAGCTACTTGCTATGGTGGCAGATGTATGGGCTTGCTCCAAAGCCAGGCTGTGTGCATACATAGACATACACAGCATGGCTGGGTCCTGCCCCACAGGATTTGACTGACAGCAGCAGGAGCTAATGGCTCCCACTAATAGTAATCTGTTCTGTGAGATGAGGGAGAACGCTGGATCAATATTGGCCTCAGGTAAGTATTTAGGAGTGGGGGGAGCAAACTTTTAGTGATGTTAACAAAATTTCCCTCATACCATTACACTACCAACCACCACCAGCCTGAAACGTTGATACAAGGCAGGATGTGTCCATGCTTTTTTGTTTACACCAAATTATGATCCTACCATCTGAATGTCGCAGCTGAAATCGAGACTCGTCAGACCAGACAACGTTTTTCCAGTCTTCTAGAGTCCAATTTTGGTGAGCCTGTGTGAATTGTAGCCCTTTAGTTTCCTGTTCTTAGCTGACAGGAGTGGCACCCGGTGTGGTCTTCTGCTGTTGCAGCCCATCTACTTCAAGGTTCGAAGTGTTTTGCGTTTAGAGATGGTATTCGGCATACCTTGGCTGTAACGAGGGGTTATTTGAGTTTCATGTTGCCTTTCTATCATCTAAAAACCAGTCTGCTATTTTCCTCTGACTTCTGACATCAACAAGGCATTTTTGTTTGATACTTTCTCTTTTTTTGGACCATTCTCTGTAAACTCTAGAGATCATTGTGCGTGAAAATCCCAGTAGATCAGCAGTTTTCGAAATACTCAGGTCAGCCCATCTGACACAAAGTCACTTAAAGTCACTCAAAGTCACTTAAATCCACTATCATTACCATTCTGGTGCTTGGTTCGAACTTCAGCAAGTCCTTTTCGTCACATCTTGATGCCTTAGAGCCCATTCACACAGGGACGACTTTAGTCGCCTCAAGTCGCGCTGCATCAGAAAAGTGAATTGAGCCGTGTTAATGTATACTACTGCAGTCGCTCTGACTTCTGAAAAGGTTCCTGTATTACTTCAATCCGACTTCTAGGTGATTTGTAGGCAACTTGTACCTATCGATTTCGATGGAAGTCGCCTCAGAAGTCGGATCACTGTCTTAACAGAAGATACAATACAGGAAGAGAACATACATTTTTTAGGCAAACCCCTCCCTACCCCATCCCTCCTACAGAGCCGATTCTTGTTTGATTGGCCACTGGAACGTCTCCTGTCCTGGAGGCAACTTGAAGTTGCCTTGTAAGTTGCCTCAAGTCGCGCTGTGATTCATTCTCAAGTCGTGTCCAAGTTGCCTCCCAAAGTCGGGCTGAAAGTCGTGTTGCCCCAGTGTGAATGGGCTCCAAATGCATTGAGTTGCTGCTATGTGATTGGCTGATTAGCAATTTATGCTACCAAGCAATTGAACAGGTGTAGCTAATAAAGTGTCTGGTGAGGTTTTTTTTTTCATTTTTGTTTTATACCACTTTAACATATAATCTTTTGTTTTAATTTTTTTTAATAACTCCTAATCCCAGAAGGGCTGAAACTTGAGTAATACATAATTTTGAAAATATACTTCTAAGTTTGCAAAGGTTTGGAGTATCGCCTCACATACAATCATGTAGTAGACCATAATATAGTACCATCATCCAAATTGATATAGGGAAGCAAAAGAAGGATGGGTGTATAGGGGCAGTAGTTAAAGCTGACCATACACGTATACCCACCCAACAGGGTTATAATGGACTATTTCGGTACTGATATACAACAGTTTTTTCAGTATCAAATTTCATTAGTTTAATACATAAAAAGAAACACAAAGACATGCAACAGTTCAATAAAATACAGACAAGTCTTTCCTCAATTAGTTTCGTGTAACGGAACTGCTTCTTTAGGTGGAGTTGTCTATGAAATAAATAATACAGTAAGATTCATAATGAATACAATATGATACAGTCAGTGCAAACATAATAATACAGCTAATAGTGTAATACAGAGATCAGCTCACCATTAGCGTTCCACAAAACTAGTTAAGGAAAGACCTGTCTATAATCCACTTCAATAGTGTTGTATATCAGTACAAAGATAGTCCATTATAACCCTGTATACAGTATGTGTATGGTCAGCTTTAGCTACTGCCCCTATACTCCTATCCTTTTTTTTTTTTTTTTTTTTTTTTTTTTCTTCACTATACGTCTAAGTTTGGTTTCCTGGCAGAACTACAGAAAAAGTATAAATGCAACAGCTGGTCTTGGGTTACTTGGGATAACATTTATTCAACTTGAAGGCAAACAGTGGTAATAAAGGACCTCATTAAAATACCTATCCTGCTTATTAAAAAAAGCCTTATGTCAAAGGAGAATTAATTTGCCTGGAATGGTCACTACGGTCGTTTTATAATTGTTACAAGAAAAATTTAATATTTAAGATCAATGCACTTAACATATATTAACATATATTCTCTAAACCAAGAGCTGCACAATGTGATCACCTCCTGCTGGGGCTCTATAGTTTGGTCTAATTAATTTTCTCTATTGGGGAATTTGTTGTGATTCAGGTTTCAACCATGTCTTCATCTTACATATACTAAAATGTATCAGCTGTTCAAGTGCTTTTATCATATTCCACAAGCTTTAGCTTCAGTCTAAAACCCAACTGTAGGCAAACTTTACTTTAGGACTAGATAAAGTAAGGAATTATAAGAATGTCTGTGAAATGTTGTTACTGTCTGTATTTTCACTATTATATCTTTAACCACTTAACGCCCGCCGCATGCATATGTACGTCCACAGAATGTCACATACAGGCGTACATGTACGTCCCTGCCTTCTTGCGGGTCGGGGGTCCGATCGGGACCCCGTCCGCTACATGCGGCGGGTGTCTTACCTCTGGAAGCGATCCGGGATGAGGGGGCAGCTGTTCGTTTTTGTCCGCCCCCTCGCGATCGCTCCCAGCGAATCAGCAGAGCCCCCGCCCTGCTCTTCCTCTGCCTGTGTAATGTAAATACTGGCAGAGGAAGTGATGTCAGCTCTCCTATCGGCGGCATTTTTAATCCTATGAGAGGAGAGAAGACATCACAGTAAGTCGCACCAACACTACACTGACACCAGTACACATAGGCACACTTAACCCCTTCCGATCACCCCCTTAGCCCCCTGTCACAGTATCACTGATTGCAGTGATCATATATTTACTGATCACTGCATTTAGTGTCAGTGTGACAGTTACTGTGACAGGCAGTTAGTGTTAGGTCCAGGGTAGCCCCGTACCCCCCACAATAAAGGTTTAACCCCTTGATCACCGCCCTAGTTAACCCTTTCACCCCTTATTGCCAGTGTCACTAAGCGATTGGTTTTCTGATCGCTGTATTAGTAGCACAGTGGTGCAGTGTGTAGCACTTTCGTCTAGCAGCAAAAGGGTCGCTGGTTCGAATCCCGACCACGACACCATCTGCCTGGAGTTTGCATGTTCTCCCTGTGTCTGCGTGGGTTTCCTCTGGACACTCCGGTTTCCTCCCACACTCCAAAGACATGCTGGTAGGTAAATTGGATCTCGTCCAAATTGGCCCTGTATATATGTGTGTATGACTGTGTGTCCCTAGCGTGTCAAGATCCTACGGGGCAAAAATGACCGCACCAGCCAAACAGACACTGGCTGGAAAAAGCGCCCAGAGGCGATTCAGTTCGCATGCGTTGCGCTATACAAGTCATTCATTCACTGTTGCCGCTAGGTAGCTATTTTGTTTTTTATATTGCGTTTTTTTTTTTTTACTAAAGACATGTGGCTGAATACATTTTGGCCTATATGTTTGACTAAAATTTAGTTTATTCGATTTTTCCTATAACAAAAAGTAAAAAATATAGATTTTTTTTTTCAAAAATGTCGCTTTATTTTTGTTTATAGCACAAAAAATAAAAATCGCAGAGGCAATTAAATACCATCAAAAGAAAGCTCTATTTGTGGAAAGAAAAGGACGCAAATTTTGTTTAGGAGCCACATCGCACGACTGTCTGTTAAAGCGACGCGGTGCCGAATTGTAAAAACGCCTTTGGGCATTTAGCAGCATATTGGTCCGGGGCTTAAGTGGTTAAACAACCCAACCATTTCATTTTACTGATTATCTCACAGATGGTAGTTACCTTTATCCACTTCAATACTGGAGACATTCCTGCCCAGGCCAATTTTCAACCCTCAGCGCTGTCACACTTTGAATGACAATTACTCAGTCAATTACTCAGTCACGCCATGTCCCTAAATTCAGCAGCCATGTCCCTAAATTCAGCAGCCATGTCCCTAAATTCAGCAGCCATGTCCCTAAAATCAGCAGCCATGTCCCTAAAATCAGCAGCCATGTCCCTCAATTCAGCAGCCATGTCCCTCAATTCATCAGCCATGTCCCTCAATGCAGCAGCCATGTCCCTCAATGCAGCAGCCATGTCCCTCAAATCCCTCAATTCAGCAGCCATGTCCCTAATGCAGCCTTGTGTCCCCTAAGACAAAGCCAAGTCCCCCCCCTCCTCCCGCCGCTGCCGAGTCCCGACATCTAGTAACTATGTGCCGGAGGAACACAACAGCTGTCATTTGCATTTGAATAGCTGTGGAGTGCGGGTGGAGAGGGGGTGGAGTGCGGGTGGAGAGGGAGCGGAGAGCGGAGCAGTCTCGTATGGGGGAGAGGAGAGCTGCTTCCGCCGCCCCCCCCTCGTCCCGCCGCTGCCGAGTCCCGACATCTAGTTACTATGCTCTGGATGAACACAACAGCTGTCATTTGCATGTGAATAGCTGTGTTCCCCCGCCGCGCCGACATGTATAGCCCCTCCCCCTTGCCCGGGCACTTTGATTGACAGATCATCCGTCCGACGGGTGATCTGTCTATCAAAGTTTCTGCGGAAGCAGCTCTCCTCTCCCCCATACGAGACTGCTCCGCTCCCTCTCCACCCGCACTCCACCCCCTCTCCACCCGCACTCCACACAGTATTCTATCAGGCATCGGGAGTATTTGAACGAGTACAAGTACTAGCGCAAATACTCAGTATCGGTCCCGATATCGATACTAGTATCGGTATCGGGACAACCCTAGTAAAAAGTTATAAAAACAACCTTGTCTGGCATAGACGCAGCTGCAATCACATAGTACACACACATAAAAGTCACACTCATAAGCTGGTTAAAGCATATTGCTGTGTGCAAGAGACAATAGAGCCATTGATGCACACTGATAAGAATAGGATGTGGTAGCCTCTTGAAATCTGCAGAAAGTAAGTATAAAGGTGTAATAACTAGATTAATCGGAGGGTATGAAGTCACTCAATGCGAGTATAATCAGTCCCATCCCTGATGAAGCTCATGTTGATTGGGCGAAACATGTAGGAGGTCCCTACACCACGTGAGTGATGCTTTGATGTCACGGATGACCCGGCTCCACACATCTGCACATGCCTGATGTACCAACTTGTCTATACTGACAACCTTGTCTTTTTAACTTTTCACCAAGATGAAGACGATGGTGGTGTTTTTACACAATTTTTTTTTTGCATCTGTTAAAATTCAATAAAATTATCCCGTGATATATACTGCGGCAGGGTGGCCAGGGTACGCACAAATACGTACTTGTACATCATTTTATGCATTAGATATGGTGGGCACATGTGTGCTCCCGCTACACTACACACTGTGGTGAACGCATGCACGGGTTCGGCAGACCTAAAATCACTAAACAGAGAGGCAGAACAGGGATCTGCCTATGTAAACAAGGCAGATCCAAATTTTGACAGGGAACAACTCTAAGATCGGCTGTTTCTAGTAATCAGGAACAGTGGTCTCTGTGTTGTCCAAGTGAGCCCATCCTCCACATAGTTAGAACACATCCAGGGTAAAAGACATACGATTAAAGTATATCTAAAGCACGGCCGCTTCATATATGCGATTTGCGTAAGGCTTACGTCTGGCGTAAAGTTACTCCTCATATAGGAGGCGCAGGTAATGCAAAGGTATGGGCCAGGGAGCGACGCCGTCTAATTTTACGTCGCGTATGCCGTTTATGTAGTACTACGTGAACAGGGCTGTGCGTAGGTTACGTTCACGTCGTAGGCAGTGTTCGACGTATCTTAGGCAGCTATTTCGACGTAACTGTGAGCATGCGCACTGGGATGTGTCCAAGATACGATGCATGCGCAGTTCGTTTTTTGAAGCTGTGGCCATCATTTGCATGGGGTCACGCTTCAATATAAAATATCATGCCCACTTCCAGGCCACTTCCACCTACTTTGACTTTTGTCAACTTACGCTGACAACTATACGCTACGCCGGCGCAACGTTGAGCGCATTTGCTTTGTGAATTCCATGCTTGACTCTCATTGTTGCTCCGGCGTAGCGTAAAGAAGATACGCTACGCCCGCACAAAGATGCGCCGATCTACGTGAATCTACCCCTAATGCCGCGTACACACGGTCGTTTTTTGCGATGAAAAAAAACGACGTTTTGTGTGAAGTAAAAAACAACGTTTTTGAAACGTCACTTTTCTTTTTTTTTTTTGAAATTTTTTATTTATCACCAAAAAGGCCAGTCCTCTCGGACCCGCAACATATACATATAACATTAGAGATAACATCTTTCGAATGTAGGTACAATAATACATGTAAAACTATAGTCACATACACCGTATATCCTCGTTGCAGAAGAATGTAACCAGGGCCCGAAGAGGGCATGATTTTCAAGGCAGAGGGAAGTAATTCGTGACCTAGTGGCGGGGTCCGATCGGTCCGGCCTCCAGATCCGTTTTCCATTTTCAGAGCAGGGAGAGATAGACTAGAGGTTAAAGAGCAATATAGAATAGAGCAGGGAAAGGCATAGTAGAAGGTAGATGGGGGGGGGGGGGGCTGCACGAGCAGGTTTAATACAAAGCGCCTTGAAAGGGCGTAGGGTGTTCCTATTCTGATCTCAGACCGCTTGCCAGGGAGAGCTGGCGTTAGGCCTGTGACTGGGTGGGCGTATGGCAGTCGGTCTCTCTGAGCTTCTGCCCTTCATCCGAGTATTTAAAGAAGTTGTACAACTGCCATGTCTCAGAGTATGTCTCCTGACGCTGTTGGCTGGAGAGGATCAAGTCTTCCATACGACTGATCTCGTCTACCCTATTCAGCCAGAGAGCAATAGTGGGAGGGTGAGGGGACTTCCAGCGGAGAGGCACGCAGGCCCTGGCTGCGTCCAAAAGGTGGCGCACCACTGATTTTTTGTAAGTTCCAGGCGGTATATTAGTTGCCTGTAGAAGAAAGTAAGCCGGGTCGTCTGGTATTACGTACCCCGTAAACTTTTGGGTAATCCTGCGTACCTCTCCCCAGAAACCCCTGACCCTTGGGCAGGACCAAAACACATGAAGCAGAGTACCCTTGTCTTGTTGGCATCTCCAGCAAGTGTCGGTAGTGTTGGGGAATAGTTTATTCAGGAGATCCGGTGTTCTGTACCAGCGGGTGAGAACCTTGTAGTTCGTCTCCTGAGTTTTCGCGCATAGAGATGACCTATGCGCGAAGCGCAGTATGGTCTGTTTTTCAGTGGGCGAGAATTGTGTGTTTAATTCTCTTTCCCATTTTGTCAGAGCCGGTATCTGATAGTCCCCAGTGGGGGCGATCAGCATGGCATATAGAAGGGACAGGGCGTGTGGGAGCACTCCCGTCCCTCCGCACAGCTCCTCCAACTCTGTCAATGGTACCTGTCCGGTCGGGGGGGGCGGGATGGTGCTCAGGAAATGAGTCAACTGGTTTGCCCTTAAAAAGTCAAGGCGGTAGTCGCCTTCCGGGTCTGTCAATTCCGATGCAGATTTCCACTGTCCCCCTGAGCTAAAGTGTGATGCCTGATAGAGGCCCTCCTTCCCGAGGTCCAGGAACTTCCTATCTTGTAAGCCCGGGTCGAATAGTGGGTGTCCAATGATGGGTCTAAGGGGGGAGTCTCCGGAGGACAGGGAAAGCCGGTCAAGAAGATCGGAGCATACCCTAACCGTGGTCCCCACGAGAGGGTGGCGTGTAAGTGAGAGAGGGAGCGAGGCTGAGCACCACGGGGCGCGACGTAAGGGAATCTCGGTCTGGCTCTGTTCAACCTGTGTCCACAACTTATTGTGTCCATGTCGGCACCAGTCAATTAGTCTAACCAGGTGTGTTGAGCGATAATATGTCTGGATGTCCGGTAGGGCTAGGCCTCCTTGTAGTTTGGGGAGGGTGAGGATCTTTCTGCATATCCGCGACTTTTTCCCCGCCCAGAGAAATTGATTGAACGAGGAGTGAATCTGTCTAAAGTAGCTTCCCGGGATGGAGATCGGGAGGGCCTGCAGGAGGTACAGGAATTTGGGCAGTATTGTCATCTTTAAGATGTTGCACCTGCCCATCCAGGAATGTAGTCCCCCAGTCCACTGAGTCAATAGTCTCCGAACTTCTGTCAAGAGGGGGGGGAAATTCAACTGGAATAGTCGTGTAAGTGTAGGGGGGATGTATGTCCCTAAGTATTTCAGAGCTACTGCTGTCCATTTTAGGTTGAACCCAGCTTTAAGCTGGGCTAGCTGTCGCTGTGGGATCCCTATACCCATGGCCTCTGACTTTGTAAAGTTAATTTTTAAATTGGAGAGCCTACCGTAAGTCTCAAATTCCTGGAACAGGGCCGGGAGGGAGGTATCGGGTTCCGTAAGGGTGAAAAGCAGGTCATCCGCGTATGCGGAGACTTTGTAGTGAGCCTTTGCAGTGAGAATACCTTTAATGTCGGGGTTTATCCGCACGTGGCACAGGAAAGGCTCCAGCGACAGTGCGAACAGGAGAGGCGACAGGGGGCATCCCTGTCTCGTCCCGTTGGTTATTGGGAATGGATCTGACAGTACCCCATTGGCCCTCACCCTTGCCGTCGGACCGTCGTAGACTGCCGTTACCCAATTCCTCATCCTGTCACCCAGGCCTATGTGTTCTAGAGTAGACATCATAAACTGCCAGTCTACCCGGTCAAATGCCTTTTCGGCATCCGTCCCTACAAACAGGCTAGGGGTTTTACTGGAGGAGACCATGTGTAGGAGGTTGAGCACTTTAATAGTGTTGTCACGGGCCTCTCTGGTAGGCACGAAGCCTACCTGGTCTAGGTGTATCAGAGACGGTATATGTCTCTGGAGTCTGGATGCCAGGATTTTAGTGAACAGTTTGATGTCTGTGTTAAGGAGGGAAATGGGACGGTAGCTACCGCAGAGGGCTGGGTCTTTGTCGGGTTTCAAGATCACAGATATTTGGGCTTGTAATGTGGTGGCGTGGAAGGATGATCCCGAGCCTAGTTCATTGAACAGCTTCGCCATATGCTGTCCCACCGATGGCAGCACCGCTTTGTAGTATGCTATGGTGAGGCCATCAGGGCCAGGGGCCTTGCCCGGTTTGGCGCTTTTTAGTGCGAGCTGGATTTCTGATAATGTAATGGGAGCCTCTAGACTATCCCGGTCTTCAGTGGACAGGGAGGGCATAAGGGATGTGGCGATATAATCCCGTAACAAGTCTCGGGGGACGGGGGGCTTAGCCAAATTATACAGGGAGCTGTAAAATTGTCTAAACTCACGTGAAATCTGCTGTGGGGTGGACTGTTTTTGCCCTTTTGAGGATTGCACGTGCGGGATATATGAGGCTAAACGACGCGAGCGCAGTGCGTTAGCCAACAACTTGCCGCATTTGTTGCCCGATTCGTAAGTGTAACGTCGACAGGTCTGAAGTGCCGCTTTGGCTTTAAAGTGCAAGAGGTCCGTGACCTGTGAGCGGATGACATCCAGTTCCGCTCCAGTCTGCCTGTTCGGGCTTATTTTGTGTGTGGATTCTAGGCCCTGCAGTCTAGTAAGGAGTGAGTTCAGTTGTGCTGAACGCTCCTTTTTCAGCCGCGCGCCGTGTTTAATAAGCACCCCCCGGATCACCGCTTTATGGGCCTCCCATATCACCCCCGTGTCACTGTCAGGGGAACTATTAGTAGTGAAGTAATGTCCTAATTCTGTGGTGATCTCTGTCATGACATCGGTATTTTGCAAAAGACCTTCGTTCAAGCGCCATACTGGTCTCTGACCGTCGTTAAGATCGGAGATAGAGTACTTCAAGGTAACTGGGGCGTGGTCTGACCACGTAATTGAGCCAATGGCAATGTCCCGGATCGCATCTAGTTGTCCGTGTGGGATAAGGAAGTAGTCAAGTCTTGAATACGTTTGGTGTGGTTTGGAGAAGAAAGTGTAGTCTCTATCTCCAGGGTGTAAGAGGCGCCAGGCATCTATCAGTTGCATTGAATTTAGGGTAGTGTCAATTCGTTTCCGCATGTCTCGGGTTAGGGAGGTCTTCCCGGTGGACGTGTCTTCATTTGGGATCAAGGATATATTCAGGTCTCCCCCTAGTATCAGATGGCCCTCCATAAAACGTCGGAGCTGTGCCAGGGTTTTCTTAAGGAAAACGTCCTGTTGGGCATTGGGAGCATAGAGGTTGGCAAATGTCACCGTCCTATCTCCCACCCTGCCCTTTAGAAAGAGGAAGCGTCCCTCATTGTCTGCCAGGGTGTCCAGGGGAGTCCAGGGCACCCCCGCAGAGATAAGAATAGAGACTCCCCTAGACTTAGCCTCTGTATATTGGGAGTGATGTGTCGTGGGGTAGAACCTGTTTTTCAGAAGCAGTAGGTTGGACTTCTTAAAATGTGTCTCCTGAAGGAGTATCACATCCGCTCTCATGCGACGCATGTCTTGCAGTAGCATGCGCCTTTTTTCAGGGGTGTTAAGGCCCTTGACGTTAAAAGAAACTACCGTAAGCAGGTCCATGCTCGTGCAGTGGTGGGGAGGGGGGAGGGTGAGCGGATATGTCAGGGTGGGGGGTGGCGTCCGCCTCCCCACAGTAGTGCAGGGTGGCGGGCCGGAGTAGGGAGGGAGGGTGAGGTGTGGGGGGGGAGGTGGGTGGGGGGGGTTGATGGAGTAGGAAGAGAAAGGGAGGTATTTGGAAGAGATAGAGAAAGAGCTCAAAGGGAAGGCTCCAGGTGGGGCCTCCAAGAAGCTTCTACTAATATAGCTAAATCAGCTATAAGCACTCTCTGGGATATTCCCAGGAATCGAGCGCGACCCTAATTGGGGGGTATGGGCTAGACAGGGGAGGGCAACGATCCCCCGACCCTCTCCACCCAGCCCCGGCCAAACACTGTATAGCGTAAAATATCACATATTAACTTTAACATAAACCGGCATTATACATCACAGATATTAACAACAGTGGAACCAGTAACCATAGGAACAATTTAAATATAAGTACTTAAGTGAGGCAACATGGTGCAGAAAGTGCAAACAAATTATCCCGGGGTGTCACCAGCCCAGGGCCCCAGGCGTATTCCCCCTGAGGTCAAGAGCCGGCCCACCCACCAGGCCCCAAGCCCCCCACCACCCCCACCCGGCAAGCAACCCACCCCCCCAGACAGCCATCAAAGTGGATGCAAACGATAAGGGTGACCCCTCCGCGTGTAAACATAGCCCCCAACCAGGAACCCCCCCATCACCCCCACATCACCGGTTCACGTGTCTCCCTCCATGCAAGGAAGTGCCAAACCTGAGCTCTGTAGCCTTAGTTCCGTGTGTCCCGATCGTAGCCTCAGCTTGTAGGAAAACTGTAGAGATCGCAGTCTCAGTGTCTGCAGGTCTCTCGCAGTGGCTGGGCCGGAGCATCAGGGTGGCTGTCCAGAAGGTAGTAAGGGGGGGCCAGCTCGTATCCCCTGCCTAGTCAGGGGGGCACGCTCCGCCGGGCGGTCTCAGAGCCAGGGATGGGGGGGGAACCCCCAAATCATCTGGGGGGGGGGAGAGAAATATAAAAAAAAAAGGAAAAATATATAAAAAAAAAAAAAAAAAAAGAAAAGAAAAAGGGGGGGGGGCCCTCCAAGAGCAGTTTAACAGGCAATGTCCCGGTAGCGGGGCGGCCACGAACGTTGCGGGCAGGAGATAGAGGGGGGGCATCTCCTCCGCGGGGGTCACAGCTGGCGTATGGCAGTCTCCAGGTGTTCCGGCGAGGGGATAGGGCAAGTGTCCGATGGAGGCGCTGCGCGGCAGGGATGGCGAGTAACCCGGGGCAGGAGACCTAAATGTGCGGCCTATGGCCTACTCACGTGCCGCTTCGCCTCGGGCTGAGTTCCGTCGTCGCCTGCCCCGCTGTGGTCGTGGCACAAAAGGCCCTCTGTAGGCTGGAGCTCCCGAACGACCCGTCTGGCGGGGAAAAAACTGGAGCCAATCCGGTACTTGAATTGGGTCTGAGCCCAGGAAACGAAAGAGGGCTGGCAGGTCCGACGCGGTCTGAAGGGTGAAGGCTCCTGCTTCTTTCCGGAAGGTGACTGCCAGTGGGTATCCCCAGCGGTATGTGTGTCCTGTTTGCCTGGCTAGCTCCAAGAGGGGTCGTAGCAGTGCCCTTCGGCGCAGGGTCGCTCTGGAGAGATCTGGCAGGATCCTGATCTGCGCTCCCTCTGCCTCAATGTCCCCCAGGTCCCAGGCTCTACGGAGGATGGCCTCTTTCTGGCTGTAGCGGTGTAGGCGGCACACTATATCGCGCGGCCTATCCTGGTCTGTAGGCTTAGGCCCGAGCGCTCTATGCGCCCTGTCCAGCAGGATCACCGCCCCCGGGTCCTCCAGAACATCGCGGAAGATCCTGGTCACTTTGGCCCCGACATCTTCTGCATCCACCGATTCGGGCACACCGCGGAGCCTCAGGTTACAGCGGCGGCTCCTGTCCTCCACATCTTCTAAATGGAGCTGTAAAGTAATGGCCGCTTCACGATGCTGGTCTCGGGACTGCTCTAACGCTGCCACCCGTTCCGCCAGGGAGGACACGGACTCCTCACCCGAGGCCACTCGGTCGGTAAGTGTGGAGACCTCTCCTCTTACCTCCTGTATGTCCCTTCTATGTGTCTCCTCCAGCTTCAGTATCAAGGCCTCGATGTCCGTTCTGGTGGGCAAGGCCTGAAGCAGGGCCTTAATGTCCGGGTCCATGCCAGCCGGCACAGATGCCTGAAGGGCAGACATTCCCTCCAGGTGGGGGTCCTCCAGGGGCTCCCGGAGGGATGGAAACCAGTCCTCCGATCCGCTGGGACTCGGCTCCTGCAATTGTGGGTCCTCTGCAACCTCACGTGCGGGGCCTCGTGTCTCCGGTAGGCCCAGGTCAGAGGGGGTCTCCTGTAAGGCCTTAAAATATTTCTGTATTTCTCCCGTGGTCTTCCCGGCAGGGGTACCTTTCGTTGCTGCTCTGGTCCCGTATCTTTTGTTAGGGTTCATGCCGGTTTAAAGGCGTTATTTGGCCGAAATTGGGGGATCAGGCCGGGAGCTCAGATGGAAAGCAGCTTCACTCAGCCATGTCCAGGCCACGCCCCGAAACGTCACTTTTCAAAGACAATTTTGCATACACACCATCGTTTTTTCACAAAAAGCAAGGTTACGTTCACCACTCTTTTCCATTGAAGCTCGCTTCATAACTAGCTTCTGGGCATGCGCGGGTTGAAAAACGTCGTTTTAAAAGACGTTTTGCTACACACGGTGACTTTTTGTGAAACAAAAAACGACGTTTTGAAAAACGACACAAAAAATTCAAGCATGTTGGAATTTTTTTTTGGTCGTTTTTTTGAAAACAAAAAACGACGTTTTGCCCACACACGATCAATTTAAATGACGTTTTAAAAAACTTCGTTTTTTTTCATCGCAAAAAACGACCGTGTGTACGCGGCATAACTGTTTAAGGTAATTTCAAAAATCATTCTCCATTTTCTAACACCTGAAGCTTTCATTAAAATACTACCTGTTATCCAGTCATTAATCTATCTACCTACTGCTCTAATATACCTGTATATATTGAATAAATCAATTTCTCACTCTCTCATTTACATTACCAAATACACACATGCTGCTCATAATTATGCCCTCATATAATTATTAATCACCGATTACAAAATTGTAGACTGGTAGATCGGCAGAATCTGCAAACACATTAATTTTTATAAAGTGTCAATATGCCTGCTCCACATCCACATTAATTATATGACAGCACAAGGAACACTGTGTGCATATGTTCTGTTCCACTCCTACTGATTGGTGGAAAGTCTAATAAATGTAAAAGTGAATGGAGTAGGTACACATTGCTGTCAGGGCCAACCAACCAGAAATTTCTTGGCTGTGTTGGAAGCCATCTGGATTTTGCAATGGCACTAAACGCTGAGGGCTCTGGATGCCAAAATGAAATTAAAGGCAACATAAGCAATATGCTTATACGGGGTGTCGGGGACGTTCAGACAATTAACTGTACAATTTAGGTGAATGGATATACTTTTGACATATATGAATGCATAAAAAATGTGTTTATGTGATACAGAAGTGTAAAGAGTAGTGATGGTGTGAGCAGTGCAACATTAACCCAGAGCATTCAGTCCTCGTGCTTCTAAACAAATGAGATTGATGATAGTGGACTACCGGTCGGTTACATGCCGATGCAATGCACTTGTATTGCTGATGTTCCACAAATACAGGGCTGTATATACCATTGTCGTTGGGTTCAGCAGGAACAGTATATGTAAGAGTGCAGGGAATGTTATAGAGCCATAAGGCTCTTCATAGTTCATAAAACCTGAAACCATCTTCTTACACAAGAGTATCTAATTAGGGGGCCATACACGGGGGTCAATGCTACAGGAATAACTTATAGACATATGCATTCGTTTTCGTCCGAATGCATTTTCGTTCAAATTTCAGGGATTTTTGCGTTTGTTTTAACAAACTACAACAAACGTGCAGAATCCGAAATCCGAAAGATCTGACATAAAAAAAGGTTTATTTTCATTTTTTTGTGTCAACAGTTCGATATAGATAGAAGATTTGACATGACGTTGACAGCAGTGATCTGTGTCTATCGAATCTGCGGTTGAATGTGCCTAACCTAACTTTCTTAATCCAAGATTATTCGACATAGAGAGAAAAGGTTCGACATTATAGAGACATGAATATCCGACGAAGAAGCTAAAAACATACGATCGCCACAAACAGACATTTAAGGTCAAATGCCCTGCCCATAGGCTATAGAAGAATTCTAATGTTGGTTGGCTAGTAATAATAATTAATACAATATTAGAATTCTACTATAGCTTGTGGGCGGAACATTCAAAATGTACGATTGCGGGTCGTACAGTTTAGCTGCTTTATCTAATCTTCTTAGAATATTCGACAGACACCATAAGCCTTCAATGACAGATTCGACCTTAAATGATCACTAAAGGATTTTTTTTTTAGCTTTACCTTTACCTTACTGCAGTCCTGGTTTCATGTCCTCATTGTTCATTTTTGCTTTGAAGTTGCTGTAATTCTGCTCTGATTTCCACACTTCCTGCTTGTCTGGCTCCTTATGAAAAATCTCATGGCAGCTTTTCACTGTGGTCCAAGCTGTGTGTCTAAAACTCCTCAAAACACTGCCCTGGATTTGTTTGTTTTTGTTCTGTGTGTCTTCTGTACTTCACAGAAACATGAAACCAGTTTAAAAACTAAAGTGAAACTAGAGGCACATTATATGATTGAAACAAAATAAATAAAAACAGATTTCGGGAGTAACTAAATAAATGTATTTTTCGGACGAAAACAGAATTCAGAAACAAAATATTTCAGTGTGCACATGTCTAATAATTTATTGAACAGCTAAAGCTATTTAATAGACATGTGCACAGAAAAAAAAAAAGTTTTTTTTTGTTCTGTTTCGTATCGTTCCGTTTTTTCGTTTGCGTTCGTTTTTCGTAAGACGCCCGTTTTCCTGTTTGTTCCCGTTCGTTTTTCGTATGACGCGATTTTTTCGTATTCCGATCGTTTCGTATTTTCGTTACTGTTTTATTTTCGTACATGCGGGATGGTTCGTTATTCTGTTTAATTCATGTTCGTTACTTGTTAGACAATAATTTTCGTGAATTTTCGTCAATGATGTGCAGTATCTTGAAACCCTTTTCTTTTGCTATTTTCAGTCGTATGTTCATATGACATCTATAACAAAAGATTTGCATTCTGTATTTTAAATTCCTTTTTTCTGTTCGTATTTTGGATTCAAAATACAGCATGCAAATCTTTTGTTATAGATGTCATATGAACAATGAACATAGGACTGAAAACAAACAGAAAAAGGATTCAAACAAAATACAGAATGTAAATCTTTTGTTATAGATGTCATTTTTGTTCTTTTGCCGTTTTCGTTTTGTCGTTTTTTTTCGTCGGATCATTCGTTCGTATTTGTGGTTGTTCGTTTTGCGGCTCATTCGTAATCTCGTAGTTTTCGTATTTTGGTGCTTTAATTTTTTCGTATGTACACATTATCCTGCGGGTACGAAAATTAACATTTTCGTACGAAAATAACATTCGTACGAACGGGAATGCACATATCTACTATTTAACAAGCAATGCAACTTATATGGAAGAATATGGAAGTCCACTCATGGTTCTGTGTGATCTCTTGCAGAAAAAAGCATACGCATCTCTACAGGATCCTTCAAGTCCACAAGGACTTCCAAAATCTCTGCCAAGACTTTCAGAATCAATGTTAACCTTTGTGTTTGTCTATCAAGTAAAAATTTAAAGGGGTGTGAATACTTTTTGAAGCCGCTCTAGGTGTTTCAAATGAAGGACACTGTTGATGCTACAACATACAATGGCATTTTAGGCAATTGTGTGCTTTTAACATTAAAAGAACAGTTTGAGGAATGCACTTTTCTCATCCAGCATGGCGGTGTCCTTGTGCACAAGTCCAAATTCATAAAGAAATAGTTTGGTGAGTTTAGTGTGGAAGAATTCACATGACTTGCACAGAGCTCTCATCTTAACCCTACTGATCACCTTTGGGAAGAATTGGAATGCAGACTGAAAGCCAGGACTTCTGATCTAACTGCAGTACCTGGTCTCAGAAATGCTCTTTCGGTTGAGTTTGCACAAATTTCAATAGATAGAGTGCAAAATGTTGTAGATGGTCTTCCTAGAAGAGTATAGGTTGTTACAGCCTCATGGTGGTGGGGTAGGTGGGGAGGGAACACCTATGGTTTTTGGAATGGGATGTCCACTAAAGATTATCACGGTTTCCATAACTTATGACCATATAGTGTACTTTCATGAATAGCCTCTGCCCTGACATTTCAGGTTCAGGTAAACACATACTTGAAGCTTGCTCATAGATGTTTTGTTAGTTGTTTATGCACTTTTCATCCTCAAAATGAAACCATATTTATAAGTAAATTTCTATGTGGTCTTTAAAAAAGCTTAATGCTTTGTACACACGATCGGAATTTCCGATGGAAAAAGTTAGACAAACTTTTTCCATCATATATTCCAATCATGTGTAGCCCCATCTGAGTGTTTTCATCGGAAATTCCGATGAATTCCATTGAAGTTTAGATATAGACCATGTTCTATTTTTCTATTTTGGAATTCCGATGTGATTTGGCCGGGCAAAAGCCCGATCTTTGTACTCCGTTCTTTCATAATTTCAACTTCTTTAAAAAAAAAAAAAAAATTGCCTCTTTAAACATATTCATCTCTTGTTATTACTCAAGACATTTTCTTTTTAATTATTTAGGAATTTTGAATGAAAATAGACAGAGATGGAATTTTGCCAAATGATTTTTTTTATATTTGATCATGAAATTACGAAAGGTCACGTATTGCTTTTTTGTAAAAAAAAAAGGAAGGTATGAATATTTTATATCTACACTGAATTATAAATAACCTTTAGAAAAAAAGGTTCACGAAAATTGTAAATGTATGGGTTGTGAAATATATATTCATGGTCGCTATTTGGAAAAACATATATATATATTCATAATGTTAGTCATTTTTGATTTACCGTAGTCATCTATTCTGTCGGGAAGCAAATAATGTGCGCTAGTTTTTGAATCACAAGTGTGATATTTATGACAGCTTGTCATGTTACTGAGGGTGGTATTGTCACTGGTTTTTTTTTCAAATTTTTTTTTCCTGCATGCTTAATCTTCATCCTTCACGTTTAATTGATCAATTTTTCATACTTTTTTTGCCCGCAAAGATAAGGATATGAAAAATAAAAAAAAATGATCAGGTAAACTGCAACAGATCATCACATACAATATGGGGGTTTATTTATTTAAAGTGGGGAGTGCAAAATCTGGTGCAGCTCTGCATAGAAACCAATCAGCTTCAAGTTTTTTGTTTTTCAAGTGAACAAGCTGAAGTTAAAAACTGATTGGTTATCATGCAGAGCTGCACCAGATTTTGCACCCGTTTTAGGAAATCCACCCCTATATGTCTACAACTTTGTAGACACATGGCCATCAAACCCACTATATAGACCAGCCTTTCTTAACCTTTTTACCGCTGGGGAACCCTAAAAATAATTTTCAGGTCCCGGGGAACCCCTGATAAAACCCATTCATTGGGAGTCAGTGGGAACAATGCCCCTTACTTTGGTGGTCAGTGAGAAGAATGGCCTTTTTTACAGTAGTGGTAAGAATGTCCGCCTTACAGAGAATTATGGTGTAATACCACTGCCTCCCCCAAGTGGAATTGGCTCAGAACTATGTAGGCACCATCAAACAGGAGGTACATCAGCCACAGCTCAAGGAACCCCTAGTCACCTCTGGAGGAACCCTAGGGTTCCACGGAACCCTGGTTGAGAATGGCTGATATAGACAATCTTCCAAAGGATTGCATTCAGGTGCGTCCAGTTACCTCAATGCTGCTGAGTACCCATGGTTTGAATTGGAACGCAGTTTGCGTAACTGGACTTCTCCTCCAACATCAGTACCTAACCCCCCAAATGTTATTTTAACTGAATGAGCACAAATTCCCATGGACAAATTCCAAAATCCTATGGAAAGACCTCCAAAAAGATAGAAAGATGCAAAGAGAATGGGCGCAACACCATTAATTTCCAATGTATTATTATGGGATGTCCAATAATCCCTTATTATCACACTTGTGAACAAACTCTTGGTCATATGGTGTATAATATAATTTTTTCAGTTTGATGATGAATTACAATTTAATCCAATGGGAAAGATTTACTGAAACTGGTGCACACAGAATCTGATGCAGCTCTGCATAGTAACAAATCAGCTTCTAACTTCAGCTTGTTCAATTAAGCCTTGACAATAAAACCTGGAATGGGATTGGTTACTGTGCACAGCAGCAGCAGATTCTCCCGAAGCCGATCGATCCCTCGGCTCTCAGATAATACCGCCGCCGCCATTTTTGGTAAGAGAATCAGGAAGTGAAACTTGTGGTGCGCAATGCCACTGGTCCCCGCTGTCTTCTGGGACCTGTGTATTGCCCAGAAGACAGCGGGGGGGGGAGTGACGTAGATACCCGCGGGTGGCTTGGATATCTATGCCCAGAAGTGGGAGCAAAATACCTATATTACACAGGTATCTGCTCCTCCCTCCCCCTGAAAAGTGTGGGGTGTTCCAAAAAGAGAAAGTTCCATTTTTGGGTGGAACTCCACTTTAACCACTTAAGGACCGCCGCAGACAGATTTACATTGTCAGAAGGGCACAGCTAGGCGAATGGGGCACTCACGACCCTCTCGCGAGCTCCGTGACTGTGCCCACGGGTCCTGCGGACCTGATGTCCTCTGGTTTCCCGCGATTGGGTCACAGAGCTGAAGAATGCAGAATGAAGTGTAAACACAACATCTGCCCGTTCTTCCTAGTGACATGTCACTGACTGTCTGTTCCCTGTCATCGGGAACAGTGATCAGTGAAGTGTCTCGGCAAGCCACGCCCCCTAAAAGTTAGAAGCACTCCCTAGGTCACACTTAACCCCTACAGGTTAACCCCTTCACTGCCTATGACATTTTTACAGTAATCAGTGCATTTTTTGTAGCACTGATTGCTGTAAAAATGACAATGGTCTCAAAATGGTGTCAAAAGTGTCCAATGTGTCCGCCATAAAGTCGAATAAAAATCACGATAAAAATAGCAGATCGCCGACATTACTAGTAAAAACAATTATAATAATAAAAAGGCCATAAAACTATCCCGTATTTTGTAGACGTTATAACTTTTGCGCAAACCAATCACTAAATGCTTATTGCGATTTTTTTACCAGAATTATATAGAAGAATACGTATTGGCCTAAACTGAGAAAAAAAAAAGTTTTTATATATTTCTAGGGGATATTTATTATAGCAAAAAGTAAAAAAAATCTTTTTTTTTTTCAAAATTGTCGCCCTATTTTTGTTTAAAATTGCAAGAAAAATAAAAAATTCAGACATGATCAAATACCACCAAAAGAAAGCTCTATTTGTGGGGAAAAAGGGACAATTTTGTTTGGGAGCCACGTTGCACGACTGCGCAATTGTCAGTTAAAGCGACGCAGTGCCGAATCGCCAAAAGTGGCCAGGTCTTTGGTCAGCCAAATGGTCCGGGGCTTAAGTGGTTAAGCATATGACAAGGAAATAAAAAAAAAAAATGCAGTACTTTTCTGCATTACCTAAACATTCCTTTAGGTTTTATGTCTTTAAAGACCATGCAAGTACAGAAAAATATTGTAAGCAGAACATCAATTATCACTTCCTTGCTATAGGCCCTTTACTAACAAACAAATCAGTCCATATGCAGAAACCTCCTATGTATACAAATCCTCCTGTAGCTGTTCCGGGGTGCAACATACATTACATAAAGCATTAAACTATGAAAAAAATAAAAGAGAATAAGAAAAGGGAAGTAAACAATCTGGTTCCCGTAAAAACACTTCATTTAAAAAGAAAGAAAAAAGATTGCATTCACTTATGCCAGATGCCTCGTTTAAATCCTCAGATCCACAGAAAAAGCTGAACACTGAAACCACGGCCAGCAGCGTGGATGACAGCTCAGTTTTTAGTCCTCTCCTATGCTGTCAGGCCAGGGAAAGAATGACAAACTCCCACACATGGAAGAAAAGTTTACGCCGGAGCCTGCAGCCAATGTGGATGGCTGTTGTTTTGACATGTAGCAAATGGATGACAAGGCGACATGTTGTGAGTAATCCTTTCTCAAGCCTGCCAGCACAACGCAAAGTGTCCCAAGCACCCAGATAGCAAGCAATTGTGCTGCAGGTTTGGAAATAAATTGCCAAGCTATTGCTAGACTTGCCAGGCTGCACAAGTTTGTTGCACAATTGCAGCAAATCCACATTACAAGACTCCAGATCAACTTTTTTTGCAAACATTCTGCAAGTCTGCTGTAAGTTCTGGTTCAGTTATGTTGTGCAATAGTCATCCCACCACAGGGGTCACTGTGACACACAGAGCTCTTGCTGTAGAATCAGCACTGCAACTTTGCTCTTGCTAGAGACTTGCCACGTAAATGTGCTACAAATTGGCAAAGTGTCAACCAGGGGCGGACTGACCATTTGGGCATTTGGGCACTGTCCCATGCCACTAGGGGGCCCCATCAAGGTTGCCAGCCTCAGTAAAACCAGGCACAGCATGTAAAAATCTGTGTTTTTATTTACATCTGTCCCTGAAATAATATGTATGTGTATACTGTGTGCGTACTGTGTGTATATTTATGTGTATACTGTGTGTATATTTATGTGTATACTGTGTGTGTACTGTGCGTATATTTGTGTGTGTACTGTGTGTATATTTACAGTATGTGTATACTGTGTGTATATTTATGTGTATACTGTGTGTGTACTGTGTGTATATTTATGTGTATACTGTGTGTGTACTGTGTGTATATTTATGTGTATACTGTGTGTGTACTGTGTGTATATTTACAGTATGTGTATACTGTGTGTATATTTATGTGTATACTGTGTGTGTACTGTGTGTATATTTATGTGTATACTGTGTGTGTACTGTGTGTATATTTATGTGTATACTGTGTGTGTACTGTGTGTATATTTACAGTATGTGTATACTGTGTGTATATTTATGTGTATACTGTGTGTGTACTGTGTGTATATTTATGTGTATACTGTGTGTGTACTGTGTGTATATTTATGTGAATACTGTGTGCGTACTGTGTGTATATTTATGTGTGTACTGTGTGTATATTTATGTGTATACTGTGTGTGTACTGTGTGTATATTTACAGTATGTGTATACTGTGTGTATATTTATGTGTATACTGTGTGTGTACTGTGTGTATATTTATGTGTATACTGTGTGTGTACTGTGTGTATATTTATGTGAATACTGTGTGCGTACTGTGTGTATATGTATGTGTATACTGTGTGTACTGTGTGTATATGTATGTGTGTACTGTGTGTGTACTGTGTGTATATTTATGTGTATACTGTGTGTGTACTGTGTGTATATTTATGTGTATACTGTGTGTGTACTGTGTGTATATTTATGGGTATACTGTGTGTGTACTGTGTGTATATTTATGGGTATACTGTGTGTGTACTGTGTGTATATTTATGTGTATACTGTGTGTGTACTGTGTGTATATTTATGTGTATACTGTGTGTATATTTATGTGTATACTGTGTGTGTATATTTATGTGTATATTGTGTGCGTACTGTGTGTATATTTATGTGTACAGTATACTGTGTGTATATTTATGTGTATACTGTGTGCGTACCGTGTGTATATTTATGTGTATACTGTGTGCGTACCGTGTGTATATTTATGTGTACAGTATACTGTGTGTATACTGTGTGTGTGTGTGTGTGTACTGTGTGTTTATGTATGTGTATACTTTGTGTGTGTACTGTGTGTCTGTATGTGTACACTGTTCCCAGGAGAGAGCGGGGACCAGTGATGGCGCACCGCAATCCTCGCTCATGTGTAGTAGGGAATCGGGCAGTAAAGCCGCAAAGGCTTCTCTTCCTGATTCCCTGACCAAGGATAGCGGCGGAAGCAGCCGAGGACCGAGCGATTGCTCATTCCTCGGCTGCTGACATCACAGGCGCGCTGGACAGGTAAGTGTCCATTTTTTAAAAGTCAGCAGCTTCCGTATTTGTAGCTGCTGGCTTTTAAAAAAAAAAATCGGCGGAACCTCTGCTTTAATTGAGCCAGAATATGTGCTTCCCTTTTCTCTACCTCTTTTATTTTTGTTTTTATTTTTAAGTACAGAAACATACCGATTGATCTGCCAGAAATAAACTTAACCACTTCAATACCAGGCTTTTATACCACCTCCATACCGGGCCTATTCTGACACTTCTCTCCTACATGTAATAATCATCATTCTTTTGCTAGAAAATTACGCAATACCCCCAAACATTATATATGTTTTTTTAGCAGACACCCTAGGGAATAAAACGATGGTCATTGCAACGTTTTATATCGCACGGTATTTACGCAATCATTTTTCAAACGCCTTTTTTTGTAAAAAAAATTGTTTCATGAATTAAAAAAATAACAAAACAGTTAAGTTAGCCCAATTTTTTTGTATTATGTGAAAGATTATGTAACACCGAGTAAATAGATACCCAACATGTCACGCTTTAATTATGCGCACACTAATGGAATGGCGCCAAACTTCGGTACTTAAAAATCTCCATAGGCAACGCTTTTTTTATTTTTTACAGGTTACCAGTTTAGATTTACAGAGGAAATCTAGTGCTATATTCATTTCTGGCACTCTAACGCAGGGGTGTCAAACTGGCGGCCCTCCAGCTGTTCCGAAACTACAAGTCCCATCATGCCTCTGCCTGTGGGAGTCATGCTTTGTAACTGTTAGCCTTGCAATGCCTCATGGGACTTGTAGTTTTGCAACAGCTGGAGGGCCGCCAGTTTGACACCCCTGCTCTAACGCATGCGGCGATACCTCACTTATGTGGTTTAAACGGCGTTTACATATGTCAGCGGGACTTAGGTGTGCGTTCGCTTCTGCACGCGAGCTATCGGGGACAGGGGCGTTTTAATTATTTTTTTTATTTTTTTTTACTTATTTTTTATTTTTTTCCCACTTTTTTTCAATTTTTATATTTTTTTCCACTTTAATTCCTATTACAAGGAATGTAAACATCCCTTGTAATAGGAAATGTGTGTGACAGGTCCTCTTTAAGGAGAGATGCGGGGTCAATAAGACCTCACATCTCTTCTCCAGGCTGGAAACCATGAGATCGGTGAAAAAAAATTCACCGATCTCATGAATGGTTGCTTACAGCCGCAATCGCGGCTTTGTTTACTTACGGGGACCCGGGCGCGACGTGATGGGTCCTCTGACGGTCATAGAGATGACTGGTGACCATCTGGTCACCAGTCATCTCTATGCTTCCTGCCATCGCCGAACGATTCGTTCTCCGGGCCCCGAAGGCACCGGAGAGCCCAGAGAAGCACCAGATGGCGGCGGGAGGGGGGGATGTCCCCTCCGGCAGCCTGTAAGAACGATCAAGTGGTGGGACCGCTGTTATGATCATTCTTATGTCGTGCAGAATCGGCAGCTGAAAAAGAGGATATCTGGATGATGCCTCTGGCTGCAGGCATCATTCAGATATCCACCTGCAAAGCCCAGGCCGTCAATTGACGGCCACTTAGAATGGGAGATCCCATCTCTGGCCGTCAATTGTCAATGGGCGGGTACTGAAGTGGTTAAAGTGTAATTCCACTGTTGTTGAAAAAAAAAAAAAAAACAATGCATATTGCAGGAATTTTGACACACTTTGCTGAAGATTACCTTTTTCTGTTCTGAAGAAATATCTGTTTGTATTCACAGACTGACTGAATAGGAGGGTCTGGTTCAATATAATTAACTAGTACACTCTAAGGGCTCTTTCACACGGGGCGGATCAGTAATGATCCGCCCCGTGCACCTCCGTTTGCTCAGCGGGGATCGCTCCGTTGATCCCCGCTGAGACGGCGGATGACAGGGCGGTCCCCGGACACTGTGCAGGGACCGCCCTGTCTTTCCTCCGCTCTCCCCTATGGGGGGTGGGCATGAACACGGACCGTATCCGCCAGACGGATGGAAAAGTAGATTTTTCCTCTGTCACACTTTGGTGGATCGGAGCGGGTCGGATGTCAGCGGGCATGTCACTGCTGACATCCGCGGCTCCATAGAGGAACACGGAGCGTCCGTTCAGGTCCGCCTAAAAAACTGGCAGGCGGATCTGAATGGTCTGCCCGTGTGAAAGAGCCCTAAGTGTTCTGATGAGAACAGCTGTGTCTTTATCATGGTACTTGCTTATGACAAAAGCTGGTTGCTATAGTTTAGAGCAGGGATCCTCAAACTACGGCCCTCCAGCTGTTGCAGAACTACACATCCCATGAGGCATTGTAAAACACTGACATTCACAGACATGACTAGGCATGATGGGAATTGTAGTTCCTGAACAACTGGAGGGCCGTAGTTCGAAGACCCCTGGTTTAGAGCATGGGTGCTTAATCTGTGGCCCTCCAATTGTTAAGGAACCACAAGTCCCATGATGTATTCCATGGCTGACAGTTACATGCATGACCCCCAAATGCAGAGACCTGATGGAACTTGTAGTTCCGCAACAGCTGAAGGGCCACAGGATGAGCACCCATGATGTAGAGCAGGGATCTCTAAACTACAGCCTTCAAGTTGTTGCAGTACTACTACTACAAATGAGCCACTGCAAAACTCGGACATTCAGAGACATGACTAAGCATGATGGGAATTGTAGTTCCTGGACAACTGGATGGCAATAGTTTGGAGACTAGTGGTGTAGAGCAGTGATCATCAACCCTGTTCTCAGGACCGTATGTATTGTATGTATTACCTTGGGGAGATTGCAATCACTGAGCAGCAAATGATATCACCTGTGATGTATTTCCATTATCTTGCAAACCTGGCCTGTTAGTGGGCCCTGAGGACAGGATTGATGACCATGGGTGTAGATGATAGAAAGTCTGGAGAAAACTGAACATGTAAAATTTGTCTGGGTTATGATAATGCATCCTGACAGCATTGTTTCATGTCAAGGCATTTTCATGTGCTATGGGGCTCCTGTGACATTCCATAGAGGACACTGTGAATGACTTCTGCTTCATGAATCCTTTGGTGGCCCCACCCAATAAAGGAGAGCAGGTTTATTCCTGAGGGGAATCATTTCTTTAACTAATCTATGCAGTACGTATTTGTTTCAGTTGCCCGATAGTTTTCAGATACTTCAGTGGGGACACCCTCAAGCCTTACTTTGAGTCACTACAATGGCCTCATATCCATAATTTGCAAAGGCAAAATGATACCAACTGTGAATTAAAGTGTGGCACACCCCTGATTAAACTTTGAAGAAAGGAAACAATTACCCCAAGGGGATTTGAATTGCAGCAATAAGTAGAAATAAATGAAATAAAAATTGTAAAAAAGTATAAAGTTTATTGGATGAAAAAACGTATAAAGTGGAAAAAACATCTGATAGGAATCAGGACATGAGCCCCAAAAACATTGATAAAAGTTTATACATATATAAATATAGCCAATATGAATTTATACGACATTGTGATGATTCATTTATGCACAAAACCCCAACGCGTTTTGACCTTTGTAGCAATGGCATTCTTCAGGGGGAAAAAGATTTGCAAGCATAGATTCTATAATGAAATATATATACATAAATAAGACTTGTTAAAGAAAAAACAAACAACAAAAATGCATATATGTCAGGCCCCGTACACATGGCAGAGAACCTCGACGGGCGGAACACATCGTTCCGCCCGTCGAGGTTCTCGTCCGGCCGTCAGATTCGGTGACCAGCCCGTCGGGAAGGGCGACCAGCCATTCATCCGGACGGGTCGTCGAGCAAATAGAGAACCTGCTCTCTATTTGCGCAACGGGTTTCCCGACGGGCGGGGCTCGCCGAATCCGTACACACGGCCGAGGTTCTCGGCAGAATTAGGCTCCCAGCGAGGTTCTTGCTGGTTTCTGCCAAGAACCTCGGCCGTGTGTACGGGGCTTAAGATTTTCATGTATATACAGTCATTGTTAGTGACAGTAATAACATACCAAGGTGGATGTCGAGAGTTGGGACTATTGGTCAGCCATTAACCTCGCCGCCAAGAGCAGGCCGTCCCAAAGGACCATACAGGAAATTGGGGAGGTCAGTTGGTTTAAGAGTAAATTGGTTTGAGAGCGTTTTGCAACATGTTTTAATAAATTAGGACTTGATATACAAGCAATGTCTTGATATACAAAATATAGTAACACAAATAGAAGAGAGACACCTCTAAGTGTAGCAATATGGTTACAATTAATGACAGTACAACATTTAGAAACTCACATTGACATCATCCCTTCCACACTGCGCTCCATGAGTGGTTCAAGCCTCACTTTTAAATCACTCTACTGCAGGGTAATTTACCCATGGATGCCTGCATACTTAGATTTGCCTATTTTAATCATTAACCATGTGACTTGCTAAAAGTTGTACCTTCATTAAATGTAACCATATTACTAAACTTAAAGCTGTCTCTCTTCTCTTTTATGCTCTGTGCTCCTGCTGGATTTTGCTTGTAATCCCCTTGTGGAGGCTTCCATTTATGGATATTATGGTTACACAACCAGGTCACATTGCTATAATATTTTTATATGGTCTATAAACTGAAGGACTTATGAATAAATGGTTGTGGAATTAATCATTTGCATTTCCATGATTTCTTATGGGGAAATTCGCTTTGATATACAAGTGCTTTGGATTGGACTGCTGTGCTCTGATGAAGAGGCCCCTGACGCCTCGAAACGCGTAAGCCAGCAGTGACACACCTCAAAACCCCCCCAACATTCCAGAGTGTGGTTCGAGGGGTATTTACTTCATCTTTTTTGTGACAAGCCTTTTATCACCATTTCCTTGTGAGTAGTTTTTAATACCATTTTTATTTATTAAATTGTCAAACAGCAATACACTAGGCTGGTGCGCCTTTCTTTTTTCTAAAGCCCCTTACACACGGTCGGACATCCAACAAAATTTCCCTTGGATTTTTGTCCTAATTAATTTTTTTCGATCACACCCATAGCATACACACGCTCGGACTTTTCTGCAAACTTTTCTAAAAAATTTCCATCATCACGTGGTTTTTCTGCTCTTTTCTGCTCTTTACTGCCACCCTTTGGTTAATTTCTGCTATTGTTGGTTGATTTTAACATTGGTTCTGAGCATGCGCATTTGTAATTTGTCCAAAAGTCCGATGGTTTGCTGTACACACTTTGCACCATCGGACTTTTGTTGCCTGAAAGTTGGTCCGTTCGCAGACCCAACTTTTTGTCCGATGAAAGCCAAAAAAGTTGGTCCGATGGAAGGTACACACGCTCGGACAAATGCGAAAAGTGTCAGATTTTGATGTTGGTTGGGCAAAAGTCCGACCGTGTGTACGAGGCTTTATCGTTTTTTTGCCAGGATTTTCCCCATTCATCAAGGGCAGCAAGGCCACTGTTACCATTTTGACACCTGTGGAAATCTCTATGCTGAACACTGACTAATTGTTGAACAACCCACTCGTGCGCAGGAGTTTGCTTTTCTGTTTCTATATCGCTTTGGATTACAAGCATGCTTCCGGAACAAATTAATCTTGCAAACCAAGGTTTTACTGTATCTGGAAGCAAAATATTTATTTTAAAATGTTTAATAATATATCAACAGCCAAGCAATATATTGTTAATGTACACCTTATGTACTGCAAATGTCAAATCAACGACTCAAGTAGGTAACATCAATTTTAATTTCCGTCCAGTGGGCTTTGTGGGATATGAAAACTTTAAGAAACATCAAGTTGAGAGCTCTAATGACAAAGAAAATATGTTCTCTTCACTTTGAAGGTCTAGCCGACATTGTGTACTGAAAGCACTATACCTGACATCCAGGAAAATAGAACTCATTTTACTGTAACCTCTACCGGATCCAAAATGCCATTCAAAAAAAAAATTCAAATAAAAATGTCCATTGCTTCAGAGCTGATGTCAACTGCTATTTTCAAAAGACTAAACAAAACATCATATTATGGAAAATAATTAGCAAACAGATGGTCTCCAAGGACGCAAACACGCTATCCTCAACCTTTACAAGACGTGCACTTACCAGAAATAAGAAATATGGTTTTTGATTTAAAATAATCTCATTAGAGAGACGGATCAACCACAAACCTCACCACGTCTTTGAATGACTGCAGAAAGATGGCTCGCCAAATGTAATCAAATGTTGAGTGGAAAAAAGTCCACTTTGAAGATAGAATGGAGAAGGAAGGACATAAGCAACAGAGCACATCCGTTGTTTTATGTCAGATCCCATTGCTGCAAATTCATAAATAGCAAGATAATTATGAAATATTGATCGACATTATCTGTTGTTCAGGATGCTGCATACATCATTAAAAGGACATTTTGTCTCAGTTCTAGTAAATTGAATATTTTGCTGATACTGTTCTCCAGCGTTTTATAGTTTTAATATGTTTGATTTTTTTTTTCTTTCAATCGGCAGTACTTGAAAATACTTTAGTTCCATCTCATTTCTTCAGAGACAAGGCGCTGTCTGGTGGGTCCTAATGATTCTTGTGAAATATTATTTTAATGAACCTGTGAAACTCATCATTGTACTTTTGCGTTTGTTGTTGGATTGCTAATGATACCCATCCATTATGTAAATGGCTTTGTAAGCAAGACAGATATCATAAATACAGATAGTCACTTCTTGTTTTACCACTGTATTTCCCTGATAGACATGCCTCATGCTGTGAAGGTAATGTTTCGTAACCGTAGCTCTTCTGTTGTCAGCATGCCATGAAAACTCATTCATATATCTGTAAAAGGCGACGACAGAGGCGCTATTAGATGTTGTTACCCTCCTATTGTTGTTTACGTTATCCTTCCTTTATAATGTAATTATGCATAATTAATATTCATTTAGTTAAAAAAAAATAAGATTGGACTATTATTATGTTGTTCTTACAAAGCCGATATGTGCTTTATATTATACAACTGTTATGCAGTAACACGTGTGGGCTCGATTTTGAGATTTGATGGCCATCGTGAAAGGATTTTTTTTTATTGTTTATTGAAGGTTTTTCAGCATACATAGAAGACAAACAGATACAAGAGCCGCACAAATGGCGCTAAGCCTATAGAGTAGGCGCACATAACAAAGGCCTGAATAGGCTAACATGTAATACAAAAGAAAAATAAATATAATATAAGACACAATAGGATTGAAAAACAGCACAAGCAAGGTGAGTCAGGGAGACCAGCCTACGTATTAGAATTCTAAGCTGGCGGGTGTCAATGGGAAACTCGTCCTTTCAGGTTTATCATTTAACGCATTAACCTGAGAATAATTAACCCTAAAAATAGCAACAGAATATATGATACTGGGTCTCTCTGTCATCTCTACAGATTACATGGGATGCTCCATTCCATTCATTAAAAAAAAAAGAGAGAGAGAAAAATGATTGAAGGGATTTTGGGGAACTGTGGTGTCCCAAAGTTTATGTTACAGTGGCCATTTCCCAATGCCCTGCACATGTGGGGTACCCAAGTAGGAGGCCATCCTTTACCATCACTGGTCCATGAGGCCTGCTGATCCAAGTTGGAGCTCAGTGGGCTAGGTCAGGAGCATAATCTACTGCAAAAGTATAGTCAAACCAGCAAAACAATGTATTGTGGTATTGTTCTTCTTTATGGTTAGAGGGTGCCAGTAATACTCCCAAGAGAATATTTCTTGAATTTTGTGATGCCAGACTCCCAAAAGGGGTGGTTTTGTTTGTTGCTAGAACAGGGGTATACAGGCCTTGGCAGTTGGATAGTGAGAAAGCGTTTGTAGCGTTTGGAGAACATAGGGGACCAGATGTATCATGTAAGCCGCCAGTTCGTCACCTGGTTTCACATCAGTGAGTTTGTAGATCAGGTTCTGAACCCGAGTCCAAAATGGTTGCAGAAACAGGCAGGTCTAAAAGATGTGCAGAAATGTACCCTCCTGTACCCTCCTGGCTCTAGCGCAGGGAACGAGATTTGTGGAAATATCTTGTGAACGGCCGAAGAGACTTTGTACCAGCCAGTCAAAATCTTAAACCCTGTTTCTTGAAGAGCATTGGAAATTGAGGCCCTATGGGTGAAGTGAATGATGCAGTCCTTGTATTGCTCTGAAAAACGAACGCCTAAATCAGACTACAATTTGGCGACGCAGGAGGGATATTGATAGTTGGAGGGGAGGGCTAGAATCTTATATGTCATGGATAGGCCGTGTCTGTTGGGGGACCTAGAGTGGCAAAACTTCTCAATTGTCAATTGAGGATGAGGGGGGTGGGTTTCCATAAGCTTTACAGAAAAAAATCTTAATTGCAGAGCGGGGCAGAAGAGAAGGCGTTCTTCCATTATATACTGAAGTTGAGATATAGTTTTGTACCCTGCAGGAGTAAGAAAGACCTCTGGGGGGGTGAGGTGGAACAGTTTGTTTAGGCCAAGTGGGAAAAATATGGATGTCCTAACACTGGAGTCAAACGTAAGGGGTAACAAGCTGCTAAGATACATTAAGGTGTTACTAAACCCCGTAATATGAAAATAGTTCATCTGCATAGCTCCCAACTGTCCCTGATTTCGAGGGACTGTCCCTCTTTACCCCTCATTTGTCCCTGAGTTAGTACCTTGATCCTGATAATATAATCCAAAGTTGTACATGTAAATCCAAGTGGATCTAAGACAGAAAACGTGCTATTTTTGTCGAAGGGGAGCCACAGGGCCACTCCCAATGTCATGTGAAGCGTCAAATGAGAGGGGTAACGCCAACACTCGAGCAGCCTGAGTCTTCCGGCAGTGTGACACCCACAAACCCTCATGGCAGACACCAGTAGAATTACACGTGTCAGAACATGGCGCCGCATTGACATCACACGTACGGCGCATGGAACATGATGTCGATGCACGTTAGGTGAATTGCCCCCAGCGCCCAGGGAGGTCAGGGGGCGGGGCAGGCACCAAGCACGCATTGCAGCTCCCGGAAATTACAAAAACACTAGTGACACCAAGGCCACCTTTGCGGCCGAGAAGGGGACAGTGTCAAGGTGAAACTAGTGGATGTGTGTAAAAAAATATAATATAAGTTAAAAATTGTGTTTTTTTTTTTTTTAATTGTCGCTCTTTTAAAAAAAATAAAAAACGCAAAGATGATCAAATACCACCAAAAGAAATCTCTATTCGTGGGACATCAATTTCGTTTGGGTCCAATGTTGCACGACCGCACAACTGTCTGGTAAAATTACACAGTGCCGTATCACAAAAAATGGCCAGGTCACGAAAGGTGATTTACCCACTTCCAGGGATGAAGTGGTTAAAATGGCAAGTGAGACAGACCATTAGCGTTAACTGTCTAATTAATGTAGAATTCAGACTAAAGTGCAGAACGCAGCTCTGAACGGTTAAATAATGTATGCAAAGGGTTTCAACAATCCAAAATGTTACAAATCCGAGTCTTGTGATCTAGGCACCACTCTCAAACAACACAGACAGGCCCTGGTTCTCACCCACAGTGGTTGGACAGCTCAATAGTCAATACATACCAAGAAAAGGTGTGCGCAGGGGGTGTGCCAGTTGTGCCAGTTGTACCATGCGCAGTACCGATTCCCCCTACTGCCTGGACTTCGTCCTGTGTTGGGCCCTCCTACCACCCTGCAGTGCTGCTTGCTTTTCTCCTCTCCTCTCCCCCCAGCTGCTGTGGGGGGATGCTTCAGGATGGAAATGTGTCATTTACCAGTCCTTTTCAAAATGAACACATTCACTCACTGTGTTCATTCATAGTAGGCTTCCATTTGTGAATGAACAGGAAGCTGCTCAGCAAAGAGCAATTCCCATTCATTCACTGCCCCATGCAGCTGAGGTTACAGAGAAAGGCATGTGTGTTTTAGTTTTAGGGTGCACACCCTAATGCAATAGGCTGAGCACACCTATGCATACCAGAAGATGGTACTGACCATATGACTGGAAGAACAAGTGAGCAGCAGCTCGATAATTATACCTCTGCTTGATCTGTTTTCCTTACTTTTCAGCTCATGTGCACTGCAGCAGAGCCTTGCCCTTTTAGCACTGACACCCTCATCTCTAATGCCGCATACACATGATCAGAAATTCCAACAAGAAAACTGTGGATTTTTTCTGACGGAATGTTGGCTCAAACTTGTCTTGCATACACACGGTCACACAAATTGGAAATTACGACCATCAAGAACGCAGTGACGTACAAGACATACGACGAGCCGAGAACAATGAAATTCAATAGGCAGTTCGGCTCTGCTTGATTCTGAGCATGCATGTTTTTTTGCATACAGACGAGTGGATTTTCCGATTGGAACTTTTTTTCAGCAGAAAAATAGAGAACCTGCTCTCAATCTTTTGTTGGCGGAAATTTCCGACATCAATAGTCCGATGGAGCATACACACGGTCGGAATTTCCGACCAAAAGCTCAAATCTGACTTTTCTTGTAGGAATTTCAGATCGTGCATACGCGGCATTGGGCTTAGTTCACACTGATGTGACATAGGATCCGACTTGTGGTGAGATTCCAAGTCAGATGACATGTGAAATTCAATGTTTCCCTATGAGAGCTGTCTTAACTGACACTACACAAGTCAGTCCGACTTTAGAAAAGGTTCCTGCACTACTTTAGTCCCACTTTGATACAACTTGATACAATGCCACAGAGTGTAAAAAGTCACATCAAAGTATCACGTACCTGGTACTGGAGGCCAATGGAGAGAGAGGGCTTCCCTGGCGGCTAAGTTCCAGACCCCCCTGAGGGTGAAAACAGGAAAGGTCAGGCCCAAAGAAGCACGGGCCGCCTGCTGGACTGTATGCAGGAGCTTCTAGAGTACAGCTGGTGTGCTGGTGTAGAATCAGCAGACAGGTGACACCCGTGAGGTGTTGCAGGATTCAGATAACACTGCGACTGGAGTGTGGTCAGGAGAAAGCCTAGGTCATGAGCCGGGTTGGTATCAGAGCAGACGTGGTCAGGTGGATAGCTGTAGTGGAACACAGGTAGCAAACCGGAGACAGGTCAAGGACAAGCCGGATTGGTAACAGGAGACACAGAAACAGGAATATCATTAAGATAACACACTTGAGCCGAAGATCAACCAGCAAATGCAGACACTAGCAGACTTCGCTATATAGGCCCATGTGACCTGCTGGTAGAGATGCTGGTTCCTAAAGTCCTTCTCCTGCCAGAGATACTGGACCCTAAAGCCCTTCTGTTGCCAGAGATGCTGGGTCCTAAAGTCCTTCTCCTGCCAGAGATACTGGGCCCTAAAGCCCTTCTGTTGCCAGAGATTCTGGGTCCTAAAGCCCTTCTCCTGCTGTTGGTTCCCTGACACAAAGCAACATCAAATTCATATTAAAGTTAAACTGCAAAGTTGCACTAAAAGTCGCGTGACTTTGGAGTTGGGCTAGTGTGAACCAAGCCTAATCTTACAATACAGGTGATTGTAGTTGGTGTTTTTTTCGTGATCTGCCCAGATTTCACTTTTTATTATTATGTTATTTAGGAGCATAAAGCATATTTGTTCCCAATGAGTCATCGGAGAGAAGAAGCAGAGATCAGAAGTTCTTGACATTCTTAGCCAGAAAATAAAAGAGGCAAATCCTGATTACAAAGTGAGACGCAGGCATTAAATAGACAGAGATGTGACGGCAGCTAAGATGCTCTCGTAAAATCTCTTTAATTAAGAAGGAAAAGAGAAGATTGAGAAGCACTAGCAGATACATTAAATAATCACTTATACAAGTATTCATCCATGAGAAGTATGTGCCACCCAGTAATCAGTTCAGATTTACAAACACGGAAAGACTGCATAGCTAAAGAATGTCTCTCTTTGCTACCATGGCATGATGATACTACATGAAAATAGTCGTCCCTTGTCTGGTGATTGTACAGTTATTTTCTAGAAGGGGGCATTAAATGAGTTGCCACAACTACACTAGGGATGAGCTTCGAGTTCGAGTAAAACTCATGTTCGACTCGAACATTGCTTGTTCGCCGAACAGCGAACTATTTGGGGTGTTCGCGGCAAGTTCGTGAGAACTTTAGAACCCTGTTAAAGTCTATGGGACTCGAACGTTTGAAATCTAAAGTGCTAATTTTAAAGGCTAATATGCAAGTTATTGTAATAAAAAGTGTTTGGGGACCTGGATCCTGCTCCAGGGGACATGTATCAATGCATTTTTTTTTTTAAAACTGCAGTTTTTTTGGCAGCAGTGATTTTAATAATTCCTTTAAGTGAAACAATAAAAGTGAAATATATTTAAATTTCATACCTGGGGGTGTGTATAGTATACCTGCAAAGTAGCGCTTGTTTCCCATGCTTAGAACTGTCCCTGCACAAAGTGTCATTTCTGAAGGAAAAAAAGTAATTTCAAATCACTCGCAGCTATAATGAATTGTCGGCTCCCGGCAATACAGAAAAAAGTCATTCATAAAAAAAAATGTGTCGGGGTCCACGGCATTTTTTTTTTAAATTTGGGGTGGAGTTCCCCTTAAAATCCATACCAAACCTGAAGGGTCTGGAATTGATATTTTGGGGGAACCCCACATAATTTTTTTTTATTTGACGCAGGGTTCCCCTTAATATCCATACCAGACCCTAAGATGAATGATTTTAAATTACTTTTTTCCTTCAGAAATTACATTTTGTGCAAGGACAGTTCTAAGCACAGGAAACAAGCGCTACTTTACAGGCATACTATACACCCCCCAAGGTACGAAATGTAAAGGAATATTTGAATTTTATTGTTTCACTTTAAGCATTATTAAAATCACTGCTCCTGAAAAAACGGACGTTTTTTAAAACTTTTTTTGCATTGATACATGTCCCCTGGGGCAGGACCCGGGTCCCCAAACACTTTTCAGGACAATAACTTGCATATTAGCCTTTAAAATTAGCACTTTAGATTTCAAATGTTCGAGTCCCATAGACTTTAAAAGGGTTCTAAAGTTCACACAAACTTTTGGTCTGTTCGCAGGTTCTGGTGCGAACCGAACCCAGGGGTGTTCGGCTCATCCCTAAACTACACCCTTTACATTGCTGGGGGGGCTCCCTGGCAAAGGACCTTGTTCCCATGTTAGTGAGGAGAAGGGCCTATTTCCCATGTCCCTAGCCCAGTGTATGTGTGCATCCAGGCCCCCTATTTAAAATATAGTTCAAACAACTATAAAGTGAGCTTAGCTGGCAGGCTGGGTGAGAACTGTGTAGGTAATTTATCCACTTGCTTACTGGGCACTAAAACCCCCTTCCTGCCCAGACCAATTTTCAGCTTTCAGAGCTCTCACTCTTTGAATGACATTTTTATAAAAAATTTCCCCCACAAATAGAGCTTTCTTTTGGTGGTATTTAATCACCTCTGTGTTTTTTATTTTTTGTTAAAAAAACTAAAAAAGACCAAATTAAAGGGGTTGTAAAGGTTTGTTTTTTATTTTCTGAATAGGTTCCTTTAAGCTAGTGCATTGTTGGTTCACTTACCTTTTCCTTCGATTTCCCTTCTAAATGTTTTTTTTCTTTGTTTCCTTTGTCTGAATTTCTCACTTCCTGTTACTCCTCAGTAAGGTGTTCAGTAAGCTGTTATAAATGACTTTCCACCGCTCAGATGATGGTGGAAAGCTTACTGAGGAGGGACAGGAAGTGAGAAATTTAGACAAAGAAAAAAAACATTTAGAAGGGAAATGGAAGGAAAAGTTAAGTGAACCAACAATGCACTAGCTTAAAGGAACTGATTTAGAAAAAAAAAGATGAACCTTTACAAACCCTTTAAAAAAAAATACAAAATGTATATTTATACAATTTTGCAAACAGGTAATTTTAGTCCTTCATTGATGTACGCTGATGAGGCTGCACTGATGGGCACCGATGGGCTGCACTGATGGGTACCGACGGGCTGCACTGATGGGCACTTATAGGTGGCACTGGTGGGCATTGAGAGGTGACACTGAGAGGTGGCACTGAGAAGTGACAGTAATAGGTGGCGCTGATAGGTGGCACTGATAGGTGGCAGTGATGGGCACTGATAGGTGGCAGTGATGGGCACTGATAAGTGGCAGTGATGGGCACTGTTGGGTGGCAATGATGGCCACTGATTGGCACTGGTAGGTGACACTGATAGGCAGCATTGCTAGGTGGCACTGATAAGACACTGATTGGCACCACTAGTGGGCATTGATATGTGGCACTTGTGGGCATTGATAGGTGGCACGTTTTGCACTGGTGGGTACTGTGGGCACTGGCAGGTGGCATTGGCAGGTGGCACTGGCAGGCTGTACTGGTGGGCACAGATAAGGTGCCTGTGTCCCTTCCTCTTCAGGACTGATGTCCCTTGCACAAGGGTGGGTGATCTGCTTTTTTTTCTCCTCGCGCTTACCGAGCTTTTGTTTACATCACATGATGAGCTGTCATTGGCAGCAAGGCCCTCCGAAAGTTCGGCCCCCCTCCTCTTCTCCCGCCATCGGGCCATTCAGAAAGCACAGCACGCTTAGTGCATGCACAGTAGGGAACCGGCTGTAAAGCCACAATGCTGCACTGCTGGTTTCCCTTACAAGGAATGGTGGCAGCAACACCCGAGAGCTGATTGAAAAATCGTCTGAGGTGCCAAAATTTCGGGCGCCCTGGACAGGTAAGTGTCCTAATATTAAAGGTCAGCAACTACAGTATATGTAGCTGCTGACTTTTAATTTTTGATTGGGGGGAGCTGAAGCTCTACTTTAACTGGTTAAGGACCGCCGCATGTACATTTACATCGGCAGAATGGCACCAACAGGCACATCAAAGTATATATACGTTGGTGCCTTGAGGGGGTTCGGGGGTCCAATCAGACCCCCCCCCCCCGTACATACGGCGGTCCCTGTATCTGGCCGAGCGATTCGGGATGAGGGGGCGGCTATTCGTTTTTGTCCGCCCCCTCCGGATCGCACTCTGCCAATCCGCGCGCCCCCCCGCCCTGTCACTTCCTCCTCCTGTGTAAACACAGGAAGGAGAAAGTGATGTGATCTCTCCTTCAGCGTATTTTTCAACCACCGCTGAGGAGAGATCACATCGCACAGTAAGTCTGCACTAACACTACACTGACACACACTACACATAGTCACATTAACCCCTTGCGATCGCTCTATTTTTGTATATAGCGCAAAAAATAAAAATCGCAGAGGCGATCAAATACCACCACAAGAAAGCTCTATTTGTGAGAAGAAAAGGACGCAAATTTTGTTTGGAAGCCACGTCGCACGACCGCGCAATTGTCAGTTAAAGCGACGCAGTGCCGAATCGCAAAAAGGGGCCAGGTCATTTACCTGCATTTTGGTCCGAGTCTTAAGTGGTTAAGGCATCTGTGGTGATTGATGCCCCCTTGAAAGGCTCATCATTTTATGAAAGACTTCGAAACTGCAATTGCTATGGGCAGCAAAAGGTTTTCTTTCTAGCATACTTTTTATACATAGGCCCCGATATGTTTTCAAAGTTTGAGTGTAAAGTTTAATTATTCAAAAAGAAAAAAAAAGAAATACATATACTGACTGTGACTAGCAATAATAGAGCAGTGATTGTTTTTATCTAAATTTTGCATAACAGTTTTATGACTTGTTCATCCTGCCAGTAGATCTGTCATTTTTCCATTAATTGTAACGGGCCAAGCTGTTCGGTAATGGGGCGGTTTAATTGACGTGAAGTTTGTGTCTCGGCTGCTTAATGGACAGAAGAGCTGTCAATCAACCAGCAGGGAGTAGTGACTGCAGTAAATTGCATAAAAGCACAGGGAGACCGACATCCTTCAGCTGGCGAAGAGAGAGAAGCTGACAGGATCAACAGATGCCTATTAAATGTTTACTCAGACCAATATAAAAACTACATTTACAAAGCAAAGGAGAGCTATTTACAGAAATGTATACTTTAGATTACAGTAAAAGACCTTTAAAGCTTTATTAAAGCCTGTTTTTTTATTTATTCTTAAATAACAAACATGTTATACTTACCTGCTCTGTGCAATGGTTTTGCACAGAGCAGCCCAGATCCTCCTCTTTTCGCCGGCGCTCCTGCCTCCTCCCTCCAGCCAAGTGCCCCCCACAGTAAGCAGTTTGTTGTGGGGGCACCCAAGCAGGCGTGCTCCCAAGCCATTCACACATAGAGCCGTGTATCAGCCCCGCCCCCTCCGTTTCCTGATTGGCTCACTGGCTGTGATTGAAAGCAGCGGGAGCCGCTGCCAAAAGCCAATCTTTATGAATGCAAGTCCCCGGAGAGGCAAGGCTTTTGTGGTCATTGCTGGATCAAAAGGGGGCTCAAGCATTTGTTAGGGGCCTGCTGCACACAAGGGCCCGGATTCACGTAGAGAGGCGTATCTTTGTGTGGGCGTAGCGTATCTTCTTTACGCTACGCCGCCGCAACTTAGAGAGGCAAGTGCAGTATTCACAAAGAACAATTGCTCCGTAAGTTGCGGCGGCGTGGCGTAAATTGGTCGGCGTAAGCCCGCCTAATTCAAAGTAGGAAGGAGGTGGGCGGCATCTCTTTAAATTAAGTGTGACCCCATGCTAATGAATGGCCGGTCGAACTGGGCATGCGCGTGCATGCTCAGAATCACGTTGCATATACTTCCTAAAGAGACGTTGGCGCAATGCCTACGACGTGTGAACGTAACCTACGGCCAGCCCTATTCACGTACTACGTAAACGGCGTAAAACAACGTAAAATTCGATGGCGTCGTTCCCTGGCCCATACCTTTGCATTAGCTGTGCCTCATATAGCAGGGGTAACTTTACGCCGGACGTAAGCCTTACGCAAATCGCATATATGAAGCGGCCGGGCGCATCTACGTTCGTGAATCGGCATATCTTACTCATTTGCATTTTTATAATGGAAACGCCAAATGCGTCCAGCGTAACAATGCGCCCACGATACCACGGCGTAAGCAAGTTATGACTGAAGCCATGTTTTTCGGCGTATCTCGCTTTGTAAATCGGCGCAAAGATGCGACGGCACACATTTGTACTTACGACGGCGTATCTTTTGATACGCTGGCGTAAAGCCTTTGTGAATCTGGGCTATAAGGTTTTCTACCTTCATTCATCAAGGTAAAAAACCTTGTGCATTTACAACCACTTTAAAGCCCAGTTCCTAGCTTTGTGCTTCCCCTTCAGAACCCAAGCAGTATGTTTTTTTTTGCTTGTTTTTTCCTTTAATACCTACCTTTTTCCGATGTCCTCTGGCCAGCCCCTGGGTCCGCTTTCTCTTGGGTTTTCATCCAGTGTTGAACGTCATTCAACCTGACATACATTCTGTGGTACTGTGGGGGACAGCTCTGTATTGCAACCACATTTTTTTTTAAAAACACTCCCTCCCACACTCACACCAATAAAAAACAAAAATAAACTTAGACCAGAGTTGGTGATACAGGAGAATGAGAACATATGGGAATAATTATATCTTGAGTATGTAGAATATGTACTAGCTGGGGAAGAATACGCAGAGAAAAGGAGGGAGACTAGAAGGGAGAGGGGGAGGAGGGGGGTATAGAGATGTTTTATTTATTTTTTGAAGATTTGAAGATTATAGGTGGTATATTTATATATATATGTGTTATAATGTCTTTGTTCTAAAAATGAATAAAACTATTAAATATAAAATAAAAAAGAGTTGGGTTTTGACCCCCTACCTTCGGGAGTAGCTGCTAAGGGATCTATTGTTGCTGGAGAAGATCTATTTTTGCAGGGGGGTTCTGTTATTTTTTGGAAGGTCTATTGTTGCTGATGGGAGCAGGGCCATCTTAATAGCATCATGGGCCCCTGAGCAAGGTAATGCTCTGGGGCCCCCCTAAAATGATGACAGTGCAGGTAAACAGACATCAAGTAGGTAAGTGTCAGACTGCCTCCCCTGTGTATCTATCACTGTCAGTTCCATCATGGGGCAATAGAAGATTATGGGGCCCCCAATTTTGAGGCAGCGTGGGCCAGGGGCGGACTGACAACTCATGGGGCCCCCGGGCAATAGAAGATTATGGGGCCCCTGGGCTTACAGATGGTCACCATGCCAGGAGGCAGTGCAGAGGCGGGGCAGCTAAAATCTCGGGATTTTCACATCAAAAGCATGTCGGTTTCGGACATATCAGGGACAGATGTAAAAAAAACACAGATTTTTACATACTATCCCTGGTTTTACTGAGCCTGGCAACCCTGAGGGGGCCCTCTAGTGGCATGGGGCCCTCGGGCAGTGCCCGAGTGACTCAATGGTCAGTGCGCCCCTGGCGTGGGCTCAAGGACCAGCTGCTTTGGAGAAAGTGCAGGGGCCCCCCAGGCAGCTGGGGCCCCTGGGCAGTGCCCAGGTGTGCCCTCTCATTAAGACAGCCCTGGATGGGGGCTTTATTGTTGATGGGAGTGGGATCTTCTGTGGGTTGGGGGGGGTGGGGGGAATATTGGTGCTGACTGCCATGGAGATCTGATGTTGAGGGTATTTTGTTGCGGGTGATCCGTTGGTCTTGGGGGTCTATTCTTGCTGGCTGCTGGGCTGTCTATTGATGCTGGTTGCAGAAAGATCTGTTATTGCTGCTGGGGATCTTTTGTTGCTGGGGTAGGGGGTATTTTGTTGTGGGAGGTCCTTTGTTACTGGGGGAATCTATTGTTGCTGGCTGCACAACATTTTTTTTTACTGCTTTTCTTGTTATAATTAAATTTCATACAAATTACTTAGTACCACAAATTTTACTTGGTTCTGTATTTTCGAAAATGGGCAGTACTGGGAGATGGGTAGGGGGGAGAACCAAGGAGAACCAAGGAACGGTGCAGGAGATGGGTCGGGGGGGAAACAAGGGAGAGTTCCTGCACCTGTTGTCTGAGAAAAAAAAACCCTGCTCTGCTCTGAACATGTTTAGGGCTTTGATTCTGTTTAGCGTAATTACTGCAAGTACAGTGTATGAACGTTGGCAAAAAAAGTTTTCTATTTTTTGCAAGTACTCATATGCTGTACTCATGTTACACAAGGACTGCCATGTACACAAGAACAGTTGCATACAGCTATTCATGCAGTGGCGGTGCGTCCATTAGGGGCTCTTAGGTGCCGCCCCCTCTGTCACACCTACCTATCTGTGTAGAATGGGTAGATTCATTAATGCACAGTGGCTGCATTTGATGGGCATAGTGGCTGAATTTCACGGGACACAGTAGCTGCATTTAATGGGGCACAGTGACTGTAGTTGACAGGCACAGTGGCAGCATTTGATGGGGCACAGTGGCAGCATTTGATGGGGCACAGTGGCTGCATTTGATGGGGCACAGTGGCTGCATTTGATGGCCACAGTGGCTGTAGGTGATGGACACAGTGGCAGCATTTAATGGGGCCCAGTGGCTGCATTGGATGGGCACAGTGACTTCAGTTGATGGGCACTGTGGCTGCATTTGATGGGCACAGTGGCTGCATTTGATGGGCACAGTGGCTGCAATTTCTGACACCGTGGCTGCATTTAACAGGCTAGGGTTGTGGAATTTTATGGACACAGCAACTGCATTTGACAGGCACAGTGGCTGCATTTGATGGGGAACAAGTGGCTGCATTTGATGGGCAGAGGGGTGGCATTTGACAGGCACAGTGGCTGCATTTGATGGGACACAGTGGCGGCATTTGATGGGCACAGTTGCTGCATTTGATAGGCACAGTGGCTGCAGTTGATGGGCACAGTGGCGGCATTTGACAGACACAGTGGCTGCATTTGATGGGACACAGTGGTTGCATTTGATGTGCACAGTTTCTGCATTTGATAGGCACAGTGGCTGCATTTGATGGGCACAGTGGCTGCATTTGATGGGCACAGTGGCTGCATTTGATGGGCACAGTGGCTGCATTTGATGGGCACAGTGGCTGCAATTGATGGAACAGTTGCTGCATTTGATGGGCACAGTGGCTGTAATTGATAGGCACAGTGGCTGTAATTGATGCGCACAGTGGCTGCAATTGATGGGCACAGTGGCTGCAATTGATGTTTTTTTTTCAGTATTTTTCTGAATTTTTCACTTCAATTATGGTAATGACAGGTCATGCTGTTACCTGGGCAGAGGAAATACGGCTGCAGTTATGCTGAACAAGCTCATAAGACCGGAGTCCAGGAGCCCTAATAATGGTATCTGTGCTAAAAAACCTTGGGAAACATTTCAATAAATAAGAGGGAAAGTACACAATTTTAGCTTCAATCCAAGCTTGTTTTTTTTTTTCTTCTTTCTTTTCCCGAAAGACAGAGCAAAACACGAGTCTACTTCTTTGCAGTTTAATTAAAATATTCATTCTTGCACGCATTTTATTTCATTAGCATATAGTAGATAAAGTCAAAGCAAAACTGTTTATTTAAAATCAAGTCATTTTGGAAGGAATAAGAAAATATAGAAGTGATTGCGTAAAGCGTGATCTATCGCTGAGTTATGTTGGCAGGACTTCTACTGGGTTTCAGGATTAAATTAAATTTACCAAAAAGTTTGCAATAGCTGTGTGTGTTCTGTTCTAATTAGGGGAAATGTGAGCAGAAAAAAATTATTGTATTTGGAAAAAAAGAATATTGTATAGACAATTAGGAAAAGGCCATAACCCCAACTACTGTACTTACTGGTGTATGTATTTAAATAGTTAATGATATTACTTATTAATAATATTTAATATTATATAGTAATATAATATATTGGTGCCCATATCGGTGCAGGTAAAATAAGTATATACTCGAGTATAAGCCGAGGCACCTAATTTTACCACAAAAATTGAAAAAAGTATTGACTCGAGTATAAGCCTAGGGTGTACATCTGCATGCCTCACTGTGTCCATGTGCATGCCTCACTGTGCCCATGCCTCACTGTGTCCATGTGCATGCCTCACTGTGCCCATGTGCATGCCTCACTGTGCCCATGCCTCACTGTGTCCATGTGCATGCCTCACTGTGTCCATGTGCATGCCTCACTGTGCCCATGTGCATGCCTCACTGCGTTCATGTGCATGCCTCACTGTGTCCATGCCTCACTGTGTCCATGTGCATGCCTCACTGTGCCCATATGCATGCCTCACTGTGTCCATGTGCATGCTTCACTGTGCCCATGTCTCGCTGTGTCCATGACTAGACTTCCTTTACCTTAGTGCAGTCCTCCTTCACTTACCTCATCCTTCCCTTTTGCTTTTAAATGTCCTTATTTCTTCTGAGAAACCCTCACTTCCTGTTCTTCGGTCTGTAACTACACACCGTAATGCAAGGCTTTCTCCCTGGTGTGGAGTGTCGTGCTCGCCCCCTCCCTTGGACTACAGGAGAGTCAGGACGCTCTCTACGTTTGCTTATAGAGAAATGAGCTGTGTGTTAGTAGGCATCCTGACTCTCCTGCTCGCCCCCTCCCCCCTCAAGGGAGGGGGAGAGCACGACACTCCACTGGCTAGTCATGTGACAATGGATTTAAATAAAAATGTGGGGTACATATGTATTTTTTTTAAGTTAAAATGCGATCCAGCACACCGGAGCTCCCCGCTGACATCTTCGGGAAAAGATCACTTTCCGCTTTCGTTGGTGCAGTCAGCTTGGGTATTGACGAAATGTACGCAATGGGAGCACGCTATGATCGATTTGTCCTTTGGACATAGCTGATCGCAGCTTGAGGTAAAGGGTTAATCACAGCGGCCCTTTACCATGTGATCAGCTATATCCAATCACAGTTTATCACAAGCAAACAAATGCCGGTTATCTGCATTTCCTGTCCTCTGCACTGTCACTATCTGAGCATAGGAAAGCCAAAAACTGGGGATCCTGTGACAGAGCACTCTTTCACTGATAATCAGGGCACTGATCATCAGTGTCCTGGTGATCAGTGCAGCTCCATCAGTGTCCGTCAGTGCCCATCAGTTCAAAATATCCGTGCCCATCAGTACCCATCAGTACCGCTTATTAGTGCCATCTATCAGTGCCCATTAGTGCCGCCTCATCAGTGCCCATTAGTACAGCATGTCAGTTTCCATCACTGCAGCATATCAGTGTCTATCAGTGCAGTATATCAGTGCCTATCATTATCGCTTACAAAGTTCCTCCTATCAGTGCCCGTTAGTGCCGCCTCAACAGTGCCCATCAGTGCAGCTTATCAGTGCCCATCAGTGCCGCAGCATCAGTGCCCATTAGTGCTGCTTCATCAGTGCCCATCAGTGCAGCATGCCAGTTTCCATCAGTGCAGCATATCAGTGTAGTATATCAGTGCCCATCAGTATCGTTATATCAGTATACAAAAGTTCTGTCTATGAGTGCCCATTAGTTGCCGCCTCATCAGTGCCCATCAGTGGCGCATCATCAGTGCCCATCAGTGCAACTTATTAGTGCCCATCAGTGCTGCCCCATCAGTCTCCAGCAGTGTAGCATCATCAGTGCCCATCAGTGCACCCTTATCAGTTCTCATCAGTGCTAAATTACCTACTTACAAAATAATATAACAGAAACAAAGAAAAAGCCCAGTAGGCAAGTGGTTAAAAAGCCTGCCCGTTAACCCATTTTTTATTATTTGTTTTAGCTTAATCTCTACTTTAAAGGTGTTTAAACACCCCCCCCCCCCCCACTCACAGATCAGCTTTAACTTAGTCAAAATAAAAATAAAAAGACGGCGCCAACACGTCTGCCTCTGTCACTGTTTCTAACACTTATATCTGTAAATTCATGTCAATAATGTATATATTGTCTCTGGTGTGTTAGCGCATTGCATATGCTCAAAAAACGTAAAAACATTTACAATTTTCATATTTCTCTGCACTTGCGAGATTATCTTAATATTTCATAATATTACGTTAGGAGCACTTTCTAAATCGTGCTTCTTGAGCCAATAAGCCATATTATTGTAATTTCATGGTAAGTGTTGTATTATGATGAGATTATCATAAAGGTCACAGATAGAATAAATGCATTTTTTAACAGCTCATATTACATTCAGTAGTATTTAGCAAAAATTGTACTCTTTTTATTAAACCAATATTGCAGCCAGCTACCCTACGAGGTTCTCGGCTTTTTGTAACATGTGCCCTATGAGGTTCTAAGCTTTGGTGACACCATCCTGACGAAGGGGTCCTCCGTGGCTCCGAAACATTGCATTCTCTCATTGCACTCCAAACTATTTTCTATTCGTCATAATGAGTCTTTTGAAAAGGTCATATTTTGCCACAAGTTTTTGGAAAATGCTGAAAGAAAATATTTTTTTTCTTTTTTTTTACACAAAGTTGTCAATTAACCACTTAAGACCCGGACCAATAGACCAATGCAGGTAAAGGACCAGGCCCCTTTTTGCGATTCGGCACTGCGTCCCTTTAAGTGACAATTGCGCGGTCGTGCCTCGTGGCGTCCTTTTTTTCTCACAAATAGAGCTTTCTTTTGGTGGTATTTGATCACCTCTGCGGTTTTTATTTTTTGCGCTATAAACAAACATAGAGCGACAATTTTGAAAAAAATTCAATATTTTTTACATTTTGCTATAATAAATATCCCCCAAAAATATATAAAAATACTTTTTTTTTCTCCGTCTCATTTTCCATACAAAAATAAAATCATACATATACATTATATTTTAATTACCTTTACTTCAATAGTATTAACATTAACTTTTTATATCTCCAAAACATCCATACCATCCTTCCACCCCGTACAACACAACACATTCTAATTTCACCCTTCCCCACTCTCCCAATGGTGTGATTATTACCCCGGTTCCCCCTTTATCCTGACGCTGTTGTAGAGTTCTCTATCCAGTTTGCCCATACTCTCCTATATTTCTCCCCATATCCTCTATTGCAATATGTCTCTCTGTATAATATCAGATTGCTGTTTACTAAGTTCTTCCACTGTGCTATTGAGGGGGCTTCTGTTTTTTTCCAGTTTAGCACTATTGCTTTCCTGGCATAGAACAGCAGCAGGCCTATCTGTGTTTTTCTTTCTTTTGAGATAGCATTACCCCGTATTAATCCTAAGAGACAGATCTCCACTTCTTGTTCCAGCCTTACAGATGTCACTCTTGCTATCATTCTCAGAATCTCACTCCAAAATACTGCTATTTTGGGACAGAGCCAAAATATGTGCATGAAGTCTCCTGGAGCAACTACACACCTCTAGCAATTCTGAGAGTTAGTTGGTGAAATCTTATGCAACTTGTATGGTGTATAATGACTTCTATGTACAATTTTATATTGTATTAATTTGTCCCGGAGGGATACCAGAATCTTCAGTGGGAATTTCCATACTTCCTCCCAGTTCCCTAAACCCGGGGCATCTCTCTTCCAATTCTCCCTTAATTTGCTCATATCATAAGGTGTAGTATTTATCAGGTAACCATAGAAATTTGACATTGTCCTCTTCCCGCCTTTTATCATTTGTTCTATATCTGATTCCATCAATTGTGGAGTCCCCTCTGGGAACTGGGCCACCAAGGCATGTCTAAGCTGCCTGTATCTAAACTCGTAACTCTCGGGAATATTCCATAATTGTCTCATCTCCACATATGATAGAAACTTTCCCTCTTGTATCAACTGTTAGGCCTCGTACACACGAGGGGATATGTCCGCTGAAAACGGTCCGATGGACCGTTTCAGCAGACATCTCCGCTCGTGTGTATGGGCTAGCGGACAGATTTCTCCACCCGACAGATTTCAAAGCATGCTTTGAAATCTATCCGGTGGGAATCTGTCCGCCCGACATGTCTGCTGGTTAGTACACTTACCAGCAGACATGTCGTCCCCCACCGCCGCCGCCGAATGGATTCGGAGCATGCGCGGAAGTGTTTAACTTCCTGGTGCGGTGACGTGGCGGTGACGTGGCGGCGTCAACGTCACCGCCGCGTCACCGCCACGTCACCGCGCCGTCCGGCGGCGGGGAATTTGATCCGATGGACCGTTTTCATCGGATATGTCCGATGGTGTGTACGAGGCCTGAGAGTTTCTTTACCCCATATTTAGCCCAGGCTCCCGGGTCCTGAACCAGATCTAAATGTGGTAATTCCGGGTTCCTCCACAGGGGGGTATTTGGGGATAGATTATTATTATTTTTTCCCCTCTCTCTTCCTATGACCGCTTTCCATATTTTTACTGTTGTTCTCATTGCTGGCGTTAAATCTCTCCTGGTTTTAATACCCCTATACAGTAATCCTTGCAATGCTTCCACCGATTGGACCACTGTAGCTTCCAACATCGTAGCTGAGTCATACCCATCCGAGTTTAACCACCTCCCTGCTGTCACTAACTGTGCCACTGTATAGTATTTATGGAAGTCTGGGAAAGCTAATCCCCCCTGCCCTTCCGGTCTCATGAGTGTACTTAATTTGATTCTAGCTGGTTTATTAGTCCATATGAATGCAGAGAGCATTCCATGTAGCTGTGTAAAAAAGTTTTTTGGGAGCCACTGTGGAGAATTTTCACCAGGTTTATGCGTCCCAGTAGTGACAAAGGCAGTGTTGCCCAGATCTTTATTCTCTTCCCAAGCTCCTGTACCTCCGGGTCTAAATTTAATTTTCGAAAATCTTCAATCTGTCTAGATATTTTAATGCCTAAGTATTTAAATTCCGATACCCATTTTAATAGCGTATTTGGAGCAGCGGTTTTTGGTGCTCCTTGATCTATCGGAAATAATATTGATTTACTCCAATTTACTTTGAGCCTTGTATATATCGAATATGTATTTAATAATTCTAGAGCCCCTTCCAGTGATGGACCTGCATCTCTCAAAAAAAGCAACATGTCATCGGCATACAGGGCTACCCTCTCCTCCAGCCCCCCTACCCGAATTCCCTGAATATTGGGTGTGGTCCTGAGAGCCTCTGCCACTGGCTCTATTGCGATTGCAAAGAGCGTCGGAGAGAGAGGGCAGCCCTGCCTCGTGCCTCTATATAATTGAAAAAAAGATGACAGTTTCCCCCCTAGTTTCACTGCGGACATTGGCCTTTTAATATATTGTTTGTATCCATTTGATAAATATTAAAGGGAATCCCATCCTTCTAAGTATTTCCCAAAGAAACGGCCATTCCACCGTATCAAAGGGCTTCTCAATATCTAAAGAGGCCACTGTCCTTGATCCCTCATGCATATGGTGTGTATGTATATTTGTGTAAAGCCTCCGTAGGTTGATATCTGTTGTCCTTTGTGGCATAAATCCTGTTTGGTCCGAGTCTATTATATTCCTAAGCAGTGGCTGTATTCTGGATGTTAATATTTTTGTCGGTATTTTTAAATCTGTATTTAATAATGCAATTGGCCTATATGATGAGCATATCTTTGGGTCTTTTGTTTCCTTATATATTAATGTTATGTGTGCCTCTCTCATAGAATCCGGCAGGGCTCCCTGCATTAGCCCGCTTGTGAATACTTCTGCTAGTTTGGGGGCTATTAATACTCCATATCTCTTATAGAATTCCACAGGAATTCCATCTGGGCCTGGTGCCTTTCCTCCCGAGGATGTTCGTATAACCTCTATAATCTCCTCCACCCCTATAGTCCTGACCAATTCTCTCCTCTCCCCATCTGACAACCACCCCAAGGCAATCCGGTCTAGAAGGCCCGCCATCTCCTCCGGGCAGGAGCCAGATGGGAGAGAGGAGGTGTAGAGCCCACTATAATACTCTCTGAAGGCCTCCAGTATCTTTGTGGGTTCTTTTACTATTGTCCATTTAAATCTTCAATCTCTGATATAATTGTGGCTTGGTGTTCTTGTTGTGCCAACCTAGCCAGGAATCTACCCCCCCCTATCTCCCTGTTCAAAAATATTCTGTCTATTTTTATGCATTTCCAATCTTGTTATTTCTTCTATGTGAAGATGAAGGTTTCTACATGCTGCCATCATTTCATCAAAGTTGATGCTACTGGGGTCCTGCCCATATCTCTCCCTTTGTATGTCAATCTGTGTTTTTAATTCCTGTTCCTTCTTCCTCTGTTTTTTATTAACTGTTGAAATATTTGATATATATTGCCCTCTTATGTAGGCTTTAAACACATCCCATACCATCCCTACCGAGGCTGATCCTGCATTATTCTCCCAGTATTCCCCCATTATTGATTCCATTTTCTCTCCTATTTCTGGGTGTTCTACCCATTGTGGAGTTAGCCTCCACAATGACGCATTTTTAGGAGTTGGAATACGTACTGACAAAAATAGGGGAGAATGATCTGACAGACCACTTGGTAGGTATTTGGCCTCCTCAATATCTGCTAACATCAAGGAATCCGTAAATGCCAAGTCTATTCTAGAGGCCGTCTTGTAAGAGGTGGAAAAGCACGAGTATCCCCTTTCTCCCGGATTCTTCCATCGCCAAACTTCTGTTACCCCCATTTCCTGTGCCCAGTTATATAGTTCCGTTGAATGTTGTTCAATATGTGATTGTGTGTTTTGAAAAACTAATAAAAATATTTGAAAAAAAAAAAAAAAGATTTATTCACTAGGATCGACACCCCTCTAGCATACGAAGAATACGTGGAGTGGTATGTTTTCTGTATCCAGTTTTTTTTTAACGTTATCAATTTTTTCCCCAATAGGTGCGTCTCCTGTAGTACGACCAACTGGGGAGAATTTTTTTTGTATATACTGAAACATTAATGCACGTTTATACTTTGAATTCAGTCCTCGAACATTCCAGGATAGTATCGAAAAACAGTTATCCTTCCCAGGCATGGTATCTAGTATATATGTGGGATTTATACTTCCATTGTACACTATGCCACATCATTCTTTTAAGTGATACCTCTTGGGTACCTAAATCACACCATTGACTTTCCCATTTCCTCTTCACTTCCACATTCATTCCCCTTCCCCCCACCCTACCCACCCTACCCCACCCCTCCCCACTCCCTTCTCTTGTAGCTTCCTCCATCCATTCCCGGGTGGGAGTTGCGAGGAATTTCTTCTATCCCCTATTTTACTGACCCAAATCTCTTTTATAGGTCTAGCATCTAACATACCCCACCCTCCCTTCTTACTATTTAAGGAAGGGACGCACCTAACTCTCAAAACTCTCATTCACTTTATGGTGGGCGCCTCTACTCACTGTGTATCCTCCCTACACACCTATATTTCTTCATATCTTAAAGCCTCCCCTCCCCCCCAAAAAAAACAAAAAAACACAAGGAGGGGGGAAGAAACACCCCCTTTCATCCCACCCATATTTTTATGTGACCAAGTGCTTTCGTGCTTTCCATTAATTATTATTACCTAATTATAACCAATACTCCAATTCGTACTCATAGTTAATCACTGCTTAAAAAAAAAAAACAGAAAGCAAACCTCTCTCATATTATCTTTAAATATCCAAGTGCTTAAGTGCTCATTATTGATTATTAATTAGCTATTATTAATTATTACTGATCCACTATAGCTTATATTCCAATTCTTACTCATGGTTAATCGAGTGTTTAGGTGTATTAACTATTATTAATTATTGTTGATCGGCCTATTCCAATTCATACTAGTGATTGATCCCTCATTCAACAAATAAATATATATTTCCTATTTCCCTATTTAGATGTAGTGCTCTCACATATTCTTTAATACCCAAGTGTTTGAGTGCTCATTATTAATTAACTATTATTAACTGCTATCGATCTATCATAACTTATATTCCAATTCATACCTGTGCTTAATCACTCATTCAACAAAAAATACATATTTCCTCTTTCCCTGGGTGAATATGTTAAACACTGTACAATTTCCCCACATAGCTCAATTTATACCTTCACCCTCCCCCCTCCCCTCCATCCCCCCCCCCCAAAAAAAAAAGAGAAAAAAAAAATCAGGGAGAAAAGTAGAAATAGTCATCCATCTTAAAAATATATATATATATATATATATATATATATATATATATATATATATATATATATATATATATATATATATATATATATATATATATATATATATATATATATATAAAAAAAAAAAAAACACTCCTCCAGTTTTTCTATTCGGTATCCAGCCACTCCCCCGCTTGGGTTGGGGTCTCAAAGAAAGGGACATGTGTCCCATCCGTTACTCGTAGTTTACTGGGGTATAGTAGACTGTATTTTAACCCTTTCTCTCTCAATCTTCTACGGATCTCTGTATACTCCCTTCTTTGCTGCTGGATTTCCATCGGGTAGTCAGGAAAAAAAAGTAGCTTTGTGTTCTCATATTGGATGTCTGCCCTTACTCTTGCCGTTGAAAGGATTTGGTCCCGATCTCTGTAGTTCAATAGACGCACCAAAAAGGGGCGGGGGGGTGCTCCCGATTTGGGGAGAGGGAACGAGATTCTATGTGCTCGCTCTACCACAAACATTACAGTTGCTTCTGTCAGTTTCAGTATTTCAGTTAATAATTTTTCTGCAAATTTAACTGGATTGTCTCCCTCCGCTCGCTCTGGTAGGCCCAAGATGCGTACATTGTTTCTCCTCAGGCGGCCCTCCGTATCTATAGCTCTGTCCTGTAGTTATTTTATTTGTTTTTACAATGTATGCCAGCCTTTGCTATCCTTTTTTATTTCCTCTTCCACTTTGGAGATGTGGGTTTCTATTTCTGCCGTTTTTTTTTGTATTTTATCAAACTCTCGTTTTATTGAGCATACATCCACTGCCAGGGCATCAATTTTATTTAACAGCACATCGCTGCTTGCCTTGATAGCCTCCAGTATCTCCTTCCCGGAGGCACTACAGTCCATCTTCCCTCTCTCCCCTCTCTCCCGGTTTGAGTCCCTTCTGATATCCTTTTTGCTGGGGAGTTCTGGGGGGATTGCACGGGCTGTATAGATTTTCCTGTAGCCCCTGTCGCTTTAACTGTTTTTGCTGCCATAGCTTGGGGGGAAGAGCAAGGGGTCACTGCTGGTACATGCGTTTTTACTCGCGATTTACTTGGTGCCATTTAACCTCATATCAGTTCACTTATGGTAAATTTACAGTTTCCAGTAGGTTTTTTTTCCCCCTCCCTAAAATGTCCTTTATGCAGCACTTTCCAAACCAGTTTCACACTTCCAAAACCTTACTTAGGGATCAAGATTTCAATTTTTTCCCCAGGTAATAAGAAGAGAGAAAGGAAAAGTCCATATACATATAGGGAGGAAGACAGCAGCCTCTATACTTTACCCTGCCTTGATTATATTGACATTCCCCCCCCCCCCTAATCTTCTTCTCTTCTATGCAACTTCTTCTCAAAAAAGAAGGGAGAGAAAAAAAAGATTCACAGCCTACCGTTTCCAATGAGCTCTAGCAGTGGAGTTATGGAAGGCGGCTTTAGAATGATTCGTTGGTTCAGTCAGATAGATGCCTACTCCTGTGTTGTATTCAGATCTCGGCGTGTAGCTCAGCATCTCTCGCTGGAAACATCATGATGTTAGAACCCTCTCTCCCTTACACATATCAGTCTGACCTTGAAGAGAGGGGAGAGTGGGGGGGGGGAACCTGCCAGCCTGTCGTCTGTGTCACAAGCCGTCCGACTTAAATTGTTGTTTGCTGGGACAATGTCCAGGAGAGCCACAGAAAGTTAGCAGGGGGAAGGAGACATCACACCTGCAGGGATGCCGGGGGTGCCGAGGCTCCATTAAAGGTGTCCCGGAGATCCACACGGAGTCAGCAGGGGAGGAGAGGGGGGGAATCACACCCGCAGGAGCACTGGGGAGGCCAAGGCTCCACTCCAGAAACCAAAACTCGGATATCCTGCCTCCCTCCAACGATCCTCTGGAGCCTGAAGTCAGCTCACATCCACGACTCACAGATATGCCGGTCTGCGAGTATGCGGGCTGCCACCAAGAAGAGGGTAGGGAGAGGGGCTGAAGGACACCAGAGCCGTCTCACGCTGTATCCAATACGGAAAGTAAGGAGCTGCTAGTCGGGTGGAGGGGAGGTTGATAGTTCACACATGGAGCATCGCAGTAACAGCAGAGCCCGCCCACACACGTCACATGCTTACTCCATCATCCTTGTTTTATTGCATTTTTAATAATATTTTATTTTTTTACTACTAATGGCGTGATCAGCGATTTTTTTCGTGACTGGGACATTATGGCAGACACATCGGACAATTTTGACACATTTTTGGGACCATTGTCATTTTCACAGCAAAAAGTGCTATAAAAATGCATTGTTTACTGTGAAAATGACAATTGCAGTTTGGGAGGTAACCATTAGGGGGCGCTGAAGGGGTTAAGTGTGACCTCATATGTGTTTCTAACTGTAGGGGGCGGGGCTGGACGTGTGATGTCATTGATTTCCTTTTCCTATATCAGGGAACAGACGATCAATGACAGCGCTACTGTGAAGAATGGGGAAGGTGTGTTTACACACACCTCTCCCCGTTCTTCAGCTCCTATGGACGATCGCGGGACTCCAGCGGCGATCGGGTCCCGCGGCTCGCCCAGAATGTTGGACAGATTCGGATTCATAGAGAACTTATTCTTCTGGTCCTCCCCAGAGGAGGCCTCTTCCAGTGATGAAGAGCCATGGATCACAGAGGACTCTCCATCTACTGGAACCCCATCTGAGGTAGTGGAGGAACCACAACTGCCAGAACGAACCCCAGTTCAATCCCACAGACTCTTCACTGGTCTGCAGCAGGTGATTTGGTGGATGTTTGTTAGTAGTAGCAACCAAGCGCTACATCAGAATGAGTAGCAAAAAGTGTTTTGGGTTGTAATGTAAGTATGCCCATGCTGTATTTGATCTGGTCATATCTTATTAAAGCAGAGTCCCAGTCATATTTTTGTTTATTAAAAATCATTTTAATAAACAGCTACTTACCTGTCCCATGGTCCAGAATGCACTCATCTGAGCCGTGTTCTCCTCGTGTCTTCCATCGATGGTGCTCACTGCGCATGCACAAGCGGCGATTGCGCTCCGTGACTGCTCCCAAAGTCTTCTAGGACCTGTCATATGTCCCAGAATAGGTAGAGGTTCTTCTTTCAGTCGCCTAGGTATCTGGAGCGGAAATGGGAGCAGGTACCTGTCAAAATCCGGTACCTGCTCCTCCTCCCCAAAATCTCTGTTTCACAAACCATACCCAGGGAGGAAGCCTTAAAGCACCTTTGGGTGGAACTCTGCTTTAAATTGACAACTTTATGTAAAATAAAAAATAAAAAATGCATTTCTTAGAAAACACCTTGGGGTGTCTGCTTTCCAAAATTTTGTAATTTTATAGGTGTTTTCATGGTCTTGGTGCTCCAGTGCCTCTAAAAATGTGATAGGAAGTCAGGAAATTAGATACCGTATATACTGCCTCCAGCGGCGCGCGCGCACCCACAAAACCAAGTCCACGAGCCAGCATACAGCTTAAGGCGATTTGCCGGATCTTGCCAACCTGCTGCAGTATAATGACGACGGCTGGTCAGCAAACGGTTAATCTTTTTAAAACTTATGGATTCTCAATACCGCAAAACTTTAATATTTGTCAGTTAGGAAGAAAATGTAACTATGCTAAGACTGGGTGAACAATCAATCACCCATGACATAGTAGAAAAACTGGTCCCACTGAAAATTCCATTTTCTACAGTGTGTGTGGAATCTTAAACTATAGGCTTGTAGCAGAACATTACTTATTTATTAATACTTTATCAGCTGAATATCTGAGTTTTAATGGGAGTGTTGTGACTGGCACTGCAATATAGATTTCTCTGAATTTTAAAACATGTTGTGGAACCAAGGTTTCAGGTGGCAATATTGCTTTTTTTAAGCATTTTTTCTTAAAAGTCACTTCCTGAACATCACGATAAAATACAGAATATGTAATAGTGCCTATAGTATGTAAGTATAGTGGCCCCTGCCCGTCATAAATTTTACATTATAATTGATTCATTAATTACTAAATATGTTGGGCACACTTAAAAGATAACAGTACAGTACTAGAAAAAGTAATAGGCTAATATGGCTATCACCCATAAGTGTGTACAGCCTATTGCATTAGGGTGTGCATCCCAAAGCTCAAACACACATGTCTGTGCGTGTATATACAGTATATATATATATATATATATATATATATATATATATATATATATATATTTATACAGTATCTCTCAAAAGTGAGTACATCCCTCACATTTTTGTAAATATTTCATTCTATCTTTTCATGTGACAACACAGAAGAAATTACACTTTGCTACAATGTAAAGTAGTGAGTGTACAGCTTGTATAACAGTGTACATTTGCTGTCCCCTCGAAAGAACTCAACGCACAGCGATTAATGTCTAAACCGCTGGCAACAAAAGGGAGTAGCCCCCTAAGTGAAAATTTCCAAATTAGGCCCAATTAGCCATTTTCCCTCCCCAGTGTCATGTGACTCGTTAGTGTTACAAGGTCTCAGGTGTGAATGGGGAGCAGGTGTGTTAAATTTGGTGTTCTCGCTTTCACTCTCTCATACTGGTCACTGGAAGTTCAACATGGCACCTCATGCCAAATAACTTTCTGAGGATCTGAAAAAAAGGAATTGTTGCTCTACATAAAGGTTTTAGGCTATTAGGCCGCGTACACACGATCGTTCCATCTGATGAGAACGGTCCGACGGACCGTTTTCATCGGTTCACCGATGAAGCTGACTGATGGACTGATGTGCCTACACACCATCAGTTAAAAAAACTATCGTATCAGTACGCGGTGAAGTCGGCGGGGTGTAGCCTGGTTTTAGGCGCATCTCTGTTTGTGGGTCTGGCGCACAGATACGACGGCGCACATTTGCACTTACGTCGGCGTAATTTGTTATACATCGGTGTAAGTGCTCTGTGAATCCGGGCCATATTGTATACAGTATCTCACAATATATATATATATATATATATATATATATATATATTTATATATATATATATATATATTTATATAGCTTTAGCTGAAATGGCACACAAGTTTACTAAGCATATCAATATAGAATGTACATTCATATCTATAGTAATAGTTGCTTTTAAAAAAAGATGAAGAAATCACTTACATTTTTTATATATATATATATATATATATATATATATATATATATATATATATATTACAGTAGATCTATATAGTAAAACAATCTAAAGCTTTAACAAAAACTCAATTAAATGGGTAGTTGAGAGTGAAGGGGAAGTTTGTCTGTAATGACAAGTGTTTGACTATAGCAGGAAAAGATGAGCTGCCCCAGGGAGACATCACCACCCACTTGAGTAAGATCTATGAAGGGTTTATGACCCGTTTGAATCCTGATTGAGCATCACTGTCCTGACCCTCAGGGAGCCAATTGTCTGCCTTGCTTGCTTTGCCTGTCACTGTTATGTGATTAGAATTCCTTTGAAGTCTGAAGATCGGATTGTTTGGATGACACGAGGAGAATCACAAAGATGAAATCAAGAAGCGCTCAGAATCTTTACTTAACAGCGGACAGTATCAAAAGCAAAGGCCTTCTTTTTTATTTCATTTTCTTATAAAATAACAGTTTTGCATACATTCAAGTAGAATAGTTGCCTAATTTAAAGTATGAAAATGCTTGATTTATGTGGTGGGCACACTACACCCAAATGTGAAAAGTTTGCATTTAACCACTTGCCTACAGGGCACTTTCACCCCCTTCCTGCCCAGGCCAATTTTCAGCTTTCAGAGCTTTGACAATTTGAATGACAATTGCGCGGTCATGCAACACTGTACACATAAGACATTCTTTTGGTGCTATTTAATCACTACTGGATTTTGATTATTTGCTAAACAAGCGAACAAAAAAAGAAATGTTGAGAAAAAAAAAATCATAGTTTGCTTTACATTTTTGCAATTCTCCTTTTACTGATGTATGCTGATGAGGCTGCACTGATGGGCACTGATAGGTGGTACCGATGGGCACTGATGAGGTGGCACTGGTGAGCACTGATGAGCACTGATGAGGCAGAACTGATAGGTGGCACTGATGGGAACTAATAGGCGGCACTGAAGAGCACTAATAGGTGGTACTGATTGGCAGCCCTGATGGACACTGATAGATGGCACAGAAGGGCATTGATGGGCACTGATAGGTGGCACTGAAGGGCATTGATAGGCAGCACTAACAGGTGACACTGATGAGGAGGCACTGCTGGGCACTGATAGGAAAGACTGGTAAGCACTGATGGGCACTTATAGGCAGCAGTTGCTCCAGAACTTAGTAAATGGGGTAAAGCTTCACTTTACAAAGAATACCCAAATACATAAAAGGAAAATAAAAAAAAAACCTGAATAATGGCTTACATATGATTGGACCATGGAAATCAGCAGAGCTTCCCCTAATTTACTAATATCTGGAACAGCTTAACAAGGTGCACAGTCTTTTTGCCTTTAGTAAATCAACCCCATTATGCCCAAATGTCAGGCTGTTCTGAGAAACAAAGCTACAACATTTCCAGGTAGTCCTGGCGCTTGTCCACAAACTCCTGCCAATACACATTATTTTGGTTCTTCACATAGATGGACTGCAACGTTGTTTAATAGAAATGAGCAGGCGGCAGCAAGAGAAAAGTTTTGACATTAACAGGAAGAATTTTCTCATCAGAATATTTCGCCCTAATGACATGGGCCTGTGTAGGCTGGTGTCATTTACTTTCTCTACTGCAGATGGCGCTCTTCCACAGTGGCACTGCAGTTGGAGAGGTAGTCAAGAGGAACACAGTTTCTCTATTGTTTCCTAGGTCACTGGGGAAGCATTGGATGTTGCTGCCCCATGTGACTCTGGCACCCATCTTGGACCAGGCAGAGCCTATTTAGGTTACTGACTCCCAGGCTTGTCACGCATTTGTGAGATGGTAGAGTAGGGACAGGTACCCTGCCTGTTAGCACTAGCGGCAGGGATATGTTCCTGACGAGGAGGGAAATAATAGGGCTCACAATCTCTCTGTGTTGAGTTATTTTAAAGGGGACAGCACATTTACACCGTTTTACAAGCTGTACACTCACTACTTTACATTGTAGCAAAGTGTAATTTCTTCAGTGTGTCACATGAAAAGATATAATAAACTATTTACAAAAATGTGTGGGGTGTACTCAGTTTTCTGAGATACTGTATATGCACTTAATTTGACAAAAAATGTGTAATTCTCTCTAGCCAGTCACGTTATAGCCAGAAGATGATCTTTATCTTCCCAACTTCAGGCTTCCAATTGGTCCATAAATTAGAACCATCATGTTTAACCACTTATGACTCACGACCCCACAGCTGGGCTCTTAAAGAGGACGTACAGTTACGTGCTTGTGCCCAGCCGTGCCCTTCTGCCAACGTATATCGGCATGAAGGGGTCCTTAAAGTGGAGTTCCACCCATTTTTTTATGTTTGTCTGTGCTGCATGCCCTAATCTCATAGTGTTCAGAATGGACAATTTCTATTTATTTTGTTGCTTGTAAATACCTTTATATTGTAGTCCTTCATTACTTTCTCCTCCTTATTAGCCTAGGCTATTAAGTCACAAGGCTATTTGCAAGGGTTTCTTGGATAGGCATCATGTTTCCCAGTAGTCCTTGCAAACCTGACTGAAACCTATTACATTGCTTGTGCAGCACTGAACATGTGCGATATATGCAAAGCTGAAATCCAGGAAGTCATACAGTCTGGCTTCATGATGCCCACACTTAAGATGGCCACGGTCTATTTCTAGATTATAAACTAAATCTAAATGCTGTAACAACCTAACAAAACGGACCTTAGTTTACAGACTAACTTTACTAGAATACATTAAGCTTGTGTATTACAGGGGTATTTATATTTAAAAAGGGAAATTGTGGGTGGAACTCCCCTTTAAGTTTAATCATCATAATTCTTGTGTCTCCATATACAATTGTATACATGTATACTAATTTCTATACTCTGATAAGTTGGTACCAGTTTCTGTTATGAAATACTCATGAATGCCTGAACTTGGTAATAAAGCACTCTATAACAACTGTGCCTCCAAGACTATAGAACACAACAAGACTGGCTATAGGATATGAACGACGGACAATGTATCCATCATCTAAGCTCATTTCTAATCCTGTAGTAAACTCATAGAAAAGAGCTTCATTTATTTTTGAGTTTGGTCATGTAGAATATCTTGCAATTGCACAATATATTCTGACCAAATCCATATATAGATCTAGGGATATTGTAAAATAGTTTTGGTTCTATTTATATAATGCAGACATGTGCTACCTGTTAAGTTTCAAATCAAAATTCAGACACATTTTTTCGGCATTTGGAAATTCAGATGTATCCAAATTTTCGAAAGTAGTGAATGTAAACAAACAAAATTCACCCAAAATAACTAAATTCTAATTTGGTTAGAATTCGGAAGCAAATTCAAATTCGGAATGTAAACGTTGCTGACTATTGCTGCACTCTCTAATTTTAGCAAACCAACCCCACCGTGTATTAGTTCACCTAATGCTGTTTTTTAAGCCAAAAGATATTCAAATATTGATTTGATTAAGATATTTCTTCTGTTTCGTTCACTTTGCATATGTTAAATTGATAAAAATAAACAAGTAAAATTTATACCGTATATTTTTGAAAGCATTTGTACTTTACATTATTTCTTCACACATGCCTAAAACGTTGGCACAGTATTTTACATGTACACAGCAAAAAGTTCTTTTAGAACATTGAACACTTCACACATTTGAAATAAACCTTATTAGTAATACAAATGTAAACGAATAATCCAAAATAATGAAGCAAAGTTCTTCCGAATTAACAAAATGCTAATTCAAATGACAAATCTATTTTTTTTTTTTTGGGGGTCGGTTAAATTTAATTCAATTCAACCGAATTTGGAAAATATGAATGGAATTTGAAAACAAAAAAAAAAATTAACTTAACTAATTTAACAAAATTAAATTAGTTAAAGCGGAGGTTTACCCAAAATAAAATCTATATACGAGCACACTCATTACACTACTAACATGTCCAGTAGCCACTTTATGTTGTACATACCGTATTATGGCTAGTTCAATTTCGGCTTCTGGGTACTCACTCCCGCGGGAGTAGGCATTTCTATCCTGAGGCGCAATGTAATCTGGGAGTTCGCCCAGATGTGTCATGTCCTTCCGAAAAAGTTCCCCCCGGCGGGTAAGGACCCCCCGTACTGTGCAGGCACGTCACGAACCTCAACGAAGTTTCCGAAAGTAGCTGAACATGTAGAGCTGCGAGTCAGCTCTACACAGCGGCCTGCACAGTCAGCTCTACACGGCTCCTAGTCATTGCGCAGGCGCCGTGTAGGGCTAACTCGCAGCTCTACATGTCCGGCTACTTTCGGAAACTCCATTGAGGTGTTTGACGTGCCTGCGCAGTACAAGGGGGGTCCTTATCCGCCGGGGGGCCTTCTTCGGCAGAACACCATCCACCGCTTCCAGGAAGTCAGTGCTTGTGGGCTTCATTATGCCCACAAGCAAAATGGTAACTTTCTAGAGCTGATTTTAAAAGTTCAGCTTTTGCCCGAAAACAGACAGGGGAGGTTTGAAGTCACCAAACTCATGAGTGCTAATTGGTGATCTTAAAAAAACATTGAATGCAACCAAAAAAAAATTGCTGTGGAACCCCCGCTTTAAATAATACAGAAAGATATACATGTGCCTTAAACTTCAGGGCTCATGAAATAAAAGTATAACTATAGATTAAAACAGAGGTTATATACAGCTATTCTGAGCTATTCAGCATTTTTTTTTTTTTTTTGAGAAGTAGTGGATTTTTCTTGCTTCTTTCCTAAATACCAATATTCTTTTGAAAACATGTATTACAGATGTGCTTGCCTGTGTGGAATGACCAACCATGGACAGAGGTCATATAATTATATCAAAACTGGCCATCCAATTTGTTACCCAAGATCAGTTGCTATAATGGGTATAGACCTTTGGTCCAGACTATGACAAAAATCTGCCCTCCGTATATGCTGTACATGCATCATGACTTGATTAACATCACACCAATCACTTTTGTTCCAGCTCTAATCAATGCACACTGAGAATAGTATTTTACACACCCTTATGATAGATATTTGTTATAGCATAAGTCAGCCTACTGTAAGGCTGCAGGGTCTTGGCAGACAGAGTGAATGTCTACTTTCAAAATATAGATAACCATTTAATCAATACCAACAGACATAGCAGACACACCAACCCTTTAGAATGAAGTCCCTTTAAAATTCATACCAGTCTCGAAGGGCCTGGTATGGATTGTGGGGTACTCCACGCGTGTTTTTATTTTATTTTACTGTTTTGTACTGCCAGCAATTATATTGTACTATGGGAAATTTAAATATTTTTTTACTTTTATGTCAGTTTTCTTGTAGCATGTTCCATACACAGTACAGTTGTGCCACTTTACATGCAGACTAAGGGGACCCCCTAGGCACTATATTTAACCACTTCCATACTGGCCTTATTTTGGCACTCCTCTCCTACATGTATAAAAAAAAGTATTGTTTCTGCTAGAAAATTGATCAGAACCTCCAAACATTATATATGGTTTTTTTTTTTTTTTTTAGCAGAGACCTTAGGGAATAAAATGGCAGTCATTGCAACTTTTTATGTCACACAGTATTTGTGCAAATTTTTTAAAATGCGTTTAAAAAAGTTTAATTAGTAAAAAATTAACAAAACAGTAAAGTAAGCCCATTTTTTTTGTATCGGAAATGCCCACAGTGCTGATCTCTGACCATTCCTGTCCATCCATGCTCCATCAATAGCTCATTCATCGTTTACCCATGCTCCGTACTTCTTAGTGTAATATGGGATATCCCCTGGGTTGTCTCTCCCTGCAGGGCGTGATGATGACCTACCTGCTCTGGTGCCTTCATTCCTGGACTTCTTCATGCTTCATGATGACCTCTGACCTCTTTCTTGATTTTTTGGGTAATTTTGAGCTGACCCCATTAGTGTGTGGTACCACTGGATTCCAGAGGATCTTCCAAATCGAATGATACGAGGCTTGTGCTGCTAGACAGCTGAGGAAAGTATCGGTGATAGGAGAAATAGAGGGAGCTCTGTGTTGTAGCTCTGCTCACATGCCTGGTCCGGCCATGCCCCCATGTATGTACTTCAGTGATGGCTACATTGCATTTATCAGGGCTGGTGATGACAACAGTGGACTGCACCTATGTAATGAAACTGCCACTTGTAGTCTCTATGGGAAGCCTGTGTTAGAGGGTGATAATGCAGGAACACAAATGGGAGACAGGGACAGACCACTTTTACCCAATAGCAGTAGGTGCCTGAACAAGGATCTGTATCTAAAACCCTGAATATTATTTTATGGAAAGCTAAAGATTTAAACATTTTGAAAATGTACTTTTAAAATTGCATAAACATGGTAAAAATGATATGAAATTGTAGTGCTTGTGTTTTTGTATATTTGTGAAGCCTAAAATGTCCTTACAACAAAACTCTCAGAAATACTTCAAGGAATGTCAAGCAGAATCCACCTTAAAGCGGAGTGCATATTAGACCTAAAAAAGAAAAAAAAAATATTTTACTCACCTGGAAATGCCTGTTGCTATACGCTCCCACGAAATTCGGATTCACCTAGGATCCTGACGTCAGCTCCCTCGACTCCTCAAAACTCTAATGCTCCTGGGAAATGTGTGTCATCATTTCCCAGGATTCTGTGCGCTTCCCCTACGGTGATTCATTGAAGATTTTGTCTCCATTTGAATCTCCCGGCTAGTTATTGCTTATGGGTTGCCATCACAACACCGTGCACTTCCGCCGCCGCCGCTGGTTGTGATAGCAACCCGAGTTGTTGATGGCGCGGCGCTGCTGCTGTCTTGCGCATGCGCGAGAATGGGGTGGGACGGGCGGCCCTATAGCACTCCTCACGATCGGAATCTCAGAAGTAATTGCTTGTGGGCTTCACAATGCCCACAAGCAAAATGACAACGATCTGCACGCAATTTTATAAAGTGTTAGATCGGAATAAGTATGTGGAGCGGCGGCAGATTGGAAATTAGTAAGTGACCGTATGTATAGCTTGACAAAGACAGATGAAAGGACATACATTTAAAAAATGAAAAATGTGGTTGGAACCCCGCTTAAAGAAAAGCCAATACCCACTATGTTGCATAGAGGTATGTATAAATAAATAAATAAATAAATAAATATGAACAATATATAACTTCATATTGTTACCCTTTTCTTTCAGAAATACATTTGTAAAGGTCAGAAAATTACAAGGTCAAAGAGGAAGAAGTTAGATAACACGACATATATGAAGACCAAGCTAATGTTTAAAAAAGAAATATGGAGGTCTAGCTGTCAAACGTTGGTTATGATTCCTATTACATGGTACTCTATTCAGTGTCAAAATGAACATGAAGAAGGTCAAATAAATTAACAAAGCAACCCAGATGAGCCTTGTAGAACCCCACGGCAAACAGAACATCAATACTGTTCGCCAAGCGGAGCCGATTCCTTTAATCTCAAAATAACAACTATTTGTCATGCCTCCCGTCTTGAAACTGACAGTAACATAATTAAACTCAAAGATTCCAGTGGCAGACAACATTTTTTCCCCATAGTTGCTGTTCTAGCCTTGAAATACAAGGCAATGGAACAAAGATAACATGGACAGGAAGTCTGACGGTAAATTGTGCATTTATCCTAAGAATGAAGCAATCATGTCACTGCTTTAAACTAATGTGCCATCTTATAATTCCACATTAAATAGCCTGTCCTCATTTGTTGCTGAGTCAAACTAATGGCATTCCGATCTTTGATTGCAATGACCTACTGCATAATAAACTGTCTCATCTACGCGACCGCAAAACTAATCAAAAGATCATCTAATCTGCTCCAAGCATGAATTTTAATTTGGAATATTTATAGGGCAGACATCAATAGCAACTTGTTTTTCCTTTGATTTCAAGGACCTCAGCAAACATATCTTTATGTCTCTTCAAAATGCAAATTGTAAGGGTTATTTCTGATTAGTAGTATTTGAGTTATTTCACAACAAATAAGACAAAGTGGGACTGATATTTTTAAAGTCTAGGTTTTGAAAATGTTGGGGTGTTTCCTATGTGAGCGATGAAGAAACCTTGTAATCACTCATACCATTTATTGGTTAACACAGTGGTCATCAACCATTCCTGCAGGACCCACTAACAGGCCAGGTTTTATGTATTACCTAGGGGAGATGCAGACTAGAATATTGCAATCACTAGAGCAGCAAATGATATCACCTTTGATGTATTTCAGTTATCTTGCAAACCTGGCCTGTAAGTGGGCCCTGCAGGACTAGGTTGATGACCACTGGGTTAACATATGCCTTGTTTCAACTGAACGGAACGGTTCGAGTCTGTACAGTTTGGAGCGCTTAGAATGTTCCGGTCTATTATTGTGAGCGTTTCCACTGCAAGTCGGACCGTCCCGGGCCATTCAAGGTTTAGAAAAATGCCTAGAGTGTCCACCAATCAGTGGAATGTATTGTAGGTCCGCCCTAACCGAACCATTCCATTTTCTATGGCCCCACATCTGAAGCAGGGCCTAGAATGGTCCGGTACGGTTCGGTTTTATGGCACACTTTCCTAATGGAAACATCCAAAATAGCGTACCGAACCGAACCGTACCGAACCCATCCGCTCAGTGGAAACTAGACAATAGTGGACCTAAACACAAAATGTAAAGATTGGCCACCTTAAAGCGGATTTCCACCAAAAAAATTAACTAGCGTGAAGAGGCCACATAGCACAGAATACAGGTTGGCTCCCCTGCGCAAATCACTGTAGCTGTACGGTGGATGCTTTACGGGGTATAGGGGACATGTGTGCGATTCCAGAACCGATGCACGATGCCCGCCGTCGCCCCCGCAATCGCTCCTCAGAGAGCCAGAATGGGAATCTGTCAAGGTAAACAGACATATCCCTGTTCTGTCAGTGAAGTAAAGAACAGCTGTTCCTAGTGATCAGGAACAGAGATCTCGCTCTACTCCCAGGCAGTCCACTCCCCTCACATTTATGCTGTGTACACAGGATCGGTTAAACCGCTGAGAACAGTCTGATGGACCGTTTTTTTTTGGTCCAAACCGATCGTGTGTGGGCGCCATCAGTTATTTAACCATCGGTTAAAAAAAAGCCAACTTGTTTTAAATTTAACCGATGGATACCTAACCGATAGCAAAAAAAACGATCGTTTGTAGGCACGACCATCAGTTAAAAATCCACGCATGCTCAGAATCAAGTCGACGCATGCTTGCAAGCATTGAACTTCATTTTTTTCAGCACGTATTGTGTATTAGGTCACTGCGTTCTGACACGATAGTTTTTTTAACCAATGGTGTGTAGGCGCGACGGACCATCAGTCAGCTTTATCGGTTAACCGATGAAAACGGTCCATCAGACCGTTCTCGTTTTCATCGGATGGACCAATCGCGTGTACACAGCATTAGAAACTCCTTCCCTGCCAGTGACATGTATATAGTAATCAGTGTCTATTTTTAGCTCTGATCGCTGTATAAATGTCACTGGTCCCAAAAAAGTGTCAAAAGTGCTCGATCTGTCTGCCGCAAGGTCGCAGTCCTGCTAAAAATTACAGATGGCCGCCATAACTAGTAAAAAATAAATAAAATATTAAAAATCCCATAAATACTGTATATCCCCTTTTTTGTAGACGCTATTACTTTTGCGCAAAGTAATCAATAAATGCTTAATTGTGATTTTTACACGATTTTACAGATTTACAAGAATACATATTGGCCTAAACTAATGAAGAAATTCTTTTTTTTTTTATTATTTATTATAGCAAAAATATATATTTTTTTCAAAATTGTAGCTTTTTTCGTTTATAGAGCAACAAATAAAAACCGGAGAGGTGATCAAATACCACCAAAAGAAAGCTTTATGTGTGGGAAAAAAGGGCATCAATTTTGTTTTGGTACAGCGTCACACGACCGCGCAATTGTCAGTTAATGCGACGCAGTGCTGTATCGCAAAAAAAAATGGCCCGGTCATTAAGGGGGAAAATATGTAAGTGGTTAAACTTTTTCTTTACATTTCTTCAGTTGCTTCCTGGCTTTTGGCCTAGGCCAGAGTGATTTCATATATCCCAGGAGTTTTCTTGAGCATTTTTTTTTCATCTGGATGATGGGGGTGGGGCTTTCTCAGCTAAGTACACCCTCCTGCCTGCATGTCTGAGCTAAGGACATATAGATATTGAAATGCTAGCTGGTTGTTTTTCAAGGTGATTTTTCTAACAAAATAAAACATTGAGACATGGAAGGATGGATAGGTGAGTTTGAATATTAAAAATGAATTCATTAGCATTTTCAGTTTGTGGTGCTCAGATAAAGTTTAGTTTTGATATTATACATATTCAGATTTTACATTTTTAAATATTCGTTTTCCAAAACAGGAGCATTTTTTTAAAGGGTCACTAAAGGAAAAAAAAAGGGGCTGAAATGACTGTTTACAGGGTATAGAGACATAATAGTTAACTGATTCCTTTTAAAAATGATTAAAAATCGATAAACATCAATCATATAATCAACCTACAGTTCTAGTTTCATTTTTGCTGTTGTTTCCTGTCTCTCTGATGTACAGAGCCAGAGAGCCAATAGAGGACAGTGATGGTTTGTCTTAAACCTCTCAGCCCAATCTAGTTTCAGTTTACACACAGTAATCACACCTCCTTGATTAGTGACCACAGAGAGAAACCTCCCAGCACTGTGGTTATAAGGAAACAGACAACCAGGAAGTGTCCAGAACAGAGCAGGATTACAGCAACATCAAAGCAATAACGAACAATGAGGACAAGAAAACAACACTGCAGTAAGATAAAGGAAGCTATTTAGCTAAAAAAAAATCCTTTAGTGACCCTTTTAAATATTATTATATTTGGTATGTTTTCATAATGCTTTAATAATATTTTATATTTATATTATATAACGATTGACGATTTTCAGTGTATTGTATATTTTAGTCAAGAACCCAATCGGGATAGCCAGACATAAAAAAAAAAACGTTTAAATGATAGCTTTAGCAATCTTTTATTTTAATGCACTTTTGTAAGTATACTTTTACCAATATTGACATGTCAGGCCTCGTACACACAACTGTTTTCCTCGACAGAATCCATCAAGAAACTTGGTGGGAGAGCTTTTTTGCCGAGGAAAACGGTCGTGTGTATGCTTTTCATCGAGAAAACTGTCGAGGAACTCGATGAGAAAAAAAGAGAACTAGACCTCTTTTTCCTCGTCGAGAGTCTCAATTTCCTCGTTCGTGTGTATGCTTAGAAACCTGTGCATGCTCAGAATAAAGTATGAGACGGGAGCGTGCCTTCGGTAAAAGTTGCGTTTGTAATGGAGATAGCACATTTGTCACGCTGTAACAGACTGAAAAGCGCAAATCATCTCTTACCAAACTTTTTCCTAACACTCAGTAACATGAGATTAGCAAAAGCAGCCCCAAGGGTTGTGCCAGTGGAATCGAACTTCCCCTGCCGTCGTACGTGTTGAAGTCACCGCGTTTGAGAACAAGGAGATTTGGTCTTGACAGTGTGTACGCAAAGACAGCTTGTCAAGATTCTCGACAAGCCTAACAAGGAACTCGTCGAGGAAAACGATGTTTAATTTACGACGTCATTTGTACAAGGCCTGAGTTGACCTTAATGTAGGGATGAAGTTTCAGAAATAAATAATATAGTTGGATTATAGTAAAAAAATAATAATAATCTGATTAAAAACATAAAGGCTACCCAAACAGACATAACGTTTGAATATACAATACAACTTCAATAATGTATTTGACTTAACTTGGCTTGGCATCATCTGGAACAGAATAAGTTGAGGGCTATGACCAAGAGAAAAGCTCTGACCCTTTGTGTTACAGTTGGTATATTCCTATAGCCAAACAAGCTTCTATCAGGCTCCGTCGACCCATAAACTATGCTCCAGGTTAAACATGTAGCAATGTCATCCTTTCTATTAGCCAAAAGGTTCAGTAGAGGCTCCCTGTAAAGAAATGTGTAGTGAGCTGGCAGTAAAAATAGAAGCTTGACAGTGGGGATAAATGTGGATGTCAGAATAATATTACTCTTGTAGAATGGATGGCAGGAAGAAAAAATGACACCAACATCCACCAGAGTAATTTTATAGATCTGCCTTTTTGCTAGATGTCAACGTTTATAAACTGCTTCCCTGCGACTTGACAGTACACAAACACGTTGACATCCACTTGCACTAAAGTTTTAAATGCAAATTAAAACTCCAATGGAAATTTACAAATTCTCACCAGCTTTTTCTATTTTATTTAGATTTTATGGGAAATGCAACAGGATATACTTCATAATCTAAAAAGCTTCAAGGGGTTGTAAAGGTACAATTATTTTTCCTTAACCAGCTTCCTTTACCCTAGTGCAGTCCTCCTTCACTTACCTCATCCTTCCATTTTGCTTTTAAATGTCCTTATTTCTTCTGAGAAATCCTCACTTCCTGTTTTTCTGTCTGTAACTCCACTCAGTAATGCAAGGCTTTCTTCCTGGTGTTGAGAAAGCCTCTTGAGGGGAGAGGGGGCAAGCAGGAGTGTCAGGATGCCCACTAACACACATCTAATTTCTCTATCTGCAAAGTAGAGAGTGTCCTGACTTGCCTGCTCGCCCCCTCCCCCCTCAAGAGGCTTTCTCCACACCAGGAAGAAAGCCTCGCATTACGGTGGTGAGTTACAGACAGAAGAACAGGAAGTGAGGATTTCTCAGAAGAAATAAGGACATTTAAAAGCAAAATTGAAGGATGAGGTTAGTGAAGGAGGACTGCACTAAGGTAAAGGAAGATACTTAGGGGGGAAAAAATCCTCTACAACCCCTTTCAGGAAGCATAAGGCAGAAGGGAGTTGGTTTAAAGAAGTCCAAAACAACGTACAAAAAACACGCCAAAAAACTTGATCAAGTTACTTAAAAGGGTATTAAAGGTTACATTTTTTTTTAAATAACAAACATGTCATACTTACCTTCACTGTGCAGCTCGCTTTGCACAGTGTGGCCCCAAATGCCGTCTTCTGGGGTCCCTCGGCGGGTCTCTCGGATCCTCCCCGCATCAGATAACCACCTCTGAGAAGTGCTCTCCTAAGGAGCTTACCTTGCATGCACGCCCCCGAGTCCAGAATTTGTGTTTATAGACACGAATGCGGGACTCGCCCCGCCCCCGGCGCCCACATCATTTGATTTGATTGACAGTGGAACTTACCATTTTCCCCTTGTATGTGAAGTTCTGCTTTTTTATTATGTTAAACCCAAGAACAAAAATGTAATATTGCACATATTTCTATTCAAAATAGAGGAAAAATGCCAGACAAAAAAAAAAAATTACTGTAGCTGCCACATGAATGGACTGGTAAGCTTCATTATACATTATTTTTCTTTAAGCCCCGTACACACGAGCAAATGAATCTGATCAAATCGGTCTGACAGACTGATTTGATCAGATTTGTCTGCTGGCTGTTTTGGTTTGATCGCTGTACACACGATCAAACCAAAATCCCCGCCGGCAGACAGCGCGGTGATGTGGCGGTGACGTTGACGCAGCCACGTCACCGCACCAGGAAGTAAAACACTTCCGCGCATGCGTCAAATCCATTTGACGCATGTGCGGGCAGATATGTACTAGCGTACTAACCAGCAGACATATCAGGCGGACGGGTTCCCAGCAGACAGATTTTAAAGCATGCCTTAAAATCTGTCTGCTGGACAAATCCGTCTGCTCGCCCGTACACACGATCGAATCTGTCTGCTGAGACGGTCTGTCAGACCGTTTTCAGCAGATAGATTTGATCGTATGTACGCGGCCTTAGGGTTTAGATACATCAAAAAAGTTAAAGCGGATGTCCGCTGGAAAGAAAATATTAAAAGCCAGCAGCTACAAATACTGCAGCTGCTGACTTTTAATATTAGCACACTTACCTGTCCTGGAGTCCAGTAGCAGAGGACTCGTCACTCTCCTGCCCCCCGCAATCCTCGGTGAGGGAACCAGGAAGTGAAGCGCTCCGGCTTCACTGCCCGGTTCCCTACGGCACATGCGCGAGTCGCGCTGCGCCGTCTGACTGGCTCCCGCTGTGTTCTGGGAGCCAAGTGTTCCAAGAACACAATGGAGGGGGGGGGAACTGACATTCTGCCTGCAGTCTACCCGCGGACTGTGTGGCCAGAAGTGGATGCAAATACCTGTCAGTGTTTAGACAGGTATCTGCACCCCCCTCCCCCTGAAAGGTGTCAAATGTGACACAGGAGAGGGGGGGTTCCGATCAGCGTGAGTTCCACTTTAGGGTGGAGCTCCGCTTTAAGCTGAAGTTGAACTTTAAGTTTTGCAGTGACATACACATATGGTACAATTTACCACTAATAGTTACAGTCATTTTTTGTAAATTTGTAGTAAAAAGAATAAATGAGAGCTGCATTTGACAAATTTATTTATTCAGCTGTTTGCTTTCTTTGTTTGCTAACTAGTGTATTAATGGAGTTAGAGTAGAATCTATACAAATATACAATATGCATGTTGATGCTTAATGGCTTTAGCTTAGAGTTGTAAATGACTTCAGCACCATGGACAGCATAATGTCTTCTTTGTATTATACACGCAGAGCAGGCTGTACATGGACCTGAACGAAGATGAGGCACATGATTTTCAGGCTTCTGCACCTTTATATTATAATAAATTTAGGGGGCTTATAGCAATTTAGAATACAAAATTACAGTAAGAAATTGTATTTTTAGGCCTAATTTTAACTTCTGCATGCTATTTAGAAGTGGGGAAAAAAAGTCTTTCAGTAAAATAAGACTTCCATTCTGAGCACACCCTTGATCATTACATGTTTGTCAAAAGATCCTATTTTTTTAGAAAGGTTTGAGCACAATGGTTATGCTAGTAGATGACAGAAGACCCTATGGTGGCTTTAATTCAGAGTTAAAAATGATTTTAGTACCATGAAATAATTTCCAGCCATTAGTTTGCACTGCCCCATGAGTCCAGGGATGTCTACAAAGATCATGCACAAAAGAAGCACATTCATAAGATACCTGACTAAGAAGCTTCTATGGCAGCCTTTAAAGTAGATGTAAACCCAAACTGGATAACATTAACATTATCAAAGCACTGTGTGTGAGGATATTGATATTTTTATTATTATTATTTTAACTAGTAATGGCGGTGATCTGCGATTTTTTTAGTGGTACTGCGGCATTGCGACGGACAGATCGCACATTTTTTACACTTTTTTGGGATGATTGACAATTATACAGCGATCAGTGCTATAAATATGCACTGATTACTGTATAAATGTCATTGGCAGGGAAGGGCTTAACTGTGTGTTCTCTCATTGTGTTCTAACTGTAGGGGGATAGGAGTGTCTAGGAGAGGAGACATACCATTTTTCCTACATAGTAGGAACAAACAATATGTTTCCTCTTCCCTGACAGCATAGGGATTTTTGTGTTTACACACACAATAGCAGGCAAGGCCGAGCACGCCCGTTGACGTCAGCCAAAGAGGAGGGGGATGAAGGACTGTGAGGGATGAACAGATTCAGTTGTTAGCTGGAGGTAGGATAGGCCTCCCTGAAGAGATGGGTTTTCAAGGATCGCCTTAAAAGTGGACAAAGCAGGAGATAACCAGGCAGATTGGGGAAGTGAGTTCCAGAGGATGGGAGAGGCTTTGGAGAAGTCCTGGAGACCAGCATGGGAGGAGGAAACAAGGGAGATAGAGAGAAGAAGGTCTTAAGAGGAGCAGATTATACCTTATATCAGAGTGTCTACCAGTGTTCACGTGACTCCTCGGCTCTCTCGTCTCCCTAGCTGACAGCTATAGCAGGCGAGGCCGAGCACGCCCGCTGATGTCAGCCAAAGAGGAGGGGAGGAGAAAGAGCAGAGGAGTCACGTGAGCGCCAGGTATAATCTACATTTTTTTTATATAGATCAGACACCCTGGACACATATTGTTATATAACAAAGGGGATGACATGAATAGGTTACAGTTTTCAAAGCAGCAGGAGGGGAGGGGCTGCACTGTCATGAGCAGACAGGCAGGGATGGAGAGGGGATAAGGACAGAGAAGGACAAAGGAGAGCTGCGGATGACAGAGGAACATAAACTGACCACGGTGTCAGGGCTCAGCAGCCATAATCAACCGTGGTCAGATTACAGGGGGGGGGGCAGAACCAGGCAGGATCAGTCAGTTTTTTTAGGTAATAGAGAGGGCCAAATTACACAGCACGAGCACTGTGCTGTATAACATGCTTTAAGGGAACAGGATCTATTTTCTTTGTGAGTAGTTTTGTGAGCTTATGGGAGTAGTTTCATTACCCTGCCACTAGTTTGATAGCAGTTGCTATTGTCAGAGAACAAAGACTGCATCCACAGAATCAACTGCTAAGAAAAGACAAAAGATTCTGACGGCTGCTATGGACACCAATCTGTCCTTGCTTGACTGAAGGTTTTATACAGGAGACAACTTGTTACTCTCCTGATTGATGAACGGTTTCTAAAAAGTTATGTACCATTTCCAGTGTCTTCAGAGCAGATTGTTAAAAAAGCGTTAATCATTTAAATGCCCGAATACTTGCTTTGTACTGCACAGATCTCTAGGCTTATAGTAAATGAATTTTTGATAAAACTTCAAACCCAGAAGTTTAATCATAAGTTGACCTAAGCACACGCTGAAGTCTATTGTGAAGTTATCCGGCATATTCCTGCCACTCATCTCTCTTTTAATCTAATGATCTTTCTACTCTACCCGTACATGCTCATTTACATTCCTTGACACATTTTATCAATTCATACTTTGCCTTTCTATTTCAACTATCCTCCTTTTAATATACTTTCTTGTCAGGAAATTCACAGCTGTCACCACCTCCTTTTCTCTCTTTTTCTCATATTTTAGAGTACATCCAAGATCAAATGTACATTGGTTTAACTTCTTCTTTTTTTTTTTTTTTTTAAAGAAGTTTCTCTAAAGAGTTCAAGTCAGGTCTTAAGTTAAAATGAAAAAAAAAAAAAGTTTCAAAAGTGTATTTTTCCCCAACAAGCTGTGTGTGCATTTTTTTTTGTGTTATTAATTCTGCCTTTTAGCAGCAATGTGAATTTCAAATGTCAGTTGAAAAGGTACATAAATATGTACATATCAAGTACAAAAAGTGAAACACTAGAGAGACATGAGCTTTTTTTCTTTTGACTTGTAGATGTGTATTACAGAAAATGCAGAATGGTTTTAAATTTTAACCACTTTAACCCCGTAAGGCCTCGTACACACGGGCAAGAATCTCATCAGGAAAATAATTTTGTTTTTTCCCGAAGAGATTAATTGGCAAGAATCTCTTGCCGCCCGAGTGTACACACTGACCTTTTCAAAAGAAACGCGGTTCTCTTGAAAGGCAAGAACGCGGTGACGTAATTGCGTACGATGAGCATGCGCTCGTCACATTCAATGCCGTTGCCGCCATCTTGCTTCACCCTACCTATGCCGTGGAAGCTACCGCGCATGCGTCAAAGTCATTTCAAGCATGCACGGGTTTCCACGGCGACAGGTAAGTATACACACTCTCGGGTTTCTCGTTGGGAAACAGGCCGACAAAAATCTCAACGATAAAATAGAACGCAGGTTCTCTATTTTTCTCGTCAATATTCTGGCCAGATTTCCTGATGAGAAACCTGAAAGCCTTGTACACACGAACGTTTTTCTGCCAGCAGTTTTCTTGCTGGTTCTTGCCGAGAAAACCGGTCGTGTGTACGAGCCCTAAGGATTTACCCACTTCCTGACAAGGACATTTATTTCCAATCGGCACTGCGTCGCTTTACCTGACAATTGCATGGTTGTGCAAGCTGTACCCAAACAAAATGTATGTTCTTTTTTTCCCCACAAATAGAGCTTTCTTTTGGTGGTATTTGATCACCTCTTTTATTCTATTTTTTGCACTATAAAGAAAAAAAGCCAACAATTTTGAAAGAAAAACAATACAATGGAACCTTGGATTATGAGCATAATCTGTTCCTGGAGTATGCTCATAATCCATAATTGACTTTAATGGAATGCAATACGACATGTGGCCAGAGGCAGAGAGCGCCCGAGAGCTTTAGAAATGTCCGAAAAGGCCCGAGGACACTTCGGCTGACTTGCCGAGGTCAGCCATGCTGTCCTCTGGCTTTTTCGAACGGCGCCGATCGGCTTCAAACTGCGATGTTCAGCTCTGCTTGGCTCCGGCGCCCCCCACCTCAGGCCAAAAGTGGTACTGAACACCGCTTTCACCTGAATGGTGCTCATTTTGCGAGACAACACTTGCAAACCGAGTCACGATTTTTTGAAATACAGTACTCGTATTGCGAAACGCTCGTTAACCACGTTACTCGTAATCCGAGGTTCCACTGTATTTTTGACTCTTTTGCTATAATAAATATCCCCCCACCAAAAAAAAAAAAAAACTTCATCAGTTTAGACCAATATGTATTGTACATGTTTTTGGTAAAAAAAAAATCGCAATAAGCGTATATTAATTGGTTTGCGAAAAATTTATATTGTCTACAATATAGGGGATATATTTATGGAATTTTTATTATTATTATTTTTTTTTTTACTAGTAATGGCGGCGAACAGTGATTTTTAGCGGGGCTGCGACGGACAAATGGGACACTTTTGACACTTTTTTTGGGATCAGTGACATTCATACAGCGATCAGAGCTAAAAATAGCCACTGATTCCTGTATAAATGTCACTTGCAGGGAAGGGGTTAACACTAGGGGGCAATCAAGGTATTAAGTGTCCCCTCGGTAGGTTTCCAACTGTGGTGGCAGTGGTGTAGTGACTGGAGGAGGAGACAGATTCCTGTTACTGATCACTAGGAACAGCAGATCTCCTTCTCCTCCCCTGTCAGAATGGGGGTCTGTTTGTTTACATACACAGATCCCCATTCTGGCTCTCCATGAAGCGATCATGGGTGTCTGGCAGACATAGCGGCCGCCAGCCACGCGCATGGGCTCTGGCGTAGCGCCCCTATACCTCTTAAAGCGGCTGACATACACCTACAGCGGTTTGGGCAGCCATGCCATCTTACCACCATAAAACAACGACAGCTGGTCGGCAAGAGGTTAAACAGGGCTGTGAATTTGAATGGGATAGTTAATCTTTACCACAAAACTGCATATGCAGATAAGGGGTGTTTAATGTTAAAATCAATAACTGACGGGATACAACTAACTTTTCCAAGCCGTATCTTACTTAGAACAAATTTGGAAAACCTCACGGGCAAGCTTTTGAAGCTCACAAAGGATATGACCCATGTTCCCGCCTCCTGGGCTGGGAGAATTGCTCAGGCGAAAATGTTTCTACTTCCCCATATTTTATATTTGTTCCGCACTATCCCTCTCCCGATACTACAAACGCAACTGAGAAAAATTCAAGGGATTGTTAACTCCTTCATTTGGCAACAAAAAAGACCCAGAGTAAAGAAAGCTGTGCTTCTGACCCCAGTCCAACACGGCGGAATGGGTGCCCCAGACATTCTAGCCTACTATCGTGCAACAATCCTGGACCAGCTCAAAACTTGGTGGTCGGACCAACACCCCACAACATGGCGGCAAATAGAAGCTACTGCACTCCGTGCAAATCCTAAACATGTCCTCGCTGCTTCTTGGCTTCATTTCAAACCACAGCGCAACTTCCTAGGCACTACCACAGCCGCTCTAAAAGTCTGGTCCGCTGTTTTGCAAATTCATTCGGGTATCTCGGCTGACACACTTTCAGTGTTGCCCATTGAAGCAGTCGCTCTGTTGGCCCCTGATCTTCCCATCGGGAACTGGATCAAACTAGGAGTTGTCAATATAGGTGCTCTCTTTTCACCCTGGGGTATCCACCCCTTTTCCTATCTACAACATAAATATGGCTTGTCCCCCAAATCGTTCTTTATTTACCTCCGAATAAGGTCTCTTCTCTCCACAATTCATCGTTCATCTACAGATTCTTTCTCCCTGCCTCTACTCAAAGCGTTTAACTCCAAAGATCCCAAAGTTAAAGGTATCTCCCTCCTTTACAAGATGATTACTAAGCCAAGTCCAGAACTACTCTCCCCTTCTATTCAATATTGGTCATCCTATATCCCTCAATCGCCCTCACCTGATGTCTGGGTGAAGGCCCTTTTGACTCCACGGCGCCTATCTCATTGCATTAACCATTGGGAATCCCTTCAGAAACTTTTTCATAAATGGTACTTCACCCCAGATAGGCTGGCAAAAATTTACCCGTCCACTTCTCCCAATTGCTGGAGAGGATGTGGCGATATTGGTTCCCTGTCCCATATCTGGTGGGATTGCCCGCTTCTCAAAACATTCTGGGCAGAGGTTGAGAAACTAATTTTTTCATTGTGCTGCATATCCCTCCCAATGTCCCCTTTGGATCTCCTGTTGGGTCTGTCAATCCCCTCCTGGCCTAGGCATTTGCGAACATTGGTGACGCACATTTTAATAGCAGCCAGGTTGGCGATTGCTAGAAAATGGAAATCGCTTCAACCTCCTCTGTTAAAAGATGTCATTGGTCTACTTAACTCCCATTTCCTGATGGAATTCTCGTTCGCTAAAGCTAACCTATCTACCAATAACTTTTACCTGTCCTGGGATAAGTGGCTGACTGATCCTAGAAGTGCCCCCCTGTGTTAGTTGGCTCTCCCTTAGTGGACGCCTAGGCCTTATGTGGATCCCCTTTTTTCTCTTTATTATACACACTGTCGATATGTTTTACAGCTGTATGTTGTCCACATATTTCTTGCTAAATGTTCAGTATTAATCCTTTTATGGTACTACTCTCCCTGTCCTGTTTCCTACTCCCGTTTTGTTTATACACAGTGCAATCTTCTACTGGTTTAATTGCTGAAGTTTTTTTTTTTTTTCTTGATACTAACCTACTTGTACACGACACTGTGCTTGTTTTCCTTGTCTTGGATGTAGAGCCAGGGTATGCCCAATTGGCTATGTTTTGTACACACTCCTACCTTTTCCTTTTGGAAATCAATAAATACTTAAGTTTAAAAAAAAATCAATAACTGACTACTTCCAAAAATAGAAATAAACAGAGCTCTTCAAAATGGTAAGATTGTTTACGCCACTTCCTATGCTCCTGAAGCATAGGAGAACATCCCGTAGATCCAACCGACTTACGTTTTTTGAGAGTAAGCTCTCTTCCTCAAAGGGTATCTTCAATGTTTTTGCTCTCAGGAAGAGAGTTTACCCTCGAAAAACATAAGTCGGTTGGATCCAGGAAAATACATGAAGACTAATTTTCAAACAGTCCTGTTCACTGATGTGTGCCGTGCAACCCTGGATTGTCCAGATGTATGGAGTAGTGGATGGTAGGTGAACGGCCACCCTGTTCCAACAAAGCTGCAATATCAGCAAGGCAGTGGTGGAGTCATATTTTGGGTCAGAAATATTGGAAGGGAGCTGGTCGGCCCCTTTATGGTCCCCGGAGGTGTAAAGATGACCTCTGCAAAGTGTATGGAGTTCCTGATTGACCACTTTCTTCCCTGGTACAGAAGAAAGAACTATGCTTTCCGTAAAAATATTATCTTCATGTATGACAATGCACCATCTCATGCTGCAAAGAATACCTCTGCATCAATGGCTGCTATGGGGATAAAAGGAGAGAAAGTCATGGTGTGGCATCCATCCTCCCCTGACCCTAAAGGGGTTGTAAAGGAAAAAAATGTTTTTCCTAGATAGCTTCATTTACCTTAGTGCAGGCCTCCTTCACTTACCTCAACCTTCCATTTTGCTTTTAAATGTCCTTATTTCTTCTGAGAAATCCTCACTTCCTGTTCTTCTGTCTGTAACTCCACACAGTAATGCAAGGCTTTCTCCTTGGTGTGGAGCTTGTGACACATCAGATCACCCCCTGTTGTCTGCACTATTTCCAAACCACACTGGACGGGTTATTTTGGACAGCTTCTGGCCGAAGCTCCAAACTGACATGCCTCGTTTACACTGCTATTATGTAAGTGTGTTTTTGACTTTTTAATAAATAATTTTATCTACGGTACTTCACTATTGTGGCCCTTTTTGTGTTTCCCTATGATATTTGGAAACAACGTTTTTCTATTTACTGGCTTGAGACGGGGGATTGATACCAGGCTTGGTCCATTGCCAACTACCTTAATGATATCTACATGCTTTCTGGGGTCCTCTTTTAAGTAAGGGACCGCCGGACATCTGGTAAGCGGATGCATTACTCTTATGGTGGAGGACCCGTTTTATTTGGAATATCACTTCATTCATGATTTCATTGCACTGGTGGATTGGATCTACGTTTTTTTAAGGACTTCTGATCACTTTTTTCCTTTTTTCTGCATAGACTATTGTTTATGTTAAGATTTTTTGTGCACCCTTAATGGTTTTCACATTGCTAGCGCATCTTGTTTTTTTCCTTATGCTTACACTGTTTAGATACTCACAGTAAGATGCAGCTTTATTTTGCTTTTATACTATGATTATGTATGAGCACTGATTCAATTTCAATTGTATGTTTGTATTTTTACTATAAGTTAATTAGCGCAGTTGTTTTCCAACCAATTTTTCCAGGTTTTTAACATCCACAAGCTCCGTGATGGAGTGGAAGAGGACTCCAGTGGCAACCTGTGAAGCTCTGGTGAACTCCATGCCCCAGTGCTGGAAAATAATGGTGGCCACACAAAATATTGACACTTTGGGCACAATTTGGACATTTTCACTTAGGGATGTACTCACTTTTGGTGACAGCGGTTTAGACATTAATGTCTTTGTGTTGAGCTATTTTGTACACTCACTACTTTTACATTGTAGCAAAGTGCCATTTCTTCAGTGTTGTCACATGAAAAGATTTAATAAAATATTTTTAAAAATGTGAGGGGTGTACTCACTTTTGTGAGATACTGTATTTATTACCAGTTATAGCTTGCTTTTATAATGTACGTAAAATAATTGTTTTGGATTTTTGTTCTGCTCCTAGTGGCCTACTGAGGAAGTAGTTTTCACTGTGAAACATGTTGAGCAACATATAGGGGAGCATGTTTTATAAATAAATGTGTTATTACTGTATCTTGATATACTCAATAAATATATATATATATATATATATATATATATATATATATATATATACACACACACATATATAACTGTTCTTAAACTATATTTGTAATACTGATTTGTGTAACGTAGCTATGACTTTGTGTACAAACAGAGGCACTGAGAAGGTCCTGGTATTTGTTACCTCCCTTCTTATTTGGGGGGGGGGGGGGTTTGCATATGTACTGTAACTATAAAATGTTCCATTTAACTTTTGGCATGGCTTTTGATAAAAGGATGGAGATCAGCTTTAAATATGATATCCATTTTGATAGAGATTATTCTTCAGAAAATACAAAAGTCTGTTTGAGTAGATGTAATTTTGAATTATTTAATAATAATATAAATAATAATAATAATTATGATAAACACTTTTTTCGATTCAAAACCGTAGCATAAGCTCTAATGTTAATCAGCATTGAAAGAAATATACAATTGTATCTAGGACAGTATAGCTCTGTGTGAAATGCATTTCAAAGACTTCCCATCTACTTCCTCTTCTGATATCCACATGTTTCCCCAGAACAACATGTCATCCAGGTTTGCACGGTGAATGATAGCTGATTAATTAGTGCAGAGACACGCAGTCAAATCAATACGCATTTCCAAAGGGCCCCATGCTACAGTACAAACCTAATAATGTTTAATTGTATCTGAAATCTATACATTTCCAATTAAGAGAGATTCTGCTTTATTGTGAATCATCATCTTTTATTGAATAACAGTTCATATTTTATGTAACCCATTTTACAGTGTGACATTTATTTCCATCTCACACCATAGAAAACACAAATCTTTTTATTCAAAGACAACAAAAACTTAAGTCTTCAATGCTATATATGTGTACTGAACTTAAAATGTATTAAAAAAGAAGGTTCCTTTATAATAAAAATTGAAAGTCAATTTTACATTGATCTTTATGTCCATACCCAACAACTCTGCAGGCCTGAAAACATAATTTTAATTCTTGAGTTCCCTTAAAGTGCAAAATCAGAAATTACATTCATGATACAGTCTGTTAATAAGCATTACTAAGGCCGTTTTCTTTTTTATTAATATTCTGAAATAAAACTTTTAACATAGTTTTATTACATGCTGATCCTTCCAGTAAATTTGCTATCAAGATCATGTAATAGGGGGACAAGACTACAACAGCATTGTCACCATGTGGACAGAGCAGCCTTAGATAGCCAATTCATTTTAAATGGATATCTAATTTTGTTTAAAGGTTTGAGTTAGTGGGTGAGTGAATAACTTATATAGCGCTACAAATGCAAACTGAATCGCCTCAAGGCGCTTGGCATCCATTTTCCTTTAGAAAATTCCTACCATTTGTGTCACCTTGTACACACGATCGGATATCTGCTAGAATCTAATCCGATAGATTTTTTCGTTGGATATCCGATGAAGCTGACTTTCATCAGTCTTGCCTGCACACCATCGGTCAAAAATCCGACCGTGTCCAACACGGTGACATAAAACACTACAACGTGCTGAGAAAAATGAAGTTCAATGCTTTCGAGCATGCGTCAACCTGATTCTGAGCATGCATGATTTTTCTCCGATGAAGTTCCACACAGACGATCATTTTTTTCTATCGTTTTTATATCCATGAGAACATTTTAAAACATGTTCTATTTTTTTTCACCGATGAAAAACAAACCGGTCATCAGACAAACCGATTGTGTGTACAGGCCTTTGGAGAGCTTTTCCTTCACTTCCTGTAAGCCTAAAGCCCCATACACACGATCGGAATTTCCAATGGAAAAAGTCTGACTGACTGTTTTCCATCAGAAATTCAGAACGCGTGTATGCTCCATCAGACTTTTTTCCGAGGAATTCCATCAGAGTTTAGATAAAGATCATGTTCTATTTTACTCTGATGGAAATAGCATGGTTGTGAAGAACCCTGAATCCACATCACTTGTGTGGATAGAGGATCTGTCAAGTTTTATTCATTCAACCTGTTAGTTCACTGGAATAAAAAAAACTGTGAATGTACTGCTTACCAGGAAGGGAGAGGATATCTTGTCCCTATTAAAAGATTTGCACATTTCTTGTTCTGATGGCAACTCAAAATTTTGAATTCACCCTCACTTTCGTTCCTGGTCACTCTGGTGATCAGGACAATTAGAGAGAGTGCATCTTCCTTACAGGGACACAGACCACAATAAAACCCTGCAAAGTTTTTAACCTCTCCCATTATATTCAAACTGATGTCCATATCCCTATACAGTTTAATACAGTTGCTTTCTTCCTGTCACTGGTGACCAACTGGTGTAGTTGTTCATTTTCTAAATCCTGAGTTTTGTCAACAAACTGAAAGCCCAATCTTGAGCTTGAAGCAGAGAATTTAAAGGGGTTGTAAAGGTAAAATATGTTTCCCCAAATAGCTTCCTTTACCTTAGTGCAGTCCTCTTTCACTTACCTCATCCTTCCATTTTTCTTTTAAATGTCCTTATTTCTTCTGAGAAATCCTAACTTCCTGTTCTTCTGTCTGTAAGGCTACGTACACACGATCAGACATGTCCGATGAAACCGGTCCGACGAACCGTTTTCATTGGACATGTCTGAAGTGGTCTTTTGGCCTGATGTGCGTACACACCATTGGACCAAAATCCCCTCAGACCAGAACACGGTGACGTAGAACACACTGACGTGCTGAAAAAAAGAAGTTCAATGCTTCCAACCATGCGTCAAAATCAATTTGACGCATGCGCGGGATTTTGGTCCGATGGTTGGGCGTACTAACCATCGAACATGTCCGACGGACAGCTTTCCAGCAGGCAAGTTTCTAAGCATGTTTAGAAAACTGTCCGATAGGCCGTACACACCATCGAACATGTCCGCTGAAACTGGTCTGCTGACCAGTTTCAGCGAACATGTTCGATCGTGTGTACGTGGCCTCAGGCCGCGTACACGCGATCGGTTTTGTCCGATGAAACTGGCCTTAAGGCCAGTTTCGATGGTCCAAACCGATCATGTGTACGGCCAATCGGACCGTCGTCCATCGGACCAAAGTTTTAAAACTTGGTTAAAAACCAAATCCAGAAACCCACGCATGCTCAGAATTAAGTCGACGCATGCTTCGAGGCATTGAACTTCGTTTTTTCAGCATGTCGTTGTGTTCTACGTCACCGCGCTCTGACCCGATCGGATTTTGGACTGATAGTGTGTACGCACATCAGACCATCAGGCCACTTCAGCGGTGAACCAATGAAAACGGTCCGTCGGACCATTCTCATCAGGTTGGACCGATCATGTGTACGCGGCCTAACTCCACATAAACATCACTCAAGAAACAGACGTCCAATTTATCACCATTTTTTGTTACAATAGGACAGAAGAGAGGGGGTTAACTAACGAGCCCAGTGCATTGGTTAAAAGGGTGTCCAGATCATCAATTAGCGCTATAAGTATTACTGAAAGTTGTAACACTATTCCAAAAACATTTTTGGTAAAAAAAATCAATAAAGAAAACAAAAGGCATAATTCAAAATGTTTTATAACAAACCAGGTAGATCATTTTAAAATTCAGCCTTAAGTAGGAACTTTGTATCAACATTTGTTCAATCATAAATCACTTTTGATCAACCTAAAAATTTGTTGATCGTATTTTAGGTTGTAAAGCATATGTCTTAACAGCTTACATTAAACTTCACATTTTTGTTTCAGGCAGAAAATAATCCTATTTTTTTTTTTTACATTACATTTCAAGCTTACTGTACGTATAATAATATTATGCCTCGAGGAGCTTTGGAATTACATCTTAATGCTTTAGACAATCAGATTTGTTCATTACTCCCAGGAACACAGTGGGGTAATTCATCAATGTCTGTTCAACCTACTCCGGATGTAAATTCTGCCCCCAGTCAGAATTTACAATACATCTTGGAAAAATGTTGAGTTGTTGGATAACATATTAACAATGTAAAGAAAATCTCTAGAAACTTTGCTAAAGTATAACAGTGTTTTCATAGTGAGATTTCATGGAAGAATTCAAGCTTTTCCATGGTGTGTTACTCAAAATGGTTAGCCTAGGAAGAGTATTGTTTCAGCAATGAGTGGAAGATGGTCGGCAGAAGGACCTCATGCTTTCTTAAACTTGAACTCAGAGCACAATAAATTATAGCTAAAGTGAAAATAAAGGCATTCCCTATTTATCCTGTTTATTATTATCATTGAAAGTGAACGTAAAAGAAAATCCCAAATGTTGGGTTGCTCCCAGAAAAAGTAATAGAGGTAAAGTATTCCAATTGGGACACTCATTTTGGTAAAGGATTCCCTTACTTTGCAGGCATTTCCTCTCACTTTCTGTTTTGGCTTTGGGACAGGAAGTAAAGGGAAATCTCCCCAATGGGTCACAGGTGGAAAAAAATAAAACCCACAGGGGTTATAACCCTCCCTTACTCTATCCAAAAGAGTTCTGCTTTAAGGCCCCATTCACACTTGGGGTGGTTGTGATTACTCACTGGACCCTAGGACTCTGGACAATAGCGACAGGCGCTGTCAGGTTTCCATGGGGTTTCTCGTCTGCAGCTAATCGCAGGAAACCCCACTGAGTCCCACGCAGGTAATTGCAAACAGCGCCATTTGTGCAACGCTAGGCAGATATAAAAGTCACAAATAATGCAGCTCTGTAATCACTAATGTATTATCAAATTTGATATTTAAATACAAGTAAGTATATATTATTTATTGGCTATTTATTATATTATTGGCTAGAGTTCTGCTTACAAAATATACCTAGCATGGCGCTCCTCCCCTGTACTACAAGGTTTAAAGTGGTTATACAGTAAAAAGTTTTTTTTTTTACCCTAATGCATTCTATGCATTAAGGTAAAAAAAAAAAAAAAAAATTTAGCAGCTGTTCCTCCATCCTTGCTCTTTAAATACTTACCTGAGTCTACATTGATCCAGCACTGAGCCCATTTTCAGGTCTTCTCACCCCTCTCTCATAGGTTTAGAGCCATTAGCTCCCGCTGCTCTCACCCAAATCCTGTGAGGTGGGAGCGAGGGAGCCACGGGCGGGGCTGAGTCAGGCGGGGCTAAGTCAAGCTGTGTGCATCTATGGATGCACACAGTCCTGCCCAGGAGCGCACCCACATGTGTGCCATCATATGAAGTGGCTTCTTATAGTGGCACGTGGAAAATAGGTGGAACTGAGAGCACTGGTGGGAGTTCCCAGGAAAGTAGGTTGGGGGCTGCTTTGCACAATACTCTTGCACAGAGAAGGTAAGAATAGATTTTTTTTTTTATTATAGTTTAAAAAAAAAATGATTTTACAACTGCTTTAATGGCTCATTTTATCCAATGAATAAAGAATAATGTGATGAACTTACCTTTTTTTTTTTAATAAACCCAGTACCTGGCACTCTCTATATGAAAAGGTCATTGATGTCCTCATGTACAAAGCAGGACCACTAGCACTGCACAGTATGTGATAACCCTGGCAAGCTGTGACTGGTCATGCAGAAAAATTAAGTGGCTTCAGGAGACTGAATGTACAGTGGGGAGAAAGCCTGTGACCTCCTTCCTCGCAGACCTTCAGCCACCTGCTGGCCTGGTAACCTCCCACAGTGCCTCCCAGCTTCCATTATACCATCCAACCTCCCATAGAAGTCTACTGTGCCCCTAACATCCCACAGTGCCTCCCAGGTTTCATAGTACCACCCAACCTCCCACAGAAGTCCCCTGTGCCCCTAACATCCCACTGTGCCCCCCAGCACCATGCAGTGCACCCTAGCTTGCTGTAGAGCTTCCAGTCCCCCATAGTGCCCCCAATTTCCAACAGTGTCCTACAGTTCTGCCCCAGCCTCTACAATACATAAAAGTCTACCACATTGCTATTGGAAAGCCTCCAGTCTCCTGGAGAGACTCATAACCCCCTCCAGAGACCCCATCTCTCACAGTTACCCTCAGTGCTCTCTAAGATTCCCTACAGAGCCACGAACATGAAAGGTTTTAGAAGACTTTTCTGGGTCCTGATCTGATTAAGGTTCAAAACTGCTGGTCTAGATTATCTGGATGGATTTTACTGAACGAAAATTGAATATACTGCTGCTCACTTGGAATTGTTGAGCATAGGTAATTTCCGTTATGTATACATCGGAGGACAAAAGTTCAAACCAGGATTTATGGAAAGACTGGCAAATTTTCAAAGGGAGACAAATTTTCAGGGGAACCAAAGTTGCTTCTTGTTTCATTACCTTGACACATTTATCTCCTCTGTAAGGCATTCAAGCATAAAAGTGAAATTAATTTTCTTTCAAGTGTATGCATTGTGTCATTAGTTATATTATGCAAGGTTTAGGTGCTGTGCAGCCAAAAGCATTAGAAATCCCTGTGTAAGAAATATAGCATGTTTGTTGGAAAGTTGTTTGACGAGAAGGGCATTTTTGGAAAGCTCTTTTAGGCCCTGTACACATGATCAGACCGGTCCGATGAGAATGGTCCGACGGACCGTTTTCATCGGGCCACCGCTGAAGTGGTCTGATGTTCATACACACCATCAGTCCAAAATCCCATCGGGCCAGAACGCGGTGACGTAGAACACAAGGACGTGCTGAAAAAACGAAGTTCAATGCTTCCAAGCAAGCGTCGACTTGATTCTGAGCATGCGGGGGTTTTTGGTCCGATGCTTTTGTGTACTAACCATCGTTTTGGTCCGATGGTCAGGAGTCCATCAGACAGGTTTTAAAGCAAGTTTTAAAACTTTGGTCCGATGGACGACAGTCCGATGGGCCGTACACACGATCAATTTGGTCCGATGAAACTGGCCTTAAGGCCAGTTTCATCGGACCGGTCTGATCGTGTGTACGCGGCCTTAGGCTTGAGCAAACTATGTCCTTTTAATCTATATCCATGTTTTTTTTTTTATATATAATATATAAGAGAAGTGAATAAACTATGAGGCAGGACTCAAATTATACTGTTGCCCATCCTGATATTTTTTACCACCAGGCAAGTCTATGCCATATCTATTGGTGCAATAAAGAGCAACTCACAGAAATCACAAAGTAGCAAGAAAGGCATCAAGAATGACAGTCTTGCTTACAAATGTAACTGTAGTCATTGTGATTGGTCACAGCGATCACATGGTACCAGGGCTACTTGCAATGGCCTGGTAACCTGATCAGTAATCCACTATTCTGTGAGTTCTGGGAGGACTTAGGGGTATGTCCTCCAGGAACTAGAGAGCATCTGCTCTGCCTTTTATCTACATTAGCCAGGCGGAAACTGGTTAAAGTGGTTGCGTATATCTGACATGAAATATGAACAAAACATATACTTTTAAAGTCTGTGCTCTACACAATCCAGAACACTAAGTGTAATTTCTGTCTGCTTCCTCATTCCTCTGATATCTGAGTAATTTCTGATAAGTTTTCCTGAAACCAAGAGAAAAACGGTGACAGGGGAAGAGCTCCAGCACACAGCCTGTGATTGACAGTCTTTTTCTATGTGCTGTGTAAGGGGTTGTATCCTTTTCCTCCAATTAGCTCTCACTAACCTCTGTAGCATGTAACTTCAGCTTCCCGCCCCCTGCTTTCTGGAAGCTCAAACAAGCTGCAAAAATTGTTTATTTTGAGCAAGTGTAGAGGAGAGAAGTCTGCAGATTAACAGGTATAACTTATGTAGGAGGATTTGTTTGATCTCTGTGTATCACCTGAGGTTAATCACTTCATTGGATATATGTGAGGGTTGAAAACCACTTTAAATCATATATTTGTTTAAAAATGTTTATGGGTGAACAAAGCGTAATACTCAGGCTTCAAAACCTGGTTGTGCGTGAAATTCCTTCCCGAGGCCTTAATGGCCAGTTGATGTTCCCCTTGTCCATCATGTTTTCTTTAATTAAGTGCTTATTAATTTTATTATGTACAACAGAAAATAAACATTCCATCTCTATGCCAGATGAGAATTCCATTACACTGCAAGGCATGAAATTAGTTTTGTTAATGTCAATACATGGCACATCAACATTAATGCACATTAATGGCTTTACTAATAAAACCACTGTGATTTCTTAATTTCCCCAAAAAGTGACTGACATTTATTGTCTGTTGTCTGTAACTCAAAAGATTTGAGGCAGGCATGAATATTCAGAATTGGAACAAGCTTTTTTTTTTTAAATCTTACAACAAGATACACGGTTGATTGAAGACATAAGTCTTTTTAAAGTACCAGCTGTGCAAAAGTATTAGCAGCTCAGCAACCAAGTATTGACCCATGTGGAGCGGTTCCAAAAAATTAGCTTTACTTTTAAATGTCACTGCCAATGTCTGAATATGATTTCCATAGCATTATGTTTTTTATGCAAAACAACTGTTATTGTGCTGGCTAATTCCAATGACCTCTCACTGCACAATAATTTTACTTTATTAAGTGAACTGGTTAACAGGGGGGCTAAACATCCTAAGGAAAAATGAAAGAACAAAAAGTCATATTTTGTTAGGTGCCCATCGTTTTCTGTAACAAGAAATAGTTTTGTTTTAGGAAAGCAGGATGAAGGCAGATGTAGTTCAGCCTCCCTACAAGGGTGGCGCTGTTTGGCGGCTGCTGTGCAGGGAGGATGGAGGACAAGGGGGAAACCACATTCCTCCAAGGCCTACGTAGGCATCATCAAGGGAGCCATCTTTGATGTGGACAGTGCTTATATAAAGCATTGTCCCTTTCGGGTTGGTGCACATTCTGCGTAGTAGGTAGGTCCCTCTACAGCAGGGATATGCAATTAGCGGACCTCCAGCTGTTGCAGAACTACAAGTCCCATGAGGCATAACAAGACTGACAACCGCAAGCATGACACCCAGAGGCAGAGGCATGATGGGACTTGTAGTTTTGCAACAGCTGGAGGTCCGCTAATTGCATATCTCTGCTCTACAGAGTAGGGACTGTAACTGTGTCTCGAGCAATAACATTCATGGTTTAGGGGGCTCATTGCCAGTCTACATCACAGCTGCCTCCACTGTCCAATGTTGTCAGGTGTTTACTACTCACCTCCCAACTTTTTGAGATAGAAAGAAGGGACACCTTCTAGAAAGAGTATGTAGGTCTAGGACAAACCCCCTGCCACACCCCCTTAAAGTAGAATAAAAAAAAAAGATTAGTTGAAGCAGAGTTTCAGGCAAAAATGTAACTTCTTTGAAAACACAAGCACACCCCACCCCCTCTCGTTTTTGGACTTATTTATTTTTTCATACGTTTTTTGTATATTTTCTTTGGGACTTCTGTCCCATGGCGCCATGGCGAGGTACGTCACTTTTTTTTGTGCCCTCCTCATTCCCCCATCACCTTCTGGGACCTGTGTGTGTCCCAGAAGACGAGGGGACCATTCAGAAAGTGCCACATGACTCACACATGTGCAATAAGAAACAGGCTGTGAAGCTGCAATGGCTTCACTTCCTGTTTCCCTTGGTAAGGATGCCGGTGCCTGCACCCAGAGCCGATGGACGGGTCAGCTTCTGGTGCCGACATCGTGGGCTCCCTGGACAGGTAAGTGTCCTTATATTAAATACATTTTATTGTAATATATTTGTAGCTGCTGACTTTCATCAATTTTTTTCACCAAGGCTGGAAGTCCACAATAAAGTGATTGTAAAGGCTCATTTTTTTGCTATACTTACCTCATCTATGCAGTTGGTTTTACACAGAGTAGCCCATATCCTCCCCTTTTTGGTCCCTCTTCGCTGCTCCTAGCCCCTCCCTTCTTTGAGTGCCCCCTCAGCCAGCAGCTTGCTACAGGGGGCACCCAAGCCAAGTCAGAGCTCCGTGTTTCTATTCAGACACAGAGCCCCACCCTGGCCCCGCCCCCTCTCTCTCCTGATTGTCTGACTGACTTTGATTGACAGCCGCAGGAGCAAATGGCACCGCTGCTCTGTCTCAGCTAATCAGGAGGACTGTACTGAATGGCTGAGGGGATCGTGGACATCGCTGGAGAGAGAAGGGGCTCAGGTAGGTAATTGGGGGGTGCTGGGGGGAGCTGCTACACACAGAAGGTTTTTTATCTTATTGCATTAAGATAAAAAATATCTTCTGACTTCACAACTCCTTTTTACCACTACTATTCCTTTATATTGGCTTTTGAAATTAGTGATAACAATTCAGAAATTGGATGAAGTGTCACACTTTTTGAAAGATAAATAATGCATTTTATATACAACTATTTAGATCAGACTAAAATGAGGGACAACTGAGGAGGAAAGAGGGAGGGAGGAACTTCTTCCCAAATCAGGGACAGTTGGAAGTTAAGCTGGAGTGTATCGAGAGGCATGTGAAACACAAATACTCACAGTGTAATACTGAATGGTAACTTTATATTTAAAAAGCATGAAGTGCACTCACATTTTTGAAGATAATACCAGTCATCACTATAAGTAAGAATGCTGCAGCAACTGATGGACAAGCGACTATAAAATAAATCCCAAACATCGGCTGACATGCACAGTGACGCCTGGAACTATCCAATGCGTTTCGTCATACGTTTGACGTCATCAGTTTCACTGCTGGTTTCCCTTATCGAAAATAGCAGTTCCAGCACCCGAGAGCTGATTGGGTGTGGACAATGCGGGATCCCTGGACAGATAAATGCCCTAATAGTAAAAAATCATCAGCTACAGTATTTGTAGCTGTTGATTTTTAATTTTTTGGTGGAGGGGCTGGAGCTCCTCATTAAGCCTTATGTTATACAGACATCTTCTTCATAGCAGTGGCATTTCTGATTGTTTTTTACCTTTCAGTCAAACCAATAGAAGTAAAGTCAACAAATACTTTATTTTATCAAATCCTGCCAGTACAGAAACACGAATGCCTGGGAGACGTCTAGGTAAGTGTTTAAACTTTGGAAATAATTTGTGACAGCTGGTAGTGTACACATCACAGCACATGACAAGGAGAACAGATGAAAACAATTCAGTGGTTTTTTTCCTATAAGTAAACAATCTCTCCAGAAAACAATATAGATGTACTTTTTATATATAAAAAAATGTAATGTAATTTCATTTTGACTTAATCCTCTTTACAGTTGCCCTAAAGAATCAGCAGATGACTAAGTTTTAAGAGTAAAACTTTTGAAGGTAATTAGAATATCATCCATGGCATTTAAGGGAACCTTTTAAAATCACCATGTGTCCTAATTAAGAAAGCTTTTTTTTTAAAAAAATACAGCGCATTAGCACTTTTTTTTAAGCTTTTTTTTAGCATCTGTACAGGTGTTTAAGTGTTTTTATTTTATTATTTTAGACAATAGAAAGTTAGTTGCTAGGGTGCAAAAAAAAAAAAATGGTCTAGGCCGCCATTTTATGAACCATGCAGAAGCTATGATTTACTAGGGGCAGTGCACCAATTGATAAAGCTTTTTGCATTTGGGTGATATTTGCTGCTCTCTGGCGCCCAACCTCACTTCCGGTTTACTCGACTGACAGTATTCAGTAAGGGTCAGTAAGGGTCAGTATTTAGAATCGCCGTTTTCGGCGATCTGAATACTTTGAAGTGCAAAGAAGGGATTAGGGGTCTTTTAGACCCCCGATCCCTCCATAAAGAGTACCTGTCACCATTTTTTACTGTCATAAGGGATTTTTACATTCCTTGTGACAGCAATAAAAGCGATCAATTTTTTTTTAAGTAGCAAAAAATTTATAATAATGATATTTTTTTTTTTAAAGTGCCCCCATGCCCGTGAGAAAAAAATCTCCTGCCAGCAGCATCTTTGGAGTGGTGAGAGGAGCGGCGTGTATATCCCTCCTTCACTGCTCCTTCCCATTTAAAACAATGGGAAATCGCGGCAATACCGCCCGCAATGCGCCTCTGCAGAGGCACATTGCGGGCGGTATTAACCATTTATCGGCCGCTAGCAGGGGTTAATGCCGCACCGCGAGCGGGCAAATCTCGCGGCAAATCCGATGGTATAGTGCCGCTATTTTTAGCGCCACTATACCGCCACCGCAGCTCCCGCCCCAGTGTGAAAAGGGCCTTAATCATCAGAGTCTGAGCTAACTACCAGCTCAGACACCCACTAAATTTAAACATAGCACCTGGTCATCAGGAGCAGGGCACTACATATCTATCTATCTATCTATCTATCTATCTATCTATCTATCTATCTATCAAATATATATACACTATGGGCCAGATTCAGATACATTTTCGTAATCTTTCCGGCGGCATAGCGTATCTCATTTACACTACGCCGCCGTAACTGAGAGCGGCAGGTCCCGTATTCAGAAAGAACTTGTGCTCTAAGTTACGGCGGCGTAGTGTAAATGGGCCGGCGTAAGCGCGCGTAATTCAAAATAGGCAGGTAGGGGGCGTGTTGTATGTTAATGACTCGTGACCCCACGTAAATGACGCGCCGAACGATGTATGCCAGTGCGCATGTTTGAAATCACGTCGCAAATAGTCAATGCTTTAGACGTGAACGTAACTTACGCCCAGCCCTATTCGCGAACCACTTACGCAAATGACGTAAACGAGAGAAAATTTGACGCTGTCCCGATGTCCATACTTAACATTGGCTACACCTCCTATAGCAGGGGTAACTTTACACCGGAAAAAGCCTTACGCAAACGACGTAAAAAAATGCGCCGGGCGCACGTACGTTTCTGAATTGGCGTATCTAGCTCATTACCATATTCAACGCGTAAATCGACGGAAGCGACACCTAGCGGCCAGCGTAAATATGCAACTTAGGCGGCGTACACACGAGGGGATATGTCCGCTGAAAACGGTCCGATGGACCGTTTCAGCAGACATCTCCGCTCGTGTGTATGGGCTAGCGGACAGATTTCTCCACCCGACAGATTTCAAAGCAAGCTTTGAAATCTATCCGGTGGGAATCTGTCCGCCCGACATGTCTGCTGGTTAGTACACTTACCAGCAGACATGTCGGCCCCCACCGCCGCCGCGCCGCTGCCGAATGGATTCGGCGCATGCGCGGAAGTGTTTTACTTCCTGGTGCGGTGACGTGGCGGTGACGCGGCGGCGTCAACGTCACCGCCGCGTCACCGCCACGTCACCGCGCCGTCCGGCGGCGGGGAATTTGATCCGATGGTGTGTACACGCCATCGGATCAAACTCCCGATCGGACATATCCGATGGAAATGGTCCGCGGACCGTTTTCATCGGATATGTCCGATCGTGTGTACGCTGCCTAAGATACGACGGTGTAAGAGACTTACGCCGCTCGTGTCTTAGCAATATTCCGGCGTATCTTGCTTTCTGAATACAAAAAAAAGATACGCCGGCGCATCCTAGAACTTACCCGGCGTATCAACAGATAGGCCAATGTAAGTTCTTTCTGAATCCGGCCCTATATAACCAAAATTATTGGGACACCTGCCTCTACACGCACGAATGTTAGTGGCATCCCAGTTTTAGTCTATAGGGTTCAGTATTGAGTTGGCCCACCCAGCCACTGGCCAGGAAGTGATTTTAATGGATTTTACAGTCAAAGCCCTGTTAAATGTTCTACAGTAGCCATGCAGCCAAGCTAATAACACAGATACTAGTAATAATAAACATTCTAATAGCATAAGTGCAAATGTAAATTGGATTATTTCTGCTCCAAAACTGTATGCATTTGAAAAAAAAAAGAAAAACAGAAACAACATGAAATAATCAATGTTAGAAAATATAAAGAAGTGAATATCTCGTCTTCTTAACTATATTTAAGCCGGAATCACATAAATATATCTGTCCTCCTGTAGAGGTGCAAGGTTCCAGTATTGATTACTTGACAAGTCAGTGGTATCCTCAAGGCTATTATTGATTTGATGTCAAAAAATAAATACACCATTACCCTTCTTTAAAACTAATTAATAGGAGCGGGAGCAGTTTTCAGAAATTATAAGGAACCATCATTAAAAAAAAGTTGTTGTATAAAGACAAATCATTTATGAGCTATCTATAAAATGTTTTAAATAACTATAGGAGGCCCCTGAAAATAAAACATACTCTATAAAGCTGTATTATTATTTTTTTTTTTTTTAGTGGAAGTGGAATTTAAAGATGGTTCTTTCTGTAATAAGGAAGTAAGCTCCAGAAATACCATTTACTGATGGTTCAAATCTATTTCCAGCTATTATGTAGATTTTGACAGAGAAGACGAAAGGTCCTCTATGGAATCAAAACCTTGGCAGATGTTATCGGCTAGTACAAGTTGTGCCAAATGGTGCATGAAAAATTTCAAAAACTGAAAAAAAGTATATTTATAATTAAACAATAGTATTAAACCTGTGCACCAGGCAGCCAATAAAATGTTTCCAGTTTTGTATTTAATGAAAAAAGAATGAAAGTGGAACTTTACCCATAATGACATGATACAAATAATAAACTTTAGCAAGGTACATAAATTCCACATTAATAATTATGTTACTAAAATTAGTGTGTGCTGGAAATTGCTTCCAACATTGTTCCTATTTCTTCTCTATAGCGACTGCAATTTTGCTGAAGCCCAGAGCCCCTGAGCAGCAGTAAATCTATAGGCTGTAAGCAGATCGGCCTTTACAAATTTGGCACAGTGCCTAAAAACAGAGAGCAACTAAGCATAGGCAGAGCAGAGGTGAGAGAGTGTGTTACTGGATTGTAAACAGTATAGGCATTTATTGTTAATGTGTTACATAGCTATACCTGCAAAAGGGACCAGCCTGAAGTGATCTAGCGGGACTTAATTTTCTGACTAAGGTTAAACTTACATTTTTTTTTTTTTTTTTACAAACAACTAGAATAAGTACCAGAATTTGTCTCGGTATCGGCATCCTGTAATTCTCTGCATAGAGCAGCATTAGGACAGGCAGAAGAAGGATGACATTGTTGTAGCCCTTGTGGGCCAGTCCTTCTTTCTGATTGTTACAAATAAAAAAATAAAAAAAAAGAAGGATGACACACTTGGGTTTGTTTACTAAAGGCCAATAGACTGCACACTTTGCAAAGGGTAGTTGCTCCAGAGGTTAGTAAATGAGCAGAAGCTTTGGTGACTTCTATCATCCAATCATGTGCAAGCAAAAAAAATTAATGTTTTCCTTCAAACCATGTGATTGGGTATTCTTTGCAAAGTGAAGCTTCACCTCATTTACTAAGCTCTGGAGCAACTGCCCTTGCAGAGAAAAACTGCACTTTGCAATGTGCACAGCCTATTTGCCTTTAGTAAATCAATTCTACAATGTCAAACTTTTACCCCCAAAATAATATTCACATCTCGAGGAAACTTTACTGAAGATAATTCATTGGGGGACATTGAAAAAAAATGCTTCTTATGCTAGCCAATGAGAATAATGCAAACTCTACAGTGGAGGTCAGTAGTCCACCCTTATAGACAGCTGAGTGAGTGAGTAACTTGTATAGCGCTACAAATGCGAACTAAATCGCCTCAAGGTGGGTCTTTCGTTTTTTCCTAAAAGCCCGGTGGTTTTCTTCCATGCGGATGGTCCTGGGTAGAGCGTTCCAGAGCCGTGGTCCTTGGGCTGCAAATCTTCTTTCTCCCTTTGATTTGTTGCGGGATTTGGGGATTCGGAGTAGGTTTTGGTTAGTTGACCGGAGGACGCAATTGGTGACGTAGGGTTTTATTTTCTCGCTTAAGTATTAAGGAGCGTTTCCTTGTGAGCATTTGTGAGTGAGGCAGAGGGTCTTGATTGTGACCCGATCCTTTACGGCTAGCCAATGGAGGGTCCCAAAGGAACGGTGTGATTTATTTCCAGGGTTTTTCCCCCGTTACCAGTCTGGCTGCCGTGTTCTGGACAGCTTGTAGACGTGAAATCTGGTATTTAGGTAGTCTTAGGTAAAGGGAGTTTGCATAGTTGAGTTGGGAATTGATAATTGTTCCAACCACTACTGTTGTATCCTTTTGCGCGATGAAAGGGATGAGTCTGCACAGTAGGTGGAGAAGATCCACTGACTACTGATCCTATTTGTGCATCCATTGTCATGTCTGAGTTAAAGATGACTTATGATTTTGTTGCTTGGGGTGATGGTTTGTCCAAGGATGGTGTTTGGTGTGCATGTGGTCCTAGAGTTAGATTTTCGATTTGCGTGAAGGATAAGAAGTTCTGTTTTGGATCCATTGAGTTTGAGGGAGCTTTCCGTCATCCAATTATCGTTCAGAGTGAGGCATTTTCCTAGTTCATGATATTGGTCTTTTTTGTTGGTGATACAGAAGTAAAGTTGAGTGTCATTAGCGTAAGAGTGGTAGCACAGGTCCTGTTTGCTGATGATTTTAAGGAGTGAGTGAGTGAGTGAAAAACGTATATAGCGCAACACATGCGAACTGAATCACCTCTGGGCGCTTAGTATCCATTCCCTCAGTGAAACTTTTTTTGACCTCAGAAGAGATGGGTTTTGATCTTTCTTCTGAAGGCCAAGTGGTTCACCTCCAATTGGAAGGTGGTTGGTAGAGCGTTCCACAGTCTAGGGCCTTGGACTGCAAATCTACGTTCTCCTTTGGATTTGTATCTGGCTTTGGGTAACTGGAGTAGATTCTGGATGGTGGATCGCAGAACGCGATTGGGGTTGTGAGCTTTTAGTTTTTCACATAGATATTGGGGGGCATTTCCTTTAATACACTTATGCATTAGGCAGAGAGCCTTGGAAGTGATTCTGTCTTGTACTGGCAACCAATGAAGGGATCTCAGAGAAGATGAGATTGATTCCCATGTTTTTTTCCCAGTCACAAGTCTATCGGCCATATTTTGAACGACTTGCAGATGAGTGATTTGGTATTTGGAGAGTCCGAGATAAAGGGCATTTGCATAGTCCAGTCTGGAGTTGATAATTGTTTCCACCACGACTGCTATGTCTTCTTTTGGGATAAAGGGGGTAGAGGAGTGGAGCTAAAAATATAATTGGTGTCATGCTGCTGGGTCTGCCAAGTGGTTTTGGCTCTGTAATTATTTAGGCACCACCAAATAGGAGGTCAATTAGTCATAGTTCAAAGAACCCCGAGCAGCCTCAAGAGAAGCCTCCATTGGTTATAAACTAAGTTGATCGGTTTATTCGCACATTGCTGTCAGTTACCAGTCTGAAAATGTATATAGGATGAAAGATGAGATGGCTGAATGGATCTCCAATCACAGCAGTGCATATGCAGGGAGAGAAAGCACGCAACACTAGTGTTCTCCTTTTAAAACTCAATTTTTTATTAAAAGGATAAATATTGCCCTTACAGAAAACAGTACTATAGGCAGTGCTAACCATGTGTCGCTCTTCTTTGGCAATCACTAGCGAGACAGCTTGGTGCAGAGATGGCCCGCAGGATGACGTCATGTACGTCATTCATACGTTACATCCAATAGTCGGGACTTCCTCAGTAGGGGCTCCTACTGAGGAAGTCCCAACTATTGGACGTAATGTATTTTTAGGACGAGGAACCCTGTACATGATGTCATACTGTGGCCATCTCTGCACCAAGCTGTCTTGCTAGTGATTGCCAAAGAAGAGCGACACATGGTTAGCACTGCCTATAGTGCTGTTTTCTGTAAGGGCAATATTCATCCTTTTAATAAAATTTAAAAGGAGAACACAAGTGTTGTGTGCTTTTTCTCCCTGTGTGTACATTGCTGTGATTGGAGATCCATTCACCCACCCATCCACTCATGTGAATAGGAAGTAGTAAAGACTTGGAAGGAGTAGCTGTTTTTACTTCATCCCCAGAGAGGGAACACGGCGCGGTGTGACCTAATGGTAAATCAGGGGTCATGTCAGTGAGGTGAGAGGCCATTCTGTACGGGTGGTGGATTCACTCTACTTAGTGCATGTCACAGTGGTGATTTCAGTGGATTGAAGCTGGATATTACTTACCATTTTTTCAATATTTTACACATCTGGACATGTATTGCTTACTGTTTTTTTTGTTTTTGTTTTTAATATATATATATATATATATATATATATATGCACATTTGAACATTAATGGTAATATATTTTACATATCTTAAGAGGTCTTATGTATGATATACTGTATAGGGAAGATCATTCTAAAAAAAAAATCTTTGTATGCACATTGGTTTTCGTTCATATATTATGGATTATTCTATACACTATTGATAAAAGGTATTTATGTAATTTTTTTAGGAGAATTGCGTTACACCATTTTGAATAATCGTCTAGACATCATACTTGTATATACTTCTAATGACAAAGCTGTGTTGACAATTTGCCATAATTCTGCCATTTATAACCCTTTCATGCCTAAGCCTATTTCTGACATTTGGTGTTTACAAGTTAAAAAATTGTTGCTAGAAAATTACTTAGAACCCCAAACATTATATACATATTTTTTTAGCAGAGAATATAGAGAATAAAATGACAATTGTTGTAATATTTTATGTCACACAGTATTTGTGCAGTGGTGTTTTAAACGCAACTTTTTGGGGAAAAATAAATTTTCATGAACTTTAAAAAAATTAAACAGTATAGTTAGCCCAATTTTTTTTGTATAATGTGAAAGATGATGTTACGCTGAGTAAATAGATATCAAACATGTCATGCTTTAAAATTACATGCACTCGTGGAATGGCGACAAACTTTGGTATCTAAAAATCTCCATAGGCAAAGCTTTAAATATGTTTTACGGTTACCAGGTTAGAGTTACAGAGGAGGTCTAGTGCTAGAATTATTGGTCTCGCTCTGACGATAACGGTAATACCTCACATGTGTGATTTGAACACCAGTATATGTTTTCTTTGCTGCGCGATTTTGTGGGGATGAGGGCGCTTTAAAAAAAGTTTCTTATTTATTTTTATATTTTTACATTGTGTTTTTAAAAAAAATGTTTTATCACTTTTATTGCTGTCACAAGGAATGTAAACATCCCTTTTGACAGTAATAGGTGGTGACAGGTACACTTTATGGAGGGATCGGTGGTCTAAAAGATCTCCAATCCCTTTGCACTTCAAAGTATTCAGATCACCGAAAACAGCGATTCTGAATACTGTATATATATTTTTTTTTAATGGCGCCATTGTCAGCCAAGTAAACCGGAAGTGACGTTGTAATGTCGCTTCCATGTTTACATACAGGAGATTGGCTTTGTGCCAGTCTCTGTCTAGACGCCAGAAGAAGGGGATCGTCGATTGGATCTCCTGGTGGGATGGAAGGCCCCGGTATAAGTGGCGGAAGGCAGCGGGAAGGAGGGCATCCCCCTGCTCCTCCAGGATAACAACCAAACGGCTTTTAGCCGCATCGGTTGTTATCCCTGGAAAGCCGACCACTGGCTCTAAAAAATGGTACTTGGATGATGCCTTCACCTCCCGGCATCATTATGGTAAAACCCCTTAAAACCAAGGCCGCATATATGCGCACGCTCGGCGGGAATAGGATAAAAAAGAAAAACCCTATGTTCATTTTTTTAAGCCCCGCCTTTTATTTTTTGGAACCTCAGAATAAATTTGTGCTTCATAAATACTTGCAATACATGACCGATTTCAATGATATTCTTAGCAATGAAGGACACAACCCTGATTTGGTTCTTGGTAATACATTGGTGCTATATAAATACTTGCAATACATGACCAATGTTGCATATTCTTAGCATTGAAGGACACAATCCTGATTGGTTCTTGGTATTACAGAAATGTATTTTTTCCATACCCCTACACAACATGTCTATAGCTTCCCTGACTTTAAATCAAGGCTAATTGTGAACATTTGTTTTCACTATTACAAGTCACCAAAAGTCAATTTTTCCACTGAAAATTTAATAAACAGAATTAGCCTGAAACAAACACAGAGTCCATAAACAAAATCCGTTATTAAAAAAATCGTAAATTGTACAAGTAAACAAGGCTGTGTATTCCACTAAACAAATCCCCAGGAAGTGTAATCTGTATAAATGACATTACAATGAATCAATAAGACATGCACTGGGCTTGTAGCTATAGGATCTTGATTTAATTCCTGTCTCAGTGCCCCGGGTGGGGATGCAACAGGAATCACCTCCTGCAAGCAGTCGTATATATTGAAGGAACATACTCATCACATTATGGATTACCATTATCCTCAGTAGTATTAAATGAGTGCTATCCCTCAAAAATAACAACAATTTTCACATTTACTCAAACTATATTTGCTTTTCTATAACCAGATATTTTTTTTTTTTTTTTTTAAAACAATGTAAAATTCTGGGCATTTGGCTAAATACATATACTGTAAGCAAACAGCACCTAGAATTCAAGAGAGAAGGGCGACACTAAAGACCTCATGCGCATGGACAGATATACTGTATGTGAAAAAAATAGGGCCATATTCCTTTAAATTAGGGTTGTCCCGATACCGATACTAGTATCGGTATCGGGACCGATACCAAGCATTTGCTCGAGTACTGGTACTTGGGCAAATGCTCCCGATGCTTCACCCGATACTTGTACTGTCAGCGGTGATCAGTGCATAGGGAAGTTCCAAGCACCGATCTCCGCTGATTTTAAAGCAGCTGAAAGTCGCCGTGTATCCCGTGCATCCCGCCGTGTATCCCGTGCATCCCGCCGTGTATCCCGTGTATGCCGCCGTGTATCCCGTGCATCCCGCCGTGTATCCCGTGTATGCCGCCATGTATCCCGTGCATCCCGCCGTGTATCCCGTGTATTCCGCCGCGTATCCCGTGCATCCCGCTGTGTATTCTGTGTTTCCTGTGTTTCTCTCCCCTTCCGTGCCTCTCCTACACCCCCTGGAATTTTTAGGATTGAGAGCGGGGTAGGAGCTGGTAAATCCGGCTCCTTACTGCTCCGGATGGACAGAGTCAGTGATCACTGACTGTCCATTCACATAACTGAAACATTGTAATCTGTGATTACAAATGTTTCAGTTTATGAATGAAGAGAAGACATTCATTTTCAGCGCAGCTGATGCTGCTGAGAAAGGGACAGGGGAACATGTGTCCCTAGTCCCTTTCCCTGTCTCAAAGGGAAGATGTCAGAGGTCTGTTAAGACCCCTGATATCTCACCAAAGCCCCCCTAACAGGGCTGAAAAAATAAAAATAAATAAAGAATAAAAAAACAAAAGAATAAAAAAAAAATGATTGTAGAAAAGAAAAAACACACTGACGCCTTCAACCCCCCTCCCCCTTAAAAAAAAAAGAAAGCATTACAAATAAAAAAATTGTAAAGAAAAAAAAATTAAAAACAAATTGTTAAAGATAAAAAAAAAAAAACATACTGACACATGTGCCGCTGTCACATGAGATTAAAAAAAAGTATCGGTATTCCGTATCGGTGAGTACTTGAAAAAAAGTATCGGTACTTGTACTCGGTCTTAAAAAAGTAGTATCGGCTCCACGCAGAGCTGGCCCGGTATGGTGCCTTATCCGGCTACAAAATTAACACCTCTAAATCTGAGGCCCTCCCGATCTATATCCCTAATGTGGAGGTTGACCACCTACGGGGCCAACTTCCCCTACCAATGGAAGACAACCTCCCTGAAGTACCTAGGGATACATATTACCCCAAGCTTCAATACCCTGTACCAGGAAAACTTCCCCCCCTATACCGCTCAATCCGATCCCTGCTGTTGCAGTGGAAAAAACACCATATTTCTCTACTTGGCCGGATCGCTTCAATTAAGATGACGATTCTCCCGAAGCTCCTTTACCTTTTCCAAACATTGCCCATTCCTGTCCCCCTCAAACACCTCAGAAAACTTCAGGCTGACCTACTTAAATTCACATGGAATTACAAAAGGCACAGGGTACCCCAGAAGGTGCTATTGGCGGCTCGCTCGGACGGAGGCCTTGCGTTTCCTAATCTGGTCAAGTACTACCAGGCCACGCAACTGCGCGCGGTGGCCTCCTGATTCACCCAACGATCCTACAACAAGTGGACGGAGATCGAGAAATTGTGGTTGGCCCCGACCCACCCTAATAACCTACTTTGGAGCGCGGACGCGGACGTTCCCCCTGACCGCCTATTGGGCTCAGTGTCTCAGCTTCGACGACTATGGCGTCGACTGTCGCGACCGTGTGGACTGTCAGCGGAGCGTTCACTCCTGACTTCGTTTATGTACAACCCCAAGGTGCCAGATAGCCTCACCCACCAAATGTCTCAACCGTGGACATCACGGAACCTATTTCATTTTGGGAATCTAGTGGATCCCATCTCACGTAAACTCCTGCCCTTTTCTACCCTCCAGGCTAAATTTGACCTCCCTAAGACAGTATTCTACAGTTACTTGCAAATTCGCCATTACGCCCTTTCTATAACACCCAATCTGCAATTCTCCCCTCCAACCCCCTTTGAAAGACTGGTCCTGGCCGGATCGACCCAGAAAGGTCTAATCTCAGATATATATAAAATACTTAATGCCTATCCCCTGGAATCCCTAGGCAAACACTCCTACATGTTAAAGTGGGAAACAGCCCTTAATGAGGAAATACCCCTGGCACAATGGCGGACTATTTGGTCCCAAGCAGCCAAGAGCTCCCTTTGCACTTTATACAAAGAGAACACATATAAAATCCTTCTCTTTTGGTATATGACCCCCGATGTGCTCCATGCCATATATCCCGCTAGTTCTGATCGCTGCTGGCGATGCCAAGGAGATAGGGGCTCCCTCTTTCACATATACTGGAGCTGCCCACTGATTACCCCCTACTGGTCCGAGGTCCAGCAACTGCTGAGCCGCCTCCTAGATACTCAGGTTCCCATATCTCCTAAATTCTTCCTTTTGGGCTTATCCCCCTTGAGGATCTCCACACCTTGCAAGAAGTTGCTACGCCACATCCTCACAGCTGCTCGATGCCTGGTTGCCCTGAACTGGAAAAGCCGCTCTCCCCCTACCCCTGAGGCCCTGCACGCCAGGATCAAGGATGTGGAGCTGATGGAGAGAATGACCGCCAGGATACAGGACAGACTGGAGGTCCATGACACTGTCTGGGAACCTTGGCGCCTTCGGGAGGATTCCCCTTGACCAGGTAGCTGAGCTATTCCGACGATCTTCTCCCCCTTTCCCTTTCCCCCCCCCCTTATCTTTTTTCTGTGTTTTTTTTCTTTTTCTTTTTTTTTTTTTTTTTTTCTTTTCTTTTCCTCCTCTTATTCTCTTTACCCATTTTTTCTTTTTCTCTCCCCTCTATTGGGGTACCTTCTCGACCCTTTTGTGTTTAAAGTTTTGCAATATGATGACGTGTGTCGCTGTGCTACGACAGCCTTAACCTAAGTTGTGAGCCTATTGTTGTATAGAATTGTACACACAGTCCATACATGTTACTATCTGCACTAATGTGGTAGGACACCAAAAGGAAAGCAGACCTGTGCCTTGTCTCTTTATATCTCCTCATGCTGTATCATGTGGCTGTGTATCCCGTAAGAATTGTACTCCTTCCTTTTCTTAACTTCAATAAAAAGTTATTTGATAAAAAAAAATAAAAAAAAGTAGTATCGGGACAACCCTACTTTAAATAATCATTTGTTTCATACAAATGCATCTAAAAAGAAATATACATGACAAATATCATAAATATGAAAAATAAATACTCATAGAAAAATAACAGTCCATAATCAATAAATCTGTGCTAATCCAGGTATGTTAGAAATGTGCTTGTTAGGCTGTACATCTGTGGATCACAGTAGTACAGATCGTTTTGCACTCCTGTCACCCGTTTTCAGCAGACGGTGGGCTGAATTCGGCTGTCTGCTGATATTACCAAGCCGGTCCAATGACGTTGGAATCTGCCCACATGCCTGAACCAGCACGTGGCTCAGCCTCTTAACGAGTCGCTCCCACCCCTGCCACAGCTCGACGCTTAACAGTGAGGGTTGAGCAGAGAGCTGGTGACTGATAGTCACCAGCTCTCTGCTCAGGGGGCTCTGAGAACCGAGAAATCGTTGATGTTTGATCGCTTGGTTCTTAGTATAAGGGACGGCAAGGGACAGATGCAGCCAGGGGCGAACTGACCATTCGGGCACTTGGGCACTGCCCGAGAGCCCCATGCCACTAGGGGCCCCATCAGGGTTGCCAGCCTCAGTAAAACCAGGGACAGTATACAAAGTCTGTGTTTTAAAAAAAATCCCAAGATGATAGCTGCCCCGCCTCTCCAGTACCTTTTCAGTGTGTGTATGTATATTCTGTGTGTATGTATACTGTGTGTGTATATTGTATGTCTATACTGTGTATGTATACTGTATGTGTGTGTATACTGTGTATGTATACTGTATGTGTGTGTATACTGTGTATGTATACTGTATGTGTGTGTATACTGTGTATGTATACTGTATGTGTGTGTGTATACTGTGTGTGTATACTGCATGTGTGTCTATACTGTGTATGTATACTGTATGTGTGTGTATACTGTGTATGTATACTGTATGTGTGTGTGTATACTGTGTGGCCCCATAATCTATTGCCTGGGGGCCCCATAATCTTCTTCTATTGCCTGGGGGCCCCATAATCTCCTATTGCCCAGGGGCCCCAAAATCTCCTATTGCCCGAGGGCCCCATGAGTTATCAGTCCGTCCCTGGATGCAGCATCCACCTAGGTAAGTATGATTTTTAAAAAACGGAATTAAATGCGTTAAGATGAAAAATGTTCTGCTTTTACAACCACTTTAAGTCAGCAGCTACAGTATTTGCAAGTTTACTTAACATTTTCAAACACCTGGGTGAAGTTCCTCAATAAAGCTGTGACAACATATATGTATAATACTTTGGAGAGTGGTCTAGTGGTGACATCAGTAGTGATTGTAATTATGGATTTGGACTATATACTAAGGCCTCAGTCACATGGACAAATCAGTCATGGTGCTGCAAATACTCTGCAGAAAATTTTGGTCAGAAGCCCAGGTGGGTGTGTGTGGACATCTTTGACAGGAAAGCCTGTAGAAAGCAAGGTCAGGCTGACAGCATCCACAGTCTTCCACTTATGTTTGGAAGTAATCGCACATGAAGCGATTACCTGCGGTTAGGAACAAATGATCATCCCCGGATGCAAGCTGCTAGTCTTCAGAGACAATTACCTATCTCGAACCTCAAAACATTACTCTCTGCACAATTATGCCACGTACACACGATCTGTTCATTCGATGAAAACGGACCGATGGATTTTTTCATCAGATATCCGACGAAGCTGACTTTCATCAGTCTTGCTACACACCATCAGTTAAAAATCCGATCGTGTCCAACGCGGTGATGTAAAACACAACGATGTGCAGAGAAAAATGAAGTTCAATGCTTCCGAGCATGCGTCGACTTGATTCTGAGCATGCGTGGATTTTTGTCCGATGGATTTCCCCACAGACGATCGTTTTTTTCTATCATTTTTTTAACCATCGGATAATTTAAAAAAAGGTTCTAATGCCCTGTACACACGATCGGTTCATCGGACGAACCGATTGTGTCTGGGCCCCATCATTTTTTTTCCCATCGGTGAAAAAAAATAGAACCTGTTTTAAAATTTTCTGATGGTTAAAAAAACAATCCACATATGCTCAGAATCAAGTCGACACATGCTCGGAAGCATTGAACTTCATTTTTCTCTGCATGTTGTTGTGTTTTACGTCACTGCATTCGGATTTTTAACTGATAGGGCCAGATTCAGATACATTTTCGTATCTTTACGGCGGCGTAGAGTATCATCTGTACGCTACGCCGCCGCAACTTAGAGAGGCAAGTGCTGTATTCACAAAGCACTTGCTCCCTAAGTTATGGCGGCGTAGCATAGATGGGACGGCGTAAGTCAGCGTAATTCAAAGTAGGTGGAAGGTGGGCGTGATACATGTTAATGAACTGTGACCCCATGTAAATGAGACGCCGTTCGTGGACGTATCCGATTGCGCATGCTCCAAAATCACGTCACAAATACTCAATGCTTTCGACGTGAACGTCACTTACGCACAGCCCTATTCGCGTACGACTTACGCAAACAAAGTAAACGACGTACAATTCGACCCTGTTCCCATGTACACACTTAACATTGCCTGCGCCTCATATAGCAGGGGTAATTTCACGCCAGTCATACGCCTTACGTAAACGACGTATATCAATGCGCCGGTCGCACGTATGTTCGTGAATCAGCGTATCTAGCTCATTTGCATATTTTTTATGGGAACGTCTAATGCGTCCAGCGTAACTATGCGCCCACGATACGCCGGCGTAGGCAAGTTACGCCGGATGACTGAAGCCATGTTTTTCTGCGTATCTTGCTTTCTGAATCGGCGTAAAGATGCGACGGCGCACATTTGAATTTACGGCGGCGTATCAGGAGAAATGCCGGCGTAGATTCTTTCTGAACCTGGCCCATAGTGTGTAGGCAAGACTGATGAAAGTCAGCTTCATCGGATATCTGATGAAAAAATCCATTGGTCCGTTTTCATCTAATGAACTGATCACGTGTGCGTGGCATAAGTCTTTTCACCGATGGGAAAAAAAAACGATGGGCCCACACACGATCGGTTCGTCCGATGAAAACCGTCTGGGCTCCCAGAGTCAGTTTTCTGCAAGATACTTTGCCACGCCACAGCCGATTTGGCCATGTGAGTTTGACAAAGCATCCACACTGTATTAATAAATCATTTGTACAATATGAAATTTTCTCCCATTTATATATTCCCATTTGTTAGACACAATCAGCAAGAAACCTTTTTTTAGTAATTGTGCGTTTAATAAAAGTTTCATCCATGTACAAATCAATAAATGAATGCAGAGCACACAAACCCTCTAAATCTGTCGCTGCTACTCATATTACTTATTCCATTTTATGGGACATTTATTGCATAGATAAGTTAGGACATTTCCTTCTTGTAGGAGAGACATTTCTCTTTAAGCTCAGTATTTTACCCTTACACAGTATTTTGTCTATAGAGTTTATTTTATTGCAACATGAAAAAATAAAAATAAAAAATACAATTTAAAATCTATTTAATTAGCCCATTTATTTTACTTTGCCATATAACATTTTCTGTTGTAGCTGCAAATGTTTAACTAAATCTACTTAAAATCCGTGTATACAGTATGGAAGCTCTGTGCTATTAAACAACATTAGTCTTAAAACTGAACATAAATGGGCCCAGTTTTTGTACTAAAGTTGGTGTTTGTTATTTATTCATACTTTAGTTAACCACTTAAGACCCGGACCAAAATGCAGCTAAAATACCTTGCCTCTTTTTGCGATTCGGCACTGCGTCATTTTAACTGACAATTGCGCGGTCGTGCGATGTGGCTCCCAAACAAAATTGGCGTCCTTTTTTCCCCACAAATAGAGCTTTCTTTTGGTGGTATTCGATCACCTCTGCGGTTTTTATTTTTTGCGCTATAAACAAAAATAGAGCGACAACTTTGAAAAAAATGCAATATTTTTAACTTCGGACCGGGTCGCGGGAGCGCGCTTTAAAAAAGGGTCGTGGGTGCGCGCCTCGGGCGCGCGCCTGCGACCCACGGCTGGTTAGGAGCACAGCACGTACCTGTATGTGCATTTGCCCAGCCGTGCCATTCTGCCAACGTATATGTGCAGGAGGCGATCCTTAAGTGGTTAAAGTCAATATGCAGAAGATAATACCACAAAGACCTACAGCCCTATAACACTTACTGTTATTTAATTCTAGCCATAGCAAAAAAGGTTAAAGTGGAGTTCCAGCCTCTTAAAAAATAAATAAACCTGAATTATAACAATACCTGAATTATACACATGTACTAGTTACAGTTGGTCCCAACCCTTGCCACCTTCCTCCCCTGCCAGCAATGTATACACACCAGTTGTTTGTCTATGCATGGAATAGAAGAGACATAGCCCTGCATATCGGCCCCACCCACCCCGACATCAGAGCTTGGATTTGACAGCTCCACTCATTCTCACTCTCATTGCGGCCGTACGCTCCTGGCTTGCCCACCAATCCCACCTAATTCTAAATGAGTAATTAAACACCTGGGGCTTTTGGGGGCCCACTCAGGGCTAAAGCCCTGGTCAGCCCCCCCCCCCCCTCCTGACGCCACTGCAGAACCATGGCAGAACTTTGTGAAGGCATTTAAAAGACCATACATCAAAAAAGATACTGGGAATAAAAATAAATTACTTTTTTTCTCTCTGTAGCTATAAGGCGTTAACCCAATGCCTGTTCTTCATTACATATTTATCTGCTCTTGGATAACATGAGGAACTGGAAAACAAAACTAATCTCAGCACTATTGTTTCTTTTTATCTGTAAAAGCAGCCATGGAGTCATTCCGCTGTGCGTCAAGCTGTCTCCCCTCGCCCTGAAGGGAATATTATAAGATTAAATGCACAAATAGTATTCCTTCAGCAAGGTGAATGCTTCTCGTTACACACATCCGAGGCTGATCTCCTTAATATAACTCCCCTATAATAATATGAGTCTTCTGAATTATTTATACCTTCATATTAGATCAAGAATATAATTTCAAGAAATAAATGTATTGTCATCAGTAGCATATTATGTGAGGATTGGTGATATCGGATGGAATGAGAGGAAGCAGATGTCACTGAATTGTAACACTGGTAACTCTTCAATGAATGTGAATTTCCTTTACTTATAGGCTCGTTGAAATTCTGCTCACTTAAGTGTAAATTTGCCTTTGCACCTCAGAAAATTGAATAAATCATAGATATATCATATGAGCTGGTAAATTACATTTACATACATGTTTAAAGGGTCAGTAGACTTAAAGCAGTATTTACTAATGGCTTAGATTGATGGATTGGAGTAAACTTGTGGACCCCCTGACAATAAACATCACTACTCTCACTACTCTGTCATTCACGATCACCTTTTTTGGTAAAGTTATGCCTGTTTGCATTCTTCCCCCATTCTCTGCCACATTTGGCACTTTTTTTTGTGTGGGGGGGCGGATACCTGGTTTTGACAGCTACCCACTCCCACTTCCGGTCAGATGCGTCGCAGCAACTGGGCCAGAACTTTGTCCCACCCTCTTTCACCCGCAACCTTCTTGGACATATTACAAGTCCCAGAACACCACGGGACCATTCAAGAGGTGCAGCGCGCTTCGCGCATGTGCAGTAGGAAACTGTCTGTGAAGGCTTCACTGCCAGTTTCCCTTACTTAAAGCAGAGTTTGTCTGTCCCCCCCCCCCTCTGCTGCCACATTTGCCACCTTTTGGCGGAGGGAGTGGAGAGTGGGTACCAGCCTGGGTTTTTCCGAAAGTTAACCCCCCCACCCCGCAGCCTTCTGGGACAGTTATTTGGTCCCAGAAGACTGCGGCCCATTCACAAAGTAAGAGGTCTTCCTTCCTTACCTTCACTTTTCATATAACTGAGACATTGGTATTTCTTAAAGTGGTTGTAATCCTCAGATGTAAAAGATGCACAGAGCATATCCATCTATAGTGTGTACTTGCCTTAATTAAGAGCACTATGGGGTTGATTTTACAAAAAAATGGAGAGTTCAAAATATAGTGCAGCTGTGCATTATAGCCAATCAGCTTCTAACTTCAGCTTGTTAAATTAAAGTGGAGTTCCAGTCTTCTGTGGAAAAAAAAAAGTCAGCAGGTACAAAAACTGTAGCTACTGACTTTTATAAAACAGCCACTTACCTGTCTAAGCCGCTGTCTTCTTTCCTCGGCGCCCGCATTTTCTTATGGGCACCCAGCTGTGACAGCTTGCCGCTGTGCATCATTAATGGTGGACGCTGTCTTCTGGGACCTGTCACATGTCCCAGAACTTCAGCAATTATTCATCTGGTCAATTTATGGACTTTATTTATGAATCCGTTTGATTTATTTAGTTGGTGCTGCACCTTCTTCTTTATAACATTTTTAAATAACAATTACATTGACAACACAAAATAGAGGAATGATCATTCTCTGTACAAGAAAGAATATTTTAACCAAAAACAAAATAACAAGAGGACATTTTCTCCTTTCAATTCTGTTTCCTTTCAAAAGGAAAAGCAGGAAATGTGCTTTTTAAATAATCCTATTCTCTTAGGTGCTTTGTTTCATTTGTATGCAAATGATGCATCACAAGGAACACAGTTTCCTAATCTTCTGTAAACATTGACTCACATTTTAATAGCTTCCTGATAATTCAAATTGCCTTAAAAGAAACAAACATGCCAGGCAGCTGTATTTGAATTCTGTGTTTTTGGGTGCTCATTATCTTTTCAGTTCACAAGGACCGGATCATTAAAAAAAAAAAAAAATAACTATAGAAAAGGCTAAAAGAGGATACTTTGTTGGTCAAATTTATCATTTTCATAGATATTGGTTAAGCTATTAAGGTAAAATATTACTAAGGATGATGATATAAGGCATGCAATATATGATCCTATCAAGGTAAAATATTACTGAGGATGATCATGTAAGGCAGTGGTCTCCAAGCTGCGGGCCAAGGGCCGGATACGGCCCTTTGCTTGCCTTTATCCGGCCCTTGGGGCACTATTGTGATAGATTATACTAAAATTCCTATTTTATGTTAAGCCTAATTCTTTATTAGAACCACAGAAATGTTTTCTCTTTTTATATTCTTTAATTGTTTTTTTATATATATTTTTATATTGTTTTTTCTATTCATTATATACAGTGCGGAAAATAAGTATTTGAACACCCTGCTATTTTGCAAGTTCTCCCACTTGGAAATCATGGAGGGGTCTGAAATTGTCATCGTAGGTGCATGTCCACTGTGAGAGACATAATCAAAAAAAAAAGAATTCCAGAAATCACAATTTATGAATTTTTAACTATTTATTTGTATGATACAGCTGCAAAGAAGTATTTGAACACCTGTCTATCAGCTAGAATTCTCACCCTCAAAGACCTGTTAGTCTGCCTTTAAAATGTCCACCTCCACTCCATTTATTATCCTAAATTAGATGCACCTGTTTGAGGTCATTAGCTGCATAAAGACACCTGTCCACCCCATACAATCAGTAAGAATCCAACTACTAACATGGCCAAGACCAAAGAGCTGTCCAAAGACACTAGAGACAAAATTGTACACCTCCACAAGGCTGGAAAGGGCTACGGGGAAATTGCCAAGCAGCTTGGTGAAAAAAAGGTCCACTGTTGGAGCAATCATTAGAAAATGGAAGAAGCTAAACCTGGCTGTCAATCTTCCTCGGACTGGGGCTCCATGCAAAATCTCACCTCGTGGGGTCTCAATGATCATAAGAAAGGTGAGAAATCAGCCCAGGACTACACAGGAGGAGCTGGTCAATGACCTGAAAAGAGCTGGGACCACCGTTTCCAAGGTTACTGTTGGTAATACACTAAGACGTCATGGTTTGAAATCATGCATGGCACGGAAGGTTCCCCTGCTTAAACCAGCACATGTCAAGGCCCGTCTTAAGTTTTCCAATGACCATTTGGATGATCCAGAGGAGTCATGGGAGAAAGTCATGTGGTCAGATGAGACCAAAATAGAACTTTTTGGTCATAATTCCACTAACCGTGTTTGGAGGAAGAAGAATGATGAGTACCATCCCTAGAACACCATCCCTACTGTGAAGCGTGGGGGTGGTAGCATCATGCTTTGGGGGGGTTTTTCTGCACATGGGACAGGGCGACTGCACTGTATTAAGGAGAGGATGACCAGGGCCATGTATTGCGAGATTTTGGGCAACAACCTCCTTCCCTCAGTTAGAGCTTTGAAGATGGGTCGAGGCTGGGTCTTCCAACATGACAATGACCCGAAGCACACAGCCAGGATAACCAAGGAGTGGCTCTGTAAGAAGCATATCAAGGTTCTGCCATGGCCTAGCCAGTCTCCAGACCTAAACCCAATAGAGAACCTTTGGAGGGAGCTCAAATTCTGTGTTTCTCAGCGACAGCCCAGAAACCTGACTGATCTAGAGAAGATCTATGTGGAGGAGTGGGCCAAAATCCCTCCTCCAGTGTGTGCAAACCTGGTGAAAAACTACAAGAAACGTTTGACCTCTGTAATTGCAAACAAAGGCTACTGTACCAAATATTAACATTGATTTTCTCAGGTGTTCAAATACTTCTTTGCAGCTGTATCATACAAATAAATAGTTAAAAAAATCATACATTGTGATTTCTGGAATTTTTTTTTTTTGATTATGTCTCGCACAGTGGACATGCACCTACGATGACAATTTCAGACCTCTCCATGATTTCCAAGTGGGAGAACTTGCAAAATAGCAGGGTGTTCAAATACTTATTTTCCGCACTGTATATAAGCATATGTGAAAAGTATGTATCACAATAAGTGTTTATTTTCCTTGAGAATTTTATATCAGATATGTTTTAAAGAAGTTATAACTCAGCATTGGAAAAGGGACAAACAAGAGTTATTCAATTGCCACTATTTTCCCCCATGCTCCAGATGTGTTCAACCTCCCCCTTCCCCCTACTGCATTCCTAAATGGCTTCACTTCATAACCTCCCCCCTTGTCTTTTGGAAGACTGAAGGAACTTTGTATCTTGTAACAAGAGAACTGTTTCCAAATATGGACTTCCACTCCTTGCCCCTTGCTCCTAAACAGTTCCTCCCATAGCCCCCACCACCGAGTGAAAAAGAGAAAAAGATGGTCCCCAAGAGTTTGGAATGTGTGCCATGTGCTACAGACGTCATAGGGGGGGGGGGGTAAATGGGAGGGTAAATGGGAGTGAATGTATAAGCTAACCAATCTGAATGCATATGTTTTGTGATGTCATTTGCCAATAAAAAGCAGCTACCCATGCTGCAGAGCGCTCTCTTACACTTTTGGGAACAAAGCAAGCAGACTGTGTGTCCATTCTTGCTTTTTTTTTTTGAGCCAGTAAGCAGTACAGGTTATCCTGTCTTGAGACAGGGCCCCCCATCCTTATCACTATCCCTCCCACTGATGTGAGACACTATTCTGCCATCTGACACCAACAGCGGAGCACCATTTCTCCCACTGACACCACTAATGGAGCACTATTCCTCCCTATGATACTAAAGCCTCGTTCACACGACCGGTTTTCTCAGCAAAAACCATCAAGAAAACTGACGGCAGAGCTTTTTTGCCGAGAAAAACCATCGCTTATATGTTTTTCACTGAGAAAACTGTTGTGGATCTCGATGAGAAAAAAAGAGAACATGCTCTCTTTTTTCTCGTCGGAAGTCTCAATTTTCTCATTGTGTTTCTCATCGGGCAGGTTTATGACGAGAAACACGTTTGTGTGTATGCATAGAAACCCGTGCATGATCAGAATAAAGTATGAGACGGGAGTGCACCTTCGGTAAAATTAGCGTTCATAATGGAGATAGCACATTCGTTACGCTGTAACAGACTGAAAAGCACAAATCGTCTCTCACCAAACTTTTACTAACACGCGGTAACACAAGATTAGCAAAAGCAGCCCCAAGGGTGACACCAGTGGAATCAAACTTCCCCTTTCTAGTGTCGTTGTATGTACCATACGTCACCGTATTTGAGAAAGACGAGATTTTGTCTTGACAGTATGCAAGGAAAGCTTGACAAGATTCTCATCAAGCCTGACAAGAACCTTGTCGAGGAAAACAACATTTCTTTTATGACGAGATTCTCGGTCGTGTGTACGAGGCCTAACAATGGGGCACTCTTCCTCCCCCTAATTCCAGATGTTTAGTCCCACTGAAAATTTCCACCCCCGCTGGCCAAAGTCTGGCCCTCCAAGAGTCTGAAAGACATTAAACCAGCCCTTTGTTTAGAATGTTTGGAGACCCCTGATGTAAGGCATGCAATATATGACCAAGTAAATACAATTCATTTGGGTATAGTATTCTATGACAAAGAAATTGTCAAACTATTACAGCATGGAAAGCAGATACAATTACTAGTGACACTCCCTTGCCACAACTGTAAATGTACTTTAAAACAAAGAAAAAGAAAAATCCACTAGGTCGGACTTTAGAGGCAAGTTGGACTACAGAGTTTATATAGAATCCATATTTTATTGATAAACAAAAGTATAAAATCAAGGAATATATATAGACAAATATCAGTTAAAAACATGTGTTCATATATATCACAAAATTGGGTGATCCAGGAGCCAATGCTTTACATAGGTCGTGGTTGTTACATTATTTGAGCAAGAAGTAGGTCTCACTTGCCTAGAATATGAACATGCATGCATAGGGGTCTCCTTGGGTGGGCACTGGAGCACATAGGAAAACCAAGCAAGGTACCTTGCTTGGTTTTCCTATGTGGTCCAGTGCCCGTCCTGGGAGACTCCTATGCATGCATGTTCATATTCTAGGCAAGTGAGACCTACTCCTTGCTCAAATAATGTAACAACCACGACCTATGTAAAGCATTGGCTCCTGGATGACCCAATTTTGTGATATATATGAACACATGTTTTTAACTGATATTTGTCTATATATATTCCTTGATTTTATACTTTTGTTTATCAATAAAATATGGATTTTATATAAACTCTGTAGTCCAGCAAATGTCCGAGAAAAATTAAGTTCAATGATTCCGAGCAAGCGTAGGATTTTTGTGTGGAATTGGCTACAGACGATCGGAAATTTCCAACAAGAACTTTTGTTGTTGGAAAAATTGAGAACCAGCTTTCAAACATTTGTTGTCCGAAATTCCAACAGCAAATGTCCGATGGAGCATACACACGGTCGGATTTTCCGATAACAAGCTCACATCGAACTTTTGTTGTCTTAAATTCTGACCGTGTGTACACGGCATTAAACTGGGATGCCGTTAAAATTCATGTGCGTGTAAAGACAGACCAATACTTTTGACAATATAATGTATCTCTAAGGCCAAAAATTCTGAAGTGGTTAAATATTGCAGGGTGAATTTGTATATATTATTACATTATATTCTACACTAGGCAAATCAACAGACATGTTCGTTCATTTATTAGGAAGTTGAGCCAGGAAGTGTGTTGCACTGGTTGGTGTACTAAAAACTTTTCCAATTAATTGCACATTGTTTCTAGGACCTCTTGTGTCCCATAGATCATGTTTTAAGAAATGGAGTTACACGGCCCCGGTTCCACTGAGCATCGAATCTTTAAGTATATTTTTCATTCTGCTAAGAACAGAACACCAAAAAAAAAAAAATATGGTCTTTGGGTTGTTAGTGTGAATACAAAGCCTGGAAGGCAAATCATAACAGCGGTGGAGAAATCACTCTAGCTGAATGAAGTATTTTGTTTTTTTAAAGACCCGCAGAAGTTTTGAAATAGTCATTGTTCCAAAGAGAACTTTTAGGTAAAACTTTACTGCAAAAGAATAGAGGTTGTTTTTTTTTTTTGTTTTTTTTGTTTTTTTTGCTGAGTAAATTTGTTCTGGGTCTCCTGTCTCAGCAGGAACAAGATTTCTCTTATTTTAAACTAACGGTCAAAAACGAACGAGAAGCTTGGCTTTATGTTTTTTTTATTTTTTTATATATAAATCCTTTATTTTTCAGTTCACACCACAATTCCAAATAATCTTACATAGTCTTATGGCCCGTACACACCATCTGAATATCAACGAAAACGTTTGTCCGAGGAAGAATCCTACGATTTTTGGATCATGTGTACACTACTTTCGAGAGCCGATCATGGCAGTTTATTCAATATTATTCGATCGAACAAGCAGAAAAGTTTTCCTCGTACGATGTCAGATCGTACAATTTTCGTTTAGTTAGTACAGTTGTCGTCCAAAAATACAATACAAATACATTACAACACATGACATCACTTCCGATTATTTTTTCTGTTATACGAGAATTTTCCTGCCTTTAATAACCTATTAAATTTCTACTTGTGACTATTAAGCTAAAAAAGTTGTACGGTCTGTCGTACGATATTCGGATCGTGTGAGTGAGTGAGTAACTTGTATAGCGCAACAATTACAAACTTAATCGCCTCAAGGCGCTTTGCATCCTGTGTCGTCCTGATCCTTCAGAAGAGATGGGTCTTTAGTTTATTCCTAAAAGCCTGAAGCCGCGTACACACGTATGAGAACCTCGTCGGGCTAAACCCATCGTTCCGCTCGACTAGGTTCTCGGCCGGCCGTTGAGTTCGTCGACCAGGCTGTCGAAAAAGGCGTCAAGCCATTAGTTCCGTGGGCCCGTCGAGGAAATAGAGAACCTGCTCTCTATTTTGGCTCGATGCCTCGCTCGTCAGTTTGCTCGGCGAAAACGTACACACGATCGAGCTTCTCGGCAGAATATGGATCCCAGCGAGCTTCTCGCTGGATTCTGCCGAGAAGCTTGGTCGTGTGTACGGGGCCTGATGGTTTTCTTCCAAGCAGATGGTCGTAGGTAGAGCATTCCAGAGCCGGGGTCCTTGGACTGCAAATCTACGTTCTCCCTTAGATTTGTAGCGTGATTTGGGGATTTGAAGAAGGTTTTGATTGGTTGACCGGAGCACGCGGTTGGTGACGTAAGGTTTTATTTTCTCGCTTAAGTATTACAGGCCATTAGTATAACAAGATATGTTGCCAGATTGTCTCCTAGCGGTACTCTTGTTATAATTTTAATAGTTTCAGCTACCATTCTCCCGAATTCTTTAAATTTGTGCACATTCTTAGAAAATATGTTATATAGTACCCTCTACTAGACATATGCACACTGAAATATTTTGTTTCGGATTTTCGTTTTCTGTTTTTGTCCGAAAAATTTATTTATTTAGTTACTCCCGAAATTAGTTTTGATTTATTTTGTTTTTCGTTGGAAATTGCATTCGTCCAAAAATCCAAACGAATTAAGGTTGAATCTGTCATTGAAGGCTTATGGTGTCTCACTGTCTGTCGAATGTTCAAAGAAGATTCGACAAAGCAGTAAAACTGTATGACGCTGCAATCATGCTTTTCCGGTTGAATGTTCCGCCTACAAGCTATAGTTGAATTCTAATGTTGTATGACTAGTAATAATTATATTTATTAATTATTATTACTAGTCAACCAACATTAGAATTTTTCTATAGCCTATGGGCCGAACTTTAGACCGGAAATGTATGATTGCAGCGTCGTACAGTTTAGCTGCTCCTGTTGAATCTTCTTAGAACTATCAACAGACACCATAAGCCTTCAATGACAGATTCAAAGTTTTTCGATTCTTTGTTGAATCTTCGTCATTCATGTTGAAATGTCAAGTTAGTTCTAGCTATTTACTGCTCCTCCTCTTTGGTTACAATCAGCCAATAACATTTATCATCATCATTACTTTTATTTTACTTCTCTCACCCAATTCCAGCAGCGATCTTTTCTCTCTAAAATGTCAAATCTTTTCTCTCTGTAATTTCGAATCTTTTCTCTCTATGTAGAATATTCTTGGACTAATAGAAGTAAGGTTAGGCACATTCGACCAACGAAAACAAAAATAAAGCATTTGTTTACGTCGGATCTTTCGGTTTTCGTATTCTGTGCATCAAGATCCAAGCATTCTGGGAACAGGTGGTGAGGTTTCTGCATGACGAGATGGAATCCCCCGTAGCCCTGCAGCCAAAGCCATGGCTGCTTGGCGTTTTTCCAGATGCGGAAATTAATACATTTCTCAAAAATTTCTTGCATGAGATGCTCTTTGTAGCTTGGAAGGTTATTGCTAGGGTCTGGATGAGACCGGATCCTCCAGAGCTCTCCCACTGGCTGACAGAAGTCAATGTTTTGCCATACAAAAAGCTGGTCTATTCGCACAGGGGATGTCCATCTAAATATGATAAGATATGGGGCAAGTGGCTCAAAACACCTGCATCCTGCACATAGAGGGGGTTGCCCGCAGCCTCGCCTATTAACTACGGGATAGACCACAGGGTTGGGGGGTACCAGTGTATGGGGGTGGCCGCACCGATAAAACATGTTAGTACTTTACGAAACTTAATTGTGCACATTGCTGTTATACCTGCTCTTTAATTACCTTTTTTTTTTTTTTTTCGGACAAGTAATTACGCAGCGAAATACTCTGTATGATACCACTTGATGTTAGCTGTAGTTATGTACTGTATGTATGTCCTGTTCATTTCTTTTTGTTTTTGCTCAATAAAAACTTTTTGATTGAAAAAAAATACATACAAATTCCAATATGTTAATACAAAATATTATAATAGGAAACACAGTACAAAAGAGTTGTAATGCAAAAGCACTTAAAGTGATTGTAAAGGCGTGTTTTTTTTTTTTTTAATAGCAAACATGTTATACTTACCTCCTTTGTGCAGTTGGTTTTGCGCAGAGCAGCCCAGATCCTCCTCTTCTTGGGTCCCTCTTTACTTCTCCTAGCCCTGCCCTCCTTTAAGTGCCCCTCAGCCAGCAGCTTGCTACAGGGGTCACCCAAGCCGAGTCAGAGCTCTGTGTATCCATTTAGACATTGTTGTGCCTCCAGGATACCTTTCAGGCTCAAAAAGGACAATTCACTGTGTGTACAATGTATTATTGCATTAGTAAGCCAGAAGTATGTTGTCTTAGGTTAGCTGTTATGCTTGCGCCATCTACTGGCCAAACACGAATATAGTTGATAGAATGTAGTAAATGTTAGTTACCTCTGATAGGCTGTGACATCAAAATCGTCATATCCTCTTTAGCCAGGAAGAGAAGGGCTCAGTATCTCCATGTTTAAGATTTGGGCAACAAGGCCTGCATGCTATCCGTCCCCACCCATGGCATCGGAGGTAAGCAATCTCTTCCTCTTCTTCCACAAGCTTAGGGAGATAGCTTAGAGAGATAGCCATCTCTGATAATGTTTATGTGATGTTATTATTATTGTATAGTAATGTTATACCATTCTTATTATTTCTAGTTTTACCGCATATCACGTGTGTCATCCACATGTATATTCAAATCTGCAACGTGCCAATAAAGACACAAGATAAGAAACAGCAGTCTATTATTGTGTGCGCAGAGAAAGGTCATCTGCCTAGATAGCTACCCATAGACTCCGGGAGTACGGGAAGCGAGTCCAGGACAGTAAAACTCCGTCCAGTAACACTACGGATAGTGCAGAGGGGAAGAGGTTTAGCCGCACGGAAGAGCTACAGTCTGCAACCGACTATACAGCCACTTCCATACAGCCAAGCAGCATACAGAGACTGCAGCCTTATACGCTTACTGCTCCCACAGGCCGCTACTCAGTCAAACGGCCATGTCACGCAGTAGCTCATCCTCGCTCAAAACGCGATCACAAGTTTACAGTTCCGGCAAGTCGATGACAGCCAGCGTCGCAGCCGCCATTGCCCGAGGGAAAGCCGAAGCAGCAAAGACCCGAGCAGCCTTTGCTGAGCAAGAAATGCAGATTAAAAAGGAGAAAGTGAGGCTGAAGACAGAGAAAGTGCAGCAACAGGCACAGTTAGAGGCACAGAAAGTGCAGCAACAGGCACAGTTAGAGGCACAGAAAGTGCAGCAACAGGCAAAGTTAGAGGCCGAGGAAGCCCTCCTAGATGTCACTCTGGAGAAACTCACCGCAGAAAGGGAAGCTGCAACCGCCATAGCTGAAGCAGAAGCCCTGGAAGCAGCCGTGAGCCTCAGTGGTGAACGCATCAATGTGCTTGGCTCAGAACAAGGAGAGCCGAATCCCACGCAATACACGTCAGAGTACTTGCACCAACACTTCAAATCAACCTACGATACCTCTCCTCTACAGGGAATAGACGGTGTCCTAGAAGAAACAAACCGAACACAGCAGGTAACAGAGCATGAGAGCAACCAAACTCCTCAGAGCTGCAAGCAGCAGAACCCTGGTCAGCACGCTACAGATCAAGCCTATGTCTCTGCACGCTATGAACCTCAACCTCCAAACCAACATCAGGATAACCCCTCTACTACACAACGGTACGAGACAAGAAGGCCCCAAGCAGAAGCTTCTGACAGGTATGGTTGCACACCACACTCCCACTACAGTAGTACATCGCCAACATGTTCTGACACCAACCAAGTTATAACAGACTTTGCCAAGTACTTCGCCAGTCGCGATCTAATCATAAAGGGACTTGTAAAGTTCAACGATCGGCCAGAAAATTACAGAGCCTGGCGGTCGTCCTTTCAAAACACCATAAAAGGTCTAAACATGTCTCCTGACAATGAAATAAACTACCTAGTCCAATGGCTTGGGAAAGACTCTGCCGAACACGCCAGTAGAATCAGGAACATTAACATAAAACAACCAGAGATTGGTCTCAAAAAGATTTGGAGCAGATTGGAAGAGTGCTATGGTTCAACAGAGGCTATGGAGCATGCACTTTTTAAAAGGATTGAGGACTTTCCCAGAATACCTAGCAAAGGTTACCACAAACTACGAGAATTAGCCGACTTGCTAGAAGAACTACTTCTTGCTAAAGAAGAGGGAGACTTGCCGGGTCTCGCCTCCCTGGATGCAGCCAGAGGTATTAAACCTTTGATTCTGAAGCTTCCTTATGACCTACAACAAAAGTGGGTCACATATGGTTCTAAACACAAGGAAAGGTTCCAGGTACCATTTCCACCATTCAACGTTTTTGTAGACTTTGTTACAAAGCAAGCCAAGTTTCTGAATGATCCCAGCTTCGACTTTATACTGCCATCAGCCACGCCCCCTAGCTTCAAACAGCATAGGATGCCAGTGACAGTGAACAAGTCTCATGTTTCCTCTACAGATTTCTCCTATAGATCTTCCAACATCGCTCGCCTAGAGGACAAAGTCGGAGACCCTAGCAAGCAATGCCCTCTACACAGGAAACCGCATCCTCTACTAAAATGCAGGACCTTCAGGGAGAAGTCTCTGGAAGATCGCAAAGCTTTCCTAAGAGAGAACCGCATATGCTTCAAGTGCTGCTCATCCATATCACACTTTGCCAAGGACTGTAAGGTTAGTGTATCATGCACAGAGTGTGACAAATCAGACCACAACTCAGCACTACATCCAGGCCCTGCTCCTTGGATCGCCCAGCGAGCTAGCGATACCAACGAGCATGGCGGGGAGCAAGAGAACACTGGTTCAGACTCTCCAATGGTTACCACACAGTGTACTGAAGTATGCAAAGATCCTGCAGGCGGTAGGTCTTGTTCAAAGATCTGTCTTATTAGAGCTTATCCAATGGGTCAAAGAAACAAAGCTGTCAAGATGTATGCACTCTTAGATGACCAAAGCAACCACTCTATGGCTAGATCCGCATTCTTTGACACCTTCGACGTTAGGGGTCCAAGCTCCCCTTACTCTTTAAAGACTTGTGCAGGTACTGTTGAGACGGCGGGGAGGAGAGCTACCGCCTTTTGTGTAGAGTCCATAGATGGTCGGACTCGTCTACCTTTACCCACCATAATAGAGTGCAACCAGATCCCAGATAACCGGTCAGAAATCCCTACACCTGACGCAGCAATTCACCAGCCTCATCTAAAACGCATAGCCCATCTTCTACCAGAATATGACGAGCAGGCTCAGTTAATGCTGCTCCTGGGAAGAGACATTTTGCAGGTTCATAAAGTAAGGGAACAGATTAATGGTCCCCGCAATGCCCCCTTTGCCCAAAGACTTGACCTGGGGTGGGTCATCGTAGGGGACGTCTGCCTAAAGTCTGTGCACAGACCCGCCACGGTCAGTAGCATGTTCACCAACGTACTTGACAAAGGACGCCCTTCCTCCTTGCAACCATGTCACAACAGCTTCATCACAAAGGAACTTCCAGGTAGTACTCACATGCCCTGCTCCTCTGTAGATCCAGACACAGAGGACCACGCTTGTGACAGTGACCCAGACCACCTAGGATGTACAGTCTTTCATAGAACAAAGGAAGATCAGCAGGTAGCAATGTCCTTTGAAGATAGACTTTTCTTGCAAATGATGGAAAAAGAGACAGCCAAGGAAGAGACAAACAATTGGGTCGCACCTCTCCCATTTAGACCCCATAGACAGCGTCTACCTAACAACAAGGAACAAGTCCTTAAACGCTTTGCCTCGCTTAAACGTAATTTCCAGAGAAAACCAGACATGAGAGATCACTTCTTTACCTTCATGGGTAAGATATTTGAGAATAATCACGCAGAGTTAGCTCCTGCCCTTAAAGACAACGAGGAGTGCTGGTACTTACCTATATTTGGAGTTTACCACCCCAAGAAACCAGGTCAGATTAGAGTGGTGTTTGACTCTAGCTCTAGAGAAGAAGGCGTGTCATTAAATGACGTTCTCCTCTCAGGACCGGATCTGAACAACAGACTCATTGGGGTGCTCCTCCGTTTCCGCAAAGACTCCGTTGCATTCATGGCGGACATCCAGCAGATGTTCCACTGTTTTCTCGTTAAAAAGGAACACAGGAACTTTTTGAGATTTTTCTGGTTTAAAGATAACAACCCTTCCGAAGGAATCGTAGAGTATCGCATGAAGGTCCACATATTTGGGAACAGCCCTTCCCCCGCAGTTGCCATTTACGGGCTTAGACGCTCAGCTCGTGAAGGTGAATCCATCTACGGGCCTGATGTGAAACACTTGGTAGAAAAGGACTTTTATGTAGATGACTGCTTAAAATCCCTACCCACCGCTGAAGCAGCTATCAGTCTCCTCAAGAGGGCGCAGGAGATGCTAGCCTGTTCTAACTTGAAGCTCCACAAGATCGCCTCTAACAGCGTAGAACTGATGAAGGCCTTCCCCTCTCAAGACCACTCTGGTGAGTTCAGAGACTTAGACTTAGGTTCTGACTCTCTGCCAACGCAACGTAGCCTTGGACTACTCTGGGACTTAAGGTCAGACACCTTCACCTTCCAGGTTAGTCGGGAAGAAAAGCCCTTTACACGCAGAGGGGTTCTGTCAACCATAAACTGTTTGTATGACCTTCTTGGGTTTGTAGCTCCAGTCACCATTGAGGGTAAAGCACTTCTCAGAGACCTCACTCAAGAGACAGTCAACTGGGATGATCCACTTCCCCCAGAGAAAAGAGATCAGTGGACAGAGTGGAAAAATTCCTTGACAACCTTGTCTAACTTAAAGGTCCCTCGACCATATGCTCCTGTACCGTCTACAGAAGTCCAAGACCAAAGACTTTGTGTTTTCTGTGATGCTTCTGTCAAAGCAATCGCTGCTGTAGCTTACCTCAAGATCAGGGACAAGAAAGGACAGTGCCATATAGGTTTTGTCATGGGAAAAGCAAAACTTGCCCCACTCCCAGAACACACAATACCTAGGCTAGAACTTTGTGCTGCAGTGTTAGCCGTGGAGTTAGCCAACACTATCACTAGAGAGATGAACCTAGAAATCAAAGACACTGAGTTCTACACTGACAGTAAAGTAGTCCTGGGGTACATCTACAACGAAACCAGACGCTTCTATGTCTACGTCAGTAATCGAGTGTTGAGGATTAGGAGATCCACACACCCAAAACAGTGGCACTTCGTTCCAACTAAACACAATCCCGCAGACCTAGCGACCAGAGCTGTCCCAGCCAACTGTCTTAAGGACACAACATGGTTTACAGGCCCTGCATTCCTGTACAATTCAGAACAGAGCACTCCTGAATCAGAGACTTTCAGCTTGATAGACGCAGTCAAGGATGCTGAAGTTCGTCCACAAGTGTCTGCATTAGTCACGGTGGCTACACAAAACCGACTCAAATCTCATCGGTTCTCCAGGTTTTCCACATGGAAATCACTCATTAGAGCTATTTCTACCTTATCCCACATAGCCCGTTCCTTTGGGAAAAAGACTAATTGCAAAGGCTGGCACCTCTGTGAAAATACCTACTCGGTGACTGACCTAGAGCAATCAAAACATCTGATCATCTACACTGTGCAACAAGAGACCTTTGCTAGGGAAATTGAATGTATTCGCAACAAAGAAACAATCCCTAAAGACAGTGCCCTAAGGAAACTCGATCCATTCCTCGACAGCAGTGACCTGTTGAAAATAGGAGGTCGCCTTAAAGAAGCTACCTTGGAGCACCACGAGAAGCATCCTCTCATTCTCCCTGCTCAGCACCATGTCACTGCCCTGCTTGTACAGCACTATCACAGTCAAGTCAAACACCAAGGCCGGCTATTCACTGAAGGAGCTTTGAGGACTGCTGGACTGTGGATAATAGGAGCAAAAAGATGTGTGAGCAAGTGTATCTTCAATTGCGTCACCTGTCACAGACTCCGGGGTCTCTTACAAACCCAAAAGATGGCTGACCTTCCATCTGACAGACTCAACTCAGACCCTCCTTTCACAAGTGTGGGCCTTGACGTATTCGGTCCTTGGTCCGTTACTACTCGCCAAACCAGGGGAGGTCACGCCAGCAGCAAACGCTGGGCAGTTATATTTACTTGTATGACTGTTCGAGCTGTTCACATAGAGTTGATTGAATCAATGGACACTTCCAGCTTTATCAACGCTCTCAGGCGCTTCATTGCCATTAGAGGTCCTGTTAAGCACATTCGCTCTGATAGGGGCACCAACTTTGTTGGAGCGGTCAAGGAACTTCAAATCCTTTCCAATCTAGACAACAACAATGTAGAAAGGTATCTCAACCAACAGGGATGTACTTGGACATTTAACCCTCCTCACTCTTCTCATATGGGTGGTGTGTGGGAAAGAATGATAGGCGTAGCCCGCAAGATCTTGGATTCTATTTTCCTTCAAATGGGAAATGCTAGACTCACGCATGAATGCCTGTCCACCTTTATGGCCGAAGTCTCAGCCATCATAAATGCTAGACCTCTGGTACCACTTACCAACGATCCAGAGGAACCCATGCTGCTGACACCTGCAACTCTACTCACTCAGAAAACCAATATGGTCAGTGCTCCAAGTGGAGAGTTTACAGATAAAGACCTTTTCAGACGTCAATGGAGACAGGTGCAATGCCTAGCCAACACCTTCTGGGACAGATGGAGGAGATATTACATCCAAACCCTACAACCCAGGAATAAGTGGCAAGTTAACAAACCAGACCTGAAGTCAGGAGATGTGGTGCTCATTAAAGACTGTCAAGCACACAGGAACCACTGGCCTTTGGGACTTATCACACAGACATTCCCAAGCAAAGATGGACATGTCAGAAAGGTCGAAGTTAAGACTTCCAAACAGGGTGAAGTAAAGTCATTTTTCAGACCCATATCGGACTTGATTTTACTTGTGTCTAATGACGCCGGTAGTGGCGTTGGTTAACGCCAGGCGGGGAGTGTTGTGCCTCCAGGATACCTTTCAGGCTCAAAAAGGACAATTCACTGTGTGTACAATGTATTATTGCATTAGTAAGCCAGAAGTATGTTGTCTTAGGTTAGCTGTTATGCTTGCGCCATCTACTGGCCAAACACGAATATAGTTGATAGAATGTAGTAAATGTTAGTTACCTCTGATAGGCTGTGACATCAAAATCGTCATATCCTCTTTAGCCAGGAAGAGAAGGGCTCAGTATCTCCATGTTTAAGATTTGGGCAACAAGGCCTGCATGCTATCCGTCCCCACCCATGGCATCGGAGGTAAGCAATCTCTTCCTCTTCTTCCACAAGCTTAGGGAGATAGCTTAGAGAGATAGCCATCTCTGATAATGTTTATGTGATGTTATTATTATTGTATAGTAATGTTATACCATTCTTATTATTTCTAGTTTTACCGCATATCACGTGTGTCATCCACATGTATATTCAAATCTGCAACGTGCCAATAAAGACACAAGATAAGAAACAGCAGTCTATTATTGTGTGCGCAGAGAAAGGTCATCTGCCTAGATAGCTACCCATAGACTCCGGGAGTACGGGAAGCGAGTCCAGGACAGACATGGTGCCCCGACCTGACCCCGCCCTCTCTCTTTTAAAACTTTTTATTATTATTATTAATTAATTCTGTTCCATTTGTTTCGAGGCGACATTTGTTATTTCGGTTAATTCATATTTTTTACGGTGACTAATAGCCAAATTTGAAAGAAAATTCCAATACCTATAATGTATTTCTTAGTTATAATTAGTTAGTTAGTTATTTTTTAGAATTTTCGGATTTTCGTTCTTTGAAATTTTCGGATATTCTTTCTTATGTTCGGATTTTACATTTTCTAATTTTTGAATATTCTCATTTTCTAATCTACGAATTTACAATTTTTTGAATTTACAAATTTCTGAATTAAAAAATTTCTGAATTTTAAAATTTACAAATTTATGAATTTTCACATTTTTACAAATTTACAAATTTTTGAATCTACAGATTTATGAATTTACAAATTTCGATCATAACGAATGACCCAAAAAAAAGAAAGCAAAAATGAATTAAACAAAAATTAAAACAAAAAAGTGCACATGTCTACCTCTCACGTTCTGTTTGTTGCCTTGGGACAGGAAGTGAAGGGAAATCTCCCCATAGATGTAAACAAAAAATATATAAAAAATCTGTCAACCCTCCCTTTTTTTTATTCAAAATGGAAAACTGTAACTTATGAAATTCTCTTTATATTAACCAATGACATCATTTGGACAGGCACACAGATCCCTTGTCACTGTGTATAGTGACCGCATGCTACGTTATTGATAGTGTTGCTCACGAATATTCGCATTGCGAATATTCGCTACGAATATTGCATATTCGAGTATTCGCGAATAACACGAATATCGCGGCGAATATTCGCTATTTCGAATATTCAAATTTTTTCAATTTTTTTTTTAGAACAGATCACATCCTAGAGATCCCCATCGACGTCTAAAAGCATTGCTGGTATGATTAGAGACCTTGGGCCGAGTAGCTGCAGCGCTCATTTTATATTGCCGAAAAATCGCAATGCGATTATTCGGCAATAGCGATATCGCGCGATTATTTTATATTGTAATATATCACGAATATTCTGAGCCAATCAGAGTGCTCCATTCCGCATTTCTCGAAATTTCGCAATTATTTTGTATTGTAATATATCACGAATATTCTGAGCTAATCAGAGTGCTCCATTCCGCATTTCTCGAATATTCGCAATTATTTTATATTGTAATATATCACAAATATTCTGAGCCAATCAGAGTGCTCCATTCCGCATTTCTCGAATATTCGCAATTATTTTATATTGTAATATATCACGAATATTCTGAGCCAATCAGAGTGCTCCATTCTGCATTTCTCGAATATTCGCAATTATTTTATATTGTAATATATCACGAATATTCTGAGCCAATCAGAGTGCTCCTTCCGCATTTCTCGAATATTCGCAATTATTGTGTATTGTAATATATCACGAATATTCTGAGCCAATCAGAGTGCTCCTTCCGCATTTGCCGAATATTCGCAATTATTGTGTATTGTAATATATCACGAATATTCTGAGCCAATCAGAGTGCTCCTTCCGCATTTCTCGAATATTCGCAATTATTTTATATTGTAATATATCACGAATATTCTGAGCCAATCAGAGTGCTCCATTCCGCATTTCTCGAATATTCGCAATTATTTTGTATTATAAAATATCACGAATATTCTGAGCCAATCAGAGTGCTCCATTCCGCATTTCTCGAATATTCGCAATAGCGAAAAATCGCAATAGCGAAAAATCGCAATAGCGACAATTCGCAATAATTTAATTTCCAAAAAATATCACGAATATTCGTATTTAGCGAATATATCTCGAATATTCGACTATATATTCGAGATATATCGCGAAATCGAATATGGCATATTCTGCTCAACACTAGTTATTGATTACACATATAAATTACCGAAGGAGACCCAACCACAATCTCATTGTCAATAGTCACTTGTAAAGCACCCAACAAACAATTTAGCCCCTTGACCTTGCTGCTTATTTTTGACTGAAGTTATTCCCCAGAATAACTCAGAATCAGAATGATTTTTCTTTTTAATTGGAGGAAAATAGAAAATAGAAAAATCCAATCAAACATACCAATGAGGCCTTTGACAAATAAGAAATTAGTAGTGCTAACTGTCAAGTTGCAAACAAACCGCTGTGAATAGTTTTTGCTCAAGAATATCTTACATGGAAACAATATTTATTTTGTGTTCTCGACTCATTCTATCTGGTGCATTATCTGCCTAATGACTCCTGACTTGTATGCAGTGAATGACCCTTGTTCATGACCCGAAGGGGGAAGTGGATAAACAATATTAACTGTACAAGCATAGGCAGCATTATTTTTTATGTTCTGTTAGTGAAAAGTTACTGATGTATGTATTAAATTACAGTTGCTGACACCTTTGCTGCACAGCCATCATTTCACATCTGTCAGTCATTATGAAAAGGTGTTTAAAAATGCATGAAAATAGCACTTGGGTCTATATGGAATAATGTGTGTGACATGTACAGCAAACAGAGTAGAAAGAAACACAACTCGGAAAACAGACTGCATGAAAATATGAATAACTTTCAGGGTAATTTGCTCCACCTTGGGTTGTTTAAGGAAAACTCTACTTGTGCTAAAAAAATTGATAAATAATTGTGTAATTAACCACTTGCCGACCACGTCCTGTACATAAACGTTGACAGAATGGCGCGGCTGCACAAAGCAACATACAGGTACATTGCTTTGAATTTGCGCCCCTGTCGTGAGCTCTGAGACCGTGACCGTGCCCGCAGGACCCACGGATTCGATGTCCGCCGGTGTCCCGCGATCGTGTCACGGAGCGACTGAACGGGGATATGCCAGTGTAAACAAGTCATCTCCCTGTTCTGCCTTGTGACATGACACTGATCTACTGCCCCCTGTCATCGGGAGCAGTGATCAGTGATGTGTTACTGGTAGCCCAGCCCCACACACTTAGAATCACTCCCTAGGACACACTTAACCCCTTTCTTGCCCCCTAGTGGTTAACCCCTTCCCTGCCAGTTTCATTTACACAGTAATTAGTGCATTTTTATAGCACTGATCGCTGTATAAATGACAATGGTCCCAAAATAGCAGTAAAAGTCGCAGTTCGACAACATTACTAGTAAAAAAAAATTAAATGCCATAAAACTACCCCCTATTTTGTAGACACTATAACTTTTGCGCAAACCAATCAATAAACGCTGTTGCAATTTTTTTTACCAAAAGTATGTAGAAGAATACATATCGGTCTAAACTGAGGAAAAAAAATCATATTTTTATTTATTTTTTGGGAAAATTTATAATACCAAAATGTAAAAAATATTGTTATTTTTTTTCAAAATTGACACTCTTTTATTTGTTTATAGCGCAAAAAAAAAAAGAGGTGATCAAATACCATCAAAAGAAAGCTCTATTTGTGGGGAAAAAAGTATGTTAATTTTGTTTGGGAGCCACGTCGCAATTGTCAGTTAAAGCAACACAGTTCTGAATTTACTTTCATGACTTTAGGTCATGACACAGGAAGGAGTTGACCAGCTAACCTCATTAGCACACACCCTGCATCATCCACCCACCCATTCTCAGGTGCATGTTTTTTAAATGGGGAGCGCACATTTTATGTCTCATTTTCCCTGGTAACACGCATAAAGCAGCCTGTTGATTTCAATTGGCTGGACTACATGTGGTTAATGGGACATTTTGGCGTTTTGTGAGTTGTGTGTTGTTTACAGTACCTTTTGCAGAATTTGCCCCTCTTTTTTCATATGCCAAAAAGTGTGTTTGCTTCTGTGTTTGGTGTGCCGTCAATAATTAATGGCACTGAAAGCGCAACTAGTAATTTTAGGTGTATAAATCTGATTGTATATTGTGTATTTAGCGAGAAGGGTGATCACTGATTGATTGCATTTCATTTCTAAAACGTGCACCTGGGAATGGGAGGGTGGATGATGCAGGGTGAGGTCAGCTAATCAACTTCTTCCTGTGTCATGACCTAAAGTCTGATCAGGAAGAAGACATTACTAATGGAAATGTCTGAAAACTTGGATTTAGATAAGAAAAGTAAGTGACTGTAGATTTAATGGAAAGCTTTGATATTTTTGCAAAAAGAGTACATGAATATTATATAGGTGCATAGGGGAGCTGGAATTTAGAAAAAAAAGTGTACAAAGGTGAACTTACCCTTTAAATGTTATTAAAAATTGCAATTTCAATCTGCTGCTGTTTTGATTTTACAAAATGTCTGAAAATATAAATGTTACTTTATTGCAAACTATGAGGGTAAGCTGTAAGCCGTCATTCACATACTGTAGTGTATACCATTTGTATACTGTTTGAGGGCTGTGTTTATAGGGATACACAGGTGTTTTGCACAATGCAGTGCAGGCGGCCCCCTTGATGTATCTGTATGTGTTTCGGGGGGCCATGCACCTGCACCCGAACAGAAGTCAAATTGAGAGCAGCAGCTGTGTCATCGGTGGCACTGCCTGCATGGGTATGCTTGAAAACCCTGTGCATCCCCATGTGGATAAACACGGCCCTCGCACAGACTTGTTCTGTAGTATGCCCCGTGTGAACGATGCCTAAACCTTTTGTGTACAGCCTTGCCTGATGATGTCATTGGTGATGAAACACAGAGGATTTGGCTAGTTTCTGACGCCATATATGTATATATATATATATATATATATATATATATATATATATATATATATATATATATATATATATATATTTAGATCTATATAAAAGATATATATAGACAAATATAGAATATCCTACATAAATCAGCTAACAATTGAGATACAGCCGGCAGCTCAGTGTCATCCAATTGCGAAAATACTTCTTAGCCTCACAGCCGAAATGTGCAATCGTATTTATGCTGTTCTCACCTTCAGGCTAATAAATATTATCGAATATGGATGACACTGAGCTACTGGCTGTATCTGCAAAGTAGATTTTTTACACCGTTTCAAAAAAGTTATCTAGGGATTGCCAGAAGGCTGTGACAAGAGAAATGTTACAATAAAGAGCTTGTAACATCCTCAATGTCCTTTTACATGAGCTTACAACAGCCTCTATGCACTGTACTTTTATAGTTGAAAGGATAGCAAGAGAAATGGTAAGGGTAACTTAAAGCAATAGTAAACTTAAAAAATGAATAAAAAATTCTGCCTGCAAGACTAGGTTATAGTGGGCAAGTATGCATCGCATACTAGCACATTATGTGAAACTTATCTTACAATGAATCACCACTGACAGGGCTTCAATCTTCACCCGCTCTTCTTTCCAGGTTCATGGGCTCCGTTTTTTTTAATGGAGAAGCTGCGATGACGTGGCATGCGTGCTGGAGCCGCTGTTCACGTCACAGGGCCCTGTAGGAATGCCACGGGTATACCGTTCCTTCAGAAGTAAATATCTCCTAAACGGCGCATGTTTAGGAATTATTTACTGTACCTATAGTTAATCCTTATTTTAGGCTTACCTATAGGTACAAAACAGCCAAGGGAGTTTACTCCTACATTAAGACAGGATTCAAATTTTTGCAATTGGTAACAAAAATACATTAGCTTGCATTACATTGTGCATTAACCACTTAACCCCCGGACCATATTGCTGCCCAATGACCAGAGCACTTTTTGTGATTCGGCACTGCGTTGCTTTAACTGACAATTGCGCGGTCGTGCGACGTGGCTCCCAAACAAAATTGGCGTCCTTTTTTCCCACAAATAGAGCTTTCTTTTGGTGGTATTTGATCACCTCTGTGTTTTTTATTTTTTGCGCTATAAACAAAATAGAGCGACTATTTTGAAAAAAATGCAATATTTTTTACATTTTGCTATAATAAATATCCCCAAAAAATATATCAAATTTTTTTTTCCCTCAGTTTAGGCCAATACGTATTCTTCTACAGATTTTTCGTAAAAAAAATCACAATTAGCGTTTATTGATTGGTTTGCGCAAAAGTTATAGCGTTTACAAAATAGGGGGTAGTTTTATGGCATTTTTATTATTTATTTATTTTTTACTAGTAATGGTGGCGATCATCGTTTTTTTCAGTACTGCAACATTATGGCGGACACTTCGGACACTTTTGACACATTTTTGGGACCATTGGCATTTTTATAGCGATCAGTGCTATAAAAATGCATTGGATTACTATAAAAATGCCATTGGCAGTGAAGGGGTTAACACTAGGGGGCGGGGAAGGGGTTAAGTGTGTTCCTGGGTGTGTTCTAACTGTATGGGGGGTGGACTCACTAGGGGAAATCACTGATCTTCTGTTCATACAGCCTTCAACAGCCTTTTTTAGACATTGCAGAGGATTAACCCCTTATGTCCCACAGTGTGTATAACAAGCATTCTTTACTGCATATACAGACTAATTTTACTGTTGTGGGTTTAGTAACACTTTAACAAAACTGGACTTTAAAGGAAACCACAGTATATTTTACACATATTTTAAATTGCAAATTGTCAAAGGGATCTTAACAGTACACTGGGCAAACTGCCAGCATTCAGGTGAACTGTGACATTCCCTGCTGGGTGAGCCTACTGCAGCTAGCAAGTCTCACTAATATGAAGACTCACTGATCGTGGCACCATTGCCGAGAACACCTTAAAGTATTTAACATCATTTTATACAAGTATTTTAAAAGTGATCAGCTTAACATAAATATCATATTATGTTTTTTTTAAGTAATTGTAAACAATCACCTTGTAGAACAACCCATTCAGTTTAAAATTGAAATGAAAGGTAAAACATTTGTGTATAGAAATAAAGAAACATTATAAATACCTTTTTACAAGAATTTTTTATACGAAATCACATTCCCTCTGTTCTTAGCTGCATAAGACTTAGGGAAGGACAAGCAGCGGCACACTGAGCTTCCCAGTGAAAGGCTGTGCAGTGGGGACATGTCAGAACAAGTCTGATCATTGAAGGAGAGCAGCCTAAGTTCCCAGCATAGCTAGAGAACTGACCACTGTGTGCTCTCCTGTTTAGGCTGCATTCACACCTAGGCGACACGATACGCCGCGTACGCGGCTTATCTTGCAGCCTGTAGATTAAACTTTTTTTTTTTTTCTTTAACATTGCGGTCTATGAGCGAACGCCAATGTCGCCTGAAAAAAAGGGTCTGGTACTTTTTTTCAGGCGACAGGCGTGGAGATGTGAACAGTCTCCATAGACCGCAATGTTATTTCACATCTCGAGCGACAAGCGCGACGGGCGTCCGGCGTTTTGTCGCTCAGATGTGAATGGAGCCTTAGTGTGGTCACATTTTAATAGGAAAGCAGAGGGACTGGCAGGAACACCAGGGATTTCCTATAAAGGAAGCAATACAAAGAGAACGAGATACTTTTTCATACAAGTATATGGTACAACAGGCACATGTCAGGAATATGAAATGCTGGGGTAACAAACACTTTAACCACTTAATGACTTAAGGACACCATAATGACCAGACCATTTTTTGCGATATGTCACTGCAATACTATAACTGACAATTTGCATCATGCGATGTTGTAACCAAACAAATAGAGCTTTCTTTTGGTGGTAATTGATCACCTCTGCGGTTTTAATTTTTTTGGGCTATTAACAAAAAAAATTGACCGACAATTAAAAAAATATAATATATATATATATATATATATATATATATATATATATATATATATATATATTAACTTTTTACTATAATACACAAAAAAAAATAATGAATTTCTTTATCAGTTTAGGCCAATATGTATTCTTCTACATATTTTTGGTAAATAAAATCCCAATAAGCCTATGTTGGTTTGCGCAAAAGTTATAGCAGCTACAATTTTTTTTTACTAGTAATAACAGTGATCTGCGATTTTTTTAGTGGGACTGTGACATTGCGGCAGACAGATCGGACACCTTTGACACTTTTTTGGGGACCAGTGACATTATACAGCAATCAGAGTTAAAAATGGTTGGAGGGAAGCTTCAGAATGGCAAATATGTTGTTTTTTATTTATTATGTCTGAAGCTTCCCTCCAACCACTTTGCATATTATTTTATATGTTTGGCTGCAACCATTTGTGGGCAGCTGAAGCTGCTGCCTGTTCACTTCCTGGATTTACACAGACACACACCTCCAGTTCTGCAGCTTTCATGAGCCCTCTTATGACTCATCCCCCTTCCCTTCCTGGGAGTGAGCAAGAGAGCTTTACATGATGTCATAAGCCTAGACCAGTGATAGTGATCTTTGGCACCCAAGTTGTTTTGGAACTACATTTCGCATGATGCTCAACTACACTGCAGAGTGCATGAGCATCATGGGAAATGTAGTTCCAAAACATCTGGGGTGCCAAGGTTCGCCATTACTGGCCTAGGCTAATGACCAGACAAGAAACAGGAAGTGGGCTGTATAAGGTATTTACTGGCAGAAATTTTTTTTTTTTAATATCCAAAGTTAAAACAACAAGGGCAGAAGATTTAATAAATGGAAAGATAAAAAAAAATATTGAAAGTCCACTTTAAGTATTTAAACCTGGAAGACTAAGGACTGTGAGTGGAGGCTGTCATAGATCCACCCCTGAGGGAGCGTCACCACAGCACCCTTCCATTACAATGTAATGATGTTTGCATCATCAATGACCACCCACTGCCAGGAAAAGAGCTGAAGAGGGTAAGTACCCTTTATGTAAGTGGCCTGAAAACTTCAAAAAAGTAAAAAAAAGTATTTCTGACAGGGACCCCCAGGGAGGGAGTTTGGCGTCAGTAAATTCGGCCTTTTATTTGTAAAAGTGTTATTTATTTCAAATTTGTTAGATGGGTGTCCCATTCAGAACAGCTATAATCTATATACCGTATTTATCGGCGTATAACGCACACTTTTTTCCCATTAAAATCAGGGGAAATTGCGGGTGCGCTATACGCCGCTGTCTCCGAGCGCCGCCGACATAGACCGAGTGTACTGCGCACCCAGCTAGGCTCGGCCACGCTTGGCTCCACCCGCAGCCACGCGAGAGGAGCCGAGGGAAGCCGAGAGGAGCCGAACACACAGGAAATCCGGCTGTGCACAGCTCGACCGAGGTGCCAAACTCAAACACACAACGCCAGGCAAGGTGCGGATGGATACCTCCAAAGCCGCAGACGCACACCCACAAGGCTGGATGGACCCCACGCAAGGCCGCAGATGGACGCCGGACAAGGCCGCCGATGGACGCCAGGCAAGACAGCAGATGGACACCGACAAGGCTGGACAGACCCCGCGCAAGGCTGCAGACGGACAATGGACAAGGCCGCCGATTGACGCCGGGCAAGACAGACACCGACAAGGCTGAGCATCCAAAATGTAAGTTTTTTCCTTAAACTTCCCTTCTAAGCTTGGGGTGCGCGTTATACGCCGGCGGGCGGTACACGCTGATAAATACGGTAATTTCTTTCTGTTTTGTAGAATTATTCTTTAATATAGATTATTTCTCAGTCAAGCAAACTGGGTTAGTTTCACTTTTTTATCTTTTAATTAAACAACATGTAGAATCACTATTCTGAATAATTCAGCAGTCTCCAAATTACACTATTTATAAGTTTATTTGAGGCTAGGAGTTATCATTTATATTTATTTATTTATATCCCATAAAAATATCCCATAAAATAATCAAGACAATTGTAATGTTTATGATGAAACATGTCACTTACAATGTGAATGGATTGTCATAGGTAAACACAATCTGTGCATTTCTCGGGGGTTCCAAAAATCAAAAACAAAAAAATAAAAATGCTATGCATGCTGAATAGAAATCATGTACACTAAAAGCTTTTCTGGTTAAAAAGCAATATTTCTTCCTGAATAATGCATACAGCATTTGGTACATTGTGAATTTTGTTAAAAAAAAAAAAAAAAAGCTAGTAAAAAAAAAAAAAAAGAAGCTCTTCATGCAATTATAATGGTTACTCTCTTAACACTTTAAATCAAATAGTTTTGCTATCTAGCCAGTGCTTGGTTCTGTTAATATTTCTCAGTAGTTTCTTAAACTGTATCTACATCTAAAAACAAAACTGCATTATATTGCAGCTTACCAGTCCTTAGATGTGGTGTCTTTATTTTTTATATTTTTTTAGGCTTTTGCTGCATTGAAAATACAAAACACTGCATATTTGCAGTTTCCATCACAAGAGGTTGGGGGCATGTAAATGATGGTATAAAGAGGAAATGTCACCAGCACATCAGGACCTCCGAAAATGGGTCCAAAACTTTAATCACATAGTAGTAAACAGCGACGTTTTGGAGCCACGCAGGACCCCTTCATCAGGCATGTGACCTAGGTCGATGCTCACATGCTTGATGAAGGGGACCAGCTGATGGTCATTTCAGAACCCAGTTTGAAATACACCGGTTTGTGCAGGAACGTGTGCGTTGGGAGTATTGCATTGGAAGAGCACAGCTTGGAGACAGTTGTCACCCCATTAAAACTGGCTTCACAGTGGAGAATGCAGCGGCTCACAGCAGGAATCCGATGCATCTCCATTCACCGTTTCAGGTCCGATTTCAGCCTGAATCTTGGGCTGAATTTAGACCTGAAACGGATGAAAAATTGGATAACTTGGAGATGTTCGGAGACACTCGGAGATACTCTGGAACTGTTGAGACTTTCGGTTGCTCCACACTTTATGCCCTCCTCACCCAGCTGGGAGTGTCTTTGAGTGTCCCTGAGCATCTCCGAGTTCTCCAGGAAGTGCTGGGAGCCACCAATGCCCCTGGACCTCTGGCCAAATACAGTAATATATAATATATAAAGTCAGGATTTAAAAAAATATATAGCTTGTCTTGCAAAATGCTTGTATACCGCGTTACTCGCAAACTGAGGTATTACTGTATCACTTCTTTGCAATGGAAAAAATATTAATGTATTAAAAATGCAAGCTCATGCTATTTCCTAGACCCCTTACCCAAGCTCTGAAAAAACAATTAGGATCTTCTCAAGACTCAGGATTCCATTGAGGGATGTCTTCATTCCACTTGCTACTTCCTAGCTCCCCACCCAAACTTTGAATAACAAAAAACAATGGAAGCACATTTTTATGAGACTTGGGATCTTCTGGCCTAGGTAAGTGCACCAGAAGATGTGGCACAAGAAAAGGTGAAAATCTTTTGGGGGCTCAGGAGCTGGATAATAGCAGGGGACTTGGGATCTTCTTAGGATTCAGGTATCCACCGAGTAATATCTCCCTAGCCTAGGTGTGCATGCCAGAAGATATGGCACAAGACAAGCTGAACATTTTTTAAGCGCAGGGGAACTGAATAATAGCAGGAACTTCAATTTATAGTACATGCAAACTCCACTATAAACACATAGGCCCGGATTCACAGTGCACTTACGCCGATGTATAACAAGTTACGCCGACGTAAGTGCAAATGTGCGCCGTCGTATCTGTGCGCCAGACCCACAAACAGAGATGCGCCTAAAACCAGGCTACACCCCGCCGACGTAACTTGCTTACGCCGGCGTAGGGTGGGCGTACATTTAGGCTGGGTGCATGGTGCCGCTCCCATTGATTAGCCATTCAAACATGCAAATGAGGTAAATACGGTGAATCACGAATGTACGTGCGCCCGACGCAGGCTACGCAGTTGTACGTCCGCCGTAAAGTTATTCCCCATAAAGGAGGTGTAACTCAGTAACAGACATGCTCAGGTCTGCACCAGGGAACACAAGCCGGGGGAATTTTACGTTGGACGTGTGTCTGGCTGGACGTAGGTTACGTTAACGGCGTACACAGTGATCCGACGTGGTTGTGAACATGCGCAGGGAGATGCGTTCACGTCACGGCGCATGCGCAGTTCGTTATACGTAGTTGTCTGGTGCTCGGCCCATCATTTGCATGGGGTCACGCCTCATTTGCATGGATCACGCCCACTTCCACCTACGTCGGCCTGCAACTTTGAAACCCACGTCACGCTGGTGCACTGTTGGGAGCACTGGCTTTATGAATTTCATGCTTGCTTCTCTGTGCTGCGTTGGCATAGTGTACAGGGGATACGCTACGGTGGTGTAATGTGCACCTGCTGTCTGTGAATCCGGGCCTAGATCTTCTCCAATACTCAACTAACTTGCCCCCATTGTATGGCTCATTGTACTCAATGCCAGATTGTTTTAAGAAAGCCTAAAGGAGAATGTGCCTCCTTTCTGTATATTTAGGCCAAACTTTGTAATTTTACTTGTGTGTACCTTTAGGTAGACATGTGCAATTATTTTCATCCGAATGCATTTTCGTCTGAACTTCAGGGATTTTTTTGCATTTGTTTTAACAAATGATAATGAACGAGCAAAATCTGAAATCTGAAAGATCCAACATAAAAAAATGCTTTATTTTCAGTTTGTTACGAAAACAGATCGATATAGATAGAAGATTCGACATGACGGTGACAATAGCGATCTGTGTCTATTGAATCTGCGGTTGAATCTGCCTAACCTAACTCTATTAGTCCAAGATTATTCGACATGGAGAGAAAAGATTTGATATTATAGAAACATGAAGATTTGACGAAGCATCTAAAAACATACGATTGCCGTGAGCGGACATTTATGGTCAAATGCTCCACCCATAGGCTATAGATAAATTCTAATGTTGGTTGACTAGTAATAATACTTTAAAAATATATAATTATTACTAGTCATACAACATTAGAATTCTACTATAGCTTGTGGGCGGAGCATTCGACCGGAAATTTACGATTGTGGCGTCGTACAGTTTAGCTGCTTTGACGAATCTTCTTAAAACATCAAACAGACACCATAAGCCTTCAATGACAGATTCGACCTCAATTCGGATTTTCAGACAAATGCATTTTTTAATGAAACAAAATAAATAAAAACGAATTTCGGGAGTAACTAAATAAATATTATTTTTCGGACAAAACCGTAATTCCGAAACAAAATATTTTAGTGTGCACTAGACATGTGCAGACTGGAGTATTTTGTTTTGTTTTTTCGTTTTCGTCTGGAAAATAAATGTATTTAGTTACTCCCGAAAATCGTTTTGATTTATTTCATTTTTCGTTGGGAAATCCAATAATACTTGGTTTCTGTCGAATGGTCAAAGAATATTCGACGGAACTTCGAAACTTTACACCGAATCGTACATTTCCGGTCGAATATTCTGCCTACAATAATTCTAATGTTTAATGACTAATAATAATAATAAATAACTATATTATTATTACTAGTCATAGTCAACCAACATTAGAATGTTTCTATAGCCTATGGGCGGAGCATTAAAATGTACAAGTGCAATATATCTTCTCCGTCGAATCTGCTTAGCACTTTCGATATACACCATAAGCCTTCTATTCTCTATAATGTCAAATCTATTCTCTATAATGTCAAATCTATTTTCTCATAAATCGAAATCTATTCTCTGTAATGTCGAATCTATTATTTCTATAGTGTCGAATCTTTTCTCTATGATGTCGAATCTTTTCTCTATAATGTCGAAAAGTACCGTATGTGTGTGTATATCACGTTCGATAGACAGATTGCTATTCATTCACTGTATTCAGTCAGCGTCAAATATCTCTATGTCAAATTTTTACCGCAACGAAAACGCAAAATAAAGCATTTTTTATGTCGGATATTTCGGTTTTTAGTTTCTTGTGCTTTTGTTATCGTTTGTTAAAACGATAACGAAAAAAAAAAGGATTTTCGGATGAAAATGCTTTCTAACGAAAACAAATGCACATGTCTAGTGTGCACATGTCTTACCTTTAGGTGCTTCATGCTCTATAAACAAATTACAATTCAACAGGACAATTATTAACTATAGTGTTTTGAAATAGATAATTCTCTATAAGCATGTATAGCAGCAAATAAAATAAAAGCTGACCTACTTCAGAGCTGATATATGTTTCTGGGATATTATAGTTTATCCAATTCCTTCTAGTCAACTGGATATTTCATCAAAGAACTTAACTTTATTCATATGTCTCGGATGAAAGAGAAAAACGATTATCATCGTTTTTTCGGAAGTAAACGATTTCCTGCCATCTCTGTCATCTCTTGTAACTGGCTCCTAAATGCTTTTTGAGATGCACGAAAACAGTTGGAAAACAGCATGATTGCTAAAATGTCTAATCTCTTAAGCTTCATTGGAACATTGTATGGGAACAGACGCGAGTCTTGTTCTATATAACGCATGCAGAATCCAGACTGCAGACAGAAATACATTTTCAGCATTAAAAGACATAGAAAACCGATTCCGTTGGAAATTCATATGTTGGTATGGCATATAGATGGATATTGTCTTATTTACAGCATATTTCAGTTTATAAGGAAACTATCATGTATTTTCTTTAATCTATTTTTGAAGTGGAATGCCAGCTAAAATATAGGGATAGAAAATCTTGTCATGTCTTTGATACAATATGTATGTAATTGGAAATCTATGAAAATGGGACAATACAGTGCGAAGAATAATTTTTTCTTTTTTTTTTTTCTTTTTTAGGACGAGCAACAACTTCTGGCTGATTTTTGTTGCTATGTATGTCCTAAGGGAAATTTTCCCTCACCTCCTGTCTCAGGAACCAAACAAGTCATGGGCAACAATATACAGCTGACAAAGTTTCTAAGCCATTTTTGTGCTACCTGTAAGAAAATAAATCCAAAAATTGTAGTGTAGCACACCCCATGTAGGAGCTGCAGATGAACAGGGACCCCCCAGTCCTGCACAGCCAGGCATGGCAAATTTCACAGACACTCATAAGCAGGGCTTTTTTTCTCAAATAATAGGTGCTGGAACTCAACCACGACCCCCCAAAAGTCCTCCCCACACACACCCTCCAAATCTCATCAAATAATGTGTGTGGTCAGTCAAATTTCACAAACAGAAGAAGAGTCTAAAGCCGCGTACACATGATCAGTCCAAACCGATGAAAAACGGACTGAAGTGAATTTTCATCAGTTCACAGACTGATGGTCTGATGGTCTGATGTGCGAACACACCATCAGTTCAAAAACCGATCGTGTCAGAACACGGTGACGTAAAACACAACGATGTGCTGAAAAAAACGAAGTTCAGTGCTTCCAAGCATGCGTCGACTTGATTCTGAGCATGCGCGGGTTTTGAACTGATGCTTTTGCGTACTAACGATCGGTTTGGACCGATATTTATGCCTCCATCAGTCCGTTTTTAAAGCAAGTTTTAAAACTTTGGACTGAAGGACAAAAGACTGATGGGCCGTACACACGGTCGGTTTGGACCGATAAAACTGAACTTCAGTCCGTTTTCATCGGTTTGGACCGATCGCGTGAACGCGGCCTTAAAGGGACATCACATACCAGGATTGCATTACATACAGAGTGCAGAGTTCAGGGGGGTTACACACAGATTGCAGAGCTGTCACTTGTAAACACAGAAATCAGACTTATGTGTTTACAAGCGATTGTGGTGAGCAGCCCCCCCACCCCCTCCCCAAGGGTATGAGTCAGAGGTGGTGGCCCTGCTCATAAGTCAGAAAATAGCTTGTAGCTCTGTTTCTGCTGTTTTATTAGGGGGTTTATCAACTTGGATGGGGATAGGGTGTCAATAAGATGCCCGCTTGACTTCCTATATACAGACCCCTCTTCAACTTTCCTCCTGCACACACTTTGCTCCTCTCTTGCAGAACTGCTGCTGATTCACTCCTGATGGAACTGACAGACTCCTTGTCAGTTCAGTAACCACTCTTTACAGACAGGAACTCACAGTCCCCTTAGAAGAGCACATGCTGAGTGAAACAGTGTGTAACCTTTCCTTCGGCTTCCTCTGTGGCCACTGACCCCAGCCCAACTTCTTCAGGCAATGTCAGCCCACCTGGTTGCAGCTGCCTCTTCACCAGCTGAAAAAGATAGACTGAGCTTCATCGTGATGTTGACAATAAAACACGATTTGTCTCCACTGCAAGAACCGTGAGTGCCTCTATACCCAGGCGTTTACCCCACGCATAGAGTGATGTGGCTACTCTTGGGACTTAAAGAGAATGTAAACCCTTAGAAAGAAACCGAAAGGACAAAAAACCCTGCAAGGCAAAGGCATAATCAGCCAGTATATAGCATACTGGCTGATTATGTATTACTTATGCCAGATCAAGGCCCTCGCAGCGGTCCACGTCTCCCCCTCCGGCTGCCGACATGTTGTGCCGGAGCGACTTTCGGGTATCGCGGCTCCGGCGCTGTGATTGGCAGGAGCCACAATGACGTCACTCCCGCTCTTGTGCACGGGAACGGCACGTACAACTGAAGCAGCAGCACATAGTGCCATTGCTTTAGTTGGCTTAAATAGGAAGTAAACCCTTGTTCTTTTCTTTTTTTTAAATACCCTGCAAGATAAAGTCATAATGAGCTAGCATGCACAGCATTATTATCGACTTACCTAAGAACGAAGCCCCCAAAGTTCTCCTCCGTGCGCTCTGCAGCCACCGCCATGTCTCTGGGGATCTTCTTCCTGTAAACACCGCTCCGGCGCGGTGATTGGCTGCAACGGCGATTATGTGTTTAGCATGGCTATTGTTAGTTTGCCTGCGCGTCGTTGTCTACGGCGCATGAGCCGTAGACAGCGGTCCTGTAATTCGGAGAATATCTCATAAACCGTGCAGGTTTAGGAGATATTGCTAACACCTACAAGTAAGCCTTAATCTAGGCTTACCTGTCAGTGTAACTTGCAAAAGTGGGTTTACAACCACTTTAAGTGTGCATTAGACGTCGGCACATGCAAATACAGGGATATCTCCTAAACCGTGCAGGTTTGGTATATGTCCTTGTTAGGTACCGGTAAGCCTTAAACAAGGGTTTACAACCACTTTAATATAAATTAGAAAAAGTGTACCAGCCTAGAGTATTATTTGTATACAACATTTACTGGTAAATAAAATCAAGTAATATACTCACAAACCAGCGTAAAAACAAGCTCATTAATGCAATCCAAAACAGGTATGCCAGGCCCTCTGCACTAGATTCTTATCATGGGAAAAAGCCTTGCAGGTCTATAAAGGCTTACGCGTTTCAAAGGGTGTCTCCTCTTCTTCAGAGCCTGATGGATTCTTTGCTCCCAATAGGAGCAGCAGAGGAGCAAAGGAATGATAAATATGTGCTGCTGTAGAAGAAGGAATAAAGTAAACATGCTTGGGGAAAGCACAGGTTCACTTTAAAGTGTTGCTATTTCTTTCTTTATGCATAATTTTATATTTTAAAAAAAGGGAATGTTTTTTTTTTCCGAGAAAAAAAAAAGATTTGTAAGGCTGCATCTTGGCTTTCTTGCAACATCCTATGCCTTGTCTGGAAATACATCTAATCATTTAGTTAATCAATCCAAAGTTATCACCAAGCTAAACAGCCCATGGATCTTTGTTATCATGCCTTTTAAAATATATGTCAGGCAGTCCAATGTTCCAGTTATAGAAGGCAGTTTATGTTTTTTTTTCTAAGATTTAGTATTTGAAACTCCTTGTACTCGGAAATACATTTTATCTTTATATGATGTATGCACCTGCAGCAATAGCCTCAAATCATCCTATCAAGGATTTTCCAACCATCCAACCTAAACCGTCTTCTTCTGAAGTATTTATGAGTGAGTTCAAGCCTGCATCACATAGCTGTAAACTCATTAGTAATGTCAGCACTGCAATTTTGCACTGAAACGCTCACACATAGAAAGCATAATGTGACAAAGTTTGTGACAGTTTGAAGTCTAACTGTAAATCCTTGTTGTTTTGTTTGTGGTAGTTCCTACAGCAGAATTACCTCTAGGGCTTAGCACTACAGACCTAAATACTAAGTTGAGGTAAATAAAAAAATACTTGTATTTACATTTAATCAGGGCCGGGACAAGGGGTGGGCAAGAGGAAAGGGCTGCCCTGGGCGCAATAGATTAATGTAGAGATGGGGGCACCTTCCTTCTGTTACAAGGCTGACAGAAGTAGTGATGGAGACAGTGGTTTTGACAAGCGAGTGACTGCTGGTCATAGCATCCCCTAAGCTTGCACATCATGACCGTGGGAGGGACGCGGTTTGGCATCTTTGCCCTGGTCACTAAATGACCTTGTCCCGAAACTGCATGTAATGAAAAGTGTCGCTTTTCCTGATGATGGCTGTCTTGGTTGAAATCCAAAGACCTATACCTCTCCCCCTAAGCCCCGCAGCTGTAATCTTGTGGTGCTGCAGGGGTAATGTGGACACTCGACCTGTCATAACCATTTATTAAGAGTGCTGACTATGCCCACCCTTTTTGCCCCCTCCTCCATTCATAGAAGTTGAACTGTAGCTTTCATATTCGAAAAGTGCTCATTGAAGGAGTCAGACCTTTCACTCATCCACCCATACTCCATTCATAGATCGCTCTTCATTCATGGAAGATATGGTACAGCTAGTACAACTACTAGTCCCCACCATAGCATCTGAAGATTACAGATGTATATGTATAGAGTGAGGGGGCAGAGGACATTGGTTTTCATATAGGACGGTCATCACTAGCAGAATGGAGACTTCTCATAAAATGCAAGTTTGGGCCTCCCCGTATACAGAACAAGATGGTGCCACGTTGAATAATCTTCAGACATTTTTGACTGCAATGAATCAGATTTTTGATGATCCCAACCACTGTACTACTTGCAGAAGCAAATTTGCATAGTCTGCGGTACGGTAAACCCTCTGTTGTTGAGTACACAACTGAATTCAGATATTGGATCACAGATAACAGAGCACTGCCCCCCTGGCCCACCCAGTTGTGTAACAATAGTGAGTTAATATTCGCTATCGTCTTCCTGGTTGTCCTCCCGCCCAATCAGGAACTGGGTCCTGAGTCCCGTCACCCTATTGGCTATGAGGAGAAGCGACCCTATTGGCTGCTGAGGAGGCGGAGAGAGGAGAAGCAAGGGAAGCCGCTGTAGCTGAAGCCGAGGAGGAGAAGCAGACTATTTATCTTCTGCGCCAATATTGGACCATCCTTAGCCCTAAAATGCCTTTTATAGTGGAAGTAGATGCCTCAGACTCTGCCATGGAAGCTATCCTTTCTCAGCAAAAAGGAGAAAAGATGCAGCTTCATCCTTGTGCATATTCTTCTCTGTCATTGTCATCAGCTGAAAATAATTATGACATTGGGAATAAGGAGGTTTGAGCACAAAAAACAAGTTTGAGCACCCCTGCCCTAACCTAATATCTAAGGGCCAGATTCTCAAAAAATGGCGTATCTGGCGGCGTAGCGTAATGTATCGCATTTACACTACGCTTATGCAAATTACTGGAGCAAGTGCCGTATTCTCAAAGCACTTGCTCCGTAATTTTCGGCGGCGTAGCGTAAATGCGGCGTCGTAAGGCCGCGTAATTCAAATAGTGAAGCAGGGGGCGTGCTGTATTTAAATTAAGCGCGCCCCCGCGTCAAACGAAGTGCGCATGCGCCGGCCGGGAAAAAAAGTCCAGTGCGCATGCTCCAGCTCACGTCGAAAAGCGTCATTGAAACCGACGTCAAAATGGCGTGATCGTCACTTACGCAATTCCCTATTCGATTTAGTAAAACTACGTAACCGATGGAAAAAGACGACGCTGACCCGACGCCATACTTAACATGGCATACGACGGAACTTCGGAAACATACTCCTCATATAGCAGGGGTAACCTTACGCGTACGCAACCTACGTAAACTACGTCGCCGCGACGCCAAAACTTTCGGGAATCGGCGTATTAGGCTCATTTGCATAGGCAAATGAGAAAACAACGTAAAGGCCACCTAGCGGCCGCCGTTGTCATTACATCTAAGATCCGACGGTGTAATCTTTAGTGTATCTATGCGTATGTGATTCTAAGAATCACTCGCATAGATACCCATAGAAAAAAACTGCGATACGACGGTATATCTGAGATACACCGTCGTATATCAGCTGAGAATCTGGCCCTAAATCTATATATTTATCTACCATCTATCTATCTCTCTAAAATAACAATAGTATCTAGCTCACTATCTGTCTTTGTATCTTTCTGTCTATCTAACTATATCCGTCTGTATGTTTTGCAGCTATCACATAAAAAATTCAATTTTCTCTGTTATTTTGCATCTCAGAAGGTGAGTACTTTGGGTTACGGTGAGGACAGTTATTTTGTTTGCAGTTGAAAATGGAGTGTTTTTAGTAATGAGAACAAGGTTGGGCCTTTGAGGACCTATTCCTGGCCTTCCACAATTACCATTCATGAGCCATTCTGGGATCATTAACCTCCAGGAATATGGAATGACATTTGGCTCCAATTAATGGAAAACACAGATAAAAGAATGAGCAGTAAGGGTGCTGCAGAAGTTATTTAAATTCAGTAGTAGCTGAGATGGAGAATTTCAGTCTTCAGTGATAAAATATTGCGATGGTGTATTTCAGTAAAATGTGTCTGATTCATTTTAAAATGGAAAGCAAATAAAATTCAGGTTAGACTTGTGTACCAGAGAAAACTTTCAGTTAAACATAAACATTTTTTTTAAAAACGGACTGATGGGAAACCGGATCATTTTAACCTTAGCATTGAGGGTTGCCTTAACCACTTTAGCCCCGGACCATATTGCTGTCCAATGACCAGAGCACTTTTTGTGATTCGGCACTGCGTCGCTTTAACTGAAAATTGCGTGGTCGTGCGACGTGGCTCCCAAACAAAATTGGCGTCCTTTTTTTCCTACAAATAGAGCTTTCTTTTGGTGGTATTTGATCATCTCTGTGGTTTTTATTTTTTGCTCTATAAACAAAAATAGAGCGACAATTTTGAAAAAAATGCAATATTTTTTACTTTTTGCTATAATAAATATCCCCCAAAAATATATAAAAAAAACATATTTTTTCGTCAGTTTAGCCCGATACGTATCCTTCTACATATTTTTCGTTAAAAAAATTACAATAAGCGTTTATTGATTGGTTTGCGCAAAAGTTATAGCGTTTACAAAATAGGGGGTCGTTTTTTTTATTTTTTTAAAGTGTATTTTGTGCGTGAACTCGAGAGAGAGGAGCCGGACTGCAGGAGCTGGGAGTAGGCAGACCCTCCCCCTGGAGGCAATCGCCATCCTTCTCCATGCCCCCGGTGGCAATGGCGGGTGTGAGGGGGGGCCTCCCACTCACCCCGCCCTACCTGCTCCACTTGGGAGCCCAACTGGGGCCCAACAGGACCCCATCAGGGCAGAGGGACTCCCCTTATGAGGGAGTGAGGGGGCCCAACCCACCAAGCCAGCCCCGTAGGTCCTTCGCCTCTCTTTAGGAGACCGCATGGCCAAAGTGCGTGCGTATTAAACCAATTTTGTGTGCGTGCAAGTGTGGTGGTTTTTGTGGGGGGGGGGGGGTGGGCGTACTAAGCACAGGCGTACCTTGCATAGCACACCCACCGGGAGCCGGGCTGAGACCACCAAACTCAATTCACATGTAGCCGAGACCGGGATCCAAACCCTTGGCTGCAGAGGTGAACGGCTTGTCAGCGCAGTGCCAATCACGTTGAGCCACCACAGCTCCTTCAGGGGGTCGTTTTATGGCATTTTTATTAATATATTTTTTTTACTAGTAATGGTGGCGATCAGCATTTTTTTTCAGTACTGCGACATTATGGCGGGCACTTCGGACACTTTTGACACATTTTTGGCACCATTGGCATTTTTATAGCGATCAATGCTATAAAAATGCATTGTATTACTATAAAAATGCCATTGGCAGTGAAGGGGTTAACACTAGGGGGCAGGGAAGGGGTTACGTATGTTCCTGGGTGTGTTCTAACTGTATGGGGGGGTGGCCTCACTAGGGGAAATCACTGATCTTCTGTTCATACATTGTATGAACAGGAGATCAGCGTTTCCCCCGCTGACAGGACCGAGAGCTCTGTGTTTACACACAAAGCTCCCGATCCCCGCTCTGTAACGAACGAGCGCGCATGCCCGGCGGCGATCGTACCCGCCAGGCACACACGCGGGACTCGGGGGCGAGCGGGGAGGCACACGCGCCCCCTAGCGGGCGCTTTAGAGTGGGCGTATAGCTACGGGCTCTCGCCCAGCAGTGGCACTGTCCCGCAGTAATATGACGGCGGGCGGTTGGCAAGTAGTTAAAGTTGAACTCCAATTATGATCTTAATGTTATTCTTATATTAATCCAGCTTGGGCCAATATAAGTACTGTATGCATTAGGGTTGTATCGATACTGTTTTTTTTCATATACGAGTACGAGAACCAAACTTCAAGTATTCGCCGATACCAAGTACCAATACTTTGAGGTGCGATTTGCGTCGATACGAAATAAATGGGCAAAAATCGCACTTCAAAGAATCACATGCGTTTTGAACAGGAATGCAGTGAGGTTCCTGTCTGAATCGCATGTGATTTCCCCCACTGCTCCTGTGTGTGTGTGTGTGTAAAAGCGCCATCTAGTGGGCAGTTTATTAAAAATGTTAGATCTCACATTAAAGGGGTTGTAAAAGTATTTTTTTTATTTTCTAACTAGGTTCCTTTAAGCATTGTTGGTTCACTTACCTTTTCCTTCAATTTTCCTTCTAAATGTTATTTTTTTCTTTGTTTTCTTTATCTGAATTTCTCACTTCCTGTTTCTCCTCAGTAAGCTGTTCAGTAAGCTGTTCTATTTATGAAGCGCTATTTCTTGTGTTAAATTATATAAAATGTTACGATATATCATTTATAAAGTGATCATTGTGCATAAGATAATACTTGATGCAAATGTGCTTCAATATAATGAAAATTAATAAAGTGACTGATGCATTAACCACAATATAAAAACAGTCACTAAAAAAGTGCAAAATTAAAATACATTCAATAAACTTATTATAAATAATAAGTGCCTTTTGTGACCTTTATTTGTAACACACAAAGTTCATTTAGTGAATAGATGCAGCATATGTGGAATCTTATTCAGGCAATAATATCCCTGCCAGATACTCATTCACGCATTCTCCTGCGTATGTCTCCTTTGCTTTCAATCACCGAGCATAGCAAGATGTCTGATATGTTCCATTTGAAAACAATCACATATATTTGAAGATATGATGTCTCATAGGGTAAAAGTTGGCCTCTTACCAGATATGATGGACCCCTATTACAGAGCTCAAACTAGTTGTAGGAGTATATTCGCCTGTCTTTATATCACCCACTTGGTTGTCCTGCTTCCATGCAACTCACAGACTTGAACTCAAAGATGATTCTAAGACCAAGGAATTATATTGCTTTCATGGGCGTTCAGCCTATTAACTGGCTTGGAAATCTCAAGTGTGTTGATACCAGATCTTTATATCCATAACAATGTAAAGGAACTCCAAATTTCATGAAATCATATAGTCAAGGAAAGAAAAAGCCTGCATGAATTTATTAAAAAGATTATAAAGGATACACTTACAACAAGACATGAAACAATTGTAATATCTGGCAGGGATATTATTGCCTGAATGAGATTCCACACATATCCTGCATCTATTCACTATATGAACTTTGGGTGTTACAAATAAGACTCACAAAAGGCACTTATTATTTATAAAAAGTTTATTGAATGTTTACTCATTTTGCACTTTTTTGAACACTGTTTTTATATTGTGGTTTATGCATCAATCACTTTCATTAGTTCGAAGCACATTTGCATCAAGTATTAGACATGTGCAGACTGGAATATTTAGTTTTGTTTTTTCATTTTCGTCTGAAAAATAAATGTATTTAGTTACTCCCGAAAATCGTTTTGATTTATTTTGTTTTTCGTTGGGGAATAGCATTCGTCCGAAAATCCAATATCACTTGGTTTCTGTCGAATGGTCAAAGGAATATTCGACGGAACTTTACGTCGAATCATACATTTCCGGTCGAATATTCCGCCTACAAGAATTCTAATGTTGTATGACTAGTAATGTTGAATGTATTCTCTATAATGTCGAATCTATTTTCTCATATAACGAAATCTATTCTCTGTAATGTCGAATCTATTATTTCTATAATGTCAAATCTTTTCTCTATGATGTCGAATCTTTTCTCTATAATGTCAAATCTTTTCCCTATAATGTCGAATCTTTTCTCTATAATGTCGAATCTCTCTATATCAAATTTTTACCGCAACAAAAATGAAATTAAAGCATTTTTTATGTCGGATCTTTCCGTTTCCGCTTCTTGCGCTTTCGTTAACGTTTGTTAAAACGATAACGAAAAAAAACTTGATTTTTGGATGAAAATGCATTCTAACGAAAACGAATGCACATGTCACATCAAGTATTATCTTATGCACAATGATAATTTTAAAAATGATGTATTGTAACATTTTATATGGTTTAACACAGGAAATAGCGCTCCATATATATTAATATTTTTGTATTACTTTATTTCTGGTCTTGAGTAGCAGCTGTTTCATCATTTAGACCAGCACAGAGATTTCACATTTAAACACACACAATACATTGTAATCTTATAGGATTACATTACTGTATCAAATCATTTGACCTCAGTTTGTCTATGGTGCTTTGTCCGGTGCCCTGTCTGCACTTTTTATGCTTCTTTCTGCCTGGAAACTTGAGAATGTCCATGGCATGTAAAAAAGCGTGCCTCTATGTCAAAAGCGGTTTATGACCAGCTTGAAAACAGCGATAGTGAATCACTTGCAGAATTGAGCAATAGTGCTTCATGGGGAAATTCGTCATCAGACACTGAAAGTGACGACATTGACGATTATGCGACTGATCTCAGTGATGTGCAAACTTGGTGCTCTATTGATTGTGATATGTATTACGCAGCACCCCCAAGATTCCCATTTACTGGAGCACCTTGTATAAAAGTAGACGTTGAAGATGACAACCCTTTGGCATACTAACAACTATTTTTGACCGATGAGGTTATTGAAAAAATTGTTACGGAGACAAACCGGTACCAAGAGCAATAATTAGCTGCCCATCAGATGTTTCCAAGTAGTGGAAAGTGGGAACTAGTGAACAAAGATGACATTTGGAAATGTCTGCGCCTAATAATACTTCAGGGAATGGTGGGGAAACCCCTGTAGAAGTGGTATTGGACAACTAACAAATTACTTGCCACTCCATTCTTTGGCACGGTCATGTCAGAGTACAGAAAACAACAAAGAATTTAATGAAACTCCTCATCATGTACCAAAACTCAAGAACATTTGGGAAGTATCTTAAATGATCCTAAAGAATTTCCAACGGCGCTATGTGCCAGAAAGAGATTTTAGCATATATGAAAGTCTGATGGCCTATAAGGGAAGGCTCAGCTGGATACAATACATTAAAGAGAGCACGATTTGGCGTAAAATCGTTCATACAATGCAAATCGTCAACTGGCTACATTTGTAATTTTGTCCAAACACTGGGATTTAACAGGAGTGAACTCTTGAACAGTCCTGCACTAAATGATTTGGTTGTTGTATGTGCAACGTAACCGTGTCATCTAATCAGCTGTTCTTGTGCACACAAGGGGGATCTAAAAAGCCTCTTCCATGCAGAAACCCTGTATTAGGTTGAAATACGTTTGGGTGCTTTGCTGCTACTATTGGGTCCACACACAGTCCAGGTGACAAATAGGGCTCTGTGGGTTCCAATTGGCATACCTCATGTTTTCTATCCTTGATACTGCAGCTGCAATATTTCCTTTAGGGATGAGATTACATATAACAATTAGGTAACAGGGTATAGGGTCCTAAGGTGCAACACGTGGCTTACAGCACCCTGCTTATCACCCGTGGTGTCTCTGGCTGTGCCAGTCACATGAAGCACTGGCAAGGACTGTTATGTGTGGCACCAGAAAGAGAAAGATAAAACAAACCGCAATGACTGGGTCTGGGACTGAGCCACAGGGTGCTAAGTCATTGGGATTAGGAGGTTGGGCAAGTTTCAAAATGAAATTCATGAAAACTTAATGCATCATGTGCAGGAACATTGTTGTGGTGGAGAATCCACCTGTCAGGCCAGAGTTCTGTTCTTTTCCTCCAAATAGATTTTTATAACCATTTCAGAATTTCCTAGCAACAATGTTGGTTGACCGTTGTACCATGTTCTATGAACTCATAGTGAGCTATCCCTTTGTGATAAAACAAAAACACACCAGCATGACCTTTAACTGAAAACAAGAAATGCAAGCTTTCTTCAGGTGAAGTGAATTTTTTTTTTTCCATTGCATGCTCAAATCTGGTGCAGTGGTGCATAATAGCCAATCAGCTTCTAACTAGTTAAGCTTTGACAAAAAATATCTGGAAGCTGATTGGTTTCTATACAGAGCTGCACCAGATTTTGCACTCTCCAGTTTTAGTAAATCAACCTCACAGTGTCAGGCCTTGTACACACGACGGGAAATATCCGCTGTAAACGGTCCCCGGACCGTTTACAGCGTATATTTGCGCCGGGATGTTTTGATCCGATGGCTGTACACACCATCGGATCAAATTCCCCACCGGCGGACAGCGCGGTGACGCGGCGGTGACGTTGACGTCGCCACGTCACCGCACCAGGAAGTAAACACTTCCGCGCGCATGCGTCGGATCCATTCACAGGATACGACGCATGTGCGGCAAGATATGTCCGCTGGTTTGCCGTACTAACCAGCGGACATATCTGCCAGCCAGCTATCCGGCGGAAATATTTCAAAGCATGCTTTGAAATTTTTCCGCCGGATGAATCCGGCAAAAAGCGTCCGTTTGCCCCTACACACGAGGGGATTTTTCCGCTGAAATGGTCCGTCGGACCATCTTCAGCGGATTTATTCCCTCGTGTGTACAAGGCCTCACTCTTTAACCTCCCTGGTGGTATGATTCTTTCTGATTTTAGGTGCTGAAAGCGGTACCATTATTTGCAAGGAAATTTGGCGTTTTATACTGTAGGCTTTTAATTCTTAGGAATAACTCAATTAAATCTGACCAAACAAGAGTCTATTAGGCATCCCGGGTATGACATTTTTTTTAAAACAAAATTATAAATTATAATATAATAAATAATTATAACAAATAATAATATAATTATAATAAAAATTATTCAATAATGTAATCAACTCAAAATCACTAAAATTTGCTCAGTTGCAGTATTGTTGCTGTCATTACTTTTATTTTTTATGATGAATTTTCCCACAAATCACTATCGCTCAATTCTGCAAGTGATTATAATTTATTATCGCTGTTTTCTAGCTGATCTAAAACCATTTTTGACATAAAGGGACACTTTTGGTTGCTATGGACAATCTACAGTTTGCAGGCAGAAAGAACAGTTTTTATTATATAAAAGTGCATGCAGGACACTGGGCAGACCACTAGGGACAAGGGGGGTGTGTATTTTTTACATACAGTACTGTAATCTATAAGATTACAGTGTACTGTATGTACTGTGTTTGTTTACATGTTTGAATTTGGCGCCGTTCTCCGATCCCGTGCGTCGTAACGTCGCAGGGAACAGAGATCGACGGCACACAGGGACACTATGTGAATCGAGCAGAGACTCGCTCGCTCACACAGCGCGGATGCATCGCTGGATCCAGGGACAAGGTAAGAAAACCCCTGCTGTGGATGCTGCGAGGCGAGCCCGAGTCTGACTCGGGGTTACTGATCGCAGCACAAAAATGTAACCCCGAGTCAGACTCGGGAATACTGCCAGGGAGGTTAAGAAAATAGTCTCTCTATCAGCAATTGTCTCAATAAAACACCACCATAGTGTTTTTTTAAACATGCGTCACCACTCACATGCAACCAGTTCCCTCACCTTCCAATTTTGACCTACAGCACATAAGTCACAAGCACTTGAGGACACTTTTGATGGCCACCAATGATCTAGGTCTTGCTCTCTCCTTGTCAATACTTTTTCCACAAATCTAGGTGTCTCCCTCTTTAAGGGATTGGCTATCCACTCTAAGTCCTCAAATGACCTCAAATAAGGATAAATACCCACTTACTAGTAAAGTATTAAAACAATATCCAGCAGAATTTGATTAATATATACAGTATGCACTCACAGGAAAAATGGCAGCCCCTCCACTTCTGGTTATGATGGGCGACATTATCACTGATTAAGGGTGATTCATTCCTGGACCTTTTCCTTGAGGGGATGTCAAAGTGAGGAAGTCTTCTTAAGTTTTGCCCCTGCCACGGCGGGGCACTAAATCTAAAGAAATCTACAATGTGGCTTATTGTGTCTTTGACTGTATTTTGGTGTAGGATTCTGTAACCCTTAGTTTGCTCGCTGTAGCCTACTAGAAAGCCCTCTATGGCTCTGTTCTTCAGCTTGGATCATTTTTGACTTGTAATATAGGCATATGCTTTACATCCAAGCACTCTGATGTGCCCTAAGCAAGGCTTTGATCCATGCCACACTTCGAATAGACTACGTTTAATGGGTTTTGAGGGTAGTCTGTTCTGTAAGTAGGTTGCAGTGATGACTGCTTCTCCCCAGTATTTGTGAGGTTGGTTGGCATCTGACAACATGCACCTGGCCTTTTCTATGAGGCGGCGTACACACGACCGAGGTTCTCGCTGGAAACCAGCGAGAACCTCGCTGGAAGCTGCATTCCAGTGAGAACCTCGGCCGTGTGTACGCTCTCGGCGAGCATCCCGTCGAGCAGAAATAGAGAGCATGTTCTCTATTTGCTCGATGGCCCGCCTGGATGAATGGCTGGTTGCCATTCCCGACGGGCGGGTCGCCGAATCTGACGGCCAGCAGAGAACCTCGACGGGCGCAACGATGTGTTCTGCCCGTCGAGGTTCTCTACCGTGTGTACACCGCCTGGGAGTGCAAATTTTTCCTTTCTGCTACACCATTTTGTTCCAGAGTGTATGGTGCGATTGTCTGGTGTACTATTCCTTGTCTCTTGAGGTATGAGATCACTTCTTTGCTTATATATTCTCCCCCATTGTCAATGCGTATTACTCCTGGTCTCCATTGGAATTTCTTGCTAGACATGGCAACAAACTGTTGAAGTTTCCCTGATGTTTCATTCTTGTGTTTTATCAGGTAAGTAGTGTACCTAGATATCTGTTCCCGCCTGATGTGGGAGTTTTCATTGGACCGCATACATCACTGTGTATGAGCTGCAGGGGGTGGGTGGTTTTTCTTTGAGATGCCTGTGGAAGGGGAAGAAATGTGGTTTATGCTTCAATGCAGCATTGCATTTCATGAGGACTTTGCAGAGCGCTATTGTTAAATCTTCAGATAAGAGACTATATTGACTTGTTGGTCTGTAGTGATGAGCCTGTATACTGTAGGTGATCATTCAGTTTTCCTTTTGAGAAGAATTACTTATTATTGTGAATTGTGCATTCATCACCTTGGAACTTAATTGTGAGACAGCACTTTCTTTATAAGGATAATCTGCTTGCCTTGTGGTGTAAGGCAATTCAGGAAGCCCTGGCCTTTACCATCGGCAGTGATGCTTTTTCCGTTTGCTAGGTCTTTTGCACTCAATGTTTGTGAAGAAGGTCTCATCGCTAGTCATGTGGCTTGTCACACCTGAGTCTATGCACCAGGAGCATGGCTTGCCACGCTATGTCAATTTAAAGGTGCCACTCCATGATGTGTCCGCAGTTTCCTTTGTGGCTGCTTTGACTCATTCTTTCATGGATAGCTCTAGCTTTTGCTGCTTGGCTTTTCAGATAGAACAGTCCTTTTTTAAGTGACCAGTCTTTTTACAGTGAAAACAGGCTCTGCTTTCTTTGTTATGCTTTGTGCCTTTGAACATCTTAAGAGCTTTGTCATCATGGTGAATATTTTCTTTCCTTCTGTCTGAGGCCGTGTACACACGGCAGAGAACCTCGACGGGCAGAACACATCGTTCCGCCCATCGAGGTTCTCTGCCGGCCGTCGAAATCGGTGACCCGCCCATCGGGAATGGCAACCAGCCATTCATCCAGGCGGGCCGTCGAGCAAATAGAGAGCGTGCTCTCTATTTCTGCCCGACGGGATTCCCGACGGGATGCTCGCCGAGAGCGTACACATGGCCGAGGTCCTTGCTGGAATGCAGCTTCCAGCGAGGTTCTCGCTGGTTTCCAGCGAGAACCTCGGTCGTGTGTACGCCGCCATACTCATTGATTAATTTACCTTTGAAATATTCCAGTGTCAACTGCTGCTAATGATTTGGTTTCTAAAGCATTAATAAGAGCAGTACATGTATATGTCTCTGAAAGGCTGCAGAGGAGAAAGGCAACAATATGGTAATCTTTTTCCGATGATCTCTAGCATAGTATTCATGTTTTTACACATATGCTGGCCTTCTTGCAGTCTCATCTTGGACAACTTTCTTAGCAAAAACAATTTGCTGTTCAGACTTGAACGCTCATGCAGCTTTTGTAATGAAGTCCACATACCTTTGCCCGTTTTCTCTGTTCTTATGTGGATAAGCTCGTCATCTTCCACTAGCAAGCTTATAATAGCTTTTGCTTGTCTATCCTTCTTATCCCAATCCTCCGTCTGTCCGTCTGTGGGTTTGTCTGTATTTAGCACTTGCCACAAGTCATCCTTGTTCAAAAGCACTTCTAGTTTAACCACTTGACCACTGGGCACTTAAACCCCCTTAATAACCAGACCAATTTTCAGCTTTCGGTGCTCTCACAGTTTGAATGACAATAACTCAGTCATACAACACTGTAACCAAATGACATTTTTGTCCTTTTTTTCCCACAAATAGAGCTTTCTTTTGGTGGTATTTGATCACCTCTGCGGTTTTGCAAAAAAATTATAATTTTTCTTCATTTCTATTATAAAATTTTGCAAAAAAGTATTTTTTCTTCATAAATTTGGCCTAAAATTTATACTGCTACATATCTTTGGTAAAAAAAAAAAAAAAAATGTTGGATATTATTTAGTCTGGGTGAAAGTTATGGGGTCTACAAGCTATGGTACCAATTACTGAAAATTGATCAATTTCATCACATCTGATGTACTGACAGCCTCTCTCGTTTCTTGAGACCCTAACATGCCAGAAAAGTACAAATACCCCCCAAATGACCCCTTTTTGTCACCCTTCAAAATTGCTCAAGCTTGTGGAATGGCGCCAAACTTTGGTACTTAAAAATTCCCATAGGCGACGCTTTAAATATTTTTACTGGTTACATGTTTGAGTTACAGAGGAGGTCTAGGGCCAAAATTATTGCTCTCGCTCTAACGTTCGCAGAGATACCTCACATGTGTGGTTTGAACACCGTTTTCAAATGGGGGCGAGACTTCGCATTCGCTTCTGCATGCGAGCTCACGGGGACGGGGGCGCTGTATGCCCAGAGTATGCCCAGAGTATTGCAGAGTATGCCCAGAGTATTGCGAAGTATGCCCAGAGTATTGCGGAGTATGCCCAGAGTATTGCAGAGTATGCCCAGAGTATTGCAGAGTATATGCCCAGAGTATATGCCCAGAGTATTGCAGAGAATATGCCCAGAGTATTGCAGAGAATATGCCCAGAGTATTGCAGAGTATATGCCCAGAGTATTGCAGAGTATATGCCCAGAGTATTGCAGAGTATATGCCCAGAGTATTGCAGAGTATATGCCCAGAGTATTTGCCCAGAGTATATTCCCAGAGTATTGCAGAGTATATGCCCAGAGTATTTGCCCAGAGTATTTGCCCAGAGTATTTGCCCAGAGTATTGCCAGAGTATTGCAGAGTATATGCCCAGAGTATATGCCCAGAGTATTGCAGAGTATTGCAGCAGGAATGGCTGAGCAGAGAGGGATGGATGGATGGATCTGTGACTACATTTGTCACAGATCCAGCCCACAGCACTGGCGCTGCCATCCGCTCCCTCCCCTCTCCTCTCACAATGTACCGATCGGTACAGAAAGGAGAGGGAGGAACCGGCGTCAGCACATGACGCCCGTTTGTTTACAAGTGATCGCTTCGTCATTGGACAGAGCGATCACGTAGTAAACCGCCGCTATCAGCGGCGATTTACCGTGATCCGTGATGTGCCGGGTCCTCCGGACCTGGCGGTCACGGATGCTCCCGTGTGCGCGCCTCAGGAGGCGCGCGGGAGCGCGATTCTAAGAAGCCGTTAATTAACGGCCACTTAGAATTGAGCAACCGCCCTGTAGCCGTACTTTCTCTATAGGGCGGTTGCAAAGTGGTTAAACTTACACAGCTGGTAGTTGGCATTGTTCAGCTTTGCAATTGCAAACTTCACATCTGAACCACGTGTTTCATAGCTTGTATACAGTATTCACTGACTTGCTGTATTCTTTCCAGAGCCTCTGGGTGCTGTTGGGTGCCTGGGATATCCTCACCGGTGCCTGGGACCCATAAACTATTAGCCGGTTCTTGAATAATGCGCTTGGAAGCTTGTTGAATGGAGAGAATACTTTACTTTCATAGGGAATATCTTAATCATGTCTTACAGGAAACAGGACAATTCAAGTACATGCATTTAAACATAGACAGAACATCCTGTTATTACTTTACCATATAATAACACACTACTGCAGTGCCAGCTGCTGGATAGAAAGGTATAATGCATATATATATATTGCCACTGCCAGTTTATATAAGTGAATTTGCTGTTGTTCTTCCAACAACAGTAAGCACAAATGTTTTAGCTATTGTAAGGCACATTCTGATTTATGCACTCTGGCAGTCTTGACCTGAAAAACTCATGGCCTGAAAACACTCATTGCCTGAAAATTGTACTCTAAAGCCCTGTACACACGATCGGTCCATCCGATGAGAACGGTCCGACAGACTGTTTTCATCGGTTGACTGATGAAGCTGACTGATGGACTGATGTGCCTACACACCATCCGTTCATGAACCGATTGTGTCAGAATACGGTGACATAAAACACAACTTTGTGATGAAAAAAACAAAGTTGAATGCTTCCAAGCATGCGTCGACTTGATTCTGAGCATGCGTGGATTTTTAACCGATGCTCGTGCGTACTAACAATCGATTTTGACCTGTCGGTTAGCCGTCCATCGGTTCGATTTTAAAGCAAGCCATCTGTTTTTGGACCAAAGGATAACGGACCGATGGGGCCTACACACGATCGGTTTGGACCGATGAAAACAAACTTCAGTTTGAACCGATCGTGTGTACGCGGCTTTAGGGTCTAACACACATTATCATCCTGGGCTAACAACATGCCAAAAGATGCAAAAAAATGGACACTTCCCACCTTTTACGGTATTGCATTACCGTGTGCAGTGGTGCAATGCAACCATATGCATTCTCTTTGCTCATTGGGTTGCCATTGAAAAATGAATGCCATTACAACATACTGATGCATGTAAGTGCGTTGACATGATTTGCTGTCTGTACTGCACATGTTACCTCAATGCAACAGTGTGAATGAGGAATAAGCAAACATGTTAGAATCAATTCCTTTAGAGATTCATCCCATCTGTTTGTGAGATCCTATTTTCATCTGTAAATTTGTTGGTAATTTTTTGCAAGAATTTTTTTTTTGTTCTGTTATTATTAGAAGGCAGTGATCTTTGAAAGTTAAAGCAGATATACAGCTGTAGCCTCCGCAATAGTTTCAGCTCCACTGCACATATCATGTACACAGCCTGGTATTCCCTTAGCAGGAGGGCCGTGACTGTGCATTGTAACACTGCTGTTTCCTACTGAGGGAATTAGATCATCAAGAATGATATTATAGTAACTGGAGCATTAGAATCTCTCAGAATGCTGCAATGCCAAATCATTTCCTGTGTTTTGGGCCTCATATCTTAGTTGTCTTTGTTAAAGAGGATCTCTGAAGGGGTTAAAAAAAAAGAAAAACTTAATCTAATGCTGCATACTCATGAATGATTGGTTAATCATGCCATTGAAGTATATTCGGAACAAATTATTTTTGTTTCCATTGACTTCAATGGGGAAATTCGGTTTGATATGCGAGTACTTTGGATTACGAGCATTCTTCTGGAATGGATTATGCTTGTAATCCGAGGTTTCACTGAACTCTCTTGCCTGCCACCTACCCCGACCTCAGCTTGAACTCTGGCCTTCCATTATCTTGCACCCTGTCTCCTTAGCTTACTCATCCTGCTCCTGCGACCCTCTTGGTGGGGCAATCCTGGAAGTCACAACCTGGGGCCAGATTCTCAAAGAAGTTACGCCGGTGTATGTGGAGATGCGCGGCGTAAGTGTAAATTTGCACTGGAGTATCTATGCACCGTACCCACAGAACTAGATACGCACCAAAATAGGCTACTCTCGACCGGTGTAACTTGCCTACGCCTGCACATCCTAGGTGCATATTTATGCCGGACGCATCTGGCAAACCCATTGATTTCCTATGCAAATATGCAAATGATGGAGATACGCCGATTCCCGAACATAGGCCCGTTCGGCGCAGGCTACGCGCGGTGTGCCTAAGCTGTTTGGCCGGCCTAAAGTTACCCCTCATAAAAGCAGGGGTAACTTTGCACCAGACTTGCTCAAGTCAGCTGGAGAGCAGCTTCAGCAGCACTGTTAGGCCTTGTACACACGAGGGGATATTTCCGCTGAACATGGTCCGACGGACCATTTCAGCCGAAAAATCCCCTCGTCTGTAGGGGCAAACGGACGCTTTTTGCAGGATTCATCCGGCGGAAAAATTTCAAAGCATGCTTTGAAATAATTCCGCCGGATAGCTGGCCGTCAGATATGTCCGCTGGTTAGTACGGCAAACCAGCGGACATATCTTGCCGCACATGCGTCGTATCCTGTGAATGGATCCGACGCATGCGCGCGGAAGTGTTTACTTCCTGGTGCGGTGACGTTGCGGCGTCAACGTCACCGCCGCGTCACCACGCTGTCCGCCGGCGGGGAATTTAATCCGATGGTGTGTACAGCCATCGGATCAAAACACCCCGGCGTAAATATACGCTGTAAACGGTCCGGGGACCGTTCACAGCGGATATATTCAGCCGTGTGTACAAGGCCTTACAGGACAACACATGGCAGCCATGGTCCTAGCACTAGTAATGGGTCCCCTGCCACCAGGGCCGCCATCAGGGGGGTACAGGCAGTACACCTGTAAGGGGCCCGGGGGTCCCCAGGGGCCTGGATGGGAACCCCCTTAAAAAAAAAAACTTTTTTATATTTTTATTTTTGTAGGGGTCCGGAGGCCACCAGGGCCCCAGATGGGAACCCCCTTTTTTTATATAAAAATAAATTACCAAATAAGGGGGCTTTCCATCCGGGACCTCAGGGCCCTAATAATAATAATGATAATAATAATTATATATATATTTTTGTCCGAAAGGCACTGGCCGTGAACTTGTTCTGCATACAGACAGCAGAGCTTTTTCAGCCAACATTCACGAAACTATGTCGTTTTTCTTCTCTTTTGTCCGATGGAGCGTACAGACGGTTTGATTATACGACAAAACACGTCCATCGGAGTATTCGATCGTGTGTACGATCCTTTAGCCTGTAGGGTTCAAAATTGGGTTGGCTCACCCTTTGCAGCTATAAAAGCTTCAACTCTTCTGGGAAGGCCGTCTACAAGGTTTAGGAGGGTGTCTATGGGAATGTTTGACCATTCTTTCAGAAGTGTATTTGTGAGGTCAGGCACTGATGTTGGATAAGAAGGCCCGGCACACAGTCTCCGCTCTAATTCATCCCAAAGGTGTTGAGGTCAGGACTCTGTGCAGGCCAGTCCAGTTCCTCCACCCCAAACTCACTGATCTATGTCTTTATGGTCCTTGCTTTGTGGACTGGTCCAAATCATTTGATGAAAGGGGGGTTATGGTGTGGGGTTGTTTTCAGGAGTTGGACTTGGCCCCTTAGTTCCATTGAAGGTAACACTTAAGGCGTCAGCATACAAGACATTTTGGACAATTTCATGTTCCCAACTTTGTAGAAACAATTTGGGGAGGGCCCCTTCCTGTTCCAACATGACTGCTCACCATGGCACAAAGCAAGGTCTATAAAGACATGGATGAGCAAGTTTGGGGTGGAGGAACTTGACTGGCCTGCACAGAGTCCTGACCTCAACTCGATAGAACACCTTTGAAATTAATTAGAGCAAGCCAGGCCTTCTTGTTCATCAAAAAAAATATATATATATATATATATATATATATATATATTAAAAAAATATATATATATAAAAAAAGGGGGGGGTTCCCATCCGGGCCCCTGGGGACCCCCGGGCCCCTTACAGGTGTACTGCCTGTACCCCCCTGATGGCGGCCCTGGTCATAAGTCTCCATTGCTGTTATGAGGGCTGACATCTCCTGGGTGTTAAAGGTTTTTTTCCTATTCTGCCTGTGGGGAAGGGGAGCAGCCATTTCATAGCAAAAGTACCTTCCCTGGGGGGGGAATAAAACTGGATGTACTTTTGCATTGGCTGGGCGTAAGTTGGCCGGTGTATCTCTGTAAGTTGGGCCGGCATAGTTGTGAGCATGCTCAGAAGGGATCGAACGTACTGAGCATGCTCCGTTCAAGATACGCCGGGCGTAAATCACTAGACCATTCATTTGCATAACGACATACCCACTTCCACTTGCACCGGCTTACGCCGACTAAATTAAGTTGCAGGCCGGTGCAAAGTCAGGCACAAGTGCTTTGTGAATACTGTACCTGCCTCTCCGAGTTACGTCGGTGTAGTGTATCTGAGATACGCTACGCCTGCCTAAAGATAGGCAATTCTACGAGAATCTAGCCCCTGGTGTTTACTTGTAGCAAAGTACCCTGGGCAGGGCCGGACTTACCATTGGGCTTGACTGGGCTCAAGCCCATGGGCCCCTGTTCAATAGTGAGCCCCGCAGGACCCGTCTGTTTACGTTTTAAATGTCTTCATATTCGTTACAATTTAATAATAATTTTATCAATTTTTATTGCTTTTATTAATCTCCTGGTTCGTTTTTAATTATTACATTGTTTACTGTGTATATGGTTGTTTCCGCACATCCGGCCACTTCCCTTAAAGGAGTTGTAAAGGAAAAAATTTTTTGCCTAAAATTAATGTCTGCAAGGTAGACAGACAGAATAGTGTAATGATTCTGTTTAAAAAAAGAGTCAATACCTATTAAATTCCTTCATCTATATCACCTCTGGCATTCTAGTTTCTGTTCTCTCATTCACTTCCTGGTTTGCGGTGCTCGTTCATGTAAGAACTACATTTCCCAGTATGCATTGTGGCACACCCAGTAATTCACAGCTCCTTGAAGCCTCTAACACGTAGAGAGCGTCCTGCCGCACAGATGTAGTTCCCAGGAGGGGGAGAGCATGTCACTGACCACCGCAGTAAAGCCTCCCTTCACGGTGGTGAGTAACAATCAGACAAGCAGGAAGTGAACAGAACAGAGAAGAAATAGAGCAACTTCTGAACAAAAACGAACAATGAGGAAGTGAAAGGAGGAATGTCTGCAGGTAAAGGATGCTTATTATGAAAAAACATTTTTTCCTTTACAACCCCTTTAAGCATGTGTGTATATATATCGGATGTCATTGGCCACGTTGTCACTTCCAGTCCGCAGTGTTTGTGTTCCACCTTGGAACGCACTTCCGGCCTCTGTCTTCTGGTTCACGGACGCCATCGATACTGCATGGTGTGCAGCGCCTACACTGCTGTGGAGACATACATAGCACGGAGAAGAGTTACCAGTGGTAAGAAAAATGTAATCTTTCAATAAAGGAGGCCCTTTAACAGTTAGTGTGTGAATCTTTAGAAGTGGGAGAGCCAAGGAGGCGGGTCAACATGAGTGGGAGGATCCTGGGAGGCGAGTCAACATGAGTAGGGCCCAAAAGCGACTCAAGCCAACAGGCCCCCACCACCCTAAGTCCAGCCCTGACCCTGGGGGACAATATGTTCATCAGTCCATCTTTCCTGTAAAGACCAAGTTGTCACCTGCCAGGGATGACACCCAAAACAGTATGTATGCACTGACATCTGCTAGCTGAAATCAGGGAAAAGTCCAATCTGCTTGGCCAAAGACTGTTGAAACTCCATTAACCCAGCCTGCATATAACTATTTTTTCATTATCACCTATTCTTCCTCTAATCATACACTATAAAATGTTTAACTTAGAACTAGTATATGTATTTTTCTGCTATGTATTGAGAATTGAGACTTGGTTATATTTTTAATGTTTTTGTCTGAAAGAAAAACCTAAAAATATCAGGATCCATTTACACAACTTTCATTAATACCTTTTAAAGTATATCTGTACTCCTTTGAAGATATATTATGTTTTTCCAGGTACAGGCAAATCTAATTTGTTTCAAGTGGTAAAATGCGTGCAGAGCACAACCTCAATAAACACAGCTAACCCCGCACAGGCAGAGACATTTCAAAAGAAACAAATTGTACAGATTTTCCTAATCCAGTGAAGTTCATATATGCACAAAAAAATAAATAAGCATTTTCTTTTAAATTCAGTAATAATACCCAGCAAATCGGAGTCTAAAGACATGGGCTTCTAAGTACTGGGATTTACATATGATTCTGTGTGTTCATATAAAAGAGTGAAGTTACTGTGTGGACAAGCCTAGGATAAGCAAGTCTAAAGCCCTGTACACACGGGCAAGAATCCAGTCGAAAAAAAAATGTTGTTTTTATTGACGGGATTCTTGTCAAGCTTTCCTTGCATACACACTGTTAAGCCAAAATCTCGTTTTTCGAAAACGCAGTGACGTACAACACGTATGACGGCAGTATAAAGGGGAAGTTTGATTCCAATGGCGCCACCTCTTGGGCTGCTTTTGCTAATCTCGTGTTAGTAAAAGTTTGGTGAGAGACAATTTGCGCTTTTCAGTCTTTGTGCTTTTCAGTCCCTTACAGTGTGACGAATGTACTATCTCCATTATGAAAGCTAGTTTTACCAGAAAGAGCGCTACCGTCTCATACTTGATTCTGAGCATGCACGTTTTTTTTAAGCATACACACGACCGGTTTTCTCGACGAGAATCACAACAAGAAAATTGAGAATCCGACGAGAAAATAGAGAGCAGGTTCTTTATTTTTCTCGTCGAGATTCCAGGCAGTTTTCTCAACAAAAAACTATACACACAAACGGTTTTCTCTGCAAAAATCTCTGCCAGCAGTTATCTTACTGTTTCTGGCCAAGAAAACCGTGTATGAGGCCTAATACTTAGACATCAAAGAGACCCTGTTGCCAGACTATTTATTTTAACAAAAATCCTCCCATAAGAATATAAATGTATATAAAGTATATGTGTAGCTCATACATATTATTTTTGGTTTTTGGATTATGTGTAGGAGAATTAGAACCCCTGTCTGTTTTTTTCGCTGTCAGTGGATCCTTTGGAGAGATTACTTCACTTCTTGTCTGAAAAAAAAAATGTCCCCAGAAAGTAAGCAGAAATCTCTCCAACAGTAACGCCAACAAAAAATGTTTGTAGACATTAAAGTGGCTGTAAAAGTTCAATTTTTATTTTTAATTTTTAAATAACAAACATGTGATACTTACCTCCACTGTGCAGCTCATTTTGCACAGAGTGGCCCCAAACGTCATCTTCTGGGATCCCACTTCGGCTGTCTCTTCTCCTCCCCACCTCATGATAACCCCTTCTGGGAAGCGCTTTCCCAGAGGTGTTACCTTGCGCTCCCGAGTCCTGTATTTGGCGTCCATAGCCGCCAATTGCAGGACACGGAGCGCCCTCCCCCCCCACCAGCACCCGCGTTATTGGATTTGATTGACAGCAGCGCGAGCCAATGGCTGCTCTTCTATCAATCTATCCAAAGAAGAGCTGAGAAGACCAGGCAGAGGAAGAGCATGTTCGTGACTCAGGAATTCCAGGGCTCAGGTAAGTAAAGCGGCAGGGTGGGGGAGCGCTAATCGTAAGATGTTTTTTTTTAACTTAATGCATAGTATGGATGAAAAAACATAAACCTTTACAACCCCTTTAACTACCACCTCCATGGCTAACGACACACCGATTATTAAATAAAAATAAGATGATGAGTGACTCTCTGGGAGACTTGGCCATCTTCTTTCCTGTCCCCCGGAGAACACTCCCCCCTTGCTCTAGACACAGGTTCTCATTCCACTCCTAGCCTACCGGCTGATTTTAATCCCCCCCATCCCTTGTGCAGACATCCACAAACCGTTAGATTGCTGCTGAGTGCCACCATCTTGAATGAGAGGTCAGCAACCCCAGCAGACTCAGAGCTGTTACTCAACTGACTATCTATAGTACCTTTTACTCCTTCTCTAGAAGATACATAAAAGGTTATACAGATAAGCAAGGATTGGGGAGGAAGATCTAGGCTAGTACTATTTCTGACTCTGTTGAAGGGAAATCCTCTTCTGGAGTCGGCTGGGATACTGACATGTCTTGGAGTGTTGATCTCCTGGTCTCCTGCTGCACTTAGTGGTTCCTCTCATCCACTGCCACTATTGTGTCCTGCGGTGATGTAGAAATTTGAAGCTAGAATTGGGAGTCATTCTTAAAACCTAAAAATAAGAATTGACTAGATGTCTACTTTAACCAGGGGTGGACTGACAACTCATGGGGCCCCCGGGCAAAAGGAGGTTATGGGGCCCCTGGGGAATAGGAGATTATGGGGCCCCTGGGCAATAGGAGATTATTGGGCCCCCAGGCAACATGAGATTATGGGGCCCCCAAGAAATAGATTATGGGGCCACACAGTATACACACACACAGTATACATACACAGACACACAATATACACACACAGTATACATACAGTATACATACACACAGAATACACATACACACACTGAAAAGGTACTAGAGAGGCGGGGCAGCTATAATCTTGGGATTTTTTTTAAAACACAGATTTTTACATACTGTCCCTGGTTTTACTGAGGCTGACAACCCTGTTGGGGCCCCCTAGTGGCATGGGGCCCTCGGGCAGTGCCCGAGTGTGAGAATGGTCAGTCCACCCCTGACTTTACTTCTTCAAAATCCTTCTGAGCAGAGTTCTTTTTTTTACTGGAAGGTCTGTTTCATTTTTTTTTCTATCTTCAGCGTGGGTGTTCTAAATGACACGTAGTGACATAAATTATGCATGAATGAGAACTTAATTTAGAACACAGCTGAATGAAAAATGTACTTGAATTCCAGCATGTTCATTCATAATGCACCTGTGTTTATACTAGCAGTCTGTTGAAAAGCACAAACGAATGTAACCTCGCACACTTCTACTAATGAACGCAAATGAAACTTTTTCTTGTCTTTTGTGTTCAAATAAAACATGAGCCGAGAGTCTTTGCTACCTTTTGAATTCAAGACCAATCAATCAGGATCTATAATATGCAGCTCCCAGAATACTGTCTATTGCTGATTCAGCCTTTCCAGACTGTTAGAAATCATTTATGGGTCAGACCTCCCAAAGCTGATTTTTAAGTTTCTAGTAGAAACTAGAAAGATAAAATGTATCTACAGCCATTTTATTTGTAGTTTTGGATAGAGTAGCGAGGAATATGAACTCCTATGAGGTTTGTATTGCTATGGGCTTGTCAGGGCCCAACATAGTTCCAGCAAGGCAATTTGTCTTATATCCTTGATGGATTTAGATAAAATCAAGTAGCTGAGCTGAAGTGGGCTGTAAAAAAAAAAAGGCTGGTCGCATTTGTGTGCAACACAGCGCATTATGACACACTGTAACACACTTACCTGCATAACAAAAAACAGGAGTACATCTACCTAGATAATTAGGTCTCTGAAAGGTTTTTCAGACACCACTTATTTATACACTCCAATACCATATGGGTCTTTAGCAGGGCTTTTTTTTTATCTGGAACTCAGTTCCACCACCTCTGGCTCAGGCCCTCTGCTCCCTGCTCACCTCTATCGCTTGTAAACACCGAAGTTGGCTTCTGTGTTTACAAGTGATAGTTTGTCTCCCCATGGCTCCCACTGAGTCCAAGATGGGGGCAAGGGAGATGCAGGTGCCCAGGGTACAATGCAGATGCCCACACCCCCACTGGATGCTCTCCCCGCATCTTTCCCCTTTTAAGACCCTCCCACTGTTAGTGAGATTTGACCACACCCACAATTTAATGCGGTTTGGAGGGTGTGTGTGTGTGTGTGTGTGTGTGGGGGGGGGGTTTATAGGGAGTTTGGGGGACTTGTGGTTGTGTTCCTGTATCTATTTTCTGTGAAAAAAAGCCCTGATGTTTAGTATTAATACATTTTAAAATGTTTACGTTTTGTCTAAGTGACATCTTTAGGGCTCATTTACACCAGTTGCAGTTGGGTGTGTTTTTTTTTTGAGTCCCCTACCTGCAGACCCCCACAACCCCCCTGCCCCATGTTGAGGGTATGTGCTTCACTGTGGCGGTGTCATCGATCGCGTCATCCCTTTTATAGGGGGGACACGATCAATGACGTCAGACCTACAGCCACACCCCCCTACAGTTGTAAACACACATTAGGGAACACATAACCCCATCAGCACCCCCTGTGGTCAACTCCCAAACTGCAACTGTCATTTCCACAATAAACAATGCAACCTGGAGTATGCTGTCCATTTCTGGGCACAATTCCTCAGGAAGGATGTACTGGAAATGGAGCGAGTACAAAGAAGGGGAACAAAGCTAATAAAGGGTCTGGAGGATATTAGTTATGAATAAAGGTTGTGAGCACTGAACTTATTATCTATGGAGAAGAGACGCTTGAGAGGGTATTTGATTTAAATTTACAAATACCGTACTGGTGACCCCACAATAAGGATACGTTTTTTGTGAAAGGGAGTTTAACAAGACATGTGGCTACCCATTGAAGTTAGATTCAAAGAAAATAGGTTTAACCATAAACTACGTAGAGGGTTCTTTACTGTAAGAGCGGCCAGGATGTGGAATTCCCTTCCACAGGTGGTGGTCTCAGTGATGGGGCATTGATAGTTTTAAAAAAAATTAGATACAGGGATATACAAGGTAACACTGACATATAATCACACACATAGTTTGTATTTGATGTACTTGTGTCTTTTTTTAACCTCACCTACTATGTAATTATGTAAGGTAAAACACCCCACAGTCACTTTTCCACTGTTTAGCAGGATCAAGTATTCATTCAGTCCCAGAATAATGGAGCTTCATCACACCTGCTCTCCTGTGTCTATTCACACTCTGACCCAGGCTCTCTTTGATAGATGCCCCTGCTAAGCCTAGCTAGGACCATGATGTCTTCACAGGACTTCACAGGACTCCTCAGCTTCCTCTCTCTCTCTCTCTTTCTCTCTTTCTCTCGCTCTGTCCCAGAAGCAGAGCCCCCAGCACAGTGGTTTCCTCCAGTATGCTGGACCCCGAAACTCTGCACACTGATGTCAGGCCTCAGAATATTTATGACCTCTTTTCCCATCTTCTGTTCATACCTCTCCAGGAATTCACCAGAGACCCATACATATTCAGACTGCCTGCCTCCTCCCAGGGGGACGTAGCAGAACATCAGCCTGTAAGACACTGAAAAGCCCCATGCAATCAATCCCTGCTCTACTGTTTACAGAGGAGCTAACTAAAGCTGCTTATCAGCCTACTCTAAACTAGGAGGGTGCTACCATTATTACAAACATAAATATCTCATCAATCTACGATGCATATAAAAAGACATAGGCTGATTCAATCTACCAGGCCATATACAACTTTTTGGGTTGACAAACTTTAGGTTTAAGATCTCGCCACGCAATCTGAGTATAGTAATGGGGTTTGTGGACCTACAGGCCTATTATACTGGATCTTTACATCCCTGAAATATAGCATGATGTGTCGTGCTCAAAACTGTGCGTTAGAGTCTCATCGGTATATTCGTTTGACCTCACTAAAGCACTGACTGATATTCCGCAAACACAGCGAGCATACGTACAGCTTGTTTAGAGCAATGCCATTCCTCATCTTGACATGCTAAATGCCGCTGTTACAATAAGTAAAATGCAGTCAAGTCATTTAAATGTCTCACCAGATGCGGCATGTTGAAGGAGATGATGTTCTACACGGGACATAAATCCTGAAATATATTCCAGATGAGACACTTTTATTCCTCTTATCTCTTCATAGGAATAAAATGAGAGTTTACAAACTGGCTTATGGCGCATTTGGTGGGTATAATTGTAAATACAGATGACAATCCTTAATATTAAGTAGATTAATAAGAACAAATACATCTGATCCATCTACAGGGGGTTCTTTTCTGGGTTTTATCTTTGGAAAGGAAACTTTTTTCATTATATGAACAAACTCTGTTGTAATGGTAGAAATGATTTGACATAAAATACCATTATAGTTTTTAAAATAGTAATTTTGTGACCCTGTAATCATAATACTGTACATTAATACAAAATACAGTTAGGGGTCACAGACGTAGGCTCTAGAAAGCCAGGCTTTATGTTAGTATTTTTGAAAGAATGTCTGATGTGTACTAAAATATATTTATAAATGTGTTATCCACTAATGACTGCTTTTTTTCTCCACTGCCTCTAATTAATATTTTGTATTTGGCCCCATATGTTGGTGCTTGTGGAAAGTCATGAGCATCAAGGCCCATAGTAAAAGTTTTCCGCCTGCATATTGTCTCAATTTACTGTTTGTTGACTGTGTATTGAACATGACTGTGCACTTGTGATGAGGAGTGCCAGTCTTCACTATCTCTAAGCAGAGGCCAGGGCAGGGCAAACTAGGACTGGTTAAGTAGGAATTTCGGAAAGCAGGACTATTCGTTTTCGGGAGATTGCCTTATGCACACTGACACATAAGCCATACAGTGTATGTTTGCTATTTCAGAGAAGAAAAAAAAGGTCAACTACACCATTCCACCCCCCTAAACTATGCTATACTTACCTCCATAGTTGGGACAGATCAGAGTGCTTCTGAATGGTAAGCACGGCATGTGAGCTCGCTGACCAATTATAACATTTATGATCTGCCCCAGCATCCCTAGGGAAAGAAGAGTAAGAACAGCAAGGTTTTCAAACCCCAGGACTGCCCCACTGCTCCTATCTGCCCCAGCATCCCTAGGGAAAGAATAGTAAGAACCATAGGCGTGCGCACAGGGTGTGCCAGGTGTGCCTGGGCACACCCTAATCACCCTGTGTGGTGGAAGTCCCTGTTTAGATCCCTGCTATTTCACAAAAGCCTTCTAATGGGGCTCCTAAGAAAAAAAAATACTATTGCCACTGTCTACTGCCCTACTGACACCATTCTCTACCCTACTGACACCATTCTCTACCCTACTGATACCAATCTCTACCCTTCTGACACCCTCTGTTGCTCTGCTGTCAGTATATTTATACATGCAGACACATGTAAATATGTTTGAGCTTTTGGGGTGCACACCCTAATGCAATAGGCTGTGCACACCTATGGTAAGAACAACAAGGTTTTAAAACACCAGGACCTCCCTACTGCTCCTATCTGCCCCAGCATCGCTAGGGAAAGAAGTGTAAGAACAGCAAGGTTTTCTTTTCTTTTTTTTTTTTTTAGTGTATTTTTGTGCGTGAACTCGAGAGAGAGGAGCCGGACTGCAGGAGTTAGGAGTAGGCAGACCCTCCCCCCGGAGGCAATCGCCATCCTTCTCCATGCCCCTGGTGGCAATGGCGGGTGTGAAGGGGGGCCTCCCACTCACCCCGCCCTACCTGCTCCTCTTGGGAGCCCAACTGGGGCCCAACGGGACCCCAATAGGGCAGAGGGACTCCCCCTATGAGGGAGTGAGGGGGCCTAGCCCACCCAGCCAGCCCCGTAGGTCCTTCGCCTCTCTTTTTTATTTTAAGAGACCGCATGGCCAAAGTGCATGTGTTTTAAACCAATTTCGTGTGCGTGCAAGTGTGGTGGTTTTTGTGTGGGGGGGGTGGGTGTACTAAGCACAGGCGTACCTTGCATAGCACACCCACCGGGAGCCGGGCTGAGACCACCAAACTCAATTCACATGTAGCCGAGACCGGGATCAGAACCCTTGGCTGCAGAGGTGAATGGCTTGTCAGCGCAGTGCCAATCACGTTGAGCCACCACAGCTCCCTCTAATGAACAGCAAGGTTTTCAATCACTAAGACCGCCCCACTGCTCTGATCTGCCCCAGCATCCCTAGGGAAAGAAGAGTAAAGCCCCGTACACACGGTCGGACATCCAACAAAATTTCCCTTGGATTTTTGTCCTAATTGATTTGTCCGATCACACCCAGAGCATACACACGCTCGGACTTTTCTGCAAACATTTCTAAAACTTTTCCATCATCACGTGGTTTTTCTGCTCTTTTCTGTTCTTTACTGCCACCCTTTGGTTAACTTCTGCTATTGTTGGTTGATTTTAACATTGGTTCTGAGCATGCGCATTTGTAATTTGTCCAAAAGTCCGATGGTTTGCTGTACACACGATCGGACTTTGCACCATCAGACTTTTGTTGCCTGAAAGTTGGTCCGTTCGCAGACCCAACTTTTTGTCAGATGAAAGCCAAAAAAGTTGGTCCGATGGAACGTACACATGGTCGGACAAATGCGAAAAGTGTTGGATTTTGATGTTGGTTGGGCAAAAGTCAGACCGTGTGTACGGGGCTTAAGAACAACAAGGTTGTAAAACACCAGGACTTCCCCGCTGCTCTAATCTGTCCCAGCATCCCTAGGGAAAGAAGAGTAAGAACAGCAAGGTTTTCAAAGACCACCTCACCAGACTACAGTATGTAGATGGTGAAACTGTGTCACTCAAAGAGGTAAGTGCAGCAGGGTCAGTGGCATGGGGAGGGTGTAGGATGTTAGTTCACCTTTTTATTTTTTTGAAGGCTGAAGCAAAAGCTGTAACATGAGCTATGGGTTAAGGGTTGTTGATAAGAACATGCTTGCATCAACATGAAGGTAACTATTAACTGGCAAATTGTCAGCAACAGAACCCTTAAAGACATTATTTACCTGTTTTTTACTTGCAGAATCCAAGGGAAGTGACACCTCACTGGTCTGGCTAATAAGCACTTCAAATTTCACAGAGAACATTAAACCATTTACATATTTACTTTCCCCCAACTGAGCTCAGAGTCTAGATTCTTCAACACAGCCTTACACAAGCTGATTGGCTAGATTTTAGTGGTGGCCAATTACCGGCTATTATGACTTGAGAAGAAGACCAGAGCATCGACTCAGTTAAGATCCTTTGATATGTTTCAACTTTAAGCCACTAATGATGCAAGCAAGAGTGCTAATCACTTAAAGTCAATCTAACCCTTCAAGTTTATTCCTCTCAGGGGGATAGACTGGGCAGTTGTTTCCTCTTGATGCTGCAAACAGAGCAATATGCCATCAATCTAAAGGGCTATACACAATAGAGCATCTAAGCACCTATAGAGGTGGCAATGCTGAAGAGATTTCACAAGAGTGTTGTCACCCTATCAAAAGAAGTGTTGCTAACCTACCAGATTGAAATTTACTGGCACGACACCCGAAATTTACTGGCACAGCCACGTTTTTACTGGAATTTCACAAAAGTTACTAAATTACATTTTTAGGTGCAAATTTCAGTATTTAGGCTACAAACAAGTACACTAGGCAAATAGTAATGTGATTTAAGGTAGATATTAAGGTAAAAAAAAACATATTTTTGTTATTTTCGATATAGTAAGGGCAAATTATTTAGTCACATCACCCCCTGCCACCATCACCCCCTGCCTTCACCCCCCTCTGCGGTGCCACAATCTCCCTCTGCCTCCAATCTCCCTCTGCCACCAATCTCCCTCTGCCTCCAATCTCCCCCTGCCTCCAATCTTCCCCTGCCTCCAACCTCCCCCAGGCCCCCTGCCTCCAATAACCCCCTGCCTCTAATCACCTCCTGCCTTCATCGTCCCCTGCCACCATCCCCCTCTGAGGTGCCACCAACACCCAATGCCTCCAATCTCCCCTGCCTCCAATCTCCCCCTGCCTCCATCCCCCTCTGCGGTGCCACCGCAGCCACCATAACCCCCTGCCTCCAATCACCCCCTGCCTCCAATCTCCATGTGCAGTTCCAAGCTGAACCAATCTTGGCTATTTTTACTGGCACATTCCCGCAACCACAGACATTTACGAACGGGGTAAAAAAGTGCCCATTTTTACGAAATGTCCGTAAAAATACGGACGGTTGGCAACACTGGTCTATACAACTGTCCTACTGGCAGGTATTTACAAAATAATTCAGATTTACCCATAGGCCGCGTACACACAATAGGTTAACCCGATGAGAACGGTCTGATGGACCGTTTTCATCAGACCAAACCGATCACGTGTGGGCGACATCGGTTAGTTATCCATCGGTTAAAAAAAAGCCAACTTGTTTTAAATTTAACTGATGGATTCCTAACCGATAGGTCAAAACCGAACGTTAGTAGGCACGACCATCGGTAAAAAATTCACGCATGCTCAGAATCAAGTCGACGCATGCTTGGAAGCATTGAACTTCATTTTTTTTCAGCACGTCGTTGTGTTTTACGTCACCGCGTTCTGACCTGATCGTTTTTTTAACCGATGGTGAGTAGGCGCAACGGACTATCAGTCAGCTTCATTGGTTAACCGATGACAACGGTCCATCAGACTGTTCTCATCGGATGGACTGATCGTGTGTATGCGGCATAAGAAGAGAAAGACCATATTTATTGTGATTTTTGTGGTTTGACCATAGTTCCACTTTAACGACCATGTTGGTTTCCCTGCTGCCAACAAGTAATAATTACATAATTATCAACACAGGTATTAAAAAAAAACTTAGCAATTGTGCATACTGAAAAGGAAAAGAATACAAAAAGTAAACCAAAGTCTTTATCTAAAATTCTTTATTAGATTTAAAAAGAGGGAGTGTAACTCTGACTGAAATCTAGGACATGCACTTCTCCCGTAGATGTAATCTATGCTAATTGTATTAGGGAATTAAAGAGAATTAAGGTTATGTCTACAAATATGTTCAGTTTGGATTGGCTCCAGCTTTCCTGGCAGTAATATAGATTAGTGCTGTGTGGATTTGAATTGATTTAACTATCTAACAGTGTTTTTTAGAATTAGTGGTTTCATGAATATTTATCCCTTTAATTAATTTTATTGATAATAATTAAGTGGCCCTAAATGAAAGTGCAAATGGGGCAGGTAAAAACATGTTGTGGTGCATTCTGCAGGTAGCAATTGCTGCTGAGCTTTTTAATAAGAAAAAGGTCACAAGCTAGATGACATTGCATTGCTTTGTATCAGGGGTAGGTGGTGAACGAACCTGAACGCAGGTGTCATTTTAGCTCCATCCCACAGGTGGCGCCTTGCTTCTGTAGGGGTGGAGTGGAGGCTCAGAGGAATACTGTTCTTCTGTGGGCTCTCTAGTTGTCACAGGGAGAGCAGCTGTCCGATTGGATACTGCAATCCCCGGAGATGGTCAGCAGCCATCTTTAGTGGGGCACACCTTTTAAATAGGGATCTCTGCTGTGGTTTGGTGTCCATTCTGTGAGTGGATAGGCTAGGGACTGTAAGGGCGACCATACACAGAGGGAATTTTGCTCAGTTTGCTAGATTCCCCCATCAACACAGACAGTGTTGCATCAAAAATCCCTCCTACCGGTCCATTGTCTTCTCTTGGTGGGGGAAAGGGGGGAAGGCCACCCCTGTCGGGAGTGGTTATTGCTAGAAGCTATAGCAAGCTAATCTGGCTGGTTGTACCCAAGTTGATAAATCAGCTTGGTACATTCAGCCTGCCCATTAACAGATTCAAATCTTGGCCAGTTCCTGCTGAACCAGCTGAGATTCGAACCCTGTATGGCCAGCATTAGGGAGAGCAATTTACCATGAGGAAAAGGTTCCTGCTCGAGGAGAAAAGCCACCGAAGCTGGGAGAAGATATGTGCAGTAATCCAGTGTAAAACTTTGCCTCTATGCAGGAGCTCCCGGTAATTAAGACCAGCCACTGTAGCTCTCTTTCCTTGAGCAGGGTGATTAGTCTTGTTTCCGCCCCTCCTATAGTTTTCTACAGGCAGCCTGAAGTGGGTGGAGCCTGATGGGTCCTTCTAAAAGTTCTGATCTCTGCACAAGCTATGTACAGCACAGGGATGATGTCGCTGCTACTTAACACAGTAACTTCTTCTTAACACACTGCCACCCAGCCTATGGCATAATGAAGCCGGGGCAAGCCTCTCATTGATCTGGGTGGACAATATATGACTTCCTCCCGGATCGCACGCAAGCCTGTTCTGCACGATCTGTCACCAGCTGCATCCACAGGACACAGCCGATGACTGATCACAGTGCCGGTCCCCTGCTAGTACCATGTGACTGCTGTAACCAATCACAGCAGGTCACATGACAGATGCTTTCTATCCATCCATTGTGTACAAATGTGTTGCTAGTTGTGATTGGTCACAGTGAACACATGGTACAGACTGGGCCAATCACAGCCCATCTGTGCCACGTGATCAGCTATGGCCAATCACAGCTAATCACAACAAAACAAACCCAACAAATCTATATCATTCAGTAAAATGCTTGCATATAGCAATTAAATTCATTGCTATAAGCAAACACAATGTGCAAAAAAAATAAAAATAAGAATACTGATCACTTCCCTAGAGTAGTACAGTACAATGTTACTATTGTAACATTATATTGATCTGATCAAAGTGTGTTAAAAAAAAGAAAAGGATTTATAATAAATGTTACTTTATTTTGTTTTACTTTTTTTATTTTCTTCGTACTGTCACCAGTTAGGCGCCGTACACACGGCCGAGGTTCTCGCTGAAAATCAGCGAGAACCTCGCTGGAATGCACATTCCAGCGAGGACCTCGGCCGTGTGTACGGTCTCGGCGAGCTTCCCGTCGGGAAGCCCGTCGAGCCGAAATAGAGAGCACGCTCTCTATTTCCTCGACGGCCCGCCTGGAAGAATGGCTGGTTGCTATTCCCGACGGGCGGGTCGCCAAATTCGACGGCCGGGAGAGAACCTCGACGGGCGGAACGATGTGTTCTGCCCGTCGAGGTTCTCTGCCGTGTGTACAGCGCCTCAGTGTCCCTGATCACCGCCACACCAGTTATATGAGGACGCTGTACTGCACTGGTGACAGTATGTAAAAAATAATGAAAAAAATATTTCTCAATTTTCCAAAAATGTTGACAAAAAAATGACAGATTTAAAAAACTCGCCATGCCTCTTACTAAATACCTTAGACTGTCAACATTCCAAAAAGGAGTTATTTGGGGGATATCTGGTCTGTCCTGACATTATATATACGTTGCATTGAATTTCGCACCCTGCCGCAAGCTCCATGACCGTGCCCGTGGAACCCGCAGACTCGACATCCGCCGGGGTCCCGCGATTGTGTCACGGAGCTGCAGAACGGGGGATGCCTGTGTAAACAAGGCATCTCCCTGTTCTGCCTTGTGACAGGACACTGATCTTCTGCTCCCTGTCTTTGGGAGCAGTGATCGGTGTCGTGTCACAGATAGCTCAGCCCCCACACAGTTAGAATCACTCCCTAGGACACAACCCCTTCCTCATCTCCTAGTGGTTAATCCCTTCCCTGTCGGTGTCACACAGTAATCAGTTCATTTTTTTAGCACTGATTGCTGTATAAATTACAATGTTCCCAATATAGTGTCAAAAGTGTCCAATGTGTCCGTCATAATATTTCAGTCACGATAAAAATCGCTGATCACTGCCATTACTAGTAAAACATTTAAATATTAATAAAAATGCACTAAAACTATCCCCTATATTGTAGACGCTATAACTTTTGGGCAAACCAATCAATAAACACTTATTGCAATTTTTTTACCAAAAATATGTAGAAGAACACATCAGCCTAAACTGAGGGAATTATTATTATTATTTTTTTGGGGGGATATTTATTATAGCAAAAAGTTAAAAAATATTGATTTTTTTTTCTAAATTTACGCTCTATTTTTGTTTAAAGTGCAAAAAATAAAAACCGCAGAGGTGATCAAATACCACCAAAAAAAAAGGATGCCAATTTTGTTTGGAAGCCACTTCGCAATTGTCAGTTAAAGCGATGCAAGACTGAATCGCAAAAAGTGGCCCAGTCATTTGGCAGCCAAATCCTCCGGGGCTGAAGTGGTTAAACAATATATGTAAATGAAATTTTCCGATGTTTAGCTTTAAGGTTTGATCTGTCTACTAGTACCTGGTTTCCCTGAAGATATACTGTACATTTAAATTTGTGAGGATACAGTGAGTACACTAAATGCTTTCCATTGCTCCTATTGGAGTGTACACTGTAGCCCTACGTCCAATGCTTACGGCACATACTGTACGCAGCCCCATATAACAAGATATTGCCAATATCACAACTTACTGTAGCCTAATTTAGTAAAATATGAAATCTGCTTGTTTGCCACAAATTACTGCACTTTGGGTGGTTTCTTATCTGATGCGATAAAAAACCTTTACAGAGCACTGCTAGCCGTAATCTCTGTCTAGAAGAAAATGGACTCTAGAGATGAAGTAAGAGGTTCCAGTTAATAAAGGACTAAGACATCTTGCTACACACTCCCAGTAGAGCTAATATAGAAATTAAAAAATAATTAGCGTTGTGTCTATAATCAGTTAAGGTCTGGAAATTAAATCTGGTGTGAAGAGAGAAAGTTCAATGCGCTGACTGCAATAGTGTCACTTTTCGAATGCACATTTGATTTTAGATTTTAGGATGTAAGGGGCCGGCAAAAATACATTGATAGAGAAAAAAATACAAAAGTAGGTGAAAGTATTTTTTTGGAGGTAAAGGTGAAAAGGTTATAGGAGTGATCAGAAAATACACGATTTTGTCAAAAGTATTGGGACACCTGCCCTTACACGCACATGATCTTTAATGGCATCGCAGTCTTAGTCTGTAGGGTTCAATATTGAGCACGACCTTTGCATCTATGACAGCTTCAACTCTTCTGGGTAGGCTGTCAACAAGTGGGGGAAGGGAGTTACCGTTCCAGCAAAAAATACAGGGATGAGCAGCTGACGGGTTTCACACTATTAACTAGTGCTTAGTCATAGCTATGACTAAGCACTAGTTGATAGTGCGAAACGCGTCAGCTGCTCATCCCTGAATTTTTTGCTGTGATTTGTAGTGCATTTATCCTTTTAAAATAAAGACAATCATCAAGTTTTTTTGGAGTGCGGCTGTCCATACCTTATTTTCTACATAAGGCTATCAACAAGGTTTATGAGTGTGTCTATGGGAATGTTTGACCATTCTTCCAGAAGCGCATTTGTGAGGTCAAGCACTGATGTTGGACGAAAAAGGCCTTGGCTCGCAGTCTCCACTCTAATTCATGCCAAAGGTGTTCTGTTGGGTTCCATGTGTTTATGACCTTGCTTTGTGCATTGGTCCAAATCATTTCGTGGAGGGGGGGTTATGGTGTGGGTTTTTTTTCAGGGGTTGGGCTTATCCCCTTAGTTCCAGTAATGGCGTCTGCATACCAAGACATTTTGGACAATTTCATGCTCCCAACTTTATGGTAACAGTTTGGTGATGGCTCCTTCCTGTCCAACATGACTGCACACCAGTCCTCAAAGCAAGGTCCATAAAGACATGGATGCTAGAGCTAGACTCTGAGTCAACAATAACCTCTCCCTCCCATTTGAGCTACATAGAGGTACCCGTCAGAGATGCCCGTTATCCCCACAGCTGTTCGCCTTGGCAGTCGAGCCTTTGGCGATAGGGCTTAGAACTATGTTGGAGGTGGTTGGGTTTTGCAGGGGTCAGAGGGAAGAAAAAATCTCCCTATATGCAGACAATATACTTATATATCTAGGTGATATGGCAGTGTCGCTGCGAACAGCAATGGGGATAATAGGAGAATTTGGAGGCTTCTCTGGATTTAATATAAATTGGTCGAAATCAATATTAATGCCTATAGATCCGTTGAGGGAACAGTTACCTGTAGGAGCAGAGCTGATTACCATATCAAGTAGTTTTTGCTGTGTGGTGGTTTCCCCGGACACGGCTGAATACCTTCAGCTGAATCTGGGTCCACTACTGGCAAAACAAAGAGAGAAATGTAACAGCTGGTGCAAACTCCCCTTATCGGTGGTAGGTAGGGCTAACCTAATAAAAATGGTAGCCAGGGTTAGTTTAACCACTCTACAATATGGAAAGGATAGGGGGGGTTGGCGGTACCTCACCCCAAAATGTATTTTTTGGCCTCTCAGATACAACAGCTGGTGGGATGGGAACGGAAAGAAAGAGAGGATCCGAATAGAAACTTAGTGATCAGTCTTGAGATGGATTTGCCTAGTATGCCACACTCAGCACCCACAGGAACTCTCCTTTTGAAAAGTATGGGGGGAGCTATGGAAGACTTTGGGGACAGAGGGTGTGTTACCATTCACTCCAATATGGAACAATCCTAGATATGCAGAGCTACAGGACCTAGCAGGTTTTACCCCCTGGAAAAAGAGGGGAATTTGGTTCTTCTCACAGCTGTACGAGGGTGAGATACTGAAAACTTATGAACAGCTGTGTAGGGAATACAAATTAGCCCCGCTGGGCTTTTATCAGTATCTCCAGCTCTGGCATGCTCTACAGAGACAACAACAAACACGATCACTGGTGATAACATCACTGTCACCTTTGATGACGGCGGTTTTGCAAGCAGAGGCTCGGAGAGGACTGATAACAAAAATATATGAGGGACTGCTTACAACAATTCAGAACCATGCCTCTTTTAGAAGCCGTAGGAAATGGACGGAAGATATTGGGGAGATAGATGAGGACGAGTGGGAAAGCTTGAATCTGTCCCAGTGGTGTCCGTCTCTGCGTCTCACAAACTGTTGCAACTCTTTATCTTACACAGGGCTTATAGAACAGCGCAACAACTACACAGATGGGGAAGAAGGGATACCCTTATGTGCCCAAAGTGCAAGGGGACTTTATACATTTAATTTGGAGATGCCCAAATCTTCATAGGTATTGGGAGGAAGTATCCCAGTGTATTACCAGAGTAACACAGGTACCAGTTCCATTGGATCCCCAGGTATACCTGTTAGGGGCTATTGACCCTGGAGAGTATAAAAAAGGAAAGTATTACATGGTAACAAGATTGCTGTATTTGGCAAGAAAACTCATTGCACGTTATTGGATGGCCCCGGGGGTCCCCACAGGGAAAAAATGGATTGTGTATGTCAACTCCTTGTTGGGTAGAGAACATCTGGCCTACAAACGAAGGAAAGAAGAGGGTAAATTTGAGGAAATTTGGCATTCCTGGTTGGGAGATGCAAGTGTCGCACCATCAAAACTGGTGATGGATAGATTTTCTATGTAGAGTGCAGAGGACAGGGGGGTGGGTGGGGGGGAGGGGTTTGGGATATAAAAATAAAGAGAGATACATTGGAATATTACATGAATGTAAAAATGTTGAATGATGTACTCTAATTGGATTGCAATGGATGCCGAATAGGCATATCTATGTATGAAATAAGAAAAGGAAAATAAAAATTAAGTGGATTAAAAAAAAAAAAAAGACATGGATGAGCAAGTTTGGGGTTTAGGAACTTGACTGGCCTGCATAGTCCTGACCTCAACCCAATAGAACACCTTTGGGATAAATTAGTGGAGACTGCAAGCCAGGCCTTTTCGTCCAACATCAGTGCTGCCCTGACCTCACAAATGCTCTTTTAAAAGAATTTTCAATATCCCTGTAGACACATTCCAAAACCTTGTGGACAGCCTTCCCAGAAGAAATGAAGATGATAGCTGCAAAGGGTGGGCCAACTCAATATTGAACCCTACGGCTAAGACTGGGATGCCATTACAGTTCATAGCCGTATAAAGGCAGGTGTCCCAATACTTTTGACAATATAGCGTATTTAAAGGGAGGGGGTGGCTACATTTTCAAATATATAGTGGAAGCTGAACTCCAAACAGTTTATGTAATCATTTAAGCCCTGGTTCACACAGGTGAAGCTTTGAAATCGCACTACTTCAGCGCATTTACCAAAAGTCTATGCAAGTCACAATAAAATCGATAAAAAGCAGTACAGGAACCTTTCTCATAATCAATGTAAAATAGTTTCTTTGCCGGCAATGGTGTACAACTTGTCATGCTATTTGGAACTGTCAAATAGCATGACAAGTCACACCGGTGTGAACAGGGGCTAAAAGTAAAAAAATATTCATATAGTCAAAACTTTTTTTTTATTTCATTTTGAATAGATTAGGGAAGAATTAATCATATGTCATTTTATTTGTTGCCACCTGTGTTTCACCAAAAATATATTCTGGAAAATGTTACCCCAAGTAAAATATACCCCCCATAACAGGATATCACCACCTCCATGCTTTACTGTAGGAATGGTGTTAGTTGGATGGTCAGCTGTATAAATATTTCAATTTTAGTCTCATCTGACCATAACCCTTTTTTCCACATGGCCTCGGAATCTTCCTGGTGAGTTTAAAGGGGTTGTATGGGTTCAGTTTTTTTTCCCGAAAAAACAATAGCCATAGCCGCCAAGTGTATGACTCGGCCCCGCCCCCGGTGGGCCGCGTTATTGAATTGACTGACAGCAGTGGAAACCAATGGCTGCGCAGCTATCAATCTAACCAATGAACTGCCGATGAGCCCTTTGGAAAGTGACGTGGGAACGAGCCCACGGAAGTTCGGGGCTCAGGTAAGTACAACGGGGACATGGGGGGGGGGGAGGGGAGTACAAGGTGTTTTTTCACCTTAATGCACAGGATGCATTAAGGTGAAAAAACACAAAGGTTTACAACCACTTTAAGGTGGTCAGATGAGACTAAAATTTAATTATTTGGTCTCGACACCAAATTGTATGTCTCACAAAGAAAAAAAATCAGAGCATTGACTCATTCCTCAGCAAAACTTTTCTTGAGGTTTCAATCAGACACACCTGTGGCGTCTCCACACTACACAGATTACCACAAATTGTGGTATTTAAGGGCCCTTTCACACGTCCGTTTAGTTTGTCCGTTTTTTTTGGACGTCCGTTAACGGACCTCAATGCTTCCCTATGGGTTAGCGTCCGTTAGCGGATGAGCATCCGCTAAACGTCCATTAACATCCGTCTGCGGGAAGCTCCGTTTTTTTGGACGGAAGAAAACCCTATTTTTCTTCCATCAAAAAAAACGGAACGGACGATAAACGGATGAAAAACGGATCAACTGAAGTGGAAAAAACTGAAGGGGAAAACTGAACGGACGTGTGAAAGAGCCCAAAGTCAGAAGGTTTTTTTATCTTGATCCATTTTATGCATTAAGATAAACAACTTTCTGTGGGCAGTAGCCCCCTTCAGCCCCCCTAATACTTACCTGAGCCCAATCTTTAGCCAGAGATTCGGCTGCCTAGGACTCTCCCTCCCTATTGGCTCCCACTGCTGTCAATAAAAGTCAGTGAGCCAATGAGGTGAGAGAGGGGGCAGGGCTAAACTCTGTGTCTGAATTGACACAAAGAGCAACGGCTCAGCTCGGGTGCCTCTATAGCAAGCTGCTTGCTGTGGGGGCAGGAGGGAGGGTCCAGAAGCAACAGCAGGGGACCCAAGAAGAGGAGGATCTGGGCTGCTCTGGGCAAAACCACTACACAGAGCAGGTTCGTATAACATGTTTGTTATTTTTAATCGAAAAAAACTTTAAGCAGGTTGCTTCTGCTGTACTGTCTCTTTAGCTATTCTCATGCTATGTGAATTCTTTGTCAGATGTTTGTAAAACAACGATGGTACACACATAGTAAAAAACATACTTGGAACAAATTCATAACAGCCCTCAAAATTTCCACTCGCCTACTAGCATTTGGCGAGTGGATTTAAGCTGGGGGCGAGTGATGACAGGGCTGCATGACCAATCTCCCTACAATCTGTGCCTACACTTAGAGTCCTGATGAGATTGGCGGCCAAAGAGGAGAGGTGCATGCTCGGGAAAAGTAGTCTGGTGAGCCGCGCACAGGCAGAGCAGTACACAGGTGCTCTCCTTACAATTCTCATTAAGCCATGGGACCTAACAATATGACCTCTCTGAGCCTGCCCCCCTCCCCCCTAGGCCCCGACCAATGTAGCTGGAGAGCAGAAAGTAATGAGTGAGGTGGAGGATTGCGAAAATTACCACTCTGGTGCAGCGCTCACTGAAAGTTGCCCTGACATGAGAGCGGCAGCCCTCCAGTTTGTGCAGTTTTTTCTCCTTGTGCTCTATGTAAGTGTCCAACAGTTCAGCCTGAGCACTGTGAACAGACTGGTCTCAATGTGTGCTGTGCGGTGTCAGTATGCACTGTGCTATGGTGTCAATGGCTGTGCAGTTGTGTGAATCTCAGCGCTGGATTGTACTCCCTCCCGCTGTGCTGCAGCTCCTCTCCTCACTGCCAGCCTGAATAAAAGGGGGAAGTGGGAACATGCAAGTGTGGAGCTGCACACACAGGCTCCTGATGATGAGATGAATGGGAGAGAGAGAGATGATGGATGGGAGTTGCAGAGGAGACAGCAAGAGAATGGGGAAGAGACACAGTTCTAGTGCCCTGTCCCTCTGGTCTGCCCCCAGTGCCCTGTCCCATTTTGTTAAAGTTGTTGTTGGTAATATTTAATTTTGTAACTTGATTCTGCATAAAACATTGTCATTCCATGAGATAATCTACGAGGGCGTGTTTACAGGTGCAATTAGACGCAGGGCAGTGTATGAATTAGGTGGGGCAACTGGTGGCGAGTAACTCTTGAGGCCTGGCTAGTAGCTCAGGACTTGAAATTTTGAGCTCTGTTCATAATATTGACTCAAACCATTACAGTTTCTCTTAATATATATATATATATCAGTGGCGGCCCGCCCATATGGGCGCACGGGCGCCGCCCTCCCCCTCCCGCAGTCACAAAAAAAACAAAAAAAACGGGCCCTTTAAGAACTTTTATTCGGCTAAAATGTCATTTTGACATTTTAGCCGAAGTTCTGGTGGCCGTCTATAGAGGGCGCTGCAGCGCCACCCTCTCTCGCAAGTAACTCACATTCAATGCAATGCATTGAATGTGAGTTATCATTGTTGCCAGCTGCCTGGTCTATTCCTATAACCGGACATGGGTCGCCGGTTACCTGAATAGCGGCAGCTGCTTGGCTGAGGGGAACTGCCTATCAAAGCCAGCGGCTCTGATTGGCTTTTCCAGTACCGCCCTCCGGCTCTCGGAAGTCTATGCTTGGAGCGCAGGCAACCTGCGTTCCTTGCATGAGACTGACGGCCGTTTCAGCCAATCAGGTTCCCGGATTCTGGTTATCAGGAACCTGATTGGCTGAAGCTTCTCCACGGCGGCAGAAGACATCGAGGGAGGACATGGAAGCGTCAGGTAAGTGATTTTTACAGGGAAAGGGGCATCATGGGGCACAGTGGCATCATGGGGCACAGTGGCATCATGGGGCACAGTGGTGACAAAGGGCACAGAGGCGACAATGAGCACAGTGGCATGGGGCACAGTGGTGACAATTGATGGCACAGTGACTGCATTTGGTGGCATGGCACAGTGGTGACAATTGATGGCACAGTGGTGGCGTTTGATGGCATGGCACAGTGGTGACAATTGATGGCACAGTGGTGGCGTTTGATGGCATGGCACAGCGGTGACAATTGATGGCATAGTGGCTGCATTTGGTGGGCACAGTGAGGCTGCAATATTTTTTTTTCCGTTTGCGCCCCCCCAAAAATTTTAAGCACCAGCCGCCACTGATATATATATATATATATCTCAGGGCACTCACTGCTGTGACGATCTTTCATCACCCCTATTAGCAGCTGTCAATCATTTGGAGAAGGGCAAGAATAGAATGGTTCATGTGTGTGATTTCTTTTATGTATTGTGACAGAAAAAGTCTCTTCATCAATCCCGCCTGCTCAGAAAAATAAATGGCATTAGCCGCACGTAGCGAAAATGAAATGTACTGAGAATGTTGTTTGGCCCATTTCGCTGAGAATATTAGGAAAATGAATATTAAATCAACCTGGTAATAATGACTGTGTTAGAGGGGAAATCGGCTGGGAAGCAAACTGCGAGTGGGCCGCGTCGCTTTTACCTTCCCCAATTAATCAGTTGTTGCATTGATGAGGAAATCTAATTCACATATCATTACTTTTTAATTTATTCTGTAATCATAGTCCAAGCGAACAAGGCGAGCTGAAAATGAAATTTCAGTTAAATATTTTTTTCCAGATTAAAAATGCACAATTCCATATGCACCAATGCTAACGACTTTTTTGTTAATTAGGTGTTATTAAAAAATAAAAATAAAAGACATAAAGAACGTTCTTAAATGCAAAAAAAAATAAAATACACCTTCTGTCTTGTTAAATGCAAATAAGCTTCTATCTTCTGCAAGAAAAAAATTAAATATTAAGTGCATCCATGTTGCAAAAAGCAAAGATGACCAGTTATTATTTTTTTTTGTCTTTGAGCCTGCAAAACATTTCACCCACAATCAGTGGATTACAGGTGAAATGCTCTGGCTCCTGCAGACTATTCCCTCAGCTCAGGTATGTACTAGAAGTCTGTACATTAAAGAGTTCCACCCAAAAATGGAACTTCCGCTTATCTGATCTCCCCCCTCCCCCCAGTGTCACATTTGGCACCTTTCAGGGGGGAGGGGGGGTGCAGATAACTGTCTAAGACAGGTATTTGCACCCACTTCTGGGAATACTCTCGTGCGGCAGCCACGCCCCTACCTACATCCCCTGCTGTCTTCTGGAAAACACACTGTTCCCAAGAGAGAGTGGGGACCACTTCCTGATTCCCTCACCAAGGATGGTGGCGGGTACAGCCAAGGAACGAGCGATTGCTCGTCCCTCGGCTGCTGACATCGCGGGTGTGCTGGGCAGGTAAGTATCCTGCAGTATTTGTAGCTGCTGGCTTTAAAACAAACAAAAAAAATGGCGAAACCTCCACTTTAAAGAACTACAAGTCCCATCTCCCACTGCAGCAGAAGGTCTCAATGGAGCACAGGCACTAGGGGGCCCCATCAGGGTTGCCAGGCTCAGTAAAACCAGGGACAGTATGTAAAAAATCTTTTTTCTTTTTACATCTGTCCCTGATATGTCCGAAACCGACATGCTTTTGATGTGAAAATCCTGAGATTTTAGCTGCCCCGCCTCTGCACTGCCTCCTGGCGTGGTGGCTATCAGTAAGCCCAGGGGCCCCATAATCTTCTATTGCCCGGGGGCCCAATGAGTTGTCAGTCCGTCCCTGAGTACAGGTCCAGTGATGTCACCGCTCTTGTTGTCTATTGTTACCTCTTCCAGCTTTGTAGCTCAAGGTCCATACCTCAGGACATACTAGGGTTGCCACCTCATCCCTTTAAACCCCAAACACATATGAACTACACAGGTTCTGAGGCAAATTTAATGCAGATAAGGCACCAAGTTAGTTTAATTGCCACCTTAATCAGCCACAGAACCTGTGTAATTAATATGTGTTCAGGTTTAAAGGGATGAGGTGGCAACCCTGGTATGTACTGAGGTATGGACCTTCAGCTACAAAGCTGGAAGAGGTAACACTAGACTATAAGAGCAGTGAGATCACCGCACCTGTATTACATTGAGACCCTCTGCTGCAGTGGGACTTGTAGTTCTTTAATGTCCAGACTTCTGTGAATGAGGCAGCTGTGTGGGGGGAGCCATTTACAGGGATGCTGATTTCAAATATGACGGGAGGGCAAAATAAAAAAAAATATGATGTACTCTGTCAATAGCATTAACTTTCTGTCCCACTCCCAGAACAAAATTGAGTTAGGCTGAGCGCTGCTCAGCCATTCACAGGAAGCTTTGTATTCCATAAAGAAATACAAAGCTTCATCTGACTGGCTGAGGCAGAGGGTTGGTGGATGAATTTACGATCTCCACCTCAGCCAATCAGAAGAAGCTTTGTATTCATTCATAGAAAACAAAACTCTCATGAATCGCTGATTGGTGTTCAGCTTAACTGCATTTTGTTCTGGAATTTCTAGGAGTAAAACAGAAAGTCCCCATCCCAGTGTTCAAACCTTTTTCAAAGAGTGCCAGATTTGTTAAAGTGAACATGCGTTAGGGCCGAGTGATTTAAAACCTGTTTAGATTTGTTAGATTTGTTATCTATGTTTTAAAAATTAAAAGTATGCCGTTTACAATAAACTTTGCAAAAAATAGTTCATTTGCTTTTAATTTTAATGGTTCAAAGAATGGACACATTTCCAGTGGCTCCTACGGAGTAAGCACTACATACATTCCAAGGAAGGTCAAATAGCGCATGTAGCACTGGTCATATGCTGTTTATACCACAATAGTTAAGTTAATATTAGTTTGTTATTTTTTCAGATTTAAAAATTGTTGGGTTTTCGGATTTTCGAATTTCTAATCAAATTTTTTCATTTATGAATTTACGAATTTTCGAATATTCTTATTTACGAACATTCGGAAATATTTGTTAAACGGGTTTTCGTTAATTCAGACATTTCAGAATTAAATAATTTATCAAATTATTTGTAATTTGGTTTAAAAAAAAAATTGGCTGCTCAGTCTAAAATGCCTGGGCCTATTTGTTGTCCCAGTCTGGGCCCAGGGCTGGATAATGCTGGTTGTCAATCATCTAGGAGTTTATTGATCATAGCAAACAGAAAGATTCTATTGCTTACTGTAAACGTATTACAATATTCATAGACACAGGAATTACTGTACTGCATCAGCCAGAGTTCAGCTTTAGCCCCTATTTACACCTGAGCGTTTTTTCGTAGCTTGAAGCCTGAAGCTACAAAACGCTGGAGGGGAAAAAATCAATTATTCTCGATGGAGATGGTTTACATCTCCACTCCAAAATGCCTGAAGCCAGAAGTTCCAAAACGCCTGAAGCTCAAACAAGTTCTGGGACATTTTTTTAGGCAGATTTGAGCTTTTGTCTGCTTTTAACATTGGTTACCCTTTCAGACCTGTCCAAAATCGTGGCAAAAATGTGGTAAAAAACGCTGCAAACATCGCGGCAAAACGCGGTAAAAAACGCCGCAAAAATAGCGGAAAATGCAGCCTACATTTTTGCAGTGTTCGCAGACACGACAGTATACATGTGTTTACTGGCAACCTAAATGTGTCTAAATGATTTTATAAAATGTCAGCCTTCTAAATGAGTATAGCAATTACAAATTAAAAATAAACTGAGCCTTATCAATGCTCAGCTGAACATAAGTATTTAACATTTAAACAAAAAAGATCTAATTTGTAATGCATAACTTCCGACGAGCTGCATCATGTGTATTTACATGTCAGTTCTTCCAGCAACATTTATCTGACCTTTATGTAAAATACCAACTGTGATCACAATCTCCCTTCCGATGCTACAAGATAATGGAGTAGAGGCGGAAATTATTCCTCTTGAATTTTTGGCACAAAGCTGCCCCCTCTCAAAAAAAAAAAGCATTTCTCAAAAACAGCATATACCAGTAAATACTGACAAGGGAAAAACATAATTTGAGCTCTACATGGAAATCAATTGTCATTCTTTGGGCCTCACGATCTACTTTTGATTTTGAGAGAAAGGGAACGGAATGCAGGCAAAATTTCAAAAGCTCGACGGAGAGTTTTCTATTTTTAGCTGCGATTCGGATCTCCCACGGGGTTCAGTTGAATTGTTCCATTCCAAGGTACAATGGTTTGTTCAGTAGTACATGTACTTAGCTCTTTAAATTTCATGCTATTGTATGGCGCGCACTCACAGATGTACTCCCATTGTGCAAGCAGTAACTGGAAGACAGATGAAAATCGTTTTTCAATGGTTCACATTTAGGCGGCTAATTGCTGAAGAGGGCTTTATATTTGAAACTCAAGTCAAGTACATACTGTACATTGATTAGGATGTCATCCCTAGAAATCTCTGAAAGATTATACATAATGTGTTAAATATTTTAGATTTTATTTAAATTAAAGAAGTATCAGTAATTGTTTTACCAAGTCCATATGGCACTTGGTCCCATTCTTCTTGGTATCTTAGTTGTCCCCTAAACACACCTTTTAATGCTAAATATAGTACCCAAATTATGGGTGCTCCTGTGGGGGGAGGTACAGCCAGCACAGAGTCCCAACCACTCTAAGATGAGTGATCTTTCACTAATATGAATAAACATTCAATGCTACGTGTACATTCCTTATAGTAATAGATCACTCAGAGTTCAGCTCTTGGTGTATACCTGGAGGGCTTGAGGCACTTTTCTATTAATGGTCTGTGACCCTATGTGGCTACCAAAACACCCCCTATAATATGAAAGGTATTGTCTATAAAACTGAGGCTGTCCTACAACTCCACACTTTGCCATTACAAGCTGTTTGAAGTACTTAGTATTACAACAAGTCTTTCCACTTCTTAGCCTTTTGGAAAAGATCAAGTGTAGTAGTTGTACTTATCAGTGTCCAGTAGGGGTGCTATGCTGTCAGTCTGGTGTGGTCATGGCTGGAGTAACTGGCAATGTGCCCCTGCTGGGTTGATGGGGGATTGGAAGGCTAGTAACCATAAACCAAGGCGCCTGCAGGCTGTTGGGGCCCAAGATTAATACCCCTGGAAAACTGTAAGAGCCAGTTCCTCCTGATTTGAGTAGATCTACCTTGTCTGGCCATGGGTTGGGAGAGAGAGAGTCCGCAGTGTCTGTGCTCCCTTGGAATGGTGGCCCTAGGTGTGCTCTTAGGCCGCGTACACACGATCGAACATGTCCGCTGAAACTGGTCCGCAGACCAGTTTCAGCAGATATGTTCGATCGTGTGTACGACCTATCGGACCGTTTTCCAGCAGACAAAAATTTCCAAACATGCTAGAAAACATGTCTGCTGGAAACCTGTCCGTCGGACAGGTTCGATGGTTAGTACACAAACCATCGGACCAAAATCCCCCGCATGCGCAGAATCATGCTTGGAAGCATTGAACTTCGTTTTTTCATCACGTCGTTGTGTTCTACGTCACCGCGTTCTGGTCCGAGGGGATTTTGGTCCGATGGTGTGTACGCACATCAGATCAACAGACCACTTCAGCCTTGTGTGATGAAAACGGTCCGTCGGACATGTTTCCTCAGACATGTCTCATCGTGTGTACAGGTCCTTAGTAACACTTGGGCATGGATGTGAACAGGCACATGATCTAAGCCACTAAAACTTTAGAGAAAACTAAGTCCAGGGCCATTTTGTCTTCCAGGCCTAAGGACTCAGCCAGTGCACATGTACAGCCACTTATTTATTTTATTTTATTTTCCCTCCACTTTCTTTTTTGTGTGTGTTTTTTTTCTCACTAGGATGAAGGGTGTGAGTCCTCAGGCTTTCCCTGATACCTAGGGGGAGGATATGTGGCCTTCTGGTTTCTTCCCCCCTGTCCTTGGGTGGTCTCTCTGCAAGAGAGCCCCTCGACCCAGTATTTGATGTTTGGCTTTGGCTGACCTAGAAGAACAGGGTCTACCAGGGCTTTTGGCTAGACAGACCATTGGCACCCTATGTCCCTCTCAGGAGCTTTGCGCCCTGGGGGATCAGGGCAACATCATACCCTTATGGGGATTGAACTAAAGTACACCTTTAAGAGCACTTTTAGTGTGTGTTTAACATACACGTTTTTTGTTCACGAATATTTGGTTTCAGGATTTTGCACCAACACAAATTAAAAAACATGCAGAAAAAAAAAAGTATTTCCAAAGGGTTTTGTGTTAGCTTACAAGTGGGCTACACAGTAGGCTACAGTTTGATTACATCTACATGTGATCATATAGCACCAAAACAAAGCTCTATTTGTGCAAAAAGTATACAAATTAAATTTGTTAATTTGTACAGTATTGCATGACCGCGTAATTGTCAGTCAAATTAGCACAGCGTCGTAATTTAAAAAAAAATCTTAGTTTACAAAAACTGGCTCTTAACTTTTTTAGCTGGCTCCGAGATTCAAAGCAAATTTGTCAAGCCCTGTCCCAGCGGTTCTCCTTGCTGCCTCCTGTCACTTTTGAATTTTTGAATGGCTGTGTTATTTAACTTTTTTTAGTTTTACACTGTTCTTTAAAAAAAAAATACACTTTCATTCCAATGTAAACATCCCTAGTATGACAGGACCTCTTAACCACCTAAGGACCGCTTAACGCCGATATACGTCGGCAGAATGGCATGGCTGGGCACAATCATGTACCTGTACGTGATTGTTAAATGTCCAGCCGTGGCGACCCGGTCAGAAGACCCGCAGACCCGATCCCCGCCGGAGTCCCGCGATGGGTCACAAGAGCTGAAGAACTGGGAGAGCTGAGTGTAAACACACCTTCTCTGTTCTTCACAGTAGCGCTGTCATTGATCCTCTGTTCCCTGATATAGAGAAAGGCAATCAATGATGTCAAACGTCCAGCCCTGCCCCCCTACAGTTAGAAACACATATGAGGTCACACTTCATCCCTTCAGCGCCCCCTAGTGGTTAACTCCCAAACTGCAATTGTCATTTTCACAGTAACAGTGCATTTTATAGCACTTTTTGCTGTGAAAATGACAACGTCCCAAAAATGTGTCAAAATTGTCCGATATGTCCGCCATAATGTCGCATTCATGATGCTGATCGCTGCCATTAGTAGTAAAAAAAGAAATTATTAAAAAAAAAGCAATAGAACTATCCCTTATTTTGTAAACGCTATAAACTTTGCGCAAACCAATCGATAAACGCGTATTTCTTATTACCAAAAATAGGTAGAAGAATAAGTTTCGGCCTAAACTGAGGGAAAAAAAAAGTTATTTTTTTTATTATTTTGGGGGATATTTATTATAGCAAAAAGTAAAAAATATTGCTTTTTTTTTCAAAATTGTTTATAGAGCAAAAAATAAAAACCGCAGAGGCGATCAAATACCACCAAATAAAAGCTCTATTTGTGGGAAAAAAGGGACGCCGATTTTGTTTGGGAGCCACGTCGCACGACCGCGCAATTGTCAGTTAAAGCGACGCAGTGCCGAATCGCAAAAAGGGGCCTGGTCCTTTACCTGCATATTGGTCCGGGTCTTAAGTGGTTACATTTGATATCTGGGGTCAAAAATACCTCAGATCTCATATTTACACTAAAATGCAATAAAAAAAAAAAAATTGTAATTTGATAAAAATAAAAAAAATGTCCCTTTAAGAGCTATAGGCGGAAGTGATGTTTTGACTCTGCTTCCGCCCTGCAATGGAATGGAGCCAGGTGGGGGCCATCTCCCCCTCACTCAGCTCCATACCAAGCCAGGGAGAGGATGCGATCGCCTCCACTGCTGCCGGCGGCTCCGGTAAGTGGCGGAGGGCACTGGAGAGCGGTGGGGGGGACTCTCCTGCCACCCATAAAAGTGATCTTGCGGCGAATACACCACAGAGGCCACTTTTATCCGAAATCGGACTGCTCGCTGAAGAAGAGGATAGCAGGGTTATGGTAGCTAGCTGCTGCCATAACAATGATATCCCTCATCAAAGTGCCGACGTATATAGGTGTGAACCGGTCAGGAAATGGTTAAAAACTGATTGGCTACCTTGCAGAGCTGCACCAGATTTTGCTCTTTCCAGTTTTAGTAAATCAACCCCATAGTTCTCCAACATCACTCACAATTCTGTCATATATGAGAGCGTGGGTGGGCTACCCCTCAGTGACTTTCTCAGTTTTTACCTATAAATGCAGGAGGGAGGTTGACTTTGAAAGTATTATGCCACGCACCAACCTTTACCCAGAAAACGTACAAATTAAACAATTTTTTCCACTTGTCACATTCTGCCTGCTTTTCTCCTACAAAAAGATCCTCTGAATATTTTGCTGAGAGTAAATGGCAGAGTTACTCAAGCGTTTTACCGTGTTATAATTTCAATACCCATTGCGGCATATTTTTTGAACCATCAAATGTGTCTTTTGTGATCAATCGACTTAACTTCCGTATAATAAGAAAGTGTCTTTTTTAAGAAAACGTCGCTACTGAAAGGCTGGATAATAAGATGAGAAGCAAGATAGTACTTTGCTTTAATACTTCAATTAAATAACCCGAGGTTGCCCGCGTTGTTTACAAAATAGCTCAGACAGCATCTACCTGACAGATCCGGAACATTCGAAAATGTATCTTGCCTGCAAAGACTGTATTTAAATGTGAATTTGCATTCTGCAGGAGTCATCTGTATAGCTGTAATATTTTCTTTCTGAAAGTCCTGCTGATCTTTCAAAAACACTAAAAATTAAAGGGCCTCTGTCATCAGGCACCGGAGGAAGTCACAAAATCCCAGATGTTCCGTCTTTGAAGGTGTTGTGAGGGACAGGTTTAAAAATTCAAGTAATGATGCTTGTCAACATTCCTGATTACCTGAAAATTTGCAGCCCAGCGGATATTGTTTGCTGCTCAATGGCATCTCAGTCCTCTGAAAATCTAAACTGAGACACACCTGGACCAAGTATCAGTCAAAGAGAATGCATAGTGGTTTTGTACATATTTCCTTTGCTTCTTTATAATAGTCAGGATTTAAAGCTACACAGTGGAAAAACAACTAATTATACAGATAAACAACATCGTTATATACAGTATTTGCCTAAGAGTTTGTATTTCTGCTTATCCAGTTCTAATGCCGCGTACACACGACCGTTTTTCATGATTCGAAAAATTCAATTTTTTTTTAATGGTCATTAAAAACGATCGTGTGTGGGCTCCAGAGCATTTTTCTCGTCGTGAAAAATGGGCATTAAAAATTTAGAACATGCTCTGTATTTTTTCGTCGTTTTTCACGTTGTTTCACGTTTTTCACCCTTCTGTGGTCCCTCGGCAGCTTGTCTCGGCTCCTCCTTGCAAGGACTCAACACCTTTATGCAAGCTCTCTCCTGAAGAAGTCACGTGAAGTGACGAATGCACGTATGAGGTTAACTTAGAGCCACCAAAGAGGTTCCGGAGGTGAAGTCGGCCCTGTTTTTAAGCCTGTTTTTTATCGCAATATTGTGAGTACCCAGTGTATTGTTTTAATTGAATAAAACCCCCCTGTTTAAACGGTACTACACTATTGGCATTTTTTGTTTCCCTGGATGCGAGTCAATGCTATCGTTTGGAGGTGATTATCAGGAAGGATCTATCCTCCCCACTATAGTCTATTTGGATGACACCACAAGCGGACCTAACCAGAAAAGTGCTCCTGGGATTTGCTTTTGCTGTTACCTTACAGCAGTAAGGTAAGGGGACATCCTTACTTATTTTTAAGAAAACACTTGAAATTTCTCATCACGTCACTTTGGCTTTTACACCAGCAATTTTTTACTTTGAACTAATATTTTTTTGCATTTACCTGTGGATACCTGCTGTATGGACTTTTAACCCTAAACACTGCTGTGTGTTGTATTTGGCACTCTGTGCACTTTATTGTGTATCAGCATTTATTACCACTTTATATCTTATTTTGCACTGTTATTGTTTTGGCAGCCAGCCTTGGCTGCACTGTAGCACATTTATTTTGTTGCTAATACCACTGATTTTTTTGAGATTGTCATTTATGATCACTAGTTAGAGTACATCAAGATTTGCCACACTTCCTCTTTGCACGTTATCCCACCTCCACCCCAACCCCCCTCCCCTCCCCCCCTCCCCCCACAGCGCAGCACTACACCTCCACTCTAATTCTCTCTTGCACGGTGTTGAGTCCTTTCGGGTGTGCTCCTGTGATACAGCCGGCGGCCATAGCTGATTACTGTATCACTCGGCCCCACCGCCGGCATGCCACGTCATTGGATGTGATTGACAGCAGCGCAAGCCAAAGGCTGCACTGTGTTCAATCAACCAATGAATGACCCGAGAAGATGGCAGAGAAGACGGCTTGTTCATGGTGCGGGACTTTCGTGGGGTCGGGTAAGTAAAGGGGGGCTCGAGGGATGCTAATGCACAGATGTTTTTTCACCTTAATGCATAGAATGCATTAAGGTGAAAAAACGTTTACCTTTACAACTCCTTTAATGCTCACAGAACTCTTACCTCAGTAAGAAGTATAATCAGCCTTAACAATCTCCTAAAATGGGAACAGATGTACAACTCTAGATCTCTAAAACCATTGTGGTTCCCGAAGATGTTAGACCAGGTTGGAGGCTTTAAATGGCGGTGACAACTTTCCGGACCCACAATCATAAAATGATTTCAAGATTGCCGATTTTATATAGGCACAAAGAAAAAGCCTCCTATAGTTTAAAACAAAGTGGATTTATTTGAAAGGCCAAATGGGCTCTTACATTTAAAATGATAATAAAATCAGGTTAAGTGCAAACACGACATTGTGGACGCCTCTTACGTCACTACCGGTCCGCTTTGTAAATCCGAAAAGTTATACAACGATGTGTTTACACTTAACCTGTTTTTATTATCATTTTAAACATTTGGCCTTTCAAATAAATCCACTTTGTTTTATGTTTTACACTATGGGAGGCTTTTTCTTTGTCCCTATATAAAATCGGCCATCTCAAGATCATAATATGAGTCCAGAAAGTTATCACCACCATTTGAAGCCTCCAACCTGGTCTAATACCTTGGGAACCGCAATGGTTTTAGTGATCTAGAGTTGTACATCTGTCAACAAATTCCATTTAAAGTGGTTACATTTCTGTTACAAATCACTACATTTAATTATTTACATACGCTATATTGACAAAAGTATTAGAACACCTGCCTTTACACGCGCATGAACTTTAATGACATCCCAGTCTCAGTCTGTAGGGTTCGACATTGATTTGGGCCATTCTTTGCAGCTTTAACTCTTCTGGGAAGGCTGTCCACAAGCTTTAGGAGTGTGTCTATGAATGAGAAGTCCTGGCTCGAAGTATCTACTCTAATTCATCCCAAAGGTGTTCTATCAGGCTGAGGTTAGGACTCTGTGCAGTCCAGTCAAATTCCTCCACCCCAAAACTCACTCATAAACACTATATTGCCAAAACAAAAGTATTGGGCCATTCCTCCAAATCATTTGGTGGGTAGGGAGTTATGATGTGGGGTTGTTTTTCAGAGGTTGGGCTTGGCCCCTTAGTTCCAGTGAAGGGAACACTTAAGGCCTCAGCATACCAAGACCCTTTGGACAATGTCATGCTCCCAACTTTGTGGGAACAGTTGGGGGATGGACCCCTCCTGTTCTAACATGACTGCCTACCAGTGCACAAAACAAGGTCCATAAAGACATGGATGAGCGAATTTGGGGTGGAGGAACTTGACTGGCCTGACCTCAACCTGATAGAATGGTCAAACATTCCCATAGACACACTTCTAAACCTTGTAAACAGCCTTCCCAGAAGAGTTGAAGCTGTTATAGCTGCAAATGGTGGGCCAACTCAATATTGAACCTTATGGACTAAGACTGGGATGCCATTAAAGTTCATGTGCTTGTAAAGGCAGGCGTCCCAATACTTTTGGGAGTATAGTGTAGCTCTTGTAAGTACCACAATTTGTCTATATTTTGACTTCCAATAATCTACTGCACAGAAGCACAGACCGAGAAAGGGAAAGTCAGTTAATTCAGCCTATCAGGTTCCATTCCATTCAGTCTAACCCAGGAAACACGCTCACAGTAGGAAAGACCAAAGGGATGGCCGGCTAGTGCTTCTAACTCTCCTAGGAGCAACAGGGGGGCAAGAAGGTGACAACACTGTATTTTTTTAACTGTGCAACGGTCTCTCTCCCTTATGGGTAGTTTGAGAACACGTAAGCCTTCACAGCTTCCTGTAAAAATATGCCCTGAACCTATTGAATACCCTAAGGTCTAATAATACTTTTACTTTTTGTTAAAGTAGGTTATTTTATATCTATTCTAATCTTCACACAGATTTTTAGATGTTTTACTCAAGCCTGACCTTACCTATTAAACTCTACAATTTTCCTCTGAAATGATTGTGTTACAATATCAGAACATGAACAATTTTTCAATGTTCTTAGTGGACCTTTTATATTAAACACAAGCTTCAGAAGAAGAGCCTTAATGTAGTAAGACACAAGGTTTTAAAGGTATATTCCAGTTAACACAGAAATGTAGACCCTCAAATTGATAAATGGAACACAATCTATACACTATGGGGCAGATTCACAAAGACGTAATATTCCGCTGCGTAATCGAAATACGGTACGCTGCCGTATTTCACCAGACTCTACACCGAATTCAGGTAGTTTTTTTGCGCGTACGCTATTGTTTCGTATTTTTTTTCCGCCGCGCAATCGAAATACGTGATTAGGGGGCGTGAAGCATTTAAATTAAGCGCGTCCCCGCGACGATCGAACTGCGCATGCTCTGTTCAGGAATTTCCCGCCGTGCATTGCGCGAAATCACGTCGTGACGTCATTCGTTGTTTGAGTAGCGGCGTTTACGAACATTCCTATTCCCGGACGACTTACGTTAAAAATAATAAAAGACATCGGAAAACGTTGAAATTCGACGCGGGAACGACGGCCATACTTAACATGGGCTGTCTAATATTAGACCAGCAAAAAGCAGGTATAGTGAAACGGAAAAAAAAGATGACTAAAGGTGCCGTAAGAGATTGCGTTGAAAGTGCGAAATTTTGTGGATTGCAGGCAAAAGCTCATTAGCATACCCTGACGGCGAAAAACAACAGGAAGTCCGCCCAGTGGCCGCAATTTTCTGGCAGCGTAGATCTGAAGGCGTACTAACACGTAATACAGTCGAAATGAAGCCCGCAGGTGTCTTTTCATGGTTTGAGGATTTCGACTAGCGTAAAAACGCCCGTAAGTCGAAATTACTCCAGTCTAACAACATTTACACAGGCGTAATCGCTTTGTGAATCTAGGCCTATGGCTTTTGTTTTTACTCCAAGTGACCTTATCAGCCAACAGTGAAGAGAAAGAGGTGAAATAAATGAGCCAGCAGGGAAAGGAGCTGGACTTTATTTGCATATAAGAGCACCTCCGTATTCAATCCCCACAGTCGCTTTGCTACATATGGAAACCATTATCCAGATACCTGCTGTTCATTACAAGTGGCAGTTTCTTAAATCAGAGCCCCAGACAATCTGTTAAATGTAGAGAACAGTGTATGAGAATTGCTTTGTAATTCTGTGCAATCGGTAATGTGGTCCAGACAAACCTGCCAGTCAGCATAATCATATCCTTAGCCTCTGCTGCATATGCGTAGCTTGTTGGAGAACACTGGCAAAAGCAGTCCTAGCAATAGCTGATTGGAAAACAAAGGTGCAGTGGCAGAGTAATGAGGTCATCCCTCTGCTCTTATTTCCTGTCAACACTTTCATTCAGCACTTGTTCAGACAATAGTGCGTAATTAGGTTTTAGTGCTAGCCTTCCCTGTCTTCCTTTTCCATTCTGAGGCATTGAGTGCTGAGACTTACAGACAACAGGATGGTAAGTCCTGTGTACTTACTCCTCCTCAGGAGCCTGTAGGTTTTGTCTGTAAGCTTTCATTGGTTGTCATGTACCTGGGTGTATTCAAACCAGTATGTTCCTGGTCTCACAGCTGCAGTCTTACTTGTTGTGCCACGGAGGAGCTCTGGCATTATGGTAATGTTGATTTGGGAGAGCAGAAGCTAGGAAAAGACTAGGACCTGTAGGTAGTTTAATAGAGGCAACTCCACAAGCACTTTCTGAAAATTATGACCGATGGAAAAAGGTTATTAAGGGTTTGTTGAGTTTATTACTTTTGAGTTTCTAACATTTATTCCCTTTGGATCAGGAGGGACGAGAGGGGAGATCAGGAAAGGTTCAGTGTATTTATGATTTTGCTATTTTTAGAGTTTTTTCACAGGAGACCCAACAAAAGACAGGTGGAGGCTAAAGAATCTGAATGCTAATTACAGTATCTCACAAAAGTGAGTACGCCCCACACATTTTTGTAAAAAAATGATTATACCTTTTCATAGGACAATACTGAAGAAAGGACACTTTGCTACAATGTAAAGTAGTGAGTGTACAGCTTGTATAACTGTAAATTTGCTGTCCCCTTAAAATAACTCAAAACACAGCCATTAATGTCTAAGCTGCTGGCAACAAACGTGAGTAGAGTAGATACATTTCAGTGCTTGGCTGGCAGCCTAGCCTCTGTGTTGTTTTGATCTGAGTTGGGAAGTGTAGAGCTTATTGGCTCACAAGCAGCATCACCAAGACCTCCCACTTTATTCAAAAATGTTCTGGTGTCTTCTGGAAAGGAAGGAGGAGAGGAGAGGTGGAGCTGCCTGGGGTGTTCTGAGAAGCTCTGACCGGTCCCCAACTTGGATTGGCAGGGAGCAGGCCTCCTTAAATACCCAGGGCCAGGGCAGCTGGGGAAGAGTTGGTCATCCGGTGGAAGATGGAATGTTAAGCTGTCGGGCCTTGGAGGGAGCTCCCCAGTCTGGGGGGTGGTTTTGGTCCTGGGCTCGGGTGTGACCCACTTACAACCCACAGAGGTCCCCTGACAAGTAGGCACAGGAGGAGCAATGGAGGAGAGCAGAAGAACAGTGCCTAGAAAATTTCCAGGAGTTCCACAAAGGCAGCCAAGAGGGCTGGTGAGTGTTCACACAGTCAGGAGGATTGGGAGGCATGCCTGAGAGGACTGGGATGGGTGCAGAACCTGTCAGCAGGTTTGTGGTGGCATGGGCAGTGGAGAGGGGCTGCTGGAGGTGTCAATCTATTGTTGTGCTAGAGGAAGAGAGGAGTGTACTGTATATAGCTCAGTAATTTCCTTATCCCCATCCAAGTTTATTCCCCTCAATAAAAACATAAAAAACAAGTGCAAGGACTGTTTTCTGTCTAAGGAGTGACTGAAAGTGTGTGCCTGGCTCGCTACATCACTATTGCTTGTACTGTATGCGGTATTAAACGCAAACACCAAAAAAGTTAGTTAAATACTGCACAAAAAGGTGTTAAAATCAATTCACAAAAGGAAATAAATAAATGTTGTAATTAAGTACTGATCCAAGCTTGCGATAATATGACAATGATCAGACCCCCCCCCCCCCCCCACCAAGTGATTGGTTTAAAAAATAGGCTGGAAGGTGCAAGCTGGAGCAGGGGTCAGCTAGATTTTAGTTATCAGTTGTTTCTGAAGAATGGCAGATAAAGATCTAGTTTTCTGGAATCTAAAGCAATGCAGAAGGAGGAGGAGGAGAAGATCTCAAGTGGTCCTTTTAAAGGAAATACGTTTTAAGGAGAGCACACTGCTGGATCAATTAACGGATGCTGATGCCCTGCAGAAGTTCAGGTTATCCAAGCACTTCAGGTTATCTAAGCGACCTTTCATGGAGCTTTATACCAAATTCATAGGGTTCCTTGAACCCTCAACACAGTGGAGCCATGCCATACCATCCATGACTAAATTGCTGGCTGCCTTACCCTCTTTTGGAAAAGCATCATATCAGATTCGTGCAATAACTTACCGCAGAGTTTCAGGCCGTATTTAGGGCAAACTTTGGAAAGATAGCGCATTCGAGAATTTAAGGAGCATTTCTTTGTGAACTACAGTTATTTTTTCTGAACGTGTTGCGTTATATTTTCGCATGTAGTAAAATATCGCTTAGTGAATTGTGCCTAAGGTTACATTTTTCTGGGGCTGACAACTCACTGGCAACAGAATTGCTTGAGAGGGCAGAGAAACTACTCACCTGTTCCACAATGTTAATCTCTTGCTGGAAGGATTAGCAAGGCATTGCCCCCTTGCCAGGAAAAGTTTTATAGAGTCTCCAACTCCAGCAAAGAAAGTGTAACATACCTTGTGACTAAGGCTGAAGTACAGAGGGAGGCCTCTCATACAGCCCCGGATCGGGGGCCACTGATGTTGCAACAGTGGCCACGAGAGAGCGTGGTGAGGTATGAGTGCCTGTGTAGTCTTCCGATGGAAGTAGTAATATGTAGCAGGTACGTCACCAAAAATGGTGGATAGCTGGAACAGCAGACCCTGGGCTTGTAGACAGCAGGCAGCAGTAGGCAGCAGCTGGTAGCAGGTTCAGTAAGACTGGTGGCCCAGTAGGGGAAGCTCCAGAGGGAGCTAGGCAGGTGCAACAACTGGATGCAAGTTTAGACAAGCCAGGTCAGCAACAGAGGTTGGCAACATGAGATCAGGCAGATAAGCAGAAGGCATAAAGAGACAAGCAAAGGTCTGGGCAGGTAGTGCTCAAGCAAAGTCAGGAGCAATCTGGGTCAAACACAGAAGACAGCAGAATCAGATACGGGTATAGCTGCAGATGGACTAGTGCAGCTGCTGCCACTTGGTGCCAGTGTCAATGGCAATTGCACGTGCACATGCACATCTACGTGCGCCTGTGCACAGCAAGACGGACACCCGCAGGGCCGCGCCTGCGCATTTGCATGTGCCTTGCAACTCAAGCTGCGCAATGGTGAGCATGTTCCTGACAGAAAGCAAGAAGCAGATGAGTAGAAGCAGGTGAGTAGTTTGCAATTGCTAGTGATTCAGTCACTGAAAGGTTACTGATTTAACAAGAGAACTGCAAGTGTGACAGTGGCCTGTGCCTATAGATATTAGAAGCCAAAAAGTATCTTAAAGAGGTTGTATACCTCTGGCCTTTTTTCTCCCTGAAAGGTCAAGTCAATATGTGTTAATATGCATTGCATACTAGCACATTATGTGGAACTTAACCTATAACAAAGCCGTTCCAGCGCCGTAATGTCAGCGCTGCAGCCACTTTCATCTTCACCCGTCTTGCTTTTGGGTTTGCGGGCTCCAGCTTTGTGACTGGCCGGAGCCGCAATGACATCACTCCCAGACATACACGCGTGAGCCGCCTTTCATGGCACAGGGCTCGGAAGGAACAGCGCGGTTGGCTGCTCCTTCAGAGCGCACGTGCCAGTGATGTCACCGACTGCATGTAATGTAAATGTCTCCTAAACGGTATGGGCCAGATTCTCAAAGGACTTACGATGGCGTATCTCCACGTACACCGTTGTAAGTCCGAATGTGACCCATTGTATCTATGCGCCTGATTCTTAGAATCAGTTACGCATAGATTTGGCCAAGATACGAGTGGCGTAAGTCTCCTACGCCGTCGTATCTTAGTTGCATATTTACGCTGGCCGCTAGGTGGCGCTTCCGTCGTTTTACGCGTCGAATATGTAAATGAGCTAGATACGCCGATTTACGAAACGTACTTGCGCACACCGCAATTTAATAAAGGTTGTTTGCGTAAGCGTATGTCCGGCGTAAAGTTACCCCTGCTATATGAGGCGTATGTGAGGCGTAGGTAATGTTAAGTATGGACGTCGGGAAAAAGTGTCAATTACGTGGGGTCACGATTCATTTACATGGATCACGCCCCCTACCTGCCTATTTTGACTTAGGCGCGGTTACGCCGGCCCATTTACACTATGCCGTTGTAACTTTGAACGCAAGTGCTTTGAGAATACTGCACTTGCGTCCAAAGTTGCGGCGGCGTAGCGTAAATACGATACGCTACGCCCCGCTCAAAGTTACGCCGCCATACAAGAATCTGGCCCTATATGTTTAGGAGATACTTACACTAACCATAGGTAAGCCTTATTGTAGGCTTACCTATAGGAAAAAGTTAGGTATAGAAGTTAATTAGTCAGATATATGCAGATGATGTCCTTTTGTTCCTCACAGATCCGCTTACCTCTATACCCAACTTACTTGACGATTTTGCTAATTTTAGAACCCTATCGAACTTTCAAATCAATTTCTCCAAATCCAATGCCCTTAACGTTTCATTGCCCACAACACTGTGCAATTTATGCCAGTCTGACTTCCCCTTCTCTTGGAATACCCAAGCCATTAAATACTTAGGTATATTACTTCCAATTTGTCTTTCCGACTTGTACTCCCCTATTACAAACAAATCGATCTGATCTCTCAAAATGGTCTTCAGGCCTCTTTTCATGGTTTGGCAGGGCTGCGATCATAAAAATGAATATTCTCCCGAGAATCCTGTATGTCTTACAGACTGTTCCTATTGCGATCCCCCAAGCCTTCTTTTCTTCATTTAAGAAAATGTGCACATTGTTTATCTGGAATAAACTCCGCCCGAGATTCAGTTATGATAGGCTTACTGCCCCGAAACCATCAGGTGGTAAAGGTCTACCTGACATGTACAAATATTACCAAGCTTGTATCCTAACCAGAATTGTTGATTGGAATATTCATTTTGACCACAAAGATTGGGTTAGATTGGAACATTTATTCTCACCTATTCCTCTCTCTCAAATCCCTTGGATTAAAACCACTGATATTCCCTTGGCGTGTAAACAACATCCTTTGATCCATCCAACTATCCTTACATTTCGCCGAGCTTGCAATAAACACAAGGTTTCCTCTCCGAATGGTCCAATGACTCCTATTACACTTAATCCTGGTTTTACACCAGGAATGCATGAAGATTTTTTACCTAAAAGTTGGCCCCATTCAAAAGTAAGGGCAGGACAGTTCTTCATTGGTGATGAGTTTATATCCCAATCCAAGTTGGCCGATAAATTGAAAGTGGAGTCATTTCCTTTTTGGACCTATGTTCAATTAAGGAATTTCTTCCTGAAACCTAACCCCAGACCGAATTGGTCGAGAGAAAAAAGTGACTTTGAAAAATGGTGTGCGAACGATGGACCTCTCAGGCACTTAGTCTCAGCTACATATTCTCTACTATTTTCCGATCAGACACCTAAAATTAATTGGGCTAATCAACTTTGGGAAAGAGATATCTCGCTTGATTTGTCAGACACAGAATGGAGAAATATTTACAAATTTATTCACAAGGGATCTATTCATGTCCAAGCACAAGAAAATGCTTATAAGATTCTATCCAGGTGGTATATGACCCCCCTTAAATTACATAGGATTAATAAATCTGTATCTAAAATGTGCTGGAGATGCAATAGCGAGACGGGTTCCTTTTTGCACATTTGGTGGTCCTGCAAAGACATCCAACCATATTGGAAAAAGGTCCACTAATATATATCCCATATAACTTCTCTCAATCTGGATTTCACCCCTACTCAATTTTTATTACATTATTCTCCCTCATTACCAAATGGCTACTACAGATCCTTGGCAATGCATCTGATCAATGCTGCCAGGATGTGTATTCCAACTAATTGGAAATCAACCAAACCCCCTTCAATAATTGACTGGTTTAACCGCACCATGAGAAACATGGAGATGGAGGAGTTGATACATCAGGCGAGAGATACTCAAAAAAGGTTCTTGGATATTTGGTCTGATTGGCTGAGTTTTATTTCATCTGATGAATACAAATCCGTCTCCTTGGGGGATTAACCTCCACTTTATTTAATTCTCTTGATCCATTTATATAACGGCAGACACCTTCTCTTCATTCCTTCCCCATTTACTTTCCCTTAGTTATATTCAGAATGTTGTTATTTACTTTGTTTGTTTCAATATTCTGGTTTAACCTGCGGCCTGGTTTAATGGAAAAATCATGAATCTAGACTGTATGCTCTTCGTTGATTTCTCTAATATATGCTCTAAATTGTTTGGTTCTCAACGTTTGATATGCTTACTTTATCCAAGCCATGTATTAAGATGTTACTTTACTGTTATCGTGTCTTTCTGACACTGCATTCTTCTGTTACATAACACGGCTGCGTCCGTGTTTCCATGTCTTTTTCACTGTATTATTTAAATTGTTCTTGTTTGAATTATTATTAATAAAAATCATTACAACAAAAAAATTAGTCAGATATAGAAGTTAATTTCCTCTTTAACCCTGTATAGTTATCAGCTACAGATTTTTTTCCCCCATTATCAATAGGGATAATGTCATCTCATCTAAGCTTATCTATATAATGTTACAATATTGTAAACTAATTTTAAATGAATAATAAAATCCATTTATAAAGGTAACCCTAAGGAAGAAGCCTTACTTTAGGCACCAAATAAAAGCCAGCTCTGACTATGTTCAAAAGCAATGTCTTCTACTCTAGTTCTGAGCTAAGCTCCACCATTTTTATTTATCTACTGCAAGAGCTTCAGTCACCAATAAAACCTCCTACATCAATCTGACTACTAGAGGTGGGGCTTGGCTCCAGGGACAGGACCTATAGTATTTATTGGGGTATAGCGCGCTCCCTCGTATAGCGCGCACCTCTGAAGTGGCCCCCATTCCTGTGGAAAAAAAGTTTTTTGTGCTTACAGTTTTGGTGTCTTGCGCGGCGTCCATCGGCGGTCTCGTCGGGTCCGGCTGCGGCTTCGGGTGTCCTCTTCGTCAGGTCCGGCGTGTGTCTGCGGCATCCGGTGTCCCCTTTGTCGGGTCCGGCATGGGTCTGCGGCTTCGGGTGTCCTCTTCGACGGGTCCGGCGTGCGCCTGCTGCTTCGGGTGTCCTCTTCGACGGGTCCGGCGTCCTTCTGCGGCGTCCTCCACGCTCGATCCCGGCTTTCCCGCGCCGAGTTTGAATACTGCGCTGACTAATACCGAGCACAGTACACTCGTGTATAGTCAGGCAGGCTCGGCTACTCTCGCGCTCACGTCCTGTACGTCCAAGACGTGAGCGCGAGAGGAGCCGAGCCTGCCCGACTATACACGAGTGTACTGCGCTCGGTATATGTCAGCACAGTATTCAAAACTCGGCGCGGGAAAGCGGTTATCGGCGTATATCGCGCAACCATGATTTTGCAATGATTTTCAGGGCAAAAAAGTGTGCGGTATACGCCGATAAATACGGTATATTTATTGTTACCTATCCTTTACTTATTTCAACGTTTTTCTGCCATTTTGGCGGTTGGAAACTTGAAATTGGCAAGTTAGGTTGAGTTTATGCTTTGAGGTGTATTTCTATTTTCCATAGCTTAAATATTTAATTTGCAGCATGTCTTTTTTTAATTATTTTCAATTTCAGAAATATAATCTAAGTAAACGTTTCTGTTTTTTGAAAAGGACTTTTGTATTCAGCTGAAATTGAAGACAACCAAGGACAAGGTAAAAACTAATATTTCCAATTTGTACCTTTACAGCCACTGACCTATTTAGGAAAAGCTTATTCATGATAGGTAATGGAATAAAAAGTGGCCAGTAATGTATATTATCTTGTCCATTTTGTTTAACAATAAGCCCAATATTACAGAGAGGTGTAATAGCTTTTCAGACTTAGGCCCAGTAGTTGAATAGAGAGAAACATAATGAAAATCCCCAGAAATACAAGGCCTCTATTATCTTCATTATTTGTTGAGCTACTTAGAGATTCACGATTTGTTAAAGAAAAAAAAATCCTGTTGCTATTGTGTGGAAAGTGATCAGTTTTGAGAAACTCGTAATGACAGCAATTTAATATTCATTTGTGGCAGATTTTTTTTCTGAGTCCTGTTTCCTCCCTTTTCATTATCTGTCTAATGTTTATTCTTTGCAAATACTTACAAATGATCTTGACGCCATCTGGAGCACTTACAGATGATAATTGGTTACAGGGCGTTTGCATAGGGTACACGGGAGCAGCAGCGAAATGATTGGGCCCCACGGTAAAACCTTGGGGACTTTTGTTTTTCTAAAATCTATCTTGAAGTGTGCATGTAATTTAGATGAAGCTCTAATGATGTGGAAGAGGAATGTAAGAGATAAACTACTCTCTGTGTGTTCTGGAAGTTTAATGTTTGGAGCCAACTCTAGACCCGTGTGCCATCATATTGTTTGCTTCTCACCATAGCAGTGCTAGGGCCTCATGCAAGGAAAAAAGCACCTTTAAAAGTGGATTCCTAGCTGACAGCTGAATGTAAAAAAAAGAATTGTGGGAAAAAAAAAAAAACGAAAATAGAAAGAGTGAGGTCGTCCCTGTCTCCTCCAAATCCATACCAGGCCGTTTGGGTGTGGTGTAGATTTTGAGGGAAACCCCATGCCAAAATGCTCGACAAAATGCTCGACCGACTTCTGCTAATGCACAAGACCATCTTGCTACACCTTACACTCGACCTCAACACAACTACAATAAGCAGGCGGGGCGGCGGACATGTTGCTACACCAAACGTGGTTTTGAATTAGCAAACTAATTTCAGTAATGAGTGAGCTTATCTACATAAATATGTAGCGCCCCCCCTTTATTAGTGGGAGCTGTACGGTGGGGGATTGGCTCGGGAGAACCCAGAGACAGAGGTTATCTGCGAGGCCTGGACGAACCACCAGGGATCCGGTCACCACGCCACACGACAGATACACTTCAGCTGTCAATTGGTGACCTAAAATTGGACTTACTGGGAGGACTCATTAGTACTAACTCTGACAACTTCAAAACTTACCAGGCCTGTGGCAGAGGCCCTGTTTCCTCACAGTGACTTTGTTTGAAAGTGGCCCTTCGGCTGCCAGGCTCAAGTTAATTGCCTGTCCGGGGGCACTTTACCCACTCTGGCGAGAGTGGCGACGTTTGAACTTGACGATGCTGAGAGCAGGCTTGCTCTCTCTTTGATATCCAAGGCCTGATACTGTAGTTCTCTCTCTGCTCATCAACCTTTTTCTATTGTGTGCTGTGTTGATGTTGGCCGTGTTGGGCCCTGGAATAAAGCATTGAAAACTCAAGTTGATGTCTGGACACTTGCTCTGTATCCACCCTCACCAATATTATCCCTAGACAAGAACCACTGGTAACACAACATGCCGGTCCCAAACTAATCAGCGGCTCCTTCGGGGGTGAGCGCTACAAATGCATATTTATGTAGATAAGCTCACACGATTTCTATAGGTAGTTTTCTAATTCAAAACCGCATTTGGTTTAGCAACATGCCCACTGCCCCACCTGCCTACTGTAGTTGTATTGAGGTTGAATGTAAGAAGATTCAACAGAGCGCAATTATTTTGTACAGCGGGAATTTCAAAGCAACGTACCCATACGTTGCTTTGCGCACACACTAGCCATTCTGCCAACGTATATCTACTGGCGGCGGTCGGCAAGTGGTTAAAACTGACTTTGCAGTCCATCAGAGAAATCAGCGTTAGACCCAGTGCTCTCAGTAATCATCCCTCAGTAGCAGATCTGATCAGACACATTCCCTGCCCTTATCTGCAACACATCTGTGTTAGGACACGTGTGTTGAGGGGTGTGGCCTTTACTCAGCTATGTTAGCATAGAGTGTGGGAAAATATTCACTAGCAGAAAAAATATATATTTAAAGGTAATTGCAAGTAACAACAAATGAGTCACAAATAATCACATGAAAAAATACAGGAATATAGAAAGATGAAACTTTGTAATGTTGACTTCAACTCCAAGACACAAGTTGGAATGTGTTCTCAGATGCCACAGATGTCTACAGCACAGATTGCTTAAAGCCAATTTAAGGTATGTCCTCTTTCTACAGAAAAAAACATAAGTATATAGCATTATATGTCATTCCTTCTAGGTCAAGATGACTTTGACAAATGTCAAGAAAACTTCCTATCATCAATTTTGAAAATAGACCTGTCTATACAGTATATGGACATATAAAGAGCCTGTGTATATTGACAATTGAAAGGAATACAGTAGCTGAATAATCTACAATGCAATGTTTGAATTAAATTCTATGGAACAAACCAGTATACTTTTGTTTAGTGTTTTTGCTGCGCATATTCCGTTTCTTCCTCGTAACAAATGCATCTCAAACACGTACCAAACTGACCTCAAACTCATCTTAGACTGATTGCAAATGAAATCCATTTTCCTCAAGGCTCCTGAAAAAAAACGCTGCATTTAAAATTCTTCTTACACCCACGTACACTAACCCTAAAGCAGTTGCCCACAGATAGGAACTGTTAATGTGTGAGTACATCTAAAAAATATATTTATAGTCTCTACAGTACATTTTTACAACATTGCAGTTTTCTTTTTTTAAATTCATATTTTTTTTACTTTCAATAGGTTTGTATTGAAATATCAGCATGGATACAATTGACAGAAATACAGGTAAAACATCCACAAAATAACTGCTGAAGTAGTACAGAAAATGGCACATTGCATATCTAAGATAGAAAGGTCCACTGCGCCCACAATGGATCAACATCAACAAAATCGGCTCCGGTAGGGGGAGAAGACCCCGCACCCCCAGCACCCCTCACAGGATCTAGCTGTGCTGGAGAGGAAAGGCCCCACCCCCCCAGGCAGAGCACAACACTAAGTGCATACAGCAAAGTGACAACAGTGGCAGGGAATATGAAAAAGAGTGAGGGCAATGGTAGAACAAAAATTAATTTGCCCAACAAGAGTACTATGCCTAGACACTTGAGTGGACTTTCAGAGGAAAGAGACATAACAGCATGTCGGCATACATTAAATAAATTTTTTTTTTAATACCCGTTGGTCCTTCCAGTGACCTACTTTTTCTGTTAGTGGTGGCAGTGATCTACAAGGTTATTTTCTCTCTACAGCATTGCCAACACTTGTATATGCATGCTCCAAAAAAGCCACGTCAATGGCTTAAAGTGATACTGTAGGTTCGATTTAAAAAATAAAATAACAGACATGTCATACTTACCTCCACTGTGCAGTTGGTTTTGTACAGAGTGGCCCCGAACATCCTCTTTTGGGGTTCCATGGCGGCTCTCTCGGCTCCTCCCAGCATCAGATAACCCCCCTCTGGGATGCACTTTCTCAAGGGGGTTACCTTGCGGGTGCACTCCCATGTCCAGCATTCGGCGTCCATAGCCGCCCAATGCAAGACTGGGCGCCACCCCTCGGCGCCCACGTCATTGGATTTGATTAACAGTTGTGGGGGGCAATGGCTGCACTGCTGTCAAGCTATCCAATGAAGAGCCGAGAACCCATAGAGATTGATGGCGGGATTGCGCCCACATAAATTAGGGGCTCAGGTAAGTAAAACAGGGGGCTGGGGGGCCGGACACTGCAAGGTGTTTTTTCACCTTATTGTAAAGAATGCATTAAGGTGAAAAAACACAAAGGTTTACAACCCCTTTAAGGCTTGTTCACACTTGCGGTTGAGCAGTGCTAAATAGTTTAACTACATTTTTTACCTTTCCCAACTGATCCCCCTTTAGCTGCAGAGGCAGCGACTGGGGATGTACTCATGCCGCTGCCATGATGCATTGCTCCATGCCAGGAATCATACCTCCTGTTGCGTTCTGAGGGTGCTGGACCCATGAAGTGAATGGGGCCGCTGTGCAAGTGCCCCACAAGCACGCACAATGCACGTAGTTGTGAAGCGATAGCGTGGGGTTCAAGAGATTAAAGCAGGAGGTGAGGTAGTGATATAACACCTCCTCACTGCCTGCCTGATGCTTGGATCGCACTTCAAAGGTGCACCGACCTAGTGCATTACCATAATACATTTTTATTAAACAATAAAAAGCAACAAGCGTTATACTCACAAATGCACAGCATAAATATGCATATCATAACTAGTGAGGGAGATCGCCTCCAGTTCTGCTGCGATCGACCGGTATTATGGGAAGACCAGGCACCGTTCATAAAACTGATGCATTTCAAGGGAGAACCCTCTTGATCAGAGCTTGGCTCTGATCAAGAGGGTTCTCCCTTGACATACATCAGCCTTTATGGATGCTGCCTGGTCTTCCCATAATATTGGTCGGTCGCAGCAGAACTGGAGGCGATCTCCTTCACTTGTTATGATATGCATATTTATGCTGTGCGTATTTGTGAGTATAATGCTTGTTGCTTTTTATTGCGCTAGGTCGGTGTGCCCTTTGCTTGCTGTTGTTTTGCAATATATAAGGATACCCATTTCCCTGAGAGGGCAGCTAGGCCACTGGCACTGATGAATAATTGACATTATAAACCTTAAAGCATACAACTTGAGTATAGGAGAGAATTTTTTGAATGACAGGAGAAGCCCCTGTCAATCAAATGTTCTTATTTCCCCAGACAGGACGTGCTGCTAATGACATAGGCAGCTAGGAGCCTGATGGGGCAGGTAAGTAGGCTTACAGCAGCTCTTCTTGTCATTGCAATTCACGGCAGGGAAAACTGTTCCTATCCAGCACCTGGACCTGATACGAAAAGAGCCAGAATTACAGGGCAGAATTAAAGGTGTTTGTAAAGCATTTTTTGTGACCTGGGTCAGGATTTCTCAACCAGGGTTCCATGGAATCCTAGAGTCCCTCCAGAGGTTGCTAGGGGTTCTTTGAGCAACGAGAAATCTTCCTTTCAGATAATAATGAATATGTCTCACACAGGAACCCCATGTGAGGAAGAGTGGACTTTAGGGGCACAACATGAGACACACATAGATAAATTATTAAAAATAGTAATAAAAGCAAGGCTTTAAAATGAGCCACAACAAGGGGAACATCCCCTAAAAGCATACCCTCAAAGAAAACATAGGACACGTGTAACCATAAGTATCCAAAGTTTGTCACATATACATATATCCAAATACTCTTGTCCAGTTTGACAGACAACAGGTTTCACTTAGGTTGTAGCTTCTTCAGGACCGTTTATTTGTGAGGGTACAAGCAAGATTATCCTAAAAAAAAAAAAAAAAAAATGATACATTTTTATATTACTATTTACATTATTATTATTATAATTACTATTTTACAGGATTTATAAAGCGCCAACTGTTTTCATAGCGACCCCTCTCACCACTTCTATAAGTGATCCAGTTTCAAATCAGCTGCTCGGGCTACTTTTTTCGGTTAATGAATCGCCAGCTGAAAAAAACAATTCTGGGTTTATGGCACATTGCCTCAGCCATAACCACAGTATTACACTGCCAACCAAGTACATTTTTCGTCTATGGGCGGTTGGCAAGTGGTTAAACATGGTTGTAATGCATTGTGGGCTCAAATATAAAAAAAATCACTAACTATTTATTTTTTGTAACACAATTATTATTATTTTTATTATTGATATATATCTTTTTTTTTTTTCAGCAAAAAGGTGGAGACTGTCTGTGCTGTGTGGCACAGTCTCAGGAATGGATGAACTGAAATATAAATCCTTTAATAGATCCCAAAGATGTATTTCAACAGTGTATTTAGCTGCCTGGAATCCTGTTTTAATGGTTAATTGTATGTGGATTGAATATACAGATTTGCACTTATTCATTACCTATTACTTATAGTCAATGTGTGGCCACAGCAGTATGTGTGAAAAGAAAACAACACAATAAGGGGTCTCACTTGGCACATAACCCAGACATGGCTCTAATCAGGTTGTTTTTAAAGATTCAGCTGCTACACAGCCCTGTAGTACATTTGTTCATAATAAATTACCAGTATTTTGCACAAATTATAGGCAAAAATACATAAACTACCTCAATGTTCTTGCTGAGTTCCTCGGAGCTGTATAAGACCTCTGACCACAATGTGACCCTCCATTATTTCACCCATCTCCAATCTGCTACTTGTCTCTCTGACAGGTTACAAGTTTCTCAGCCTGTCTGCGTTAACCTAACATTTTCTCAATTACAATCTTTGCAATTTAATAGCCATGTAACCTTGTTTGTGACTTCATGCTATGCCAATAATTCTTGCTCTGGGCTTACTGACCTTACAATGGCATGTCCTATTATATTTTTGCCAAAGACACGGCAGTTTTAAAGGACAAATCGATATTGCTGTTTTACGGAAAGTTGGACTTTTGAAAAAACAAGGCAAAATGGCGTTGCCATTTTTAATGACACCTTTATTTATGGTCTTTTGGAAGACTTAAATTGGAAGAAAAGCTTTAAGCTGCGTATAAATTAGTAGATTTTTTAATTAACCACTTGTCCACCGCCCACCGTCAAATGACGGCGGGCCGGAGGACTCCATTGTTCTGACAGCACGTCATATGACGTGCTGTCTCTTTAAAGCCGCGGGCGTGCGCGCCGCTCTGCTGGGATCCCGGTGCGAGTGCCCGGCGGCAACGATCGCCGCCGGGCACACGCGATTGCCCAGTAACTGAGCGGGGACGTGGAGCTCTGTGTGTAAACACAGAGCTCCACGTCCTGTCAGGGAGAGAGGAGACCGATGCTGTGTCCCTTGTACATAGGGACACAATCGGTCACCTCCCCCAGTCACCCCCCCCTACAGTTAGAACACTCATAGGACACACATTTAACCCCTTCCCCGCCCCCTAGTGGTTAACCCCTTCACTGCCAGTCACATTTATACAGTAATCAATGCATATTTATAGCATTGTTCACTGTATAAATGTAAATGGTCCCAAAAATGTCACAAAAGTGTCCGAAGTGTTCGCCATAACGTCACAGTCCTAATAAAAAAAATCGCAGATCGCCGCCATTAATAGTAAAAAAATAAAATAATAAAAATGCCATAAACTATCCCCTATTTTGTAAACACTATAAATTTTGCGCAAACCAATCGATAAACGCTTATTGCATTTTTTTTTTACCAAAAATATGTAGAAGAATACATATCGGCCTAAACTGAGGAAAAAAATATTTTTTTTATATATACTTTTGGGGATATTTATTATAGCAAAAAGTAAAAAATATTGCATTTTTTTTTCAAAATTGACGCTCTATTTTTGTTTATAGCGCAAAAAATAAAAACCGCAGAGGTGAACAAATACCACCAAAAGAAAGCTCTATTTGTGAGAAAAAAAGTACGCCAATTTTGTTTGGGAGCCACATCGCACGACCGCGCAATTGTCAGTTAAAGCGACGCAGTGCCGGAAGCTGAAATTCCGTCTGGGCAGGAAGGGGGTGTAGGTGCACAGTAGGCAAGTGGTTAAACATTATACTCCCTTGTTATCTCTTGCCTCGACTACTGTAACTTTCTCCTCATTGGCCTACCTCTACAGAAGCTTCAACCTAAGCGAAACACGTTATCTGCCAAACCGGAAGAGAGTATTTGGATGGTATGTATATGTGACAAACTTTGGAAACTTATGGTTACACTTGTCCTGAGTTTTCTTTGAGAGTATGCTTTTAGGGGATCTCCCCCTTGTTGTGGCTTATTTTGTTTATCACGAATGCCCCTGCCAGACTCATCCACCCTACCAACCATTCAGTGTCCGCCTCTCCTCTCTGCCAATCCCTCCACTGGCTTCCTATTGCCCAATGAATACATTTCAAAACACTAACAATAACAAAAGCCATTTACAATTCTTCCCTGAGCTACGACACCAATCTTATCTCCAAATATCACCCAATCCTCCTCTCTGCTCCTCCCAATACCCTTTGTTCTCTAGCTCCTGTGTCTCTTCCTCCCATGCTTGTCTCCAGGGCTTCTCCAGAGCCTCTCCCATCCTCTGGAACTCACTATCCCAATCTGTCCAGTTATCTCCTATTCCTCTTTTACAGTAGGCGATCACTGAAAACTCATCTCTTCAGAGAGGCCTATCCTTACTTCAGCTATCAACTCAATCTTCTACTGTCCTCATCAGTTCATCCCTCACAGTTATTACCTTTTTTTCAGCAGCCCATCCCTGTTATATTGTAAGCTTGCAGGAGCAGGGCTCATTTAACCCTCTTGTATTGAATTGTACTGTTGGTGTATTGTCTCCCTTTATATTGTAAAGTGCTGCGCCCACCGTTGGTAGTATATAAATCCTGTAGTATAACAACATTACAAAAATGTTCTTACTAAAATTCTCAGTAATGTTGACGATTTGACAAATGTAGCTCCAAGTTTTGTTCGTTTTAAGGCCTTTCACACTGGGCACAGGAGGTGCAGTGGCGGCATAGCAACGCGCTTTTTAACGCCGCTATACGTTGTATTTACCGTAATATTTGGCCGATAGCAGTGCGGTTTTAACCCCGAAAAAGGGTTAATACCGCCCGCGGTATAGCAGCGCTGTCCCATTGATTTCAATTGGAAGGAGTGGTAAAGGAGCTGTATACACACCGCTCCTTTACCGCTCCAAAGATGCTGCTTGCAAGAGATTTTTTAAGACCGTCAGCGCATCGCCTCAATGTGAAAGCCCTTGAGAATGCAGGATTATTTGAGACGCTATTTTTAGCGCTAAAACGCCTGAAATACACCTGAAATACGTGTGAAAGAGGCCTTAACATCCAATTTTGGAACAGATTTACTGAATGAAAACCACTACATTAGGAAAAGTTTCATTCAAGAACAATTTTCCACTCTGCTCCCTAAAATTGTCTCATCACTATTGTCGAAAAACTAACATCGATATCACCCCACTAACAGTTACAAAATCAATCTTACATTCCTAAACCAAACTATTTCATTAGAAAATCTACTAGTGCATACCCTGCTTTTCACTAACTATTCTTAAAAATGTTCCATACACCTCCTCCTACCTAATATCCATATCCACTGTAAAAAAATTACACTGTACTTACCTCATTTTAATCTAGTCCAGTCCAGTCCTGTAATCCTCCATCTCCAACACCCCTGTGTTTGCTGCTGCAGGGGAGAGAAGGGAGAGCGCCGCCAAAAACTGGGCCATGGGAGCCTACCAGTGACATCACGGCTCTGGGAAATCCAGCGCTGCCTTACACAGAGGAGCTGGAGCTGCAGAATCACATGAGCAAACCAGAAGATAAGTGCATAGGGCAACACAATGGCTAAGTAGTTGTATGTGCATTGTGCGAGTTCATCACTTTGAATTCCAATCACAGCCATTACCTGCCTGGAATTTGCATGTTCTCCCTGTACCTGTGTGGGTTTC